>JARQOC010000003.1:216859862-217482745 GCA_033576535.1 Allobates femoralis
GGATGGGGGGCATATACACAGGATGGGGGACATATACACAGGATGGGGGGCATATATACAGGATGGGGGGCATATACACAGGATGGGGGCACATATACAGGATGGGGGGCATATATACAGGATGGGGGGCATATACACAGGATGGGGGGCATATATACAGGATGGGGGACATATATATAGGATGGGGGTACATATACAGGATGGTGGCCATATATACAGGATGGGGGCCATATATACAGAATGGGGGCCATATATACAGGATGGGGGGCATATATATAGGATGGGGACTATATATACATGATGGGCACATGTATACCAGGATGAGGGACATACCGTATGCCATGATGGGGGGCATATGTTCCAGGGTGGGGGCATATATACCAGGATGAGCAATATACATACCAGGATGGGGGCATTTATACAGGATGGGGACATGTATACGAGGATGAGAGACATGTATGCCAGGATGAGGGATGTATATACCAGGATTGGGGGGTTTATGTACCAGGATTAGGGACATACAGTATATACTGATTGTAAGACCGACACTGGCGTTATAAGACGGACCCCATTTAACATTAAAAACTATTTTTTTTCTCATTTCCTTCACCAAATTTGGGGGTGCGTCTTATAATCCGGTGCGTCTTATAAAGCGAAAAATACGGTATATCTAAAAACTGGTACCATTAAATAACAAGTTATAATAATTATCAATCAAATGTGCCATTTTGTATATTTAGTAAAATTTTTTTGCTCCTTTTCTTTATGTTGTTTTCCATATGTGACTTATTTGACCAAATTGGTCAAGCCTAAATGATATACATTGCTTTTGTATTTGAAAGTGTTTTTATTGCTCTGGCTGAATTTAATATGCTTTTGTTTAATAAGATTTTAATAATTTTTTTAATGTGCCACTTTTTATAACAGTATTCTGTTTCACTTTTACACTGTGTATATGGACTGGTGTCAGTGTGTGTGGTACTTGCCTTTTTGCATTTATGTCAAGAGGAGGTATGGATTTTTTTTTCTGTTAACAGCTCTACCTTCTGGACATTAAGTCAGAATTTGATGGAAAAGTGGTTTTTGACCATTTAGTAGTTTCACAACAATATTTGGCAATAACGAATTGGAAGAAGAGAAAGCTGAATTAACAAATTAGGCCCCTTTCACATCAGCGTTTTACGCTGATCGCGGCAGATGCGGCAGATTTACCGCGTCTGCCACATCTGCCGCCTAACCGTCACACTTGTGGTTCACTGCGGTAAGCAGCGTTTTTTTTCTGCGGCCGCAGCTGCCGCAACTACAGAAAACGCAACTATAACGCACTTGTCGCACCTGCCGCAAGCCCCATAGACATTGCATGGGGCTTGCCGCAGGTGAACTGCAAGTGTAACGGTTAGGCGGCAGATGCAGTAAATCCGCCACATCTGCTGCGATCAGCGTAAAATGCTGATGTGAAAGTGGCCTTAGACCATTTTTCTCATTATATTTATTACAAAAGAAAACACAGTAATGCATGAGAAGACGGTACAGATCACCTATAACCTGGACTCAGGGAAAATATATAGAAAAAGGGTAATCTAACTGCGATGGTCACATGATGGTAATGGAAAAGCTATCCATATCAATGGAACCTGAGTAACAGGAGCCCCCAAATCAAACTGCCAGGAAAAGGTGATAACCCTGTGGTAAATTGATCGGGCACATAACTTTATGGCAGGCACAAAGTATTAATACGAATCTGTAGAGGTTGGTTGGATCATCATCATCTTAGTAGGAATCTCCCCTCCTCCTCACACCAGTTCATAGTGCAGATCCTCAGGGCACCCACACTTTCTTGTCCTGTTTCATCATCTCCAAGATGTCGGTCACGATTTCAGTGCTGAAGGTGTTGTTCCTGTCTCTCAGTGTGAAGCATTGTCCCTTCTCCAGGACAATGGGCTGCAACAGGGTCTTTGGCTAGGGTCACACATGGCAGTCCGTTTTTCTGCCTTTCCAAAAAATTATTTTGTTTTTGGAAAATGCTATGTTTGCATCCCAAAAACGCTATGCGTTAACACATGTGTTAACGCATGGTACCTATATGTACAATGCATTAACAGATGCGTTCCCCGCTATGCATTTTTTACTGCACCCAAAAACACTGCTAGCAGCGTTTTTAGTGCCTGTTACAAGAACGCATAGCGTTTTTTGAGTGCACTTTAGACAATGCGTTTTTTGCATTGGAGCCTGTGGACCTGTTAACGGATCAATTTTTCATGAAATTCGAAGTTGAAAAACTAATGCTTTTAGCGGATCCAGGGCTCATATGTGACCATAGCCTTTATGAGATTTGAGTCCTCTTCAGGTATTACCATCTCCTTGCCTTTTTTCCTTCTCCCATCATGAGATACAAAATACATATGCAGTTAGGGCCAGAAATATTTGGACAGTGACACAAGTTTTGTTATTTTAGCTGTTTACAAAAACATGTTCAGAAATACAATTATATATATAATATGGGCTGAAAGTGCACACTCCCAGCTGCAATATGAGAGTTTCCACATCCAAATCGGAGAAAGGGTTTAGGAATCATAGCTCTGTAATACATAGCCTCCTCTTTTTCAAGGGACCATAAGTAATTGGACAATGGACTCTAAGGGCTGCAATTAACTCTGATGGCGTCTCCCTCGTTAACCTGTAATCAATGAAGTAGTTAAAAGATCAGGGGTGGATTCCAGGTGTGTGGTTTTGCATTTGGAAGCTGTTGCTGTGACCAGACAACATGTGGTCAAAGGAACTCTCAATTGAGGTGAAGCAGAACATCCTGAGGCTGAAAAAAAAGAAAAAATCCATCAGAGAGATAGCAGACATGCTTGGAGTAGCAAAATCAACAGTTGGGTACATTCTGAGAAAAAAGGAATTGACTGGTGAGCTTGGGAACTCTAAAAGGCCTGGGCGTCCACGGATGACAACAGTGGTGGATGATCTCCGCATACTTCATTTGGTGAAGAAGAACCTGTTCACAAAATCAACTGAAGTCCAGAACACTTTCAGTGAAGTAGGTGTATCTGTCTCTAAGTCAACAGTAAAGAGAAGACTCCATGACAGTAAATACAAAGGGTTCACATCTAGATGCAAACCATTCATCAATTCCAAAAATAGACAGGCCAGAGTTAAATTTGCTGAAAAACACCTCAAGAAGCCAGCTCAGTTCTGGAAAAGTATTCTATGGACAGATGAGACAAAGATCAACCTGTACCAGAATGATGGGAAGAAAAAAGCTTGGAGAAGAAAGGAAACGGCACATGATCCAAGGCACACCACATCCTCTGTAAAACATGGTGGAGGCAACGTGATGGCATGGGCATGCATGGCTTTCAATGGCACTGGGTCACTTGTGTTTATTGATGACATAACCGCAGACAAGAGTAGCCGGATGAATTCTGAAGTGTACCGGGATATACTTTCAGCCCAGATTCAGCCAAATGCTGCAAAGTTGATTGGACGGCGCTTCATAGTACAGATGGACAATGACCCCAAGCATACAGCTAAAGCTACCCAGGAGTTCATGAGTGTAAAAAAGTGGAACATTCTGCAATGGCCAAGTCAATCACCAGTTCTTAACCCAATTGAGCATGCATTTCACTTGCTCAAATCCAGACTTACGACGGAAAGACCCACAAACAAGCAAGACCTGAAGGCTGCGGCTGTAAAGGCCTGGCAAAGCATTAAGAAGGAGGAAACCCAGCGTTTGGTGATGTCCATGGGTTCCAGACTTAAGGCAGTGATTGCCTCCAAAGGATTCGCAACAAAATATTGAAAATAAAAATATTTTGTTTGGGTTATGTTTATTTGTCCAATTACTTTTGACCTCCTAAAATGTGGAGTGTTTGTAAAGAAATGTGTACAATTCCTACATTTTCTATCAGATATTTTTGTTCAACCCTTCAAATTAAACGTTACAATCTGCACTTGAATTCTGTTGTAGAGGTTTCATTTCAAATCCAATGTGGTGGCATGCAGAGCCCAACTCGCGAAAATTGTGTCACTGTCCAAATATTTCTGGCCCTAACTGTACCACCATATTTCTGAGGAGTTCTTTATGTTCCCTTTTATTCGTTCAAGTCTCTCACCATGCAACATTGCATAGGAACATGAGCAGGTGGAAAGCGGAGATTCACAAATTTTTGAGCAACCATGGAAAGAAGAGAGCCACATTGGGAAACATCAATTACTGTCTCAAGAGGTGGAAGCTGTGGAAACCCAGTTGCCATTAGGTCATAATAAAACCTCAATTCTGAAGGAGGATCAGATTGAGGAATGGGAAAAAGAGGTGATCAATGATGAGGCCACTGATCAAACCTGGACTCGTAGCAAGCATAATGAGCAGAGCAGCACAGAGGTGGATAGATCTGTAGCACAGAAAGACGCAGGAAGAGGTAGTGGTTTTATTAGAGAAAGAACTTGGTCAATTGTTCCCAACAGCACTCCCCTTGAGATCAGTGATTGCTTTGTGTCTACTAGGCATTGCTCCCACCTAGCCAGAATCTTACGCCACACTGATGAGGGGCAACACCCCGAAACAGCTGTCTGTGGATGGAAACCTGGCCTTGGTATTCCCTTGTCATATTTTTAAGCTTGTAAAGACCAGGATATTGACTCAAAGGGCCACTTAACATGGTGGTTATGGTGGTCTCCTCAAAGAGCCACCGCATGGCTAGGTCCTTCCCTGGAGGGATATCTGGCTAATCCTGTGTTGAGACTCCTAAATGAGGCTCCACAGACTCTATTTGCAGATCTTAGACCAAGTTCTTCCACTATATGGCATTTTTATATGATAGACTAGTCCTTCAGAGAAAAATAGTGTAATTTGTAGCATCTGCCATACCAAACTGAGAAGAGCCAAGAGGAATGCCAATCTGAGCACAAGAAGCATGCTGAAGAACATGGCAGCCATGCACCCCAGTGGGTGGGCTGAACACCTGTGTACAAAATCTGTGCCTCCGGGTGAAACCACTGCCACTTCACTTTTGCTATGTCTTCCCCAATCTGCTGTCAAGGAAGCAGGCGCTCATGCCTCCTGGATATAACTCGTGGTTGCACAGACACAGCAATCAACAGCTCCCACGTCTACTTTGTTGTCCCAGCAAAGCGTACAGTTTACCTTGCCCCTGATGCTGAAAAGGAAGCATAAATACCCAGCTACACACCCACAATCACAAACAATAATCAATATCAACAATAAACCCTATTAAACTAAATGATTAAATATTAAACAAAATCAACCTAATAACAGACACATGAACAACTTGTTGTGTACAGGGGCGATACATTTCTCTGATGGCACACTGGGTGAACCTGGTAGACAGTGGACATTAGCACAGAGTCGCAACCTGGGATATCACAGACATCACACATCCTACCCATGCCAAGAATAGCAAACCAAACTTCAAACAGTGTTTATGTTTCCTTGTATGCCAGTTGAATTATCCTCTCCATCACTCCCAAGCTGGAGTTTTTTTGCAGCATTGCCTCCATAAAGCGCCAACACACTCTGCTGAAGCACATCTGTTTAGGTTATAAAATGCAAACTGTAGCAGAGCTGTTTCAAGAGATAAAAAAAAAAATATCAGTGGCTCTCCCCACTGAACCTCCAACCAGGCCTGATCAGGTGCGATAATTGGCAGAAACTGCTGATGGCTTTATAGCTCGGCAAGCGGGTACACGGTCCATATATGGCTCATATGTTAAACTGAGTTGTACAGTGGTTTCTAGAAACATAAACTGATTTGCATACCTAGTTGTCAAGGTCCACAGTGCATTTCAGAAAGTCCTCTCTCGCTTTCACCGGTCTTGCAGTGCTACAGCAGTGCTTTAATTTGCCTAGTCAACGACTGATTTGTGACCTACACACATGCTGAAACTGTACAGTACATAGGTTGGCAAGGCTTAATGAACAGCAGATGGCAATAGCTGAATTTCAGCTTCAACATGTCCATTTCAGTTAATACTCAGCCACCACCACACACAACTGGCGAGGGGGTGTGGATCGCTGACATTTCTGAGGTTCTCAAAACTTTGATTACTGCTACACCAACATCATGAGCGGTGAAATATATTCATTTTTTATCATTATGTATGCTTTATTATTATAGCAAAATTTATTCCATGACGCTTTACATGTGATAAAGGTACATAATTAGACAAGTGCAATTAATATGAACAATACAAGGCACAGATGATGATATTATAAGCATAACCATCCAGCTGCTCTGTCTATTGAAACACTCGCCAAAAAATCTGAAAGAGGAACTGTGAATGCCCAGCCGGTTGCTATGGAGCAAAATTTTCTAATGAGTGATATTACCCAGCCCAGCCTTACCCAATCTTCACAGCCCACATTGTCTAATGATGAGGAAGAGGAGGAGGATGAGGAAGAAGAGAAGGAACACAACTTGTTTATCTGCACTACAGAGGGAACTACCAACCACAGCTTCATGTCTCTCCAGCATGGATGGTTTGAAGAGAAGCAGACTAAGCAATGTGAGGAGGAGAGGATGGTTACTGTTGTACTTTGCCACACATGTCCAACTGACATTTGCAGTACCCTTGCGTGACAGACATTTTGGCCAAGAACAAATACAAATTGTACACCTTTCTTGACCACTGTGCAAGAGGAAATTTCCTTCTCTCATTTCTGTGTCAGAAAACGGTTGCACAATGGAATAATTCAAAAGGGCAGTTGTAGATCAGTTGATGAAAAGATCACCCTCACCGTTTTTTTCAACACAAAGTACTACAGGCTTGGGACCCACACATCAGGTGCAACACAGGTGGTTTTAAGGGTTTGGGTCACACATACAAATCTTTTTTTTAAGCCCTTAGAAAAACGGATTCCGTTTTTCTAAGGGTGCCAATAGTGTCCCCTGAGGACCAGGACGTTTTATTTAATTTTTTGGACTTAGTCATTTTTTTACCAAAAACGCATGCGTTAACGCATGGTGCCTATATGTGCCATGCGTTAATGCACGCGTCTCCCACAGGGCCCCATGTAAAAAAAAAAAGCATGCGTTTTTGTAAAGGACCCCAAAACCGCTGCTAGCAGCATTTTTGGGCTGCTGCATGAAAACGCATGTGTTTTTTGAAAAAACGCACATGCGTTAACAGACATCTGTTTTTGGACTTTTGGGAAAAAAAAGTTCAAAATGTTCCCAAAAATGGATTTAGCCCAAAAATGGATGGTATGTGTGACCCTGGCCTAAAATGTATTTTTGATTCTCAGCGCAGATAAAGAGGACAGCTATGGGCTGCCACCCCCAACTGCCTGACTTTACTTTGGCTGGCAATCAAAATACAGGGAAGCCCAATATTTTTTTTAATTATTTAAAATTAATAATTTAAAAAAATGCATGGGCTCATGCCATATTTTGATCGCCAGCCAGGTAAAACCAGACAGCTGGGGACTGGGTTCTCAGCTTCATAAGCCCCAAGCGTTCTGGGCCCTCCATACTTAACTGCATCTCATACCCTCCCCTGAAAATAGCACATTCATTATAGCACCATTTCCAGGCACTGTACCTGGATCTCCCACCGGCCTTGGGGGGGGGGGGAGGGGTGTGAGAACACGCTGGATAATCGGGAGTTAATAACAGCTTTGTATTCTCAATTGGTACTAAGATACTAAGCCTGGTACTAATTCATGGTGTCATGCCAAATTAGACATGGCCACCATGAATTTCTATTAAACAGTAAAAAACACACAAACAGAGAGAAATGTTTCAATTAGAAATATAGCAAAAACACATTTAGAGACTCCATCTTTATTAGAAAAAAATCCTTAGTCCATTAGTAGAGCAATTTCAGCTCTACTTCATTGCTCTCAACAGTGAAGCATCTGTACAGAGAGACAAGCAGGCTGAGACTTAGAGTGACAGTCAGAGTTCAATCGAGTTCATAGCTGAGCCATGAACTCGATTGAAACCTGACATCAACACTAACACAGCCGAAAACTGCGGAAAGCCTTTGAGTTCTCAGCGGTGCAGTAAAGTTAATGAGCAGCCCCAGAAGTATTAGAAGCAGTCGGGACAGCGGGACTGTAGGACGCATGCCAAGGGACCTGGTAAGTATAATGATCATGTGTTTATGCTTTATTTTACAGTCCCCGAACCCAAACTGTAAAATGGGTTTTCCACACCCGTGTTCGGGATATATGCACGGACCGTAGATGACAGGTACAGACCCCAAATTTTACAGTTGAAGTTCACCTATCACTACTCCTAGACATAATTTTCATTTCTTTGTTACTATTGGCTTTTAGAATTATGCTTGTTTTTCATAACCACTCGTTGTCAAAAGTAAGAGAAAATCTTTTGAATTGGTCCAATGAATTTTACTCAATTTTACAGGTGTATTATTCTCATTCACTTACTATTATTGTTAGGGTGTGAGCGCAGTAGCTTAGTGTATTTTGTAACTAGGTTAACTAATGGTTATTTTGCATTATCATGCAATTTAAATGTCATTTAAGGATTTTCCAATTGCTTTTATTATAAGTACAAAATCAAGAGAACATTTCATAGTGGAACAAAAAAAGAACATGTGAACTGTAGGATAAGATGGAATTTTCCTAAGCATTCTTATCATTGGTATTTGAAATGACCTGCGATAAACAAATCAAGTTCTTTTATGTGGTTGATGTCATTAAAACAAGGTCTCAGGCTGGCAGACTGTCGTCCAAATTTCAAAGGGCTGAAGGGAGAGGACTTCATTCAACAATTACCCTGTTATTTGTACACTGTCAGCCATGGAGACTGGCATCTTCTAAATTAAACTCTGATATATGAATCAGTGACACACTTTCCAATGGCAGACAGCACACAGTGAGAGCTTTGAACTTAAATATAAAGCATACAACTGCATCCCATTGACTGATTATAGAGTTAATGGATCCGTCTTGGAGAATGCACAAGGGAGATGTTTTCACTTGGAACATTTCCATCACATGTGGCAATAAAGAAAAACAACTAGCCAAAAAAAGCACGATACCAGCAAATAAAAGTAATACTGTTCTGTCTTAATGATGTTCAGGAGGCTTTCATTGCAAGTTTGCTCTCATAGAGGACTTGACTTTGATAATGAGCTTCTGTATGACTTATAATATATACTATACCAGTTTCCTTAAGATAATTGTATAATAAATCCATTATTATTATTATTTATAGAGCACCATTGATTCCATGGTGCTCATTATAAACACAATTTAAAGAGTGTAAAATATATAGATGCAGATTGCAGAATTACGCTGGAGTCACACTACCGCGTGACTTGTGCAAGGATGGCATTTTACTGCCTGGATTAGCTGGTAGCTCTTCTGACGCAGCATGACAGCTTTATTTATTCCTATGCATCTGTCACTCTTAAGTCATGCATGTCGATGGCCAGACTGTGATATGTGAATTCAATTTGCACGGTCTCGTGCTGAGCGCTCCAAAACAAAGCTGAGGACTCTGCTGTCTGGAAAGTCCTTTTATTGAAAATCCTCCATCCACCACAACATGTTTCGACAGTGTAGTACCGTCTTTCTCAAGTGGACTGTGATATGACACTCATTTCAGAGGCTGTGCCCATCACGGCTTGGTCCCTCCGATCTTCTTAATGACAGTGTGCGCCCTGTTGTCGTCCCAGATCAGTAGTAATAATCTGCAGGCAACAGAGCAATGTGAATTCCTGATATGCAAGAAACTAGTGCCACTCCCGGTAGTGACGTACATGGTCTCCTGCATGTTGAGTATTGACCCCACTCTGTCAAATAGTGAGGGCTCAGCTTACAAGCTTACAATAACTGAGGAAATACACAAAAGGTAGAAATCAAGTGTTTATCGTCTAAGCTCCAGGCATCAGTAAAATAATTTAGGAACTATCAAATAATGCTGCATGAACCAGTTACCAGCCAGTATTCATACAAATATAGGTATGAAGTGCATGGAAGGTGTTTATAGGGCATGCTTCAAACTGTTGATAATGGTAGTTTACTGGATTGTCTGGGGTAGTGCATTCCAGTAAATGTTTCAGTACAAGATAAGTCCTGGAGGTGGGAATGAGAGGTTTGAATTATAAAGGATGTTTGTCCAAGATCAATAGTGTAACGAAAGTCTCAGGTAAGGTGGTAGAAAGAGATGAGGAAACCGATGTAGGGTGTTGAAGAACTGTGGAAGGCTTTATGTATTAAATAGATAAGTTTATATTGGATTCTGTTGCAGCTCAGCAACCAGAATTGTGGAGCCCACTGGGACAGGGTACTAGGTACCGGACCGGGTTATCACGGGGGTTATCACGGCGGTCTTTGTTCCGGACCGTGTCCCAAGACTACAAGTAAAAGGATTTAGGGGCTTATTTACAGGGATTGTTGTGATGCCCCCATGGGTTGTGGTCAGTGAAGGAACCACCGCTGCTGCTTACTTTTGCCAGGAGGATGGATAGATGGTGCTGCAGCTAGATGAATGAGCCTGCCGTGGGTCGGGCAGCTCCTGCCAGGGTGTGAAATGTATATAACAGTTCTGTATGCAGTGAATCACACACGGGAGATTTAAGCAGGGTTACCCGGGTTTTACTTGCACGTTCTTCCTCAGTACAAACAATTCACAGTACAGTTCTTTTACACGGGTAACTCCAGACAGTCACTCTGCAGCCAGGTTTCCTTCTGAGATCCTTCTCTCTCTCTCTGATACCTTTCAAGCTGTCCTCACTTCTCTTCTCCCCGTGTGCAGTATGGTGGCAACTCGGTCCTTTGTTTGGCTTCCTCCCTGGTGTGTGGGTAGCAAGCCTGGGTCCTATGTGTTGCTGAACCATCCGCACCTGTGTTGGGAGATCAGACCTGGAATCTAAACTCCCCATCGGTGTGTATATGATCCGGCATATAGCTTCGGTCACCTCAGAGCCGACTCTCTGGTTCCAGCCTAGCCTTGGGTGTTCCTATGTTATAGGGGATCACCGGGCTCTTTCCTACCCGTGTAACTACCGTGTACGTCAGGGGATACCTTCTCCCAGTCGTGCTCTGTCTACGCTTTCCTTGGACCCAGCTGCACTGGTCCGGTCTCTCCCCTTCCCTTGGGTTATAGGCTGTGGAGCGGGCTTTCTCTCCAGAGGCTTAGGCCTCGCAGGATTCTGCGCCTCCAGGGAGTCCAAAACCTTCAGGGATGTCACTTTGTCTTGTCTTTACTTCTTGGCACCCACTGGCCTACTTGGTCTTTTCAGTTCAGTTCACTCTGGCCTACTGACTAACTACTTCCTGTTTCTCCTTTATATACCCAGTCCATTACCTTGAATACGTCCCACCCACTTGTGACTGACCCTACCACCCCTTGCCCGTCTAGAGTCCCGGGCTCCGGGTTGGGTCTTGTGTCTGTGGGTGTATGTTTGAAGGTGTTTTGTGTAAAAAACTGTCACTACCTGCCTGGCTGCAGTTCCTACCTGTGGCCACCCTGGTCGCAGGGACGCCACAGAATCAGAGCAAATGTTTGTGTTTTTGCACAGTCAAGGATAAAGAAAAGGTTGAATTCTAGACATATTTTAGATGTGCACATTAGTAATAAGTGAACGCTAAAATATTCAAATGTTAGTACTCAAATCGTAGCTAAACTAGAGGAAATATGTGGAATTCAACTGCACTGCATAACAATTGGCCATGTACGAAGGAAATCAGTGAATGAAAGTGATTTTAGCCAATATGTTTCAAGGTGTATTTCTCACCCCTTCATGAGGACATTCAGGTAGTTGTCCTGATTACAACCATTGTATATTAATTTATTGAAAAAAAATAAGCAAGGAATATTCAAAGTAGTCACCCCGAATCCAACATAGTGCAAAAATGGGACCCTCTAATGTAAGCTCTTCCTCCTAGTTCACCTCTCTCTGGACTAGTCCCAGAGAAGAGTGTCGTGAGCATTGTGCTGTCAGGAACTCTTATAAGACCCGATGATAAGATGCAGCTGTCCTATAACAGTAATGCTAGTAGTCAACATGCATTACCGTGTATGGCAGGCAGTTCATGCATGTTGATTGGCTGTCTAAATGCCACAAAACATATAGGACAGGGACTCAATCAGAGGGCTCAAGTACCCACGATAGTCAGTCGATTAACAAGCATTCCTGAGCAGCCAGATGCTCAATCAAGTATCGAGTAGTGGCGAGCATATTCGCTTATCACTAGTGCAAATTATATGAGCAAGTGAATGTTCAGATATAAGCAATGAAGTTAAAATTTGAGTCAGATATAACCCCAAGACAGTGGGCATTCTACTTGGGAGTAATGGTAAAACCACTAATGGAATTTCAGGTTTTGACAAGTTAGTAGAGGGGGGAAAATATAAGAAGTTTAGTATTTCACAAATTCAGTGTAGATAGAGGAACAATATTCTATCACTGGTATTGTATAGTAATCTGTGGGTGATGTCAAGAGACCTGTATAATTGATTGACACAAGAATGGCAATGATACTGGAAACCAAATCTGCTGATGCTTTGTCCAATAGGGGAGATTTATAGAGAATGATGAGGTGGGCTAATACTAAACCTTGAAGAACAGTGATAGTAAGGGAAAGAGGATTGGAGGTATCAACTGATACATTGAAGGAGAGGTCACAGAGGTAGGAGGTGATCTGAGACAGAATGGTATCTTTGAGACTAATATAACACAGCAATGTGAGGAGGAGCTGGAAAAAGATCAAGGAGAATCAGCAGGAAGTAGAGGACATTATATTTAACCATTTATAGAACATTAGAGGCTTTTCCGTAGAGGCTAAAGAGCAGAACCCTTGTGAAGGATCAATAAGAAAATCATACGATAGATAGCGGATTAGATAAGAGTAGGGATGGGCGAATCTACTCGCTAGGACTCGTTACTCGGCGAGTAGTAAGGGACTCGCAGGACTCGGTACTCTGCAAGTTTCCCAGTGATTACTCGCACGAGTCCAATGCAAATCAATATCAATCCTAGTTTTGTCAGAAACGCTGACAAAACTAGGATTGCCATTGTTTGCATTAGACTCGGCTACTGTGCCAGTGATAGCAGGGAAACTCGCAAATAACTGCTGTTACATTGCGAGCCAAGTCCAGCTGTCTTCTCTGTGCAGCTCCAGGGTCCTA
The DNA here is from genome assembly GCA_033576535.1 of Allobates femoralis. Classification (NCBI taxonomy): domain Eukaryota; kingdom Metazoa; phylum Chordata; class Amphibia; order Anura; family Aromobatidae; genus Allobates; species Allobates femoralis. The sequence goes on from JARQOC010000003.1 coordinate 216,872,987, forward strand.
GAGCCCGCCTGCTCACAGACATGATGCAGCAGTGCTGAGATTGTTCTCAGGCTGCTCATTCCCTGTGCATAGACATCTATCTATGCACAGGGGATGTAGCAGAGAGGACATCGCGTTTTGGACTACGTCGGACAGAAGAGGATTTTTTTAATTAAAGATGGAGTCCCTAATGGCTTTTTTTTTTATTTCAAATAAAAAATTTCTCTGTGTTGTGTTTTTTTAACCCTTTATTGGAGATTCTTAGTGGCTGGGTCAAACGTGGCCTGACATTAAGAATCTCGGGCTTAATACCAGCTTGTATAACAAAGCTGGTATTAACCCCTTTATTACCCAGCGTGCCACTGCCACCAGGGCCGCTGGAAGAGCGGGGTTCAGCGCCAGAGGATGGCGCTTCAATGAACGCGCCATCTTCTGGGGCGGCTGCGGGCTGCAATTTGCAGCGGGGGGTGCCCAGAAAGCTTGGGCATCCCTGCGCTGCGGATTCCAGCCCCAGCTGCTTAGCTGTACCTGGCTAGACATAGAAATTGCGCGGAGCCCCACGCATTTTTTTTATTATTTAATGATTTTCAGAGTCAGAGTCTCAGAGTCAGAGTCTCAGAGTCAGAGTCTCAGAGTCAGAGTCAGAGTCTCAGAGTTGGAGTCGCCTCAGAGTCGGAGTCGCCTCAGAGTCGGAGTCGCCTCGGAGTCGGAGTCGCCTCGGAGTCGGAGTCGTCTCGGAGTCGGAGTCTCCTCAGAGTCGGAGTCGCCTCAGAGTCGGAGTCGCCTCAGAGTCGGAGTCGCCTCAGAGTCGGAGTCGTCTCGGAGTCGGAGTCGCCTCGGAGTCGGAGTCGCCTCGGAGTCGGAGTCGTCTCGGAGTCGGAGTAGTCTCGGAGACGGAGTCGCCTCGGAGTCGCCTCGGAGTCGGAGTCGCCTCGGAGTCGGAGTCGCCTCGGAGTCGGAGTCGTCTCGGAGTCGGAGTCGTCGTCGGAGTCGAGTCGGAGTCGGAGTCGTCTCGGAGCCGGAGTCGTCTCGGAGTCGGAGTCGTCTCGGAGTCGGAGTCGTCTCGGAGTCGGAGTCGGAGTCGTCTCGGAGTCGGAGTCGTCTCGGAGTTGGAGTCGTCTCGGAGGTCGGAGTCGGAGTCGTCTCGGAGTCAGAGTCGTCTCGGAGTCGAGTCAGAGTCGGAGTCGTCTCGGAGTCGTCTCGGAGTCAGAGTCATCTCGGAGTCGGAGTCGGAGTCGGAGTCGTCTCGGAGTCGGAGTCGTCTCGGAGTCGGAGTCGTCTCGGAGTCGGAGTCGTCTCGGAGTCGGAGTGTCTCGGAGTCGGAGTCAAAAAAATGCGTGGGGCTCCGCGCAATTTCTATGTCTAGCCAGGTACAGCTAAGCAGCTGGGGGCTGGAATCCGCAGCGCAGGGATGCCCAAGCTTTCTGGGCACCCCCCGCTGCAAATTGCAGCCCGCAGCCGCCCCAGAAGATGGCGCGTTCATTGAAGCGCCATCCTCTGGCGCTGAACCCCGCTCTTCCAGCGGCCCTGGTGGCGTTGGCACGCTGGGTAATAGACGTTAGGGCCAGCTTTGTATTATCAGCTGGCCCTAAGCCCGAAATTTATGGCGGTCACGCCAATATTAGACATGACCGCCATGAATTTCTATTAAATTGTTTTAAAAAAAACACAACACAGAGAGATTTTTTTATTACAAATAAAAAAAAAAGCCATTAGGGACTCCATCTTTAATTAAAAAAATCCTCTTCCGTCCGACGCAGTTCAAAACGCGATGTCCTCTCTGCTCATCCCTGTGCATAGATATAGATGTATATGCACAGGGAATGAGCAGACTGAGAACAATCTCAGCTCTGCTACATCATCTCTGTGCACAGACATTCATGTCTGTACACAGGGAATGAGCAGACTGAGAACAATCTCAGCACTGCTACATCAGGCAGCAGGCAGGCTCTAGGACCCTGGAGCTGTGGCAGCCAGCACACAGAAAAGACAGGACTCTTATCTGTGCGAGTTTCCCAGCGATTACAGTTGCAAAGTAAACGAGTCCAATGCAAATAAATGACAAAACTAGGATTGCTTCAGGCTGAAGCTTCCGAGACACATCTGCGATTTGTAAATCGCACACTACTCGCTATTACTCGCTTCCCCATTCATTAACATTGGACTCGCTAGACTCGCAACGAGTAGCGAGTCCTGTGCTCGGACTCGCTAGAGTCAAGCGATTCCGAGTAATTTAGGATTCGCCCATCACTAGATAAGAGTGAACCAAAAGTTCCAGAAGTTTAGAGATAAAGGAGGCATTAGAGAGAGGCCTGATCTTAGGAGCCAGTTCTGGTTCAGGGATTCTTTTTGTGGCAATGGATTTATGAAGTGTTTGAAGGAGGAGGAAAAGATACTGGAAGAAAGAGGTCAAATATTTTAGTTAGGCAGTTACTGTAACCTAAGCAAGTGAAAACACTATGTGACAGATGACCCCAAGTCTCCTATACTCTATACACTGGTACCATGATGGAGCGTCAGCAACAGATTCTTACCCCTCCAAGACACAGCACCAAGAGCGACCTCAAACATGTGTCCTTTCTATCTCCCTCTTGGGAGCAGCCCACCTTGGTGGCCAGAGGTGCTCAAAACCCATTTATTTGAATGAGTGGAAGAGGGTCAATGAAGTCCTAACCCCAGCCAGTCTGCAAAGTTGTGTAGTGGAAGTGGACTGCAGCGAGAAACAAATCACAGATTGTAGCACCAGAGATATAGGATGAGATTAATACAAGAGTATATATTATTTGTTTTTCTCCATGCTAAACTAGTTTTCTTTTTGTTAACTAGAAAAAGTATTAGACAACTTAATTAAAGCATAGTGCTACTGAGCAACATGAAAGCCACATTTGCAACAAAGTTTTATGTGATATGCATTAGAAACTCTCAAGAAGGAGACTGGGTTAATTGTGCAACAGCTGAATCCACAAATTTGATTTTCAAACACAATTTTACCATTATTATACCATAAATTATTCACATACCCTGTTTAACAAAAATAAGACATGGTCTTATATTCATTTTTGCACCCAAAGTTACACCATGTCTAATTTTAAGGGGGTGTCTTATCTTCATGAAGAATTCACAATTTATTGATGAACAAAAAAATGAACATTTATTATATACTGTACAGTAATTGTCATCATAAACCAGCATAACCCAACTGTGACATCCATCCATCCATCATCCATTTGCAGCCCCCATCATCCCCCAATATCCCCCTGCAGTCCCCATAGTCCATCCATTCATCATCCATCTGCAGTCCCCATCATCCCCCAATATCCCTCTGCAGCCCCCATCATCGATCCATTCATCATCCATCTGCAGCCCCCATCATCCCCCAATAATCCCATCAACCATCTGCAGCCCCATCATTCATCTGCAGCCCTCATCATCCCCCAATATCCCCATCATCCAACTGAAGCCCCCATCATCCATCAGCAGACCCCATTCATCCCCCAATTTCCCTCTGTAGCCCCCATCATCCATCAGCAGCCACAGCCACACACACACACGGTACCACTATTGCTGGAGCCTGTCTGCCTCTGCCGCTTGCAGCTGCCCCTTACTGCTGCCACTGCCGCTTTATTCATTCCTCCATGTTCTCCTGTATGTACCGTACGTATCCGGGCACAGCTCAATGTAGATGTACGATGTGCTAGTCGCCATACAATCAGGTCTGATTGGAATTACCGTATATCTACGCTGAGCCGCATCAGGAGATGTATGGTAATGCCCTGGCCAATCTGATGCCAGCAGCCACCGCCTGATTGACTAATGGCTTACTACTGTACATCTATGTTGATCGGCACCCAGATACATATGGTACATAAAGGAGGACGTGTAGGAATAAATAAAGCAGCGACAGAGGCAGGCTGGCTCCAGCAATAGCAGTACCATATCTTTTTTTTTTGCTACGTCATATATTTCGAGAGTGCCTTATATTTAGCAGGCTGGCCAAAACCCTCACTATGTCTTATTTTCGGAGGATGTATTATTTTGGGGGAAACACAGTACTTATGTACCCTAAAAGAATCTTAGAATGACTTTGCAAAAATATTGCCCATGAGGTGATAAGATTTTCATGAGACTTGTGGACGTGGCTGACCAATATTTTCATACTGCTATCCGAACTTTGATTCATGGAACTATGGTAGTTTGATTTCTGCTTGTTGAGTCAGGACCAAATTTGTTGCTTTAGTATGGGGAAATTACTATCTGCCTCATGGAGTTTTTGCCTATCTCTAGATTAGTGTTTCTTTAAGTCCAGTCCTCACGGCAACTTTAAGGTCATGTTTTCAGGATTTCCTAAGCTATGAACAGGTGACAGAATCATTATCGAGTCATCACCGGTGCAATAATAAGGAAGTCCTTAAAGGGACACTGCCAGGTCATTTTTCAGTATCATACTAATATTACCTTTGAATAGTGCCTGTTCAGACCTTTCAAAAACACATAAAATCATTATTCTACCCTTTATAGTTTTAGTTTCCTTATTATAAGCATTTCAGACCCTGCAGGGAGTACCTGCATTAGTCCTGTCAATTACAAGCACAGACGATTAGTCCAGCTGTGTTAAATTGTTCATTTATTATGCACTCCCTCTCAGCAGCTCTTTTCTCTCTTCTCCCTCCTCTCTTTGCTCTCAGTGCAGTGTTAGGTTTCAGTTTCCATTTCCATTAGGAGCTTCTGTTCCGTTGAGGACATAGAGGGAGAGAGATATTGCAGGTCTGCCTTGCCTGATTTAGACTTAATTTTTTTCTCTAAGCAGGAATCCCTGCTGTGCTGTGAGAGAGTCTGTGTTTTATTTGACCTCTTAGTTTTGCTGCAATGAGGAGGATACAGCCCCCCCCTACTGATCTCCTGAGCAGTAATGTGAATATGTGACATAAATATTCCTTGTATGGGGAGTGGACAGCAGAGAACTAAGTGGATCATTCACTGTGAGTGACAGATGGAATGAATCTCTTTATTTGAAGTTTACAGACAGTAGATAAGTATAAATACAAAAAATACACCAATAGAGAAAGCTTAGAAAAAGGAATTAAAAAATGACAGCAGTTAGATATGGATTTTTGGCCTGACAGATTCCCTTTAAAATATGACCTGTAGGGCGTTTGGGAACACATTCTCTAGCTCAACATCTCAGTTTATAGGTTGAATTTGATGGCCTTATGTCTAACTTCAACCTTAAAAACTATGAAACTCTGAAACCTGGCCTTAAGGCATGTCTCCGACGTCTGTGTCTCAAGTACTTTGTGTGTTTTGTAATTATGCTGTCCATGTTTTTCACAGGTAAATTATGATCAGTACACATTATATGATGCTGTTCACATGCCCATGTTGTTTTTGGGCCAAGTGTCCCAAAACAAATTTAGTCATGTCTGTTTTTTATACACATTGTGGATCAAAGGCACCTGTGCAAATAAATTGATGCATAAGAAAAAACAGTTTCCACATGAATGTCATACGTGTGTCATTTGTGTGCTGCTTTTTACTACTTAGTAGGAGATGGTTGTAAAAAAAAATTTTTGGACACTGATGGTAAAGACAGACACATGAAACAAAATTAAGAAAGAAAATAGGATCCAGCGCACTAAGTAAAAACTGTTATTTTTTTCTCATATAGAAATAAACAGTAATATGTGAATAAAGTTTTAGACAGTAAAACGATGATTTGTACATTCAAGTGATGCCCCATTGCTAAAACTAAATTGCACTGACTAATGAGCCACATTGTTGCTTAGAGAGTTTAAACTACTGTATTTGCACCCCTTTATAATACTGTAGGGCAATCTCATTTAATTTAATTTTAAATTGAAAAGTTTAATTTAATTTAATTTAAGTTGTGAATACACAATTGGTGATAGGTTACATGCCTTTGACCACCTTACTAGATACTTATACATGTGCTGGTGTTAGTTTGTCCAGTACTGTTTCCTACGCAAATAGCTGTTATAATAGCTGATTAATTCAACCTCTTTTTAAGAATATCTATTAAAAGGTGATTTTATTAGTGTGCTTAGTTATTTAACTTACAAAACTGATAATTACGTATACCCTCTCAAAAGGGTTTGCTTACTCTTGATAAAGAAGCTGGTACCTGGAATGTAATGTCAAAAATTAAAGAAGTCTTGAAAATAATGGTTAATATTGTAAATATTGAGCCTTTGAATAAATTTGATGCATTTATATAATAATATAATATTTATTAATTTACCGTATATACTCGTGTATAAGCTGACCCGTGTATAAGCCGACCCCCCTACTTTTGCCCCAAAAATCTGGAAAAACCTATTGACTCATGTATAAGCCGAGGGTGGACCCCAGCACAGGTATACAGCCCCCAGCAGTGTGGTATACAGGCCCCCCCAGTGGTATACAGGCCTCCCCAGTGGTAGTATACAGCAGCCCCAGTGGTAGTATACAGCAGCCCCAGTGGTAGTATATAGCATCCCCAGCAGCCCCAGTGGTAGTATACAGCAGCCCCAGTGGTAGTATATGCTAGCCCCAGTGGTAGTATATAGCATCCCCAGCAGCCCCAGTGGTAGTATATAGCAGCCCCAGCAGCCCCAGTGGTAGTATATAGCAGCCCCAGCAGCCCCAGTGGTAGTATACAGCAGCCCCAGTGGCAGTATATAGCAGCCCCAGTGGTAGTATATAGCATCCCCAGCAGCCCAAGTGGTAGTATATAGCAGCCCCAGCAGCCCCAGTGGTAGTATATAGCAGCCCCAGCAGCCCCAGTGGTAGTATACAGCATCGCCAGTGGTAGTATATAGCAGCCCTAGTGGTAGTATATAGCATCCCCAGCATCCCCAGTGGTAGTATATAGCAGCCCCAGCAGCCCCAGTGGTAGTATATAGCAGCCCCAGCAGCCCCAGTGGTAGTATATAGCATCCCCAGCAGCCCCAGTGATAGTATACAGCAGCCCCAGTGGTAGTATATAGCAGCCTCAGTGGTAGTATATAGCATCCCCTGCAGCCCCAGTGGTAGTATATAGCAGCCCCAGCAGCCCCAGTGGTAGTATATAGCATCCCCAGCAGCCCCAGTGGTAGTGTATAGCAGCCCCAGTGGTAGTATATACCAGCCCCAGCAGCCCCAGTGGTAGTATATAGCAGCCCCAGTGGTAGTATATAGCAGCCCCAGCGGTAGTATACAGCAGCCTCAGAAATCCAGGGCCCCCCAGCCTTGCTCCGGTCACCTGTAAAGCAAAATATACTTATCACTGTCCCGCTGCCGTCCGCGCCCGCATCTGCCGACATCCCCGATCCTCCATCTTCATGCGTCTTCTTCCGACTTCCTGTGTTCGGCGCCGGCAATGACGTCATTGTCTGCGATGAACACAGGAAACCGGAAGAGGACGCATGAAGATGGAGGATCGGGGATGTCGGCAGCGGCGGGCGCGGACGGCAGCGGGACAGTGATAAGTATATTTTGCTTTACAGGTGACCGGGAGCAAGGTTGGAGGGGCCCTAGATTACTGAGGCTGCTGGGGCTGCTGTATACGTCACTGACTCGCGTATAAGCCGAGGGGGGTACTTTTCAGCCCAATTTTTGGGCTGAAAAACTCAGCTTATACGCGAGTATATACGGTATATAGCGCTATTAATTCCATAGCACTTTACATACATGAGTAATGCTGGCCCCATTGGGGCTCACAATCTAAACATCATATCAGTATGTCTTTGCAATGTGGGAGGAAACTGGAGTGCCTGAAGGAAACCCACTCAAACACAGAGAGAACATACAAACCCCTTGCAGATTTTGTCCTTGGTGGGAATTGAACCCAGGACCTCTGTGCTGCAGGGCTGCAGTGCTAACCACTGAGCCACCGTGCCGCCCCGCATTTGTCAATAACAACAAACAAAATGCTTCTAATTGAGCTTCTGCAACTTCAGAGACCTCCAACCTTAAGAGCTAAAACCATCGAAACAGCAAACTTTGAGAAAACCAATAATTGTGCCAGTTTCAAAACTTTTGGCCATGACTGTACATGTAGATGGTAACATGCCTTCATGAGAGATATAGATGACATATGGTTCTGCGGAGTGAAAGATAAAGATCACCTTTCATGATAAGACTTTTATCCTTGTTATTCACCTCACATGCCTTAGGTAAATTTATGATCATGACTTGTTTTATATATAGATTGAAAAAGTTTTATTATAGCTCAGTGGAAACCATTAGAACAACTAAAAAATAATGTTGTGTTCTTCACCATTGTTCTGAATAATAAATAATGATGGTAAGGTCTATGCGCAGTAAGCTATAAACTGCTTGGATTTCATGTATTTGTATCACATTGTGTTTATTTTCAGATAATTGACTAGTTAATACGTTCTGGCAATATTACACATTTTTGGGAACGTTACACAGCTGCAACATTAGTCAGACTTTCTCTTTTTCAGGATGCGCTAATCCTTTCAGCATTTCATTAAATATGTTTTCAATATTAATCTGGAGAGCGATGTGCTGAATGTTGCAAGCATGTTAATGTTTGCCATACAAATAATCTGTGGAAGGCAGATTGCACGTCTGTCTTCAAAAACCTACAAAGTCTGATACTTTTTATATCTGTGTGATATTTAGTGCATTGAGAAATGTCTTGGGCTCGTTTAAAAACTCCAGTCATCATAAAACAAGCCAAGCCAAAAGTCAGAACTTAGTTTTTGGCTGAACTGTGAGCATTGACCCATTTCCACATACATCAGAGTGAATGAGATCCCCTGGGTGAACCTTTGAGGTTATGGTGTGATGGAATATTGCTGATAAGTGTTGAATTTGGAATATGTGGTACAACAGTTCTCTTTTTAAGGCATAATCATTCTTCTTTTGGTCTTTTTATTATTAATGATTAACATTTTTCAGACAAAGTCTTTTAAGAGATCACTAAATTTTAACAAACTAGTATCATTTAGTATCCTTTACGTGGAGAATTTTTATTTGTATCTTGAACATGTACTGTACATATGTATACAGTGCAAATCTTACCGTATTTTTCGGATTATAAGACGCATTTTTGTTCCCCAAATTTTGGGGGTAAGTGGGGGGTGCGTTTTATAATCCGAATATATGGATCATATACTGCAAGGGAGGGTGGGGAAGCTCTGGAGTGTGTCCGGGGGTCGGGGCGGGCAGGTGCAGGCTGCAGGAGGCAGCAGGAGGTCACATGCTCCCACTCATTAGCCTCATATAATATGCACTGCATCCCGCTGTCCATCACCTCGGTGCTGAAACTGCTCCGAGGTGATGGACTGGGGGAGCGGTGCATATTACATGTGCCTGCACCCCTCTCGTAATGGCACATGGCCCCCCCTTTGCTAGATATGCCCCCCCATGCTACTGCCCATACTAAAATAAAAAACACTTTACTTACCCTCTCCAGGGCTGTGCTCCATGTCTCTCTGCTTGCTGCTGCACTGCACTTCCTGATTCTCTGTAAAGTCGGTCATGTGATCAGGCACGCAGAGATGATGCCACTCTGCTGTGCCGATCACATGACTGGCTTTACCGAGAATCAGGAAGTGCAGCATAGCGGCAAACAGGGAGACATGGAGCACAGCCCTGGAGAAGGAAAGTAAAGTGTTTTTTATTTAGTATGGGCAGCAGCATGGGGGGATCATATCCAGAAAAGAGGGATGTGTGCCATCACTGGTGGACATGTGCCATGAATGTGGGACAAGTGCCATTAATGGGGGGCATGTGCCATCAATGCGGTATGAGTACCATCACTGTGGGACGTGTGCAATCAATGGGGGACATGTGCCATCACTGGGGGACATGTGCCATCACTGGGAGATTTGTGCCATCAATGGGGCAGGTGTGCCATCAATGGGAAGTGTGTGCCATCACTAGGGGCCATGATCCATCACTGGTGGCCTTGTGCCATCACTGGGGGCCGTGTGTGATCAATGGGGGATGTGTGCCAGCACAAGGGGGCTATATCCAATATAAGGAGGCCATATCCAGATTAAGCGTGCTAATTCTAGGATGGGGCCTATATCCCAGGATGAAAAACCATGCACCAGGAAGAAGGGGCTATGAGGGACATATACCCTATATAATTTGTAAGCCGGACACTGGCATTATAAGACGGATTCCATTCAACATTAGAAATTATTTTTTTCTCTTTTCTTTCACCAAATTTGAAGTGCGTCTTATATTCAGGTGCGTCTTATAAACCCAAAAAATAGGTTACTTCTTTTCTAAAGATTGTAATATTTCTTGCACTATCGCAAGAGAAAGCCATACACTGACAATTGTTATCATCAAGTTTTCTGATTTTTAATGCAATAGACTCATTATTGTTTCTGTTTGTGACATACTTTCTGATGGGGATAATCGCTTTTCTATTCTTTCCATCTGTCTAAACCCATCTTCCATTCAGTGTTTTAGATATAGCTCCATCCTGCAGATTGTCACTCCTCTCAGTCCTTTTATTTACAGCTTTATCCTGCAGGGCATTACTCCTTTTGGGTTAGATCCCACCACCTTAAAAAGGCAGGGAGCAATTGTGATTGGTGTCTCAGAACATGTGATCTAAGAGGTAACCAGGAGTCATACACAGATTAACTCCTGCTTGCTTGATCACACTGAGAACACAGCTGATCCATGCCCAAGTCTGCCTGCAGAACTCAGAAGCATGAGAGAAACCTCAATGTGGAGTGTAAGAATCTGAAGTGTTAACAGAGTCAGATGCCACTATGACACAAATCGTCATGTGACAATTACAAGTATGCAACACTCACGTGCGTCCGCTGCAACCGATCATGCACTTATTGGGGTTATGACACTTACAACCCAGGAAAGTGAACTTTTTGCATGAATACTTTATGAAACCCCTTTATTTGTGATAAGACCCTATCTGCGCTCTTTGTCTTTCCAGGTTCTTCAAATATATTCCTTGGGATTGTTTTACTAAAGCATTTGTGGCACCATAGAGTTCAGATGCCACATTGGCATTGTCTCCCTCAGGTGGTAATGTCATGCTTGGAAGCAAGAAGGAGTATTCAAACCAGGTAAGCTCACAGCATGCAACACTTTTGCTGGCTCCCGACTAGAAGGGGGAGCTCTGAAACCCAAGTTCAGGGAGCTCCCCTTTAAATTCTGGCCTGGGGACGGGGTTAGTCAGTTCAGTTCCTAGTAGGACTGTGAAGATGACCTGTGGACTGGAGCAGTGCTCTCGTCCCAGGTAGGGTCGAGAGTGAGGAACAGAAAGCGGGAGGGACCCGTAGGAGAGGGTCTGAGTAAGGAGATATGCAGGCCTCGGAAGTGGAGCCAGTTATCGGGTTCACCTAGGGCACAGCGCCAGAAGCGGACACTGGAGTCCAAGGTTGTGAGGGTATTCCAAGCCCAACAGCCAAAACCGTAGGACGGGAGATTCCAGGTCTCCCGACCACAGCAAAGCACCTGTAGGCACAGCAGCAAGAGGGAGCTCAGGGCCAGTAGCCAGAGGGGTGTTGCCTGGGAAGGGCTCAAGTTGCCTGCCATGAGAGACTTACCAGTGGGAAAAGATGGTCGCAGCTCAGGTACAGGCAGCCAGGACCAGCAAGGAGTAGCGCAGCAGGGAGGCCTCAGAACTCACCGGGTGAGGAGATCCCAAACTTGCTAGCAGACCGCTCAGATTCCCAACATCATCTGTGGAGAGTACCTTGGTTTGACCCTGCTAACACCTGTTAAGATAAAGGAGACTCTAAACTGTTTGTCTGTCAGTCATTCCATGCCCTTGGTCCTGCACAGCCAATGGCCTACCACCGCCATAGACTTTAGACATAGAACTGCTCGACCCATGGAGAGCGATATCACTGTAGCTGCAATTCCATCATCCCCCGAGGTCCCGTACAGTAGCGCTGGCCCCAATAGCTGAACACCACGGGTAGCATCACGATAACATCCCTAAATAACTAACTCCCCCAAACTTTTCATTTGAGCCCCAGGCTCACGGAGCCTGGTCTCAACCCCTGTGACATCCCCGAAAGCATCAAAGCCCTGTTCCGAGTACCCCACGGCCCTGGGGCGCGTCAAATTTAAATCCAGGAGATTTTTTTTATTCCATATCAAGACACAACTCCTCAAAAGGCACAAATCAATTATAATTTGAAAGCAGGATAACGTAGGGGCAAAGGGTATTTCAGTGGTGTTTCACTTGCTGAGATGTTTACTATAGTTTCAATACAGTTGGGCTAGGGTCACACTTGGGAGCTTGCATCCATTTGCAGGATGCAGTAAAGGCTCAGTTTTATTCCCTTGACATTTTCATGGCACGTATTCTACTTGTTGCCTAAATTAACGGAAGTGTTAACGCATAGTACATACATGTACTATGTGTTAACACATGCATTTTGCCCATAGACTCCCATGTTAAAAAAACTCATGCGTTTTTGCAAAAGTACCAAAAAACATTGCAGACCACGTTTTTAGCTGAACTAGCAAAAACGCATAGCGTCAAACCCATTGCACTTTTGCAATGCATGTTTTGCATTGGATTCTATGGGTGGGTTCACGCGTACGTTTTTACACATTTGCACATGTAAAAAATGCATGCTTTTAGCAGATGCATGATGCAAATGTGACCTTAGCCTTAGGCGGCCTTAGGAGCTGTCACACAGACAGACTCACCAGCGATGTGGACCAGCGAGATCGCTGGTAACTATGGTGCACATCGGGTTACTAGGCGCCGCGCGGCGCTTAGTAACCCGACGTTTACCATAAATACCATCTCCCAGCATAGGTTCTGCCGCTGGGAGATGGATCATCGTGGTGTGCACACCACGATGAAGCAGATTGATCAAGCGTTTATCGCTTGATATGAGCTCTGGCTCACAAATCTGCGATGTAACGATCAAGCGATATTACATTGTAAAATCGCTTGATTGCACGCAGCGATGCACAAACGATATCGCTTAAGCGATCAAAAAGCAGATCGCTTAAGCGATATCGTGCTTTAAATTGATGCATGTGACGGCCGCCTTAGAGTTTTATCAACAGAGGACTAGGTGTTGTGTTCCAAGCAGTCCAGCTACTCTGTGTAATCCAGCCCGATCATTGATTGGCAGCTTGCTTACAATATATGGGAAACACAGGAACCTGAAAGTCAGCTACCAGTCAGGGGTGTGGGCAGAGTCAGCATTCTGTCCTCTGCTACATCAACGGGAATTCTATCAAAACTGCACCAAGCTTTACAGTAAGGGACACATCCCTGGGATCAGGCTCTCTGCATCTAAATAATGCTGTTATCAGATTTCTATAGCAAAAACCTTATAACAGATTCCTATTAATCTCTTAATATCTTAGCAAGCATGGCATTCTTGATAAAGAGAATTATAACATATGATTTAATTAATTACCCATGCTATATCTTTGCTAACAAGATCCTAATGAAATCTATAAATAGAGGATTAAAAATATATATTTTTCTTTTTTCATTTTGAAGGATCTTTTTTATGTTCTCCCTAAATTTACTTCCCTAGGTGTTTATTTAACACTAGCTGTGAGCCCGATGCGATTGCATCGGGATTCTAGAATCTGTGTATAGGGCATTGCTCGGGCTGCTGCAACGACTCCCAACGCCCCCTTGGCGGGCATTGCGAGTGAGTCGCGTGGGCGATGCGCGCCCACGAACAAAGCCACGGAGGTAGCGGCGTGTGCGAGGGAAGTCGGTACGGCAATTATATAATAGATTATCAGTATGTAATATATAATTTCCCTAACGCACTTCCGTAAGTTTCGGCGCTGTTTCCGTCGTTGTGGGCGTGGGCGCAGCGCCCACGCGACCTGTGAAGCATTGCCGGCGCCACTGATTCGCAAAGCCTCACTCGCAATGGCCGCCAAGTGGCCGTTGCGAGTCCTTGCAGAATAGGCGCGACTCACTAATTTATACATAATCACATACTTAATACTGATAATTCCTATATAATCACATATATATATATATATATATAGATGGCGGGCCGATTCGAAAGAATCGGGTAGTGTAGAATCCATATATAGTATATTTACTAATAGTTAGGGGAGTGGGGTGAAATGAATTGTGTGTATACAGGTGGTTCAGTGGTTAGCAGTGAGTGGGGTGGCTCAGTGGTTAGCAGTGAGTGCGGTGGCTCAGTGGTTAGCAGCGAGTGCTGTGGCTCAGTGGTTAGCAGTGAGTGCGGTGGCTCAGTGGTTAGCAGTGAGTGCGGTGAGATTGGTGAGCACAGTGGCGTGGGCAGAGTGCTGAGTGCAGCGCTGTGGGCAGAGTGGTCAGCACACCCATACATACATACACACACACACACACAGACACTTCGCTATAGTTAGCACCAACCCTACGTCTTCCCTGCCCGCTGGATCCTGAGATGACATGTCGGCGCCCGCGGACGACTGGATCCAATATGGGGTCCGGGAAGTTTGTCGAGACTTATTGGACGCGATATTTGATCAAGTAGTTCGGGGGCGGCGAGATGTCGGTGATGCAGGGCCGGTGGTAATTATAGCGGAGTATGTGTGTGTGTGTGTATGTGTGCGGAGAAAGTGAGTGAAGTGCGGAGAAAGTGAGGTGTGGTGATGTGGCCCCTGGCCGGTTGCATCACACGGGTTATCAATGCAGGTCTGTGTTCACATGGGCCAGTTTTCCTGATTGTGTGTGGTGTGTGAAACCTGTCCGATGTACAGGGGGTTAACAGCTGAAGGGTTTTCATGAGCTGAGTAAAACAGCTGAGTGTGAGTGCTGAAGATCCGATACATTCATGAGCCTAATGAGCGGCTGAACCTGTGGGGATGAGTGCTTTGCTGTGCGGAGAAAGTGAGGTGTGGTGATGTGGCCCCTGGCCGGGTGCATCACACGGGTTATTAATGCAGGTCTGTGTTCACATGGGCCGGTTTTCCTGATTGTGTGTGGTGTGTGAAACCTGTCCGATGTACAGGGGGTTAAGAGCTGAAGGGTTTTCATGAGCTGAGTAAAACAGCTGAGTGTGAGTGCTGAAGATCCGATACATTCATGAGCCTAATGAGTGGCTGAACGTGTGGGGATGAGTGCTTTGCTGTGCGGAGAAAGTGAGGTGTGGTGATGTGGCCCCTAGCCGAGTGCATCACACGGGTTATCAATGCAGGTCTGTGTTCACATGGGCCGGTTTTCCTGATTGTGTGTGGTGTGTGAAACCTGTCCGATGTACAGGGGGTTAAGAGCTGAAGAGTTTTCATGAGCTGAGTAAAACAGCTGAGTGTGAGTGCTGAAGATCCGATACATTCATGAGCCTAATGAGCGGCTGAACCTGTGGGGATGAGTGCTTTGTTGTGCGGAGAAAGTGAGGTGTGGTGATGTGGCCCCTGGCGAGTGCATCACACGGGTTATTCAATGCAGGTCTGTGTTCACATGGGCCGGTTTTTCCTGATTGCGTGTGGTGTGTGAAACCTGTCCGATGTACAGGGGGTTAACAGCTGAAGGGTTTTCATGAGCTGAGTAAAACAGCTGAGTGTGAGTGCTGAAGATCCGATACATTCATGAGCCTAATGAGCGGCTGAACTGTGGGGATGAGTGCTTTGCTGTGCGGAGAAAGTGAGGTGTGGTGATGTGGCCCCTGGCCGGGTGCATCACACGGGTTATCAATGCAGGTCTGTGTTCACATGGGCCGGTTTTCCTGATTGTGTGTGGTGTGTGAAACCTGTCCGATGTACAGGGGGTTAAGAGCTGAAGGGTTTTCATGAGCTGAGTAAAACAGCTGAGTGTGAGTGCTGAAGATCCGATACATTCATGAGCCTAATGAGTGGCTGAACGTGTGGGGATGAGTGCTTTGCTGTGCGGAGAAAGTGAGGTGTGGTGATGTGGCCCCTAGCCGAGTGCATCACACGGGTTATCAATGCAGGTCTGTGTTCACATGGGCCGGTTTTCCTGATTGTGTGTTGGTGTGTGAAACCTGTCCGATGTACAGGGGGTTAAGAGCTGAAGGGTTTTCATGAGCTGAGTAAAACAGCTGAGTGTGAGTGCTGAAGATCCGATACATTCATGAGCCTAATGAGTGGCTGAACGTGTGGGGATGAGTGCTTTGCTGTGCGGAGAAAGTGAGGTGTGGTGATGTGGCCCCTGGCCGAGTGCATCACACGGGTTATCAATGCAGGTCTGTGTTCACATGGGCCGGTTTTCCTGATTGTGTGTGGTGTGTGAAACCTGTCCGATGTACAGGGGGTTAAGAGCTGAAGGGTTTTCATGAGCTGAGTAAAACAGCTGAGTGTGAGTGCTGAAGATCCGATACATTCATGAGCCTAATGAGCGGCTGAACTGTGGTGATGAGTGCTTTGCTGTGCGGAGAAAGTGAGGTGTGGTGATGTGGCCCCTGGCCGGTGAATCACAGGGTTATTAATGCAGGTCTGTGTTCACATGGGCCGGTTTTCCTGATTGTGTGTGGTGTGTGAAACCTGTCCGATGTACAGGGGGTTAAGAGCTGAAGGGTTTTCATGAGCTGAGTAAAACAGCTGAGTGTGAGTGCTGAAGATCCGATACATTCATGAGCCTAATGAGCGGCTGAACGTGTGGGGATGAGTGCTTTGCTGTGCGGAGAAAGTGAGGTGTGGTGATGTGGCCCCTGGCCGAGTGCATCACACGGGTTATCAATGCAGGTCTGTGTTCACATGGGCCGGTTTTCCTGATTGCGTGTGGTGTGTGAAACCTGTCCGATGTACAGGGGGTTAAGAGCTGAAGGGTTTTCATGAGCTGAGTAAAACAGCTGAGTGTGAGTGCTGAAGATCCGATACATTCATGAGCCTAATGAGTGGCTGAACGTGTGGGGATGAGTGCTTTGCTGTGCGGAGAAAGTGAGGTGTGGTGATGTGGCCCCTGGCCGAGTGCATCACACGGGTTATCAATGCAGGTCTGTGTTCACATGGGCCGGTTTTCCTGATTGTGTGTGGTGTGTGAAACCTGTCCGATGTACAGGGGGTTAAGAGCTGAAGGGTTTTCATGAGCTGAGTAAAACAGCTGAGTGTGAGTGCTGAAGATCCGATACATTCATGAGCCTAATGAGCGGCTGAACCTGTGGTGATGAGTGCTTTGCTGTGCGGAGAAAGTGAGGTGTGGTGATGTGGCCCCTGGCCGGGTGAATCACACGGGTTATTAATGCAGGTCTGTGTTCACATGGGCCGGTTTTCCTGATTGTGTGTGGTGTGTGAAACCTGTCCGATGTACAGGGGGTTAAGAGCTGAAGGGTTTTCATGAGCTGAGTAAAACAGCTGAGTGTGAGTGCTGAAGATCCGATACATTCATGAGCCTAATGAGCGGCTGAACGTGTGGGGATGAGTGCTTTGCTGTGCGGAGAAAGTGAGGTGTGGTGATGTGGCCCCTGGCCGAGTGCATCACACGGGTTATCAATGCAGGTCTGTGTTCACATGGGCCGGTTTTCCTGATTGTGTGTGGTGTGTGAAACCTGTCCGATGTACAGGGGGTTAAGAGCTGAAGGGTTTTCATGAGCTGAGTAAAACAGCTGAGTGTGAGTGCTGAAGATCCGATACATTCATGAGCCTAATGAGCGGCTGAACCTGTGGGGATGAGTGCTTTGCTGTGCGGAGAAAGTGAGGTGTGGTGATGTGGCCCCTGGCCGGGTGCATCACACGGGTTATTAATGCAGGTCTGTGTTCACATGGGCCGTTTTTCCTGATTGTGTGTGGTGTGTGAAACCTGTCCGATGTACAGGGGGTTAAGAGCTGAAGGGTTTTCATGAGCTGAGTAAAACAGCTGAGTGTGAGTGCTGAAGATCCGATACATTCATGAGCCTAATGAGCGGCTGAACCTGTGGGGATGAGTGCTTTGCTGTGCGGAGAAAGTGAGGTGTGGTGATGTGGCCCCTGGCCGAGTGCATCACACGGGTTATCAATGCAGGTCTGTGTTCACATGGGCCGGTTTTCCTGATTGTGTGTGGTGTGTGAAACCTGTCCAGTGTACAGGGGGTTAAGAGCTGAAGGGTTTTCATGAGCTGAGTAAAACAGCTGAGTGTGAGTGCTGAAGATCCGATACATTCATGAGCCTAATGAGCGGCTGAAACTGTGGGGATGAGTGCTTTGCTGTGCGGAGAAAGTGAGGTGTGGTGATGTGGCCGGGTGCATCACATGGGTTATTAATGCAGGTCTGTGTTCACATGGGCCGGTTTTCCTGATTGTGTGTGGTGTGTGAAACCTGTCCGATGTACAGGGGGTTAAGAGCTGAAGGGTTTTCATGAGCTGAGTAAAACAGCTGAGTGTGAGTGCTGAAGATCCGATACATTCATGAGCCTAATGAGCGGCTGAAACTGTGGGGATGAGTGCTTTGCTGTGCGGAGAAAGTGAGGTGTGGTGATGTGGCCCCTGGCCGGGTGCATCACACGGGTTATTAATGCAGGTCTGTGTTCACATGGGCCGGTTTTCCTGATTGTGTGTGGTGTGTGAAACCTGTCCGATGTACAGGGGTTAAGAGCTGAAGGGTTTTCATGAGCTGAGTAAAACAGCTGAGTGTGAGTGCTGAAGATCCGATATATTCATGAGCCTAATGAGCGGCTGAACCTGTGGGGATGAGTGCTTTGCTGTGCGGAGAAAGTGAGGTGTGGTGATGTGGCCCCTGGCCGAGTGCATCACACGGGTTATCAATGCAGGTCTGTGTTCACATGGGCCGGTTTTCCTGATTGTGTGTGGTGTGTAAAACCTGTCCGATGTACAGGGGGTTAAGAGCTGAAGGGTTTTCATGAGCTGAGTAAAACAGCTGAGTGTGAGTGCTGAAGATCCGATACATTCATGAGCCTAATAAGCGGCTGAACCTGTGGGGATGAGTGCTTTGCTGTGCGGAGAAAGTGAGGTGTGGTGATGTGGCCCTTGCCGGGTGCATCACACGGGTTATTAATGCAGGTCTGTGTTCACATGGGCCGGTTTTCCTGATTGTGTGTGGTGTGTGAAACCTGTCCGATGTACAGGGGGTTAAGAGCTGAAGGGTTTTCATGAGCTGAGTAAAACAGCTGAGTGTGAGTGCTGAAGATCCGATACATTCATGAGCCTAATGAGCGGCTGAACCTGTGGGGATGAGTGCTTTGCTGTGCGGAGAAAGTGAGGTGTGGTGATGTGGCCCCTGGCCGAGTGCATCACACGGGTTATCAATGCAGGTTTGTGTTCACATGGGCCGGTTTTCCTGATTGTGTGTGGTGTGTGAAACCTGTCCGATGTACAGGGGGTTAAGAGCTGAAGGGTTTTCATGAGCTGAGTAAAACAGCTGAGTGTGAGTGCTGAAGATCCGATACATTCATGAGCCTAATGAGCGGCTGAACCTGTGGGGATGAGTGCTTTGCTGTGCGGAGAAAGTGAGGTGTGGTGATGTGGCCCCTGGCCGGGTGCATCACACGGGTTATTAATGCAGGTCTGTGTTCACATGGGCCGGTATTCCTGATTGTGTGTGGTGTGTGAAACCTGTCCGATGTACAGGGGGGTTAAGAGCTGAAGGGTTTTCATGAGCTGAGTAAAACAGCTGAGTGTGAGTGCTGAAGATCCGATACATTCATGAGCCTAATGAGCGGCTGAACCTGTGGGGATGAGTGCTTTGCTGGGCTAAACCTGAATGGTGCACAGGGGGTTAATCACATCTCAGGTCTGTGTGTGAGTAAAGATGTGCTGATTGACTCACTGGGTTGCAGGTGTGAGTGAGCAGGCTGGATAGGAACCTGCCAGGTGTCTGAGTGAGGAGAGGACGATGAGATTCAGAAGACGAGAGCACTGCCATGTGAGGAGGTGCTGGAAGTGATCCGTCCCCAGTGGGTAAGTGATGGGAGCCTGCCAGCTCCATGCTAGTGCACCTGATGTGTGCATGGCAGCCAGTGTCCAAGGGCCAGGCGGTCAGATGTGCGGTGTGAGAGACCGAGTACGGCTCCAGGGCCAGGTGGTCACAGCTGACTTTGGGACCGACTGTATTCTTGTTACTATGTGATGTCTTATGTAAACATGCCATGTGTGAGGACGTGGTGGTGGTGGTGGTCTCGTTTACTGCTCACCATGCCCGCTTTGCGGGCATTGCTTCGCGAGTCGCGTGGCCACTATGCGGCCCCGACAGAGTCCTGGAGAAAGTTCCCAGCTACGCGAACACAGCCACAGGAAGTAGCGCCGGTCTGACGGACGTCAGCTACGGCAATTGTATAATAGATGCTGGAGAAAGACAGAAATGCTAGTTTACCTTTATAAAGGCAAGATCTCCTCCTACAATCTATTCATACATAAATGTAGCCACCATTCATGCATAAATATAATATCTCAATGCTACATTTTAGACTTTTACAAGATCACTTGAGCCCCCTGCGCTGAATGGAAATATGTTATGGCTTTACATTCTTCCTCCAGCCAATAACGATAACTTGCAAAGCTCTCAAATCCTTTTGTGTAGTTTATGTAGTTTGAACAAGTAGTTTTACTATTGTCTGTTAGGTCATTTGAACTGCAAAGAAATTAGTAATAAGAAAACCCTCACCTCTGACTAATACCAAAGGGATAGAAATGGGAATTGTGGCAGAATAAAAAAAAAAATCGATAATCTTCTATGTCCCGTAAGGTAAATATTCCAATGCATTTCATGTAGCACACAAAAAAACATTATATTCCATATTGTAGGAAATATGGCTTTTAAGACATCAATAAATGTAGAATAGAGCAGTTAATAAGTGTGGTAAATGTAAATATTTAACGTAAACATAATAATAAAAATATAATTATAAATATATGTTATATATTAAGAAGGGGTGAACTAGGTAGGGGTACAGAGGGGTCCTCCAGGCTGGGAGGGTATATGAGGTCTGTGTGAGAAAAAGACAATTTCAGTCATCGAGGCTGTTCAGTGAGCAGTTATAGTCACCGCTTACTATACATTGAAAGCATTGTTATCACTCATTGGCACATCGTCAATCAATGTGCAGCATGACCATGACAGCTCACTGCAAGCGCTAATGACTGGAAACGAGTGGAATAAAACTTAATTTTCTCATTGTAACCTATGCCATGGATGGTAAGAAAAACAAACAAATCAATTTTGGAATAAATCAAGCCAGATCAGAATATCCCACACACTACACTGATGAGGGGCAGTTACCCCGAAACGCAGCGTCTGTAGTTTGGGGTTCTGATCTGGCACAAATCCCGTCATATTTAAAAGCTTGCTAGAAAGCGATTATGACTTTGAGGAGGTACCTAAAGGTGGCGCTGGAGTTCATCCACTTCCTTACTGAAGTGCAAATTTGCATATTTCCTAGAGGAGGGATGTGGCTACAATCTCCTCACCTTCACCTACTTAACTGTCTTCTTGTGGTTGCAGGAAAACTTCTTTCCATAAGGTAGATAGCAAGTTCCCAGGGATAAATCAAGTCAGACATGTCACTTGAAGCAAGGATCACCAAGTTATGACTTGCCAACTTTGGATACATCATACAAAGTGAAACATTCCTGGAGACAACATAATGGTCAGAAGAATAAAGGGAACAAGGTGAAGAAGACCAGTAACCTGATGGCTTGATACAATCAAGATAAGAGAAAACCCTGGTGGACCCATCTAAACGTGCACACGATCGATCTTCCTTCATAGCGTTCATCCATCAAGTCGCCATGGCTCGAGATCAATCTGAAGGCCATTAAAATAATAAATAATAGCTTTCACTAAGGCTGCCAGACATGATTTAAATGCTGTTTACCTGCAGATTATCACTACGTCTGCATGCTAATAGCTTTTTTGGAGATGACAGGTTTCCTTTAACAAGGTATGACATTTTCACCTGGTGACATCTCTTTGAAACTCGTAACAGTATAATTAATGTGTTCTGTTGTTGTCTGAAGAAATTCTTCTAAAATGGTGTGGACTGAACATTACTGATTTGATAAATTGTACTTTGCTGTGATAAATTGCCACAGAAAATCTAGAGTAATTGCACAACATGTTTGTGATCTGCAAGAAGACAGATATTGAGCAATTATTAAAAGAACTTTGATAATATAGCCAGTGACAAGATGCAGAGGAAATTGTGCCAAATCTTTAAATTAAAAGACTAAACTGCTCATCCTGATATATGGCCAGAAACAAATCCCCAGCCAAATGCTCTGAACTCAAACTGATGATAAATGTTGGCTGCACTTTGTTAGGTGAATCGCTACCAAAATATAGAGGTAAAAAAGAGAATGGCCTGTTAACACTTGGGCTTTATTTTATTATGGGTCTTTTCTGCTTTCCAGTATAAAACATGAAATTACTTTTTAAACAATGATCATTTTATATTTGACTATTTCATTCATATTTTCATTTCATGTTATATACAGTACCATAAGAGGCAAAAGATAAATTTATAGTGTATGTATTACATATTACAAGTCTTATAATATTACTCATCAGAAATCCTTTATTATTTTTAGGTGTATACTAAAAACTAGATACTGGCACATACTTTTTATATGACTAGATAATCTAGTTATTAACCCTCTGTGCAAAAATGATAATAATGCAACAATTATTATAATTGCTGCATACACTAGTTAAAGCATAAAAGTGATGAGCGAATATATTCAGCACTATTTGTTACTTATTATTATTATTAATAAATATTTATATAGCGCTATTAGGTGCTATGGCGCTTTACATGTGTGAGGGCAGATGAGGACAAGAACATAAAATGACGACACTGCCAACGAGGGCTCACAGTCTATAGGGGATGGGTGGGGACACAGTAGGAAGGGGAGAGGTGAGGGTAAGGTGGTGCAGCAGATTAAGTCTTAGTGTGGGTTGCAGTCTTGAAGGAAGAGGTGGGTCTTCAGGTTTTTCTTGAAGGTTCCAAGGGTAAGAGAGTATCTGATGTGGTGTGGAAGAGAGTTCCAAAGTATGGCGGATGCACGAGAGAAGTCTTGTATGTGGTTGTGTGAGGAGGTATTGCGAGGGGAGAAGAGAAGGAGCTCTTGAGACGAGCGCAGATTGCGTGAGGGTAGGTATCGGGAAACTAGGTCAGAGATGTATAGGGGGGACAGGTTGTGTATGGCCTTGTATATCAGGGTTAGGGTTTTGAACCGGGATCTCTGGGTAGTGGGGAGCCAGTGAAGGGCTCGGCAGAGGGTGGGAGACAGGAGAGAAGCAAAGAGACAGGTGGATGAGTCGGGCAGCGGAATTGAGGATGGTTTGGAGAGGTGTGAGGGAGGTAGTGGGGAGGCCGGTGAGTAGGAGGTTGCAATAGTCGAGGTGGGAGAAGATGAGGGCATGGACGAGTATATTATCAGTATCTTGGTCATGGAAACAGTGGATTTGGGTAATGTTTTTGAGCTGGAGTCGGCAGGCGGTGGGGAGGACTTGGATGTGGAGCTTAAAGGAGAGGTAAGAGTTGTGGATTACTCCGAGCCACTTGGCGTGGGGGACGGGTGAGAGTGTGCAGTCATTGACAGTGATGGATAGATAGGGAGGGGGGAGAGCAACTAGGGGGAAGACGATGAATTCAGTTTTGTCCATGTTGAACTTGAGGAAGCGGGCAGAGAAGAAGTATGAGATGGCGGAGAGGCATTGCGGAATTTTAGATAGTAGAGAGGAGATGTCAGGGCCGGACAGGTAGAGCTGGATGTCTTCGGCGTAGAGGTGGTATTGGAGGACGTGGGACTCAATGATTTGGCCTAGGCCGAGGGTGTAAATGGAGAAGAGTAGTGGCCCCAAGACTGAGCCATGGGAAACTCCAACAGATAGGGGGTAGGGCGAGGAGGAGGTGTGAGAGTGGGTGATGCTGAAAGTACGGTCCGTTAGGTAGGAGGACATCCAGGGGAGGTCTAGGTCAGTAATGCCAAGAGATTCTAAAATTTGAAGTAGGAGGGAGTGGTCGACTGTGTTGAAGGCAGCAGAAAGGTTGAGAAGGAGGGGGACGGAGTAGTGTCGCTTGCTCTTGGCGGTCAGTAGGTCATTGGTGACTTTGGTCAGGGCTGTTTTGGTGGTGTGGTGGGTTCGGAAACCGGATTGTAGGCGGTCAAAGAGGCAGCAGGAAGAGAGGTGGGAGGACAGTTTGGAATAGACGTATTGTTCAAGTAATTTTGAGGCGAAGGGGAGGAGAGATATGGGGCGATAGTTGGAGACAGTTGCAGGGTCGAGGGAGGGTTTTTTTAAGGATGGGTGTGAATATTAATGTTTTTTAGGTATTCGTTACTCGTTGAGTATTTTGGTATTTGCCTCGTGAGCTTCAAGTCCCTACCCCACATGCTTGTTGCCTGAATTTTTGCCATTAAACATGTGGTATTGCCTGCCATTAACAGTAATGCCATACCCATTTTTGCTATTGACACTACTGTGATTGGCAGGTGCAGTAAAAAAAACAATGAAAGAAAAAAGAAGCAATGCGCCACATGGTGAAACCCTGTTTTGATTACTTGCCAGGGGGGAGGTGTTGTGCTCACCTGGGTTTGTTGTGCTGAGTCTCCGCACAACACGAGTGTAAGCAGGAAGGGAGCGTCAGGTATAGAGGGTTTCTTGTGCATTCAGTTGGTGTGGTCCCGTGATAGAAAAGGGGCATCGTTATATGACGTTACCACAGGTCCTGAAGTTCAACTCTACACTGACAGCATGTTTATCTAAGGTCTGGGAAATTGCCAATGCTCACAGCTGCTGCCCCAACTGCTCTCCCAGAGGAAGATGGAAAGTTAAATGTGCAAAAGAGGATTGTGGTATAAAGAGGAGCGCTGAGCAATAGCAGGACACAGAAGTTATACCAACCTACTTTAATAAAAGCAATTACAGCTGCTCTCATAGGCCACTACGCGTTCCACCTGATGAAGATAGCATAAGCTATCGTAACGCGTAGTGGCCTATGAGAGCAGCTGTAATTGTTTTTATTAAAGTAGGTTGGTATCACTTCTGTGTCCTGCTATTGCTTAGCGCTCCCCTTTATACCGCAATCCTCTTTTGCACAGTAAAAAAAAGAATGACATGCAGTCCCCAACCTATTTGTGATAACCAGCACAGGTAAAGCAGTCAGCTGATGGCTGCAGCCCGAGCTGTGTGCTTTATCTTGGCTGGTTATCACAAATAGGGGCTGGCCCATGCCACTTTATTTATTATTTAAATAAATGCTAAATAAAATAGCGGGGGGCTGGATTTCTCAGGCAGGGAGGTTCCATGGTCATTAGGCCCTTCTCAGCCAAAAATAGTAGCCCACAGCCACCACATAATTGGCACATCCATTAGATGCATCAATTGTGCTTTAGCCAGCTCTTCATGATTGCCCTTTGTGGTAGTAATCAGGATAATATATGTTGTTAATAACAGCTGTAATTTGTCAAAAATCACAGCTGCCATCAAGCCCTGGGTTGGTAAAATAGAAGTGTCTTTGAGAATCCGCATTACCAACTCTGTAAGTAAAAAGAAAAAAAGAACACAAACACAAAATAATCCTTTATTCTAATTTTTTAAGAAAATAAAATCTCTTTCACCAATTTATTTATCCCCAAAACACCACCGTGGGTCCGACACCCACATGGCTTCTTACGATGATCCCAACTCTGCTGCATCTGGAGGCCAAGGTGAGTGGTGCCATTGAAATATGTGACTGCTCATTGTGGCCTCTGGGATGCACTAAGAGCATCATGGGAGCCATGAGAAGTAGCCTCAGGTAAACACAGTTGTGGACTATCTGTCTGTCTTTCACAGTGGCAGTGCAGTGTTACAATCTGTCACTGAGTTCACTTGAGGTCACTTCTAGTGGTTGTCATGGCCCCTTCTCTGTCAGCTCCCAGCTTTGACCTCAGGTGACCTCAGAGCCGGACTGTCTGAATGCGTGCACAGTCCGAAAGTTGAGTACAAATGAGTGACTGGATGTACATATCAAAGAGTACCACTCCTTTAGTTTTCAGTAGGAAACATCTTTTCAATCTTTAAGCAGGCCATGCCTTCATGTGGGCAGCGTTACATTTCTCTTTATCCAAAATGTGTCAAAAATATATCATTTGAGAAACAGAAGATAAAGACTGCACAAGATGAGCAAATAATATCAAGTGGAATTGAATTCTACCAGAATTTTAGTAAAATCTATATTTTTCAAAATGCAGATTTTTAATGTAATTTACTTCCACATGGATTCATCAAAATAGTGTCCCATGACTGCCATTTACTGAATTGTAAAGGACCATCAAGATGTTACAAAAAATAAAAGATATCTAAATATTATTAAAATTTCTATATTCACCTTTACCGCTCACCTCTCCAGTCCCTCCACTGCACTACACCCTCATTCTTCCAGATCTTGCCACATCCCCACTGCTCGCATTGAAATCGCACTAGGGCACTAGGTCCTGATCTCATGACGTCATAACTTTCCACCGGAAGAACTTGATCAGTCCTCAGCAAAGCTCAAAGTCCAGGCTCAATATGAAAGTCCAGGGGATATCAACGCAAATGACGGAGATCATAAGATGGAGTAAAGATCAAATGGCTGACAGTGAGGAGTCGAGAGACAGAAGAGGTGGGCAGTAAGGTGAACAGAAAGGTTTTTTTCTATTTTTTAAATATTGTTTTTATTGTGCTCTGGAGTAAGGAGAGACCCTAGAGAATATTAAGAGACATTACATTTGTGAAATAATAACTTCTATGTAAATGCAATTTTCTGAGAAAATCCACGCAGGCAGGAGAATCTGGGTTTTGTCTAATTCGCTCCTCTCCACACCATCATTTTGAGCCTGATGTATTCATGAGAGGAGCACTATTCACTCCTCTCACAATTATTATAATCAGATATATCAGGTTGCTGTTTGGGCAAAAACACATAGCTAGTTGTCACTCACCACTAAAAGAAATAAGGAAAGGCAAGAGGAGCATCATCCATTAAATACACTTGACTTACAACTTAGTGTTTTCTTTGATTACTCCAAATAGCCATGTGGCACAATATTTTTAGTACTATTTTGGCACTTTAGAGTGCAGACTTATCTACATGCTCTGCTGCCCTTACAGATAACATCTGATCTTAATTAGGAATCAGTTCTATGAAGATTTCCCAATATTGTAATGTTACATTTTCATATCTGTTGCCATTTTACAGCACAACAATAAGCACCATATAGTAAGATTCCTACTTAAAGCAAGTCCATCATGAGACTGTGCTGCACTGTATAAGGTCACAGAAGCGCCCTCCAATCTTAACCCAACAGTCACAGAAGTCACCCTTTTTTTCTTAAATATTCCAGCAGTCCCCATCTTTACCCATTGCTCATCACAGAGCTGTCCATTCATTCGCCAGCACCCTATAATTGTGCCACTGATAACTGGCCATTTCTCCTGAAGCCACAGCAGAGACTACTCCTGCACTTTCCCCTTACACTTACTTGCAGCATGCTCTCGCCAGTTGACAGGAACCTTCATCATTTTTCCAACTATGAAGAGAAGCATCTGGCACTTGCACTGATCTCTGCTAACACAGGTCAATGCAGGAGTGGCACATAATGTTGTCATCACCTGGTACTTGCGGTGTGCCTGTTATGAACACCAGCAACTGATCAAAGACCACCTTAAATTGCATCCTTCAAACAGGACCGTCTATCAGCATATATATACCATGCCTAATCTAACATTCTATGCAATGTAAACTACTGACTAGTTGGTACGAACATCTGACAACAATATAAGAAAATGTGCGTTACACATTTTTATGTGCTCACGATTTATCCATAAATTACTCTTTAACTCACAATGGTTTAATTTACACAATACACCATTCCAAAAAAATCGGACATACAAGTACATGGGAATTAAAGGATGTCAATGTCAGTTCCCATGGAGATCAGAGATTTACATATACTTAAGTGAAAACATACTTAAGTATACAGTTTCCACCTGCTGAGGGCTTAAGAGACAACCCAAGAATTATTATTTTTGGTGAGGAAAGTGTCTTGTCAAATAGAGGCTTAGTTCCTTGTAAAACACTCAGTTTCTTTCCATGATGCATGATGCTTTCGGTACAAAACAGGTCACAATATTAAAAACGTATTGCACAAGCTATCCTCGGTCTATTCTTGCAATTTGTATGTAGCCTTATTAGATTTAACCAATTTTTAGAAATTAAAAGAAAGAAATATATTGAACTGTTGAAATCCATCTGCTTTAAGTATGCTCAACCCTTCTGGAATTGTGTCATTATAGAGTTCCAATAAGTCACAGGTTTAACACATTGAATGGAGAATTAACAGTGACACATATTGAGAAAGCATGTATTTCTAAAAGTGTGAGTCATGTGCTAAACAGCATGAAAACTATGAGACCCAAAACATATGGTGCAAATCTACTGTTGCCACATATGGAATTCTTAGAAACATTCATTACTGAATATTTGTGTATCTAATAGCTACTGATTTCAAATATAGATGAACTGACTATTTGCTTTAGAAAAAAGAAACTATTACATTTCAAAAATATACACACAATAATATACTTCATATCTGTAGTTAAATAGTAACAATATTGGTATGACCAGAAATTATAACATTAATTATTTTGCATATCGTGATGTAGTGACTGGCTGCGTTATAAATAGTTGAGATGTATCACACAGGCAGAAGTCTGCTGCGATGATAATGTGAGTGTCACAGTCACTAAACAGCATTGCAAGGGTTAAGTTTACAACTTGCTGGA
The DNA here is from genome assembly GCA_033576535.1 of Allobates femoralis. Classification (NCBI taxonomy): domain Eukaryota; kingdom Metazoa; phylum Chordata; class Amphibia; order Anura; family Aromobatidae; genus Allobates; species Allobates femoralis. The sequence continues at coordinate 216,901,590 of JARQOC010000003.1, forward strand.
GATATGGATGTGGCTCACCCCATATAGTGTGTTTGCTTGAGCCATGCAGCAGACTGGATGAGAGACTGCAAAGCATGCAGTGTGTGTGGCAGAGCCAGACACCTACAGTGTGTGACATAGCCTCTGTGAGGTACTGCCTGGGTCTCTCTGCATGAGGTTGCTGGGAATGGCTGAAGAGAGTTCAGTGTGTGAACACTGCCCAGGTCTCTGAGCAAACAATGGTTCATACACAGTCTGTCTATCCTATAAGTGGAAACAGGTGAAGCTGTGTGAAACAGTGGAGGCCAGAGACAGAGGGACTGCAACCAGTCTGGAGTGGAGATGGAGCCACTGAGCGTGGACTGCGACGAGTCTGGAGTGGAGATGGAGCCTCTGAGCGTGGACTCTGAGCGTAGAGCCTCTGATCATGGCCCCATTACACATAGCGATACCGCTAATAATATCACTGCAACGTTACAGGTTTTCCGACATAGCAGTGACCTCGCCAGCGATACCGCTGTGTGTGACACACACCAGCTAGCGGCCCCCCGCTGTGAGATTGCTGATCGTTAACAAATGGCCTGGACCATTTTTCGATCGCCGAACTCCCGCTGGGCATGCTGCTGTGACAGGGGCAACGACCAGTAATCCCCATTCTGCGGCCGAGAACCTGACAGATCTCAACGACTGTCGGGTGTCGGCGCATCGCTGGTAAGTCTGCCTGTCTGGCATCTCACCAGCGACCACATAGCGATGTTTCAGCAATCTCGGCCAGGTCGGATCGTTGGTGGGATCGCTGGAATATTGCTATGTGTAAGAGAGCCTTTAGAAGTGACTGAAAGGAGGACAGTGTGTGAATGCAGCCCAAATCACAGTGAGGAATGAGACAGCCTGTAACCTCGTGTCCACTAACTGAAGGCGGTGAATGGACTCTGTATTTCACTGATACACTGTGTGAGGCACTGCCGGCATGATCCTCATGGCCGGGGCACATCACATGCAGGATCAGGGTATGATCCTGTTCACACTGGCTGGTTTGACTGTGATAATACTGTGTGAATAATAATAATAATAATAATAAAGCTTTATTTATATAGCGCCAACATATTCCGCAGCGCTTTACAATGTAGGGTTAGCGTACAGAAAATATACAGTAAGTAATTACAATAGAGAACAAATAAAGTACAATCATTGGATACAAAAACAATAGGCATAGAATCAATGTGAAAAAATACAATAAATAAAGCAAGAAATGAAGGTGACCCTGCTCAAAAGAGCTTACAATCTACAACGGGATAGGGGTTGTACAAGGTGCCGGGGCTTATTGCACTGGTGGTCCAGGCATCTTGAGGAAATGGGGTATAGGGCTAAGCTTACATGAATGGTCATCAGTCTGTGTAGACCTTTATGGTTTGGTGGAGTTTGTAGAAGAATAATGTCCAGAGGATAGCCCATTCACTGTCTACAGTACAATGGACATGTTAGGGAGTATGATAGGCCGCCTTAAAAAGATGCGTCTTTAGGGATCGTCTGAAGCCATGCAAGTTGTGGATAGTCCTGATTTCTTTGGGTAAAGCATTCCAGAGGTTTGGTGCAGCTCTGGAAAAGTCTTGGAGCCGGGAGTGGGAGGATCGGATTAGTGCAGATGTTAGTTGAAGGTCATTTGAGGAACGTAGAGAGCGGGTGGGGTGATAGACAGAGATGAGGGAGGAGAGGTAGGGGGGAGCTGCACTGTGAAGAGCTTTGTGGGTGAGAACAAGCAATTTGAATTTGATCCTGTAGTATACGGGCAGCCAGTGCAATGACTGGCACAGAGCAGAGGCATCTGAGTAACGATTGGCCAGATGGGTGATCCTGGCTGCTGCATTAAGGATGGACTGGAGAGAGGAAAGTCTGGTGAGGGGGAGGCCGCTTAATAGAGAGTTGCAATAGTCAAGGCGGGAATGGATTAGTGCCACGGTGAGGGTTTTTGTTGTTTCCAGGGTGAGAAAGGGGCGGACTCTAGAGATATTCTTCAGGTGTAAGCGACAGGAGCGGACGAGAGATTGCGTGTGGGAGGAGAAGGAGAGATCGGTGTCAAATATAACACCCAGACAGCGAGCTTGCTGTCTAGGCGTTATCGTGGTGCCGCACACTGAGAGAGAGATGTCCGATTTAGGGAGGTTAGTGGATGGGGGGAGCAGAAGAAGTTCAGTTTTGGAAAGGTTTAGTTTCAAATAGAGAGTGGACATGATATTGGAAACTGCAGCTAGACAGTTATTGGTGTTCTTTACTACCGCAGGGGTAAGGTCAGGGGCTGAAGTGTATAGTTGAGTGTCATCAGCATAAAGATGGTACTGGAAGCCAAATCTGCTGATGGTCTGTCCAATCGGGGCCGTGTAGAGAGAGAAGAGGAGAGGGCCAAGGACTGAACCCTGAGGGACCCCAATAGTGAGGGGAAGAGGGGGGGAAGTGGAGCCAGCAAAAGATACACTGAAAGAGCGGTCAGAAAGATAGGAAGAGAGCCAGGAGAGAGCAGTGTCCTTTATGCCAATGGAGAGCAGCATAGAGAGTAGGAGCTGATGGTCGACAGTGTCAAAAGCTGCAGAGAGATCAAGGAGAATAAGCAGAGAGTGGTCACCATTACGTTTTGCTGTCAGAAGGTCATTGGTCACTTTGATGAGGGCAGTTTCTGTGGAGTGAAGGGGGCGGAAACCAGACTGTAATGGATCTAGAAGAGAGTGAGCGGAGAGGTAACGGGTGAGGCGGGAATAGACCAGGCGCGCCAAGAGTTTAGAGATGAAGGGGAGATTGGAGACTGGTCTGTAGTTATTTGTGCAGGTTGGGTCGAGAGTGGTTTTCTTTAATAATGGAGTAATGATCGAGTGTTTGAAGGAGGAGGGGAAAATGCCAGAAGAGAGGGAGAGATTGAAGATTTTAGTTAGATGAGTGGTGACGACTGGAGAGAGGGACTGGAGCAGGTGTGAGGGAATGGGGTCGGTAGTGCATGTGGTGGGACGAGAGGAAGATAGGAGCCTGGAGACTTCTTCTTCTGTGACTGGGTCAAATGTGGAAAGTGAACCGGAGGGGATGTGAGGAAGAATGGGGGTGGCAGCGCTTGGAGGCTGAGAGCTGATTTCCTGGCGGATGTTGTCTATTTTATCCATGAAGTAGGAAGCCAGGTCATCAGCACAGAGGTCGGTGATGGGGGCCTGCACTTTAGGACTGAGGAGAGAGTGAAAGGTGTCAAAGAGTTTTTTTGGATTGTTGGATAGTGAGGAGACCAGGGTGGTGAAGTAGGTCTGTTTGGCAAGGTGAAGGGCAGAGTTGTAGGTTTTGAGCATGAATTTATAGTGGATGAAGTCTCCTGGTGAGCGAGTTTTCCTCCATAGGCGTTCAGCACTCCTGGAGCATCGCTGGAGGAATCGGGTTTGTGATGTGAGCCAGGGCTGTTTTGTTCTCTGTTTGGAGGTTCTGCGGGTGAGGGGCGCTACTTGGTCCAGGGAGCTTCTGAGAGAGTCATTGTAGTGATTTACTGCCTGATCTGGAGAAGAGATTGAAGAGATTGGGGACAGAGATGAGATGAGGGAGTCTGTGAGTGCTTGAGGGTTAATGGCCTGTAGATTTCTGGATGTGTGATAGGTAGGCTTGGGCTGTGTTGGCCGAGGGTTAGTGAGTGAGAAGGAAAGAATGTTGTGGTCAGAGAGTAGAGTTGGGTTATCCAAGGGGGAGGATGAGCAGAGCCGGGTAAAGACAAGGTCAAGGGTGTTACCGTTTTTGTGTGTCTTAGAGCTTGAGAGCTGTGATAGGCCAAGAGAGGTAGTTAGAGATAGGAGCTCAACTGGAGACACAGGGTTCCATGTTACTAGTGAGTGGCTCATAAAATCGAGGAAGCCCTAAGGAAAGGGATGTAATGAGTGATTGCTGACAGCCCAGGTGGGTGTGTCAGGTGGGTGTGGCCGGCACGATAAGAGGCATCCAGCTGAGTGATTGAGAGATCATTACCAGCCAGAGAGCAGAGCAGTCCAGTCCAGAGCTCTGTGTGCATGGAATAATGGGAGCATGCTAGCTCCATGCCGGTGCCTAGGTCCGGGGTCGTGGCAGCACCTGGAGGGGGAAGTCATGGTTGACCCCGTGGACGCTGGTCCGGGCGTGGTTCACCTCACGTCCAGGAAGGGGCCCATGGGGATGCCTGGTGGAACCTGTAACACAGGTAGCAAGACCCGGATCCGTGCCCGGTAAGAAAAGCAGTTCCTGAATGATTGTGTGAACTGTGCACCTTGTGTGTAAATCATGCTAGGCGAGTGTAGCCGCCATTAGGTCCAGTGAAGGACCTGTTGAACCTTATAAGTACTGAATGGCTTTTTAAAAGACGCAGCGAATGTATGTAGCCCTTCGGGAGGCGATTGTATGTAGTGTGCCAGGCGGGCATAGACCGCCCTTGGGACCGACTCAGTGTAGTCAGTTAAAGGTCCTGATGAACCGGAATGTATGTAGCCCTTCGGGAGGCGATTGTATGTAGCCCTTCGGGAGGCGATTTTATGTAGTGTGCCAGGCGGGCATAGACCGCCTTTGGGTCCGAGTCGGAGTACTCAGTTAAAGGACCTGATGAACCGGAATGTGTGTACGAGAGGTCAGAAGCAGGAGTTAGAAGGGCTCCCATACTGGGTAACGTGTGGTTCACCCCACGGCTTACTAGGGTTTGCCAATCCCTGTTCTGAACCCAGAGGAGCCACAGTCCATGGATGTGTATGATGGGCTGTGAGCGAGTGAAAGGACGTGTGTGGTCCATGGTGGCTTATAGGATGGATCACATATTTGTATGTAAGAACCCGGTCAGGCTGGAGTCCTGATTCCGGGGTAGTATGAAGCTGGGGAAATAGAGCCAGGTGGCTGGTTCCGCCATTGGGACCCATGGGGCCTGTTGATATGGTACTTGATGTTAAATGTATATGTGCAATGTTCTATGTAATGTATGATGTATTTATGTAAAGTGTTTATAATCAATGTGATATGTGTCAAACATGCTACCCGGGTTATGTTATTAATATGTGAAAATAAACGGGTAGACATTGGTTAAATTATAAACACGTGTTGTTGTCGTTATGCAAGCGGGTTCCCCGGTTGCTACCTCACAACTGGCATACAATCCATTGAGACTTGTGCAACAAGGAAAAAAAAATTCAGCAACAACATCCTTTAAATTTTCATGCAAAAAGTTAAAAGTCCATTCTATGTGTCATATTAAAAATCAGAAATGCCAGACATGAGTCAATCATTATATGTTTTGAACAGCATCTTTGTTCTTAGTCATAGTGTCTATAACTATGACACCCAACTGGTCTTTACTACAAAGGTAAACCCCTTAGATGAAGAGCTGGAACTCTCTGTAACAAATCCATATAGAAATAAATATAGCTAGCAAGGATGTGATAGGTGAAAGAATAATATATATATATGTATATATATATATATATATATATCCCACAAACCAGAATGTGGTATGGTAGGGCAAACAAATATGGGAAAATGAAAGACACATAGAGAGGAATAAATCAGAAAAGAACACAGAGTCCATAAAGACCATCAGTACATGTACAGTAAAGAAGAAACAATAGCCCTGAAGACAGAGGAAGTGACCACAAAACCACATCGAATCCCCAAACTGAGCTATGACACTTTCTTCCTGTGTCCAACTGTTTATGTGACTTTTTGTTAAAAAATTCACACATATAAAGTAAGAATAATAAATTGGGTGCAAACAACAAAAAGCAAAACAAATTAAACAAATTAAACAAATTAAAGAAGGCAAAAAAACAGGTGCAAAGACAATCTAATATATAAAGCTGAATGTGTGTATGTGTGTGTGTGTGTGTGTGTGTGTCCGGGATTGGCATCTACACCGTCGCAACTACAGCCACAAAATTTTTCACAGTCACACGTATGGGTCTCCAGAGCATCATAGGCTATCTTGTGAGGCAAAATTTTAACCCCGCACGTTCCAATTCACCAAACACATTTGGCCCTATCTACATAATGGAGAGAATGTGACAGTTACCAGTAGACAGTTGTGAATGAGAGGGGCTTAATGACAGCACCAAAGACTAACAGCATATACCAGCATATAGGCACGAAGGTGGGGCCCTGACATGGAATATTCACCATGCACGGGGACATGTATACACACCATATGCACACAAAGAGTAACAGCTAAGGTGGAGCCCAAACATTGGATACTCACCATGCACCCGAACACAAACACACACACCACAAAGAGACACACACAACACAGAGACACACACCACGCAGACACCCCCCCACAGGGACACACACACATACACACCCTATAGGGACACATGCACTCACCCCACAGGGACACACACACCACAGGGACATGCACACATACACACCCCACAGGGACACAGAGACACATATACTCACCCCACAGGAACACACAGACCTCATAGGGATGGACACACACCACAGAGACACCCCTCCCCCCACAAAGACACACACCACAGGGACACCCCTTCCCCCCAAAATGACACACACCACAGGGACCCACCCACAGGGACACACGCACACCACTGGGGGACACACACACCCCAGGGACACACATACCCCAGGGACACACACTTCACACAGACAGACACAGATGTGCACAAATCGCCTCACACAACTCGCCTCATACATCTGGTATCTTTAATTTCCAAAAATAAACATCTGATTAAAAACAGCCAATGTGCAACACATGTTGGCATATAGGGAATTAAGGCAGATGTCAGTTATAACAGCTCTTTTTTATGTGTATGTGTGAGGTATTATATACTGCCGGCCGGGGGAGGGTTTACTGTTGGCTGGAGATTTATTAGGCTGCCTATAGCAACCAATCACAGCTCAGCTTCTATTTTCCTACAGGTCATTAATATGACATATTCAAATTCAATTTTGTTTTAGCTAACAGCAGTTATTTATTTAGCCGGGCGTAGCCGGGTAGTACAGCTAGTCTAATATATAAAGCTGAATGTGTGCATGTGTGTGTGTATGTCCGGGATTGGCATCTACACCGTCGCAACTACAGCCACAAAATGTTGCACAGTCACATGCCTGGATCTCGAGAGTGTCATAGGCTATGTTGTGAGGCGAAATATTAACCCCGTGCGTTCCAGTTCACCAAACAATTTTGGCCCTATCTACATAATGGAGAGAAAATGACACTCCTTGCATCTAGATCTTCAGTTCAGCTTCCACAGCTGGCCGCAGATTCGTCTTACCAGGCCCTCGGCCTAGCACTTGTTTCTGTACTCTCTCAGTACTCTTCTGTTCTGTTCGGTTCTGTCTAGTTCTCCTGATTGCCACCCATCCCTCACCTAACTCCTCCTTCCAACCCAAAGTGGGAACTGCCCTATGGTGGGTTTTTTGCACTCAGCACTTTCTGGTTTGGAGTTCAGATGTGTTGGGTGTGTTTTGGGGGTCTAAGCAGTGTGTTCTCCACTTACCTCGGTCTGACATTATATATTGGAATACATGCTGTACCAGTTGTGGCAGCCAAGCCACAGGGGTGCCACAGTATCATTGCCCTTAAACTATATGACTTGGGTCAAACATCTTGAATATCCTTCTACAATCTTCTCACAATAGTTGGTAGGAATTTGGGCCCAATTCTTCTGACTAACTGAGCCATGTTTGTAGATCACCTTGCTCACACCTTCCTTTTCACCTTTGTTCAAAAATTTTCACTAGGATTGACATCAGGGCATTGTGATGGCCACTTAAAAACTGTATTTGTTATCCTTAAGCCACTTTGTAACCAGTTTGACAGTATACCTTGTGTCATTGTCCATTTCTACTCAAAATTTAACTTCCTGGCTGATGTCTTGAGGTGTTGCTTTAGTGTTGCCATATAATATTCTTTTCTCATGATGCCATCCATTTTATGAAATGCACCAGTCCCACCTGCAGCAAAACAACCCCATACCATAATTCTGCCACCCCGTGTTTCACAGTTGGGATGGTGTTCTTAGGCTTGAAAGCTTCTTTCTTTTTCCTCAAAATGTAACAATGGTCATTATGGCCAAAGGGTCAATTTTAGATTCGACACACAGGACATGTCACCAAAAATGTATGTCTTTGTTCCTGTGTGCATTTGCAAACAGCAATCTGGCTTTATTGTCTCTTTTACAGTAATGGCTTTTTCCTGACGGAGTGGCTTTTCACACATGTTGCTACAGTACTCATTTCACAATTTTACTAGCTTCTGCCACCAACTTCACAAGGTCTTTTCTTTTTGTTCTTGAGTTGATATGCAAATGTCAGACCAATGAAAGTTAATCTCTAGGACACAGAACCTGTCTCCTTCCTGAGCAGTATGATGGTTGGACATTCCTTTCATGTTTGGAAATTGGACCCAAAGATGAACCAGACTTGCTCAAGTCCACAATTCTCTTCCTGATATCGTGGATGATTTCTTTACACTTTCCCATGATGCTACGCAAAGAATCAGTGTGTTTCAAGTGTGCATTAAAATGCATACACAGGTGTGTATCTGATTAACTCAGATGTTGCCAATAAACCTATCAGAAGCTTTCAAACACATGAGTCAGACATCATTATATGAGCTGTCCCAATTGTTTTAAAGGTATAGTAATCTTAGTGTATGTAAACTTGTGATTTTGCAGAAAGTAGTAAAAATGCCTTAAAACATTCTCTCTTTTCACATTGTTCTAGAATTTGGCAAATGTAAATAATTATGGTAATTCTAATTGATCTAAAATGGGAAAAGGTTTATGCTGATTTTATGTCAGATAGTGAGAAAAACACGCATATGTGTCTTTTTATATAGTTTATGTAAATTTCTGGTTGATTTCAACTGTGCATATTTTTATTTAGTGCCAATTTTTATGGTTTCTGGCCAAAGGAGTGTGGCTCACAGGATAATAATGCAAAGCACCCTAAAGATAAGCCCCTAGACTCAATCCAAGTGAGCAAAATATGTAGGCCCATATTTCCAGGATTGTATGATGGATTAAAAAAAAAACAACAAAAGTAAGAATACTCAGAAGTAGTGAAAATTTGGGTGACAATTCCTCATTGACTCATTAGATTGCTTACTGTTCTGAACCTAGTACACAACTATAAATGCAGGTTCTACAACATTGCAAAGAAGCATAAATAAAGTATATACTCTATCTACAAACCATGCTATTCTAAAGCTACAGGAAAACATAGGCAACAGCCATGGATAAAATGATTTCAGATTAGCATGTTAATGGACTCAAGTATTTTCATATTCTGTAGGGTCTAGAATTTATTGACGTGTCATTTCGATCTACTTCCGGGGATGATGTATAGTGTGACATTACGTAACGGGTGACTTTAATGAGTGCAAAGTATAACGTTTTTTACATGTTCACTTCCAAGTATTCGTCAAATGCTCTTCTGGGACATGCTTAGATTAGAAACTTTTGTGAATGTGGAGAAGATTGAGTGTTGAAATTACAAACAGATGTGTAGTGGGATCTAATGCAATTATACAGAAGTGCCAAGGCATATCTGTAGATTACAATATTTTGCATAAAAGACCTGTTTTATACTCAAAATTTATGGAATTCCATCCGCATAGGTCTTTATCACCTACTGCTATTAGAGATGAGTAGATTGATCCACAGCAGTTCAAGTTGAAGACATATTTCTTGAAATTCATGTTTCCACACAAAAACACTCTATAATTCAATTTGTGAAGATTGGAAAAAATAAATAACCATGTTTTTTCACAAACTGCTGAAGATTGTGGAGGCACAATACTGTGCAGGGGAACTATGAAGGTGTCATTCTTGTTGAGGGCACTATGGGGTCATCAAACTATGCATGTGGATGGTATTGTGGAGTAATTTCCTGTGGGCATAGTGTGTGGGAACATTAAAGGGATACAATAGGAGCAAAATTACTTTGAAAGTGCTGCAAAGTTGTAGTTCTTTTCTGTGTTCCCGCTGCATTTTTTTTGAGAGGGAGAAGCAATTAGGAGGCCCTATGTTTTCTACGTAAACCTTTTGTGCTGATGTGCTAATTTGAACACAGTAGAGGTAGCCTCAGTCTGTGAATACTAAAATCTAATTCAAAGATTCAACTGAAATATAGGAAACTGTGATGCCTGTAAAGCCAATCAGTATGGCTGTGTATTGATTGATCTAAGATACAGTTGAAACCAACTATAGTGTTTACATACACTATATAAAAAGACACATATGCATGTATTTTTCACTATCTGACATGAAATCAGAATAAACCTTTCCCGATTTAGGTCACTTAGGATTACCATATTAATAATATTTACCCAGTTTCAGAATAATGAGAGAGAGAATATTTTAAGGCATTTTTATTAATTTCTACAAAGTCACAAGTTTACACACATTAAGATTACTATGCCTTTAAACAATTTGGGACAGCCCATATGATGATGTCATGTGTTTTGAAGCTTCTGATTGGTTTATTTAAAACATCTGAGTTAATCAGAGATAAACATATGGAAGTATTTTAATGCACACCTGAAAAAGACTGCTTCTTTGTGTAGCATCATGGGAAAGTATAAGGAAATCAGCCACAATATCAGGAAGAGGATTGTGGACTTGCACATGTCTGGTTCATCTTTAGGTGCAATTTCCAGGTACCTGAATGTGCATTGTTCATCTGTACAAAGAATTATCATACCACTCAGGAAGGTGACAGGTTCTGTGTCCTAAAGATGGATGTTCTTTTGTCCGATATGTGCATATCAACCAAAGAATAAAAGCAAAAGATCTTGTGAAGATGATGGTGGAAGCTGGTAAGCTTGTGATATCAGCCACAGTGAAACAAGCACTGTATCAAAATGGGCTGAAAGGCCACTATGTCGGGAAGAAGCTATTACTCCAAAACAAACATAAAAAAAACAATAATTTTTGCAAATACACACAGTAACAGAGACCTACATTTTTAGAGACATGTTCTGTGGTCTGACGAAACTAAAATTGATCTGTTTGATGATAATGAGCTTTGTTACTATTGGATGAAAAAGTGGAGAAGCCTGGAAGTCTAAGAACACTATTTCAACTTTGAAACACGAGGGTGGTAGCATCATGTTGATGGGTTGTTTTGCTGCAGGAAGGACTGGTGCACTTCACAAAATAGATGGCATCATGAGGAAAGAAGATTATGTGGCAATACTGAAGGAACATTGCAAGGCATCAGCCAAGAAGTTAAAGCTTGGGCGAAATTGGTTATTGCAAATTGACAATGACATGAAGCATACTGCCAAACTGGTTACAAAGTGGCCTAAGGATAACAAAGTCAATGTTTGGGCCCTGATCTCAAGCCTATTGAAAAAGTATGGGCAAAGCTGAAAAGGCAGATGCGAGTAAGGTGACCTACAAAAATGAAGGATGGAAGCATGAATGCCCTTGATGTGGGTTGTGAACTTACGTATTTTAGCCAAAACATCCACCAACACCTCACATTATAATTCATCAATTTTTTTTGCACTTTTTTATCTTTATGCAGGATGCAGCCAAGGCCTTCAAGGGCATCTGTCCTGTTTCGTGCATATATGTAGTGCTGTGCAGCCTGCCTGGTCGAATAGTATAGGTGTGATCAATAGTCTCTAAACAGACACTTTGCATCACACATACCTTTGTGACATGTGTCTTATGGAAACCTCATCTGTGTGAACATAAAATACCACCAATCACCTCCCCACGTTATGGCAGGTTGAGAGTGAATGCTGAATCAGTATTATGCACTTGTGTTACCTTTATCATTGGGAACTGCTGTGTTCTGCTAAGTGCAATTGATATCAGACCTTGGCTGTTTTTTTGGTATGTTTTTTGAATTGTTGTCCTTCTAGTTTTTTTTTTTTTGCATAGAGTCTACAGTGAAACATGGTGGAAGCAACAAGTCACGAATCAGACCACATTTATAATATTGTGTTCAATTTTGTAAAGGAAAGATACAGCTGAACTACAGTGGTTGCAGAGAAGAACATATATAACAAACATATATCAGCACTATACAATTACCGGTGTATCTCAATGAATTAGAGTAGACTATTATCAAACAGTTAATTTATTTCAGTAATTCAATACATAAAGTGAAGCGCATATATTATATAGAGTCATTACAAAGAGTGATCTATTTCAAGTGTTTATTTATGTTAATGTTGATGATTAAGGCTTACAGTCAATGAAAACCCAAAGGTCATTATCACAGAAAATTAAAGTAGGAGAGGATGAAGGGTCTGAGACATAAAATATTAGCAAAGTGGATGTCAGAGGACTTACCTTGTGTGGTTGTGACAGTCCCAACCTCCATAAAAGCATATCACAGCTGCTGCAGTCCCCAGTGTGGTGCATATAGAGTAGAGAGAATGAAGAGTTAAAAACCGCACTGCCATGTTTCATGAGACATCAAAGGGTGAATACAATATTGATTTATTAGTTAACAGGTTTCAGAGCTCCCTGGCCCCTTCCTCAGGACAAATCATTATCATATTGTGATGTTTCAGGGCGTTTTAAGAAGCTCTGAAACTCGTTGACTAATAAATCAATATTATATTCACCCTTTGCTGTTCCGTAGAATATAGCAGCGCATTTTTAAACCCTTCATCCTCCCTACTTTAATTTTTTGAGATAATATCCTTTGGGTTTTCATTGGCTGTAAGCCATAATCATCAACATTAACAGAAATAAACTCTTGAAATAGATCACTCTGTTTATAATGACTCTATACAATATATGCATTTCACTTATTGTATTGAATTACTGAAAAAAAATAACTTTTTGTGATTGGTTAATTTATCTGGACATAGTGCAATATTTACCATGGTTTGGTTGACTATGGGTTTACAGATATTTGTACTCTAGGCCGCTCTTTGCTCTGTACATTAATACCAGTGATCCTGTACTGGTGATCGGTCAATTGAATTGCCTTATCTGTTTGTCTTTGTCTATTGTTGGTCTGTGTGACGAGTTCCTTACTCTTTTTTTAGTGAATTACTAATAAATGTTTTTTAAAGTTTGCTTAATTATAACTGAAAAAAGCGTAAAGAATTGAAATGGCCATTCTTTTTGGGGATGCGCTTTGCAGTGAAAGCTCGTCCGCAAAAAGACGGCAGAATATGCAGCGTCATAATGCATTTCAGCAAAAGCCCTAGCTTCCATTTTTTGCTGCAATTTTTTTGACATGACTGTGAAAAAATCTTAACGCCCCGTTACACCTGGCGACATGGCCCCTGCGTCGCCTAATGTAAAGGGGCAATGTCGGCGGCTCTGACAGCTCGTCTGGTTTCACATCAGTGATGTGAAACCAGGCGGCAGATCTGGGGAGATGTGCACACATCGCCCCATGCAAACGGCCGCCGGCGAGCTGACAGGTGATGGAAGCCATAGGCTCCCTTGTCCTGCATCGCCGCTGGGGTTTTGAGACACCCCGGCAGTGATGCCGTCTGTCAGCTCGCTAGGGCGCCGCCGGAGGGTTTGCAACGCTGGAGGAGTACCAAAAACGTGCGCGCACCCGTCAGTCGCCGCCGACATCGGCAGGTGTAACGGGGCCTTTAGGCAGAAAAGGTTTCCATCCTAAAGTACCTATCAGTCATTTTTGTTTGTAGTATTTTCATTAAGTTGGTAATTGAATGCAATATATATGTTAGCATTTACATTGACCTCTTTAGTATAAAAGTGTATAAAAGTCTACCTAGCTTTAAAATTTATCTGAAAATCAAATGCCAAAAAAATATCCAAAACAAATGTTTTACAGAATGCATAAATAGCAAGATTTAAATGTCTTGGACACATAAGAAAAGCGTAGTTGATGCCAGCTCCCCATGCCTGGGAATGAACAAAGAGCAGCTTTGAAGCATGCCGTGGGGGAGTGTTCCAAAGAGGCCGGTACCAGCCATCTTGCTATAGAATGCTTGAGTTATCAAATATTGCAATATGTGCCAGATGTGCACTATCCACATGGAACAAGTTGCCTTGAACTATTTTGGGGGTGGCACAGCAGAACATTCTACCTAAATGAGCTCTTTGATGTTACAAATTGTTTTATAAACCATTATTTTCTACGTAAACCTTTAAAGTCTTTGAATGCTTACTTTGATATTAAACTATTATGCAGAGAATCTGCTTACAAAGTGAGGGAGTAGAACATTTTACTGCAAATGAGTCTTAACAAAATGCTTAGTGTATGATAAATTTGACTTTACTGTAGTCAGCAAGTCATTGATGTAATTACTTGCTGGATCTTTTCTTTAATTGTATGTTGCGGCTTACGACACTGTATGTTTAATCCTTTGTGTATTTAAACGATTTATAAGTTCAAAATAACAAAGTCAATTTTTCTTAATGACAGGTTTAGCTCGGCTATTGTTAACACGCGAGCTTGGAAGATATCTTTTTTTATTTATTGTTTAACAAAATCATTGGGGATTTCTTTTTTTTTGCACAACGTGAGACTTTATTTTCATAACTTAAAAAAAAATTTTTTTTTTAGTTTGTGCTTATTTTTTTTTTGTTAGCAACACAAAGTGGCATGAAAATAAATATGTAGGATATGTCTCAGTTTTAATGCAGATATTTTTTTTTTAAGGGATGTATAGTTTTTGGTTGTGGGGCTATAGCTGTAGTTTTTGACAGTAGTTGTGGAATAAGGGAACATATTAACTTCAAATGCATTTTTATTGCTAATTTTGCTTGTGAGTGGGGTCAAGGCCAGATTGGGATAAAAAAAAAACAACAACCCTGGCACACAAACCGCACCAGCCCATGTACTTTAGCACCCCTCACTCTTGAGTGATCCTCATCACTTTCTTAAAGAAGCTATTTGAAGAGCCACATGTGAATAGTGTGCATGATAGACCACTGCATTAATATGGTGCTAAGTATCATGGGGATCATCAGTCACATCCGCAGAGATTGGAAAGTTATCCTGTATCCAGTGGATAGCTTCCAAATTTGGCATAATCCATTTAAAGGGATTCTTCTAGATTTATTTATTTTTTGTCAATGGGAATGTAGAACTTAATAAACCAATAATGACCTTCTCAAAATCCAACGCTGCCATTAAGGCAACAGGAGAGGAGTCATGGTACTGTGCAGTGTATATACACAGAAAAATACATGCATTGATGATCAAAATTAGAGAATATATAATTTCCTTAATGTTAAGGTCATTATGTTGTACTATGTGAAAATATTCTAACAGGAGTAAAATAACAGTATTTTAAGGTTATTTCATAAATTGAGTATATTCTGAAGCACAGAATAAAAATGTAAATGAGATAAATGAAAAAGAACGCTAATCAACATTAGAGAACACTTTCCGATACCTGCAAGTCATTGGTGTTAATCTGGCACCTGGTGCTAATTTCCTTAATTGTCTGACAAGCCCTATTTAACTAACAGCCTAACTTTCCAGTTTGCGCTCACTTTGCAAAAATGGTGTGCCATTCTAGAGTGACTGAAACCATCTGGCAGCAGATTGCCCAGATGAAAGCCAAAGGGGTCACCCCATCAGCCATAGGAACAAAAATTGGTTGTTACAAGTCTGTTATTTCTAAAATATTGTATCTTTACAACATCAAAAACTCTTTAAAGTCCTCCAAGAAGTCTGGCCACTCTCAAAAGACAAATACAAGACAGGATAATGTGGAGAATCTCCATGCAGTGGCGTAACGATCGCGGTCGCAGCAGTGGCGGCTGAGACCGGGCCCGGACCTGTAGGGGGGCCCTTGCCTCTCTGTAGGGGAACCCACGCCTCCAGCCGCCTCCCACGACCGCGATCGCAGCCCCATGTGTTAGAGGAGAGGAGGCGATGGGTGGGCCCCCGGTCTGCCTCTGCTTGCTGGGGGGGCCCCGGTCTATATATTGCATCGGGGCCTGCCAGGCTGAAGTTACGCCACTGTCTCCATGGGTAACCATTTCAACACTGCTGCTGAAATAGCTCAGCAGTTCAGCACTGAACAGGGTGAGGATCTGTCTTGTCATACAGTGTCACAATGTTGAAGAGCATATGGACTGAAATTCCTCTTTTAAGTGATCAATCCCCTCATTAGCAGAAAGATTCAAAAGATTAGACTCACCTTTTTTGAGGAGCATGTTGTGTGAACAGACAAGTGGTCCACAGTTCATTTTAGTGATATATATATTTATATAATAATATTTATTCATTTGTATAGCATTATTAATTCCATAGTGCTTTACATACATTTGCAAGTTAGTGAAAGCAAGTTTGGGTCTAATGGGAAACATTATGTTGGTTGACAAACTGGGGGTAGGCTGAACCCAAAGTGTGTAAAGAAGTCAGTGAAAGGTGAAGGAAGTGTTATGGTTTGGGGAATGTTTTCTGCTGCACAGGTTGGAACTGTAACACAGTTACATGGCAGAGTAAATTCAAGTGTTTATCAGAACCTTCTTCAACAAAACATGGTTCCTTGCAGGACAATGCCCCCTGTCACACAGCAAAACAGCTAAAGCAGTTCCTTGAAACAGAAAACATTGAAACAATAAAATGGCCGGCCCAGAGTCAGGATCTAAACCCAATAGAAAATCTCTAGCAAAGCCTTGGTGACAAAGTTATAGATACCCAGAACAGTCACAGAACTGTGGAAGAGACTGGAAGAAGAGTGGATCAAAATCACAGCCGAGCAGTGTGGGAGACTAGTGATGGCCACAGATATGCTGAAGTCATTCAAAGCAAAGGCCTGTACACTTCCTACTGATTGATAATTATTGCGACCTTCACAAAATTTTGTTTTAAAGGGGTTGTGTGGGCTTTTTGTATAATTTACATGTGTATCCAGGCTGCAAAATGTTGATAATTTGTAATTTACCCTCAGTCAACATTTTGCAGCGTTATCGAGATAGCATAATTTAGCGTCCATGAAATTGACCAGTGGGTGTATTTGTTTTGGAGCATGGGGGCAAACTTCACAACGGTGTCCTACAAACATGTCTCTGACTCCAGCAGGACTGCCTCCTCAGTTTCAGCATGCCAATCCACCCCCAGTTTTCTACAGGCACTCCCCAGACTTCAGTATGTTCGGCCACCCCAAGCTCCTACAGGCCGTCCACTTCCCCTATTTTTAGCATATCTGGCAACCCCCGGGCTCCTGCGTGGCCTTCTCCCACAGTCTCAGCATGCCTGGCCACCTCAAGGCTCCTGTATGGCCACCTCCCTAGTCTCCAATATGACCACCCACCCTCATTACACACAGCAGTCACCTCCTCCTCTGACACAGTGTGCCATATCCTCAGCTGTGTGAAGGAGATGACCGCTGAGTGCACTGAGCTACAAATTCGGGGACACTCTGTCAGTGGCGGAAACGAGCGCTGTGTGCAAGGCTATGTGTGCGCTCTCAGCTCTTCTCATGTGTCCGTGCTGTCAGTGAAGCATACTCTTTTCTCGTGCAGCTCTCTGTAGGAGTCAGAGGCATGCTTGTAGGAGATTGGGTGAGATTGACCTGTTATGAATTTTACCCCCAGGCTCCAAAACAAACATGCCCTCTGGTCGGTCTCCTGCAGATGCAAAACAGAGAGATCTCGGTAATACTGCAAAATGTTGGCAGAGTGTAAGTTACAAACTATCAATATTTTGCAGCCTGGATACACATATAATTATAGAAAAAGCCCGGACAACCTCTTTAATATTTCTCTGGGTTACAGTCAATGCTGTTCTTTAATTACGATCATCACTTTTCATGTAAAATGAAGGTTTTAAGTTGATAAGCTTTGGTTATTTTGGAAAGCAGAGTTCTAGTGGCATGGTGTACTCCTTACACAAAAACCTTCAAAAGTTGATCAATGTAGATTAGATTCTGTCTGAAAAAATCAAGTGATCATACATTGTTCTCTAATTTTGATTGCCAGTATATATTGCCAATAACAACCATTACAGTGATTAAGATGGCTTTGTTGATGATTATGGCTTACCGACAATAAAAACCCAAAGGTCATTATCTCAGAAAATTATGGAGGATAAAAGGTCTGAGAGATAAATATTACCTAAATAGGTATCAGAGGCTTCACCTTGTGTGGTTGTGAGAGTCACAGCCACTATAAAAGTATATCACGACTACTGCAATCTCCAGCGTGGTGCATATAGAGTAGAGAGGATGAAGGGTTAAAAACTGCACTGCTCTATTTCACGAGACATCAAAGGGTGAATAGAATATTGATTTATTAGTCAATGTGTTTCAGGGCTCCCTGGCCCCTTCCTCAGGACAAATCAATAACATATTGCCATGTTTTAGGGTGTTTCAGGGAGCCCTGAAATGCATTGACTATTAAATCAATATTATATTCACCCTTTGATGTCTTGTGGAATACGGCAGCATGATTTTTAACTCTTTATCCTCCCTACTTTAACTTTCTGAGATAATGACCTTTGGGTTTTCATTGGCTGTGAGCCATAATCATCAACATTAACATAAATAAACACTTGACATCACTCTGTTTGTAATGACTCTATATAATATATGTGTTTCACTTTATGTATTTAACTACTGAAATAAATTAACTTTTTGTTGATGTCCTAATTCATTGAGATGCACCTGTATTATAATAGGTAGAGGTAATGCATTGAATGCTCTTATTTTGTTAATAATTTAGCACCCAAATCATATTGCAACTACAGAATGTCTAACATATTCTCACAAATGAGTACCGCACCCTTCTATTACTCATGAATTTGAAAGGGCTGAATGATTATGACATATCTACCGTATATACTCGTGTATAAGCCGAGTTTTTCAGCCCAAAAATTGGGCTGAAAAGTCACCCCCTCGGCTTATACACGGGTCTATACGGTATATGGGATTTTTTGCAGGTGCTGGGGAGGCTGGAGGAGGCGGGGGGGGGGGGCTGATGAGTGAGCGGCCCGTCACGTGGGGCCGCTCATTAGATATGCACGGCTCCCCCCGCCCATCACAGCGGCAGGGGGAGCCGTGCATACAGCCCCCCAGTGTACACTGGCAGCCCCGAGTGTATACAGGCAGCCCCCACTGGCAGTCGTCCCCCCCATCATGGAAAGAGCCCCCACACTTTGCAGAGTCCCCCCCCCGGCCCTCGCTGCATTATCTTCCCCAGGGTCTTCACCGCGGGTCCCGCAGTCATCATCACGCGCTGTCTTCAGGTGTCACGTGACCCGGCGCGATGACGTCATTCCACTGCGACCGCCGGGTCACATGAGACCGGGAAGACAGCGCGCGAGGAAGGAGGACTGGAGGACCCGCGGTGAAGACCCTGGATGGTAAGATAATGCAGCGGGGGCCGGGGGGGGGGCTGCTCTGCAAAGTGTGGGGACTCTTTCCTTGATGGGGGGGGTGACTGCCACTGGGGGCTGCCTGTAAACACTGGGGGCTGCCTGTATACACTGGGGGCTGCCTGTATACGCTGGGGGCTGCCTGTATACACTGGGGTCTGCCTGTATACGCTGGGGGCTGCCTGTATACGCTGGGGGCTGCCTGTATACACTGGGGTCTGCCTGTATACACTGGGGGCTGCCTGTATACCCTGGGGGCTGCCTGTATACCCTGGGGGCTGCCTGTATACCTCTGGGGCCTGCCTGTATACACTGGGGGCTGCCTGTATACCCTGGGGGCTGCCTGTATACCCTGGGGGCTGCCTGTATACCCTGGGGGCTGCCTGTATACCCTGGGGGCTGCCTGTATACCTCTGGGGCCTGCCTGTATACACTGGGGGCTGCCTGTATACACTGGGGGCTGCCTGTATACACTGGGGGCTGCCTGTATACCCTGGGGGCTGCCTGTATACCTCTGGGGCCTGCCTGTATACACTGGGGGCTGCCTGTATACACTGGGGCCTGCCTGTATACACTGGGGGCTGCCTGTATACACTGGGGGCTGCCTGTATACACTGGGGGCTGCCTGTATACCCTGGGGGCTGCCTGTATACCTCTGGGGCCTGCCTGTATACACTGGGGGCTGCCTGTATACACTGGGGCCTGCCTGTATACACTGGGGGCTGCCTGTATACACTGGGGGCTGCCTGTATACACTGGGGCTGCCTGTATACCCTGGGGGCTGCCTGTATACCTCTGGGGCCTGCCTGTATACACTGGGGGCTGCCTGTATACACTGGGGTCTGCTGTATATACCCCTGGGGTCTGCTGTATATACCCTAAGGCCTGCTGTATATACCCCTGGGGCCTGCTGTATATGCCTCTGGGGCCTGCTGTATACCTCTGGGGCCTGCTGTATACCTCTGGGGCCTGCTGTATATACCCTGGGGCCTGCTGTATATACCCTGGGGCCTGCTGTATACCTCTGGGGCCTGCTGTATACCTCTGGGGCCTGCTGTATACCTTTGGGGCCTGCTGTATACCTCTGGGGCCTGCTGTATACCTCTGGGGCCTGCTGTATATACCCTGGGGCCTGCTGTATATACCCTGGGGCCTGCTGTATATTACCTGGGGCCTGCTGTATATTACCTGGGGCCTGCTGTATATACCCCTGGGGCCTGCTGTATATACCCCTGGGGCCTGCTGTATATACCCCTGGGGCCTACTGTATATGCCTCTGGGGCCTGCTGTATACCTCTGGGGCCTGCTGTATATACCCTGGGGCCTGCTGTATATACCCCTGGGGCCTGCTGTATATACCCCTGGGGCCTGCTGTATATGCCTCTGGGGCCTGCTGTATATGCCTCTGGGGCCTGCTGTTTATACCTTTAGGGATGCTGTATATACCACTGGGGAGGCTGCTGTATATACCACTGGGGAGGCTGCTGTATACTACCACTGGGGAGGCCTGTATACCACACTGCTGGGGGCTGTATACCTGTGCTGGGGTCCACCCTCGGCTTATACACGAGTCAATAGGTTTTCCCAGGTTTTGGGGGCAAAAGTAGGGGGGTCGGCTTATACACGGGTCGGCTTATACACGAGTATATACGGTATATTAATGATAACAAATTATAGAAAGCATTGTGTTATATATGAGTTTACTGTGTGCTCTATAGAGTGCCATCTTGTGAGCAAAATCAGGTAATGATATATATTTTTTCAGAAATACTGTAATATGCAAAGTGGAGCTGTTTCCAATATTGCTTTTTCATTCTATTCCTATTTCACGCTTTCCCATGTTGACTCCAGAAAATGAATAAGTAACACATAATATGAATTGTAGATGTGATACAAAAAAAATCTATTTATTCATTTTTTTAATTGCATTAAAAGATATTTTAATATCGTATAAGAATGAATAACGAAAAATAGACAGTGATTGAAAGTAACAAAGGAACAAAAGTCAGAGTCGGATATTGAGGTTTTCTATGAATGCAATAACATTGTCATTGCAAGTGTAGAAATCATTCTTGTCACCAGTGTAAGATCTGACGGGACACTCCTCAACAATGTGCTGAATTGCTTGACGCTCAGCTCCACAGTCACAGGCAGGAGAGGCAGATTTCCCCCAATTATACATAAGATCTGCACAGGCTCCAAAGTTTGTTCTGATGCGATTTAGGGTGACCCAGGTTTTCCTTGGTAGATTGAAGCCTGGTGGTGGGTTTTGTGGGTGAGGAAACATTTGAAGCTCACCGTCTTCTGCACTGACCCAGACTTCTCGCCATTTCTCTTCTAAATTGAAATCATGTTCATTCAGAGTAATTGCAGTTCGGATGGGTGGATGTCTAGATTTCACTCGATGTATTTGGACATCTTGGATGTTTTGATGTATTGGGAGATTTCTATTATTCACTACTTTGGTGTATTCTTTAAGCAGAAGCTTTTGTCTTCTCAGGTTTGCAGGTGCGACATGGCTCAAGACGGTGACAAGTGGACGGGTGTAGGTCCGATAGCACCAGATATTATGCGCATAGAATTATTCAGCTGAGTGTCGATTGCATTCATGTGACAACTATTCAACCATAATAGAGCACAATATTCTGCAGAAGGGTAGACGTTCTCAAGACAGGTGTTGAAAAGCCCCAGGAGGATTCGCAGAGTTTCTAAATAATATTATTGTGTGCTTTCAATTTTTGTGCTTTCTTATCCAAGTGAGAGTTGAAGGTTAGCGTTCTATCAAGGGTTATGCTTAAATACTTAGCATTGAAACTGATGTTTGACAAGTTGACCTTCAAAATGTAATTTGAGTTCAGTTTTAGCACTTGCGTTGTGTACATGAAAGCAGCATACCTCCATTTTTGATGGATTGGGCTTTAGCCTCCATTGTCGAAAATATTTTCCCATTACACTAAGATCTTCTGTTAGAACCTCCTCTGCTTCCTCCATTGTTTTGCTCACTGTAGCAAGTGCTCAGTCATCGGTGTATCCAAATTTCCATGATACTGTGTCAGGAAGGTCAGCTAGGTGCACAGCAAACAGGAGAGATGCCAGCACTGATCTCTGGGCCAAACCATTGTTTAAGGTTTTCTTACAACTGGTTGAATCACCAATGATAAGTTGAAAGGTTTGATTTGCAATCAAGAGGTACATCATTTTCTTACATGGAATTACCCTCAGAAACATGTTTAGAGATCATTCCCTCCACACAGTGTCATATGTGGCAGAAAGATGGATGAACGCCACTGAAAACTTCTTGATCTTTTGAAATTCAGCTTCAATGTGAGTTGTCAATGCTAAAATTTAGTCACTGCAGTTTCGAGCTGGTCTAAAGCTGGCTTGCTCTATGGGTATTGAGTTGAAAACCTTTGAATTGATCTTGTTATAGATTAAGCATTCTAAAAGCTTATATAGGAAACTCAATAAAGTAATGGGTCTATAGCTTGATGGATTATCTTCAGGCTTCCCAGCTTTTAACAATGCAATGATCTTGGCATGTTTTAATTTACTAAGGACTTGAGCATTCTTCAAAATATCTGAGAAGAACTTTGCCAGTCATTTTTTGCATAAGGTCCACAGTTTTTCAGAAATTCAAGATGAATCCAATCAAATCAAGGAGCTTTGTTACTTTTTGTATAAACAAGAGCAGTTTTAATGTCGCAAGTTGTAAAAGGGCGAGAGTATTCTTCAGTTGGTGCCACAGATGATTTTAGTAGCCTAAACTTATTTTTAACTTCTATGGTATGAGCTCGGTCTATAGCTGCTCTTGAGGTGTTCACAATGTGGGCTGCAACTTGGTTTGGAGTTACAGCATTTGTTTTCTGTTTTGCTTTACGGTTTCCTTCTAGTTTTCTTAAAAGAGACCAAGTTTTTCTACTTGACCTTATAAAGTCCAAGTTCTCAACTGTTTCCATCCATTTGACATCACGTGCTGCATTCAGTTTGTTCAGCAACTCATCACCGATTTCACTATCTTCACTCTCAAGGAATTGTCTGTACAGTTGTTCGCATTCATCAGTCCATCCTGGAATGCATTCTTTGCGAAAGCCATGTGGTATTGATTTCTTTGCAGCTTTAATAACAGCTTTACAGAACCGCTCATAGTATTTACTGGTTGAGGATATCCAGCCGATACACTTGTCAAGGTGATCTGCAAATTTTTTCCAGTTGGCTTTGACAAAATTCCATCGAGGATGTGGGTACGAAGTTACAAGAGGAATGGACACTCAAATGGTGATGATGACAGGGCGATGCTGACTTCGAGGGAAATGTTCGACAACACACCGAGATGTAGGTGGGGGTTGATTGCGTGATACGAAACATAGCTCAGGGTTGTATCCTCTGTGCCAGGCTGCTGATTGGAATGTTGGAAAATCCTTTGCATCAAAAAACAGGAATGTGCTGTGCACGTCAGACCAGTTTACCAGGTGCTCACCATTGTCATCATTGCTAGAATATTGCCAGAGCTCGTTGTGACAGTTGATATCTCCTATGTACATGGTAGGATGTGGATGGACATGGATAACTTCAGTGGGCCATTGTACTGCAGGAGGCTTGTAGATATCTATGTTGTTTTTATTCTGTATCACTGTAGAGTGGTGGTTGGGTGAAAGGGAGTAAGGAAAATGTGACAGTGCATATAGGGGCACCATGAGAAAAAAAAAGTTTACAGAAATATGAAAAACAGCCCATTTATGTTTTTTGTCCCAATTTTTACAGGAGATATTTCTATATATTGTATTCCATGGGTATTCATCATACCCAGTTTTGCTAGGTAGTGAAATGTTCCAGTGAACATATTATCATAGCGTTAGTCTATTGACTATCAAATTACAAAATTCACTTCAATCGATGTTTTGCGTCATAAATAACCTTTAAACCTGTGTACAGTTAATTTGGAAAAATGGAAAACATGGGAAATAATAAGAATTACAATTCTTGTGTTGATGTCAGTTTCAGGCAGAGCGTCTTCTGCTATAAGGAAAGATGAGTATCTTCCTTCAGACAACAGTCTAAGGTGTCCCCATTACGTGTCATTTTGCTGCTTCTGGGAGTAATATTTGGTAGATTCTACTCAGTTTGCATTATTTCAATTGTGTTATAACATAGGCTCTGAAGGGGCAGAGGTGAGATTTAAAAATGTGATGACTTCATCCCATCACCATCCTGATGTCATTGCTGCACCACAGACAAGACAAGGTGGTGATGGGCGGGCAGAAAATCTCTCCATGGAGCTGATGACTTTTTTACTAGATGATGGGAGATGAGGAGAGAGAAGAAACGCTAGTGTGAATGTACAGTGTGGAGAGGGTGTCCACAGGGTGGGAAAGTGAGAGAGTGGGAAGAGTATAAATAGTTAACAACATGGAATAGACATTGAAGATTGATATAGTGTAGAAAAGCTTTGTGGATTTAGGGGCAATGTGATGACACAGTATAGTACCCTAAGAGGGGAAACATATGAGGCAATATAAAAGAGTAAGCATAGGGATCGACATTGGAAATAGGGGCTTGTAAAGAGGGGTCACAGTATGGAGAGTGGGCAGCATGATGACAAGTATAGAGACAGTTTGTAAAGGGGACAGCATCCAGGGATATTGCAGGGAGATAGTACAAAGAGGTGGGGCCTCCGATTGTCAGTATTCCAGGTTTTCCAGCCTGCCGTTTGACAATATTGCCCTCAGTCAACATGGAGATCATTGTTTTGTTTGCCCTTCTTCCTGTCTCGTTTGCATAAAGACCTGGCTCAGGTGATCATTAATTGCTTGAGTATACTGGTTCCTGGTCTGCTCCTGCTCAGCTGCTCTCCCTGGTCCACTTACTTCCCTGGAGCTCTGTGAGATCTCTTGTCTTCCTAAAGCTTCCTGCAGTGTGCTCCTGGTAGTGCTGCTTCTATCTTCAGGCTCGAACGTCTCAAGTGTGTGTAAGCAACTTCCCGGTTATTACTTTCTGTACTGCTTGCTCTCTGGAACTTGTGTTACGTTTCCTACTCGGGACTGTGTTTGAACTCCTCACCCGGTCACCCGGGTGTGGGGACCTTTTGCCACAGACTATATCTATCCGGTCGTTCCGGTACAAGGACTTGTGCTATTGACTACATTCATCCGGATCTACATACCTTGGACTATTTGTTTATTGGACTATTTTCGTAAGGACTGTGCTTTGCAGTATATATTGGGGGTCGTGTTATTTTTGTGTGCTTTTTGCTGTGTACTAAGTTCACATTGTTTGCTGTGTGTGTATAAATACTTTGCACCCAAGAACCCGTCTCTGCTCTTCATTGCCCTTAAGCGATCAGAATCCTCAAACCTATACAATAGTGTTACACCGATGTTGGTTAGAAAAGTGAGTCGCTGACTGAGCTGCTGAGACTGCGTCAAAAATAGAGATCCTCTATAAAAGTTGAGAATGCGCAATAGGGTCTTATCTTTTTATAAATCAGTTTAAAAATGGTCTACATCAGAATCGCTCACTTGATAAGGTTGTGTCACACACAACCAGCTTGATCGCTTAGAAATGCAGATGCTGCAGAGACCGTACCTCCACAGGTTACTGCGGTAAACAATCAATCTTCCGGACAAAGTCCCTTAGGTCTGCTCTGCTGCAGGATCGATGTAAATGACACCAGAGATACCGGGATGTCTGGTTGAAAGTGATGAGTAACTTTATTTACTGACGCGTTTCAGAGCCACTTGCCGAGCTCCTTCCTCAGGGAACATCCTGAAAAACAAAACACAACACAGAGAGAAATCCTTTATTACATACAAAATAGACAGGGACACCTCAAAATCCACTTTATTAGCTCCCACCAAGTTCTACTCCATCATAATTCTGTAATTACTGTAATCTTGCAGTGGGGCAGTGTGATGCATCATGCCGCCACCATCTTTGTATAACTGAGTATCCAAACATGGTGGCTGCATATGTGTGTGTCCGACACATCTTGTGACCTGCTGCGTGTGTGTATCTGTGTGTATGTGTGTGTATATACGTGTGTGTATATGTAATGAGGTGTACAATTCAGATTGTATTATTGAAATTGAAACTGAAAGGAACTGTGCACAGTCCGCACTTGTCCACCAGGGGGCATCAGTGGACTGTACAATCACAGAGCTGGGAAACTCCCAACCATCTCTGTTGTTTAACCAGGAAGTGAAAGCAGAGAATCAGAGCAGTATAAATCCAGAGCTGAGAAGATCTACCTGCGGATGTCTGTTTAAAGTGGACTACTTTGCTACACCTTGCCGGAAAAGTCACCCCGCAGAAGCCCCTGTGACTGATCCTGGGCCACTGGACTTTGGTGCTGTGACTCTGGCCGCTCTGCAAAACCTTGCCCGCCGAGCACCCAGAGTGCATGTGCTGGGGCCGTGACCGACATAAGGGAGCCATTTGTGCTGCTGTGATCTCCCTTCTGCTGTTGCTCTGTGTGCCCTGAGACTGGGAGAGACAGACTGTTACCTGCAGAAGGAGACCAAAGAAGAAGAGTGAGGAGATCCCCAGGCCTGCTACGTGGGAGCGACATCTTCTTCTGTGATAAGACTGGTACGTGATTTTAGGGAAAGTTAGGGAAAGATACCTTCATTGTTGTGTTTTTTCTTGCTGCGTACCCGGCAGAAGTGAAGATTCAGAGACTCTAATATATACAAGTGCGCATATAGTTCGGTTGACTGTGATATAAATATGTTTTACAGTAAAGAGATGTTACTACCGGTTAAATCTGAGTATGGGGATTCTGTTGAGAAAGATCATACACACACACCCGCGGCCTTACCACCGGTCGCTACATCTGGCGTAGTCGGCAGGATGTGTGACCAACAGAATCTCCTCCCGGTAGTAGCTTATAACCAGACTTATACTACGGCCTGCAGGTCCATATCCGGTGCCAGCAGTCCGAGCAGTGACACGGAAGAATTGAAGCAGATAGTAGCAGAGTTGCAGAAACAGATACTACAGCTGCAGCTCATGCTAGACCAACAGGCGGACAGGCAAGCGAGACAGCAACCCAGTCGGCCTATGGGAAGGTGCTGGACATGTGGCGACCCCCGCCATAGGGCAAACCGTTGTCCGCATCCTCCACCCGTGGTCCGATATACCAGAACCAGCAAGTCATGCCCCACAACAGCAGCCACCTTTAAACTAGACGCCCCCGCCAAAGCGGTTCGCTCGGCAGGGGAGATCAGGGAAAAGGGTGTGAAGAGACAGAGCCAGACCGATAAGCAAGTACTGGCCACTCAGGTCCAGGGGACGGTGAAGTGGTTTAATGTCCGCGATGGGTATGGCTTCATCAACAGGAATGACACAAAGGATGACGTGTTTGTACATCAGACTGCCATAAAGCGTAACAATCCTCGTAAGTGCCTCCGCAGCGTTGGTGATGGGGAGGTGGTACAGTTTGATGTTGTGAAGGGAGAGAGGGGTACAGAGGCCGCCGACGTCACCGGTCCTGGGGTGTTCCCGTTAAAGGAAGCAGATTTGCCCCCAACCGGCGCCGCTACCGCCGGCGATCCTACTCTCCCCGGGTAGAAAACGTGACTGAGTTTATTGGAGATATTGTGAGCCCTGAACAAGGGAGCGAAGGTGAACGGGGGGATGACGGTTTCCCCCAACAGAGGTCCCTACTCCGCCGGAGATCAATCCCTGTGATATCAACGGCCATCACTGCCTTGGAGCCGATGGTTGTTGACAGGGACTGTCAACCTTTAAGTGGGGGGGTATGTAATGAGGTGTACAATTCAGATTGTATTATTGAAATTGAAACTGAAAGGAACTGTGCACAGTCCACACTTGTCCACCAGGGGCATCAGTGGACTGTACAATCACAGAGCTGGGAAACTCCCAACCATCTCTGTTGTTTAACCAGGAAGTGAAAGCAGAGTATCAGAGCAGTATAAATCCAGAGCTGAGAAGATCTACCTGCGGATATCTGTTTAAAGTGGACTACTTTGCTACACCTTGCCGGAAAAATCACTCCGCAGAAGCACCTGTGACTGATCCTGGGCCACTGGACTTTGGTGCTGTGACTCTGGCCGCTCTGCAAAACCTTGCCTGCCGAGCACCCAGAGTGCATGTGCTGGGGCCGTGACCGACATAAGGGAGCCATTTGTGCTGCTGTGATCTCCCTTCTGCTGTTGCTCTGTGTGCCCTGAGACTGGGAGAGACAGACTGTTACCTGCAGAAGGAGACCAAAGAAGAAGAGTGAGGAGATCCCCAGGCCTGCTACGTGGGAGCGACATCTTCTTCTGTGATAAGACTGGTACGTGATTTTAGGGAAAGTTAGGGAAAGATACCTTCATTGTTGTGTTTTTTCTTGCTGCGTACCCGGCAGAAGTGAAGATTCAGAGACTCTAATATATACAAGTGCGCATATAGTTCGGTTGACTGTGATATAAATATGTTTTACAGTAAAGAGATGTTACTACCGGTTAAATCTGAGTATGGGGATTCTGTTGAGAAAGATCATACACACACACCCGTGGCCTTACCACCGGTCGCTACATATATATGTGTTGACCCCCTATGTCATTTCACCTGCCGTGTGTGTGTATGTGTGTATATATATATATTTGTGTATATATGTGTGTGTGTTCACCATGTCACAAGACCCGCCACATGTGTGTATATGTGTGTGTACATGTGGAGCCGCTGTATCACGTGACCCACTGTGTATGTACTGTACATATGTGTGTATATCACCGTTGCGTCATGTGAGCTGCTGTATGTGTGTATGTGTGTGTATGTGTGTATATGTGTGTGTCCCCACCCCATCACATGACCTGCCGTGTGTGTGTATGTACTTGTGTATAAAGGTATGTGTATATCTGGACCCACTGTGTCACGTGCATCAGTGGGCACGTGTGTGTATATATGTGTGTGTGTATAATGTGTCTGTCTGTGTGCATATGTGTATGTCCCTGCCATATCACGTAACTCACCTCTTGTGTGTATACATGTGTATTATATGTGTGTATGTGTATATGTGAACCCACTGTGTTACGTGACCCACAGTGAGTCTGTGCATATGTGTGTATGAGTGTGTCCCCGCCGCATCACATGACCTGCCACATGTCTGTATATGTGTGTGCATATATGTGTGTATGTGTGTGATGTGACCCGGAGCATGTGTATGTGGGTGTATATGTGTATAACGTGATGCGCCATGTCACGTGACCCACCGCATGTGTATGTGTGTATATGTGTGTATGTGTATGACATGACCCGGCATGTGTGTGTATGTGTGTGCATATATATGTGTGTGTATATATGTATTGAGCTGTCTCGTATGTAGGTGTGTATATATGTGTGTGTGCCCCCACCGTGTGTGTATACATGTGTATATGTGTGTGTATATGTGGACCTGCTGCATCATGTGTGTGCATGTATATATGTGTGTCTATATAAGTGTGTGTATATATGTGTGTATATACATCTGTGTATATGTGCACCTGCTGCATTATGAGACCCGCCATGTGTATATATATATATATATATATATATATATATATATATATATATATATATATATATATGTACGTCCTCTCCATGTCATGTGACCAGCTGCGTGTATTTATATGTGTGTCTATATATGTTCAGTACATACCAAAAGTTTGGACACACGTTCTCATTCAAAGAGTTTTCTTAAATATGTCTTATATTATAGGTTCTTCAAACTAGCCACCCTTTGCTTTGATTACAGCTTTGCACACTCTTGGCATTCTCTTGATGAGCTTCAAGAGGTAGTCACCGGAAATGGTCTTCCAACAGTCTTGAAGGAGTTCCCAGAGATGCTTACCACTTGCTGGCCCTTTTGCCTTCACTCTGCGGTCCAGCTCACCCCAAACCATCTCAATTGGGTTCAGGTCTGGTGACTGTGGAGGCCAGGTCATCTGGCATAGCACGCCATCACTCTCCTGCTTGGTCAAAAGCCCTTGCACAGCATGGAGGTATAATCACATTGAAGAAAGAGGCACTCACCCGGTGATAGTTGTTCCTAATGGATGACTTTAATCAGCATTGAGGTACAGGGTGCTGGGGAGGGGGTGTCGGAGGTGCAGATGACGGCACCGTCGTGAGTGCTTCTTTGTTCAATGTGATTATACCTCTCAGGCTGTTATAAGACTGTGCACCCTCGGCCCTGGTGCAGTTGACACTGCTGGTGTCGCTACTTTGGTTATTGAATGTTGGGTACCCCGCATTTCTGCCTCTCAAATACAGCATGGAGGTATATTTGGGGTAATTTTCCTGTTGAAAAATAAATGATGGTCCAACTAAACACAAATCGGATAGAATAGCATGCCACTGCAAGATGCTGTGGTAGTATCATCAATAACTGAGTTATTGATGAATTATATAAATCTCGTAATAGGACTCTCCTAAATGCATTTTTAGACATATATTGGGGCAATATATAGCTTGCATTTTATCATGTGCATAATTTAATAACAAAGCATTGATATAGATCAGGCTGGATTGCAATTATTTAAGGTTAAAACTCTCCATTTACGAAAACTATGTCTAAAGATGCTGTGGCAGCCATGCTGATTCAGTATGCCTTCAATTTTGAACAAATCCCCAACAGTGTCACCAACAAAGCACCCCCACACCATCACTCCTCCTCCTGCATGCTTCACGGTGGGAACCAGGCATGTAGAGTCCATCCATTCACCTTTTATGCATCGCACGAAGACACGGTGGTTTGAACCAAAGATCTCAAATTTGGACACATCAGACCAAAGCACAGATTTCCACTCGTCTAATGTC
Source organism: Allobates femoralis (assembly GCA_033576535.1). NCBI lineage: Eukaryota > Metazoa > Chordata > Amphibia > Anura > Aromobatidae > Allobates > Allobates femoralis. The sequence continues at coordinate 216,932,634 of JARQOC010000003.1, forward strand.
CATTTCTTGTGTTCTTTAGCCCAAACAAGCCTCTTCTGCTTGTTGCCTGTCCTTAGCAGTGGTTTCCTGGCAGCTATTTTACCATGAAGGCCTACTGCACAAAGTCTCAGTTAACAGTTGTTGCGGAGATGTGTCTCCTGCTTGAACTCTGTGTGGCATTGACCTGGTCTCTAATCTGAGCTGCTGTTAACCTGCGATTTATGAGGCTGGTGACTCAGATGAACTTATCCTCTGCAGCAGACGTGACTCTTGGTCTTCCTTTCCTGGGGTGGTCCTCATGTGAGCCAGTTTCTTTGTAGCGCTTGATGGTGTTTGCAACTGCACTTGGGGACACTTTCAAAGTTTTCCCAGTTTTTCGGACTGACTGACCTTCATTTCTTAAAGTAATGATGGCCACTCATTTTTCTTTACTTAGCTGATTTTTCTTGCCATAATACAAATTCTAACAGTCTATTTAGTAGGACTATCAGCTGTGTATCCACCAGACTTCTGCACAACACAACTGATGGTTCCAACCCCATTTATAAGGCAAGAAATCCCACTTATTAAACCTGACAGGGCACACCTGTGAAGTGAAAACCATTTCCGGTGACTACCTCTTGAAGTTCATCAAGAGAATGCCAAGAGTGTGAAAAGCAGTAATCAATGCAAAAGGTGGCTACTTTGAAGAACCTAGAATATAAGACATATATCAGTTGTTTCATACTTTTTTGCTAAGTATATAATTCCACATCTTTGTCACCTGACCCACTGAGTGTGTGTGTATACAGTAAATTTGTTTATGTGTGTGTATATATGCATGTGTATGTGTGTATATGTGTATATGTGTGTGATGTGAACCGCCGTGTGTGTGTTTGTGTATATATGTGTGTATGTGTATGATGTTACTCGCCGCTTCACATGACACGGAGTCACATCCCACACACACATATATACACATACACACATATATATGCGGTGGGCCACATCATAGACATATATATACACACTCACATAAACAAACACATACATACATATATATACATTGTGAGGTAGCGACCCGGGTAACCCGCTTGCAGCATAATAAAATTACACCACCGACTACATTTTTAACATATAACATAATACCATAGTTTATTACATGCCATAAACTATAGGTAACACCCACCATACACTTTACATTTCACATAACATAACATTACACCATATGTACATATGACATTACATCTTACCGTATATACTCGTGTATAAGCCGACTTTTTCAGCCCAAAAATTGGGCTGAAAAGTCCCCCCTCGGCTTATACACGAGTATATACATGTGTGTGCTGATGGTGACGGGGACGGGGGCTCTGACTGGGGGCAGGAGGAGGCAGGAGGGGGCTGCAGTGACACCGCGCGGTCACTTGGGCCCGCCTCATTGATATGCACGCATCCCCCTGTCCATCCCCGGCAAGGGGATGCAGTGCATATTGCCGGACACAGCCCCTGGCGGCCCCCGGCAGTGGTATACAGCCCCCCCGCCTAGTACCGGGCCCCCATGCTGCGGCACAGCATACAGTAGTTCATACACTACCATCTCTCCCTGCAGCGCGCGGCTCCTCCATGTCCCAGCCGGCATCTTCCTGTAGTGTCATGTGACTGGCGCGTCACATGACACTACAGCAACAAGCCGGGCGGGAGATGGAGGAAGCGCGCGCTGCAGGAGATGGTAATGTATGAACTACTGTATGCTGTGCCGCAGCATGGGGGCCCGGTACTAGGCGGGGGGGCTGTATACCACTGCCGGGGGCCCTGTATATCACACTGCTGGGGGCTGCAGTATACACCTGTGCTGGGGGCTGCTGTATAAACCCCTGGGGGCCTGCTGTATAAACCCCCGGGGGCCTGCTGATACCCCCGGGGGCCTGCTGATACCCCCGGGGGCCTGCTGATACCCCCGGGGGCCTGCTGATACCCCCGGAGGCCTGCTGATACCCCCGGGGGCCTGCTGATACCCCTGGGGGCCTGCTGATACCCCTGGGGCCTGCTGAATACCCCTGGGGGCCTGCTGTATACCCCTGGGGGCCTGCTGATACCCCTGGGGGCCTGCTGATACCCATGGGGCCTGCTGTATACCCATGGGGGCCTGCTGTATACCCCTGGGGGCCTGTTGATACCCCTGGGGCCTGCTGAATACCCCTGGGGCCTGCTGAATACCCCTGGGGGCCTGCTTATACGCCTGGGGGCCTGCTGTATACCACTGGGGGCTGCTGTATACCATACTACTGGGGCCTGTATACCACACTGCTGGGGGCTGTATACCTCACTGCTGGGGGTTGTATACCTGTGCTGGAGTCCACCCTCGGCTTATACGCGAGTCAATAAGTTTTCCCAGTTTTTGGGGGCAAAAGTAGGGGGGTCGGCTTATACATGGGTTGGCTTATACACGAGTATATACGGTATATACATTATACATTTTACACTTTAGATTCACTTTATTTCTCCATATTCATCAGAACTTCAAGGCGTCCGCACCAACCCTTGCTGACCTCAGTCTGGTTCTAAAGGTGGTGACTGCCCACCTGGCACTATTCACATATACATGATTCACATACGCCTCCCTTAGGCCTTTCACATATACATGAGTACATCATATGCCTCCCGTAGAGCTATTCACATAAACACATCATAAAGTCAACGGGTCCCTCAATCACTACACAGTCAGACCCAATGGCGGTTATGACCACCTGGCCTTAAAAACCTCCTCAGTCTCTCACACAGATACTGATCAACAGGACCCTCTCACAGTCGGTCCCAATGGTGGTTACGGCCGCCTGGCCTCCATGGGCTCCAACCCAACATAGGGCCCACTCACACGCATCTACAGTCCCTCATGGACTTCCATGGACGTCAGCCTGGTCAGGCCCCACTGCTGTCCAGGGCTCCACTGCTGTTCAGGGCCTCTCTGGTGTCTGGGGCTCCCCTACTGTCTGGGGCTCCACTGCTGTCCAGGGCTCCACTGCTGTTCAGGAGACCTCGGGGGACTTTGACTGCTCTGGAGCTCATGTGGCTCACAACCTGGTCTGGGCCTAGAGGGCTGAAGCCCATGCTGAACTGGGCTGTGCTGGTGTGTGCAAGGGCCCTGACGGTGCGGTGGATTGTGAGATTCAGACATTCAGATGGAAGTGCATGACAGACAACATAAGGCAATTATATAAAGAGAAGCATTATAAACAGTAGTCAACAAGACACAAATTAGCAATCAACAGGAAATGAGTTGCAGCCTCAGTACTCAGTTACTGTAAATTAACTCATTTGTCCGAAAGGTGGGAGAAGGAAGCAGACGTGGGAGAAAGAAGGTGGGCGTACATAAAAATCATGGGCTCAAGACAGCAGTGGGGCCCTGAACAGCAGTGGTGCCCTGGACAGCAGTGAGTTCCTGGACAGCAGTGGAGTCATGGAAAGCAGTGAAACCTTGGACAGCAGTAGAGCCCTGGACAGCAATTAAGCCCTGGACAACAGTGAGACCCTCAACAGCAGTGGAGCCCTGGATAGCAGTGGGGTCATGGACAGCAATGAGGCCCTGGGCAGTAGTGGAACCCTGGACAGCAGTCAGACCCTGGACAGCAGTGGAGTCCTGAAAAGCGGTGGGGCCATGGCCAGCAGTGGTGCCCTGGAAAGCAGTGGGGCCCTGGACAGCAGTAGAGCCCTGGACAGCAGAGAGACCCTGGACAGCAGTGGAGACCTGGACAGCAATGAAGCCCTGGACATCAGTGGGGCCCTGGACAGCAGTGGAGCCCCAAACAGCAGGGGAGCCCCAGACAGCAGGAGAGCCCCAGACAGCAGTGGGGCCTTAAACAGCAGGGGAGCCCTGGACCGCAGTGGGGCCCTTATTTCTATGTTCCTCTTCCTGAAATCTGGACTTCCATCTTCTCTCTGTTACAGGCAGCCTCCCCTCCTCCTGGTGCCCCTGAGCTCTCTTATTGTTAATACAGGGCAGAAGGCATGAGGGGGAGAGCTTGCCATTAATACACTGCAGGCGAGGCCGAGAGCAGTGGCTATATTGTAACTTCCCTGTTCTGCTGAAGATGGAGCTTGTGGGAGGAGCCTCGTCTCTGCTCTAACATAGCAGACACTGGACACAAGTAATATCACTGTTCACCATGTTCAGGCACAGTGCTCCTGTAGCTGTCTTTTGGCTCCCTGCCAATATTAAGGCAAAGCCTCCTTCAGCAGTAATAACCACCAATGGTTGCGGCCTGCCTGCGGGCCGGGCTCAAAGCTCTTCTCTCTGGCTAGAAAGCTAAGGGGTGTGTTATGTTATGCAAATTCAGTCAGAGAGAGGAACGACAGACCAGGAAGCGATCCTCGGTATACTGACCCATCAAAGGATAACACCACTGACAGCCGGGCCCTCCCAGTTCACAGACCCCATAGCACAGTCGTGGCCTGCCACTATTGATGGTATGCCACTGTGACGTTCATTGAGAACCAAGCTCTTATGATGTCATAATGTCACATGAGCCCCAAAACCACACTCAATTTCACTGCTGGAATGGTGCCAGCATGTGAGGTGAGTACATGCTCTTTTATTTTACTTGGGGGAGACATGTGAAATCAGAATGGGTTGCCATAGTAGTAGAAGACCCCTTTAATGTCAAATATTATACTCTAAGCTTATTTAATATTCTTTATTAAATTTACCTCACTGATCAGCTCTCCAACCTCTCTACTCCACACCGTCCATTTCTATACATATCTTTAGATTGGTGGGCAGTGAAATGCCAGATATCTATCGCTAGGCAGAGGCTTCTGGGTTTCCTTGGTTCTTGAGGATGAATGTGCCTGAAAAAATCACAGTGCATGAGATGATGTTATATGTCTTGATATAGGCCGAAATCTTTGTAGGAGGATACGTAGAACCTTCCAGGTTGAGCAAACCCGGAAGCCTTGGCCCAATGATAGAAGCCTGTGGAATTCACCCTACCTCTGATACCAACGTGAAGATGCAATGAGGACTGGATGGGTGGTGGTGAAGAGTAGAGGAACCATAGAGGTTAATTAAAGTTATTCCACGTTTTGAAGAGAGGTCTAGGCCAGCACCAACCTTTCCAGCGTTCCCCTTTTACTTTGGGGATCTCACTGCAGCGTTAGCTGATCATGAATTCACGACCTGGAGGGGTGGAGGATAAGCTTCCTGTTGTAACACTTGCCTCGTCTCGGTGCTTGCTGCCAGCAGGTGCGTCACAGCGTATTCAATCAAATAGAGAAGAAATGGAGCCGCACTCAAGGCTTCTGGCAGTGGATATTTATTCAATCTTCATACCCCCCCCGTCCTCCCACCCGCTGTGCACAACCTGTTGTATGAAGATTGAATAAATATCCACTGCCAGAAGCCTTGAGTGCGGCTCCATTTCTTCTCTATTTGATTTAATTAAAGTTATTGTTTTGATAAGGTTTTGATGGACTTTTATGGTTTGGACAAATGTTGGCCTGTGGAGTTTTGTGGAATCTTCTTTGAAGCAAAGTAGAAAAAAGAAAATGATTTTGGTGAGGCGAATGCAAAATTTGGTAAAATCCTAATAGAAATCAATTCCACTCAAATGTATTCACTGATCTCTTCTCAGGATTTTTTACTCTTTCTACATTTTGAAGAAGAAAATATTGAATTAACAAAAACTTGAAAATTTCTAGATATGAAGTAACAAGATCTTAAAATTTTTTAAATGAAGCCACAGCATAATGCGGGATACAAGATAGACTTGGAAGCTTTAAAAATGTCCTCTATAATAATACAGTAAATAACGGTAATTATATGCTTGGCTGACCAGGGATCATTAGACAATTGTGGGCATAGTAAATACTCAACTACATTTTCCAGCTATGTCAAGATACATTATGTAGTGTAATGTTTAAGAGTCTATTGTTTATTTCTAATGATTGCTAAATTGAATCTTGTAGCTAGAAGCACATTCTGCACTGCGCTATGAAAACCAAATAGAAAACCTTATAAAAGCAAAGTTATGTACTGGGTTAGCAGCAAAACACCCCCACCATGGATGGTTGCCATGAGACATTTGTTAAAAGCTTATGAAATGTCTTACCCTCTGTGACAAATGAGCGAGGAAGGACTTTACTTTTGCTTTTTACTCTATTTGCTTAAATTATTCTTTTCTCAGGTTTATTTTTGTCAGCAGTCAATTATGGAAGCAAAGTTTCTGCAAACAGCCTTCCTAAACATTACATTCTTAGAAATCTTAAGAGGCCTTCTGATTAGGGATGGGCGAATCTACTCGCTAGGACTCGTTACTCGGCGAGTAGTAAGGGACTCGCAGGACTCGGTACTCTGCGAGTTTCCCAGTGATTACTCGCGAGTCTAATGCAAATCAATATCAATCCTAGTTTTGTCAGAAACGCTGACATAGGATTGCCATTGTTTGCATTAGACTTGCGAGTAATCACTGGCTACTGTGCCAGTGATAGCAGGGAAACTCGCAGATAACTGCTGTTTCTTTGTGAGCCGAGTCCAGCTGTCTTCTCTGTGCAGCTCCAGGGTCCTAGAGCCCGCCTGCTCACAGACATGATGTAGCAGTGCTGAGATTGTTCTCAGTCTGCTCATTCCCTGTGTACAGACATGAATGTCTGTGCACAGAGATGATGTAGCAGAGCTGAGATTGTTCTCAGTCTGCTCATTCCCTGTGTACAGACATGAATGTCTGTGCACAGAGATGATGTAGCAGTGCTGAGATTGTTCTCAGTCTGCTCATTCCCTGTGTACAGACATGAATGTCCGTGCACAGAGATGATGTAGCAGTGCTGAGATTGTTCTCAGTCTGCTCATTCCCTGTGTACAGACATGAATGTCCGTGCACAGAGATGATGTAGCAGAGCTGAGATTGTTCTCAGTCTGCTCATTCCCTGTGTACAGACATGAATGTCTGTGCACAGAGATGATGTAGCAGAGCTGAGATTGTTCTCAGTCTGCTTATTCCCTGTGCATAGACATCTATATTTATGCACAGGGGATGTAGCAGAGAGGACATCGCGTTTTGGAGTGCGTCGGACGGAAGAGGATTTTTTTAATTAAAGATGGAGTCCCTAATGGCTTTTTTTTTTATTTCTAATAAAAATTTTTCCTTGTGTTGTGTTTTTTTTAAAACAATTTAATAGAAATTCATGGTGGTCATGTCTAATATTGGCGTGACCGCCATAAATTTCGGGCTTAGGGCCAGCTGATAATACAAAGCTGGCCCTAACCTCTTTATTACCCAGCGTGCCACCGCTACCAGGGCCGCTGGAAGAGCGGGGTTCAGCGCCAGAGGATGGCGCTTCAATGAACGCGCCATCTTCTGGGGCGGCTGCGGGCTGCAATTTGCAGCGGGGGGTGCCCAGAAAGCTTGGGCCTCCCTGCGCTGCGGATTCCAGCCCCCAGCTGCTTAGCTGTACCTGGCTAGACATAGAAATTGCGCAGAGCCCCACGCATTTTTTTTTAATTATTTCATGAATTTCAGAGTCAGAGTCTCAGAGTCAGAATCTCAGAATTTCATGAAATAATTAAAAAAAAATGCGTGGGGCTCCGCGCAATTTCTATGTCTAGCCAGGTACAGCTAAGCAGCTGGGGGCTGGAATCCGCAGCGCAGGGAGGCCCAAGCTTTCTGGGCACCCCCCGCTGCAAATTGCAGCCCGCAGCCGCCCCAGAAGATGGCGCGTTCATTGAAGTGCCATTCTCTGGCGCTGAACCCCGCTCTTCCAGCGGCCCTGGTGGCGGTGGCACGCTGGGTAATAAAGAGGTTAGGGCCAGCTTTGTATTATCAGCTGGCCCTAAGCCCGAAATTTATGGCGGTCACGCCAATATTAGACATGACCGCCATGAATTTCTATTAAATTGTTTTAAAAAAAACACAACACAAGGAAAATTTTTTATTAGAAATAAAAAAAAAAGCCATTAGGGACTCCATCTTTAATTAAAAAAATCCTCTTCCGTCCGACGCAGTCCAAAACGCGATGTCCTCTCTGCTACATCCCCTGTGCATAAATATAGATGTCTATGCACAGGGAATAAGCAGACTGAGAACAATCTCAGCTCTGCTACATTATCTCTGTGCACAGACATTCATGTCTGTACACAGGGAATGAGCAGACTGAGAACAATCTCAGCTCTGCTACATCATCTCTGTGCACGGACATTCATGTCTGTACACAGGGAATGAGCAGACTGAGAACAATCTCAGCACTGCTACATCAGGCAGCAGGCAGGCTCTAGGACCCTGGAGCTGGCAGCCTGTACAGAGGAGACAGGATCTTATCTGTGCGAGTCAGCGATTACTTACAAAGTAAACGAGCAATGCAAATAAATGACAAAACTAGGATTGCTTCAGGCTGAAGCTTCCGAGACACATCTGCGATTTGTAAATCTCACACTACTCGCTATTACTCGCTTCCCCATTCATTAACATTGGACTCGCTAGACTCGCAACGAGTAGCGAGTCCTGGGCTCGGACTCGCTAGAGTCAAGCGATTCCGAGTAATTTAGGATTCGCCCATCACTACTTCTGATCATAATTTATACTGAAAAATATTTATCTTGTACTGAAACTCGCATGGAGCATAAACAGGGGCGGGCTGGCCTGGGGGGCAGGGAGGCAATTGCCCCCCAGGCCGGTGCCCAGGAAGCAGCCGCTCAGGGCCGCTGGAGGACCAGCAGTGATTTTATGGCGCACCTGCAATGTGCGGCCGCGTCATCCCGTTGGCCACCCGCCATGCAGCAATATGCGGAAGGTAAATTGGGCCGCCGCGGCCCCTTTAAATCTGTCTCTGCGGCCGCCAGCCGGGAGCCGCAGATTAGTGCTTCCGGCTCTGTCCCTGCAGCAGCCGCTTCTTGTAGGAGGCTCAGGAGGAGTATTTGAGCTCCACTCCTCAGCGGCTAGAGCTGCTGATGCCTCCTGTTCCACAGGTAGAGCCATGCAGTTCCTGCACTGCCTGACGGTACCGGGCACCTTCCCATCCACTTTCCATTCCGGCTTCATCTCCTTCATCCTGGCCAGTAAGGGGCTGAGTGTGTGTGTGTGTTGAGCTGTGTGTGTGGCTGTATATGAGTGTGGTTACATATGTGTGTGCGTGGGTGCATATATGTGTGGCTGCATATGTTTGTGTGCATGGCTACATGTGTGTATGGCTGCATATGTGTGTGTGGCTGCATATGTGTGTGGCTGTATGTGTTTGTGTGCATGGCTACATGTGTGTATGGCTGCATATGTGTGTGTGGCTGCATATGTGTGTGTGGCTGCATATGTTTGTTTGCATGGCTGCATGTGTGTGTATGTGGCTGCATGTGTGTGTGTGTGTGTGTGTGGCTGCATATGTGGGCGTGTGCATGGCTGCATATGTGTGTGAGCACATGCCTTCATGCATGTATGGCTGCATGTGGTGTGTGTGTGTGTGTGTGTGTGTGTGTGTGGCTGCGTGTGTGTGTGTGTGGCTGCATATGTGGGTGTGTGCATGGCTGCATATATGTGTGTGCATGGCTGCATGTGTTTGTGTGCCTGCATGTGTTTGTGTGCCTGCATGTGTTTGTGTACGTGGATGAATATGTGCAGTGTGTGGGTGCACATGTTCATGGCTGCGTGTGCGTGGCTCCATATGTGTGCGTGGCTCCATATGTGTGTGTGGCTGCATATGTGTGTGTGTGCTGCTGCGTATGAGTGTGTGTGTGGCTGCATATGTGTTTGTATTCATGGCTGCTTATGTGTGGCTGCAGATGTGCATGTGTTCATGGCTGCGTGTGCGTGGCTGCATGTGTGTGCACGTGTCTACATGTGTGTGTGTGTGGCTGCATTTGTGCGCATGTGCATGGCTGCGTGTGTGGGTGTATGTGTGTGGCTGCATATGTGTGTGTGCGTGGCTGAGTATGTGAGGTGTGTTTGTGCACATGTTCATGGCTGTATGTGCGTGGCTGCATATGTGTGGGTGCGCATGTGCATGGCTGCGCATCTGTGTGCATGTGTGCATGTCTGTGTGTGTGTGTGTGTGCATGAATATATCAAGAAGGTGCACTGCTGTAGTCATATACAGTGGGTGCAGCACCAAGAAGAAAATGCCAAGAAGAACAGGAAAAAAAAGAAAAAGAAAAGACAGTAGTTAAAGGGAACCTGTCACCCCTTTGGGTATTAAACTGTGCCCACCAGTTTACACATGATGTAAATGGGGTTGTAGTAACCCCTCTATGTGCCCAGTCGTGCCCCTCATACCTGAGAAATGAACTTTTATTCTGTCCAGCGCTGGCCTCCTGTTGAGTCTGGGAGGCTGCTATTTAGTCCAGTTGGATTTTGTCCTTGCCGCATCCTGGCGCCAAAACCCGACCTGCACTTTTTAAAACTAACGCCATCTGTGACCCACGCTTGAGTGACTGCCGCACTTGCGCCTGCGCAGTGGAGCGGGTGTCTACGCTCTATTGAATATAGTGTCGATGTCTCGTGAGACTTCACAAATCTCACATGATATTGCCACTATGTTCAATAGAGCGTAGACACCCGCTCCACTGCGCAGGCGCAAGTGCGGCAGTCACTCAAGCGTGGGTCACAGATGGCGTTAGTTTTAAAAAGTGCAGGTCGGGTTTTGGCGCCAGGATGCGGCAAGGACATAATCCAACTGGACTAAATAGCAGCCTCCCAGACTCAACAGGAGGCCAGCGCTGGACAGAATAAAAGTTATTTTCTCAGGTATGAGGGGCACGTCTGGGCACATAGAGGGGTTACTACAACCCCATTTACATCATCAGTAAACTGGTGGGCACAGTTTAAAATGTCCAAAGGGGGTGACAGGTTCCCTTTAAAGAGATGCACACAAAAAAATAGAGTAGGTCTGTAAAAAAATTAAACTTTTTTATATACCCAAAGTAGAGAAAAACAACTAAAAACATATGATGACACTCCCTATAGCCCAATAGGCAACTTCAGAAACAGAACCCTGTTAGCATAAATATATGGGACTAATCACAGGACAATACAATAAACCAGCAGCACAGACAGGTTGCAGAGCAGATAGTGCTCATAGAATTCTATGGAAAGTCAAGACAGAACTATAAAAATGACCAAAAAAAAAACAATAAATGGGCAGGGCAAGATCCCCCTCAATACCAGATCTGTGTGCTGGAATATAGTCCTCTATTTACTGCTCTTGACTTTCCATAGAATTCTATTAGCACTATCTGCTCTGCCACCTATCAGTGCTGCTGCTTTATTGCATTGTCCTGTGATTAGTATCGTATATTTATGCTAGAAGGGCTCTTTCTGCAGTTGCCTATTGTCATCATATTACGTTTTTAATTGTTTTTATATTGTTCCTTTAGTATAAAGTTTGCTGTTTGTTTTTTTTAGAAATCTACTCGTATCTGGTGTGCGCATCTCTTTAACTACTTTCTTTTCTTTTTTTTCTTGGTTATGCATGTATGTCCATGCCTGTATATGTATGTGCATGTCTGTATGTGTATGTGTGTTTGCCTGTATGTGTATGTGTTTGCTTGTATGTGTGTTTGCTTGTATATGTATGTGCATGCCTGTATGTGTATGTGCATGCCTGTATGTGTATGTGTGTTTGCCTGTATGTATATGTGCATGCCTGTATGTATATGTGCATGCCTGTATGTGTGTTTGCTTGTATATGTATGTGCATGCCTATATGTGTATGTGTGTTTGTCTCCATGTCTTTGTACTGCATGTGTACAGGTCTGTGTAATGTATGCGTGCATATCTGCATATATATAATTGTATTTTTTATAAAATGTGTGTATGTCAGTGTCATATCTGGGGGGGGGCAGGGGCCACTGTCTGCATATTTGGAGATAATAAGGAGAGTGACTGAGCAAATATGCGAGGAGACATCATAGGGGTAGAAAAGAGGGGACTGCATGAGAGGATAGTGTGAGGGCGCAGCAAGGAAAGGACAGAAGGCTGAGGTGGGGGAGAGTGATGAGGGGACATATTACAGAGACTGGGCAGTATAGGGGGACACAGTGTGAGGACAGTGTGAAGAGGGGCCACAGTGAGGAGAGGACAGTGTGGAGAGCATGTGCCATAAGAGGGACAGTGTGTAAATCATGTTTATTCAGGGGCACCTTGTAGAGCAGATTTTTTTTTATTCCGGAGCATTATATTAATTCTGTTATTTTTAAAGGCATCATGCCGGGGCGTACTGCTGAAGACCGGACAAGATGGAAGTCTGCAGAGACGAGCTGTAAATATAAAGAGTCATCATGGCGTCTGGACAAGAGAAAGAAAGATAATTACTCCAACCAGAGAGGATGTCACCTACAAGGTACCAGGGTGTAAATGTTTCTTTGTGATCCTGCCTGCATCTCATCAGTACTGAGGTTCCTGTATGATCTGCAGTCTGATGACCGATGACAACAACTCCCTGTATCTTCTTACCATTATAAAGAACATACTGGCAGTTGTAGGTTCATGCAGTACAAATATATACAGGTCTGACCTGACATTACAATTGCTGTACTAGGTACTGATAGTAGTCCTGGTTCTCAAATTCATATACAAATAGTGGTCCTGGTGATTTAGTCATGTAACGATAGTGGTTCTGATGGTTTATGTACTAATGATGGTCTTGTTGATTTATTCATATACTAATGGTGGTCCTGGTGATGTATTCAACTAGTGGTTACTACTGGGATGTATTTCTGTACTGCGTTTGGATCTTGTCATGTATTTCTGTACTAATGGGTTTTGTGATGTTCTCTTTATGTACTGTTGGTGGTTCTGATTATGGATTTCTTTACTGATGAGGGTAGTTGTACTGTGAGCGGTGACTGTAACGGCTTCTTGCTCTGAACCTATGACAGGAAGCGAGTGGCATCAAGGGGAATAAAATGTAATTTTCTCACTAAACACTTTTCCTGTAAGTCGGCTAATCAAGTTTAAAATGCTATTTATCTACAGATTAATCCTATAGCTTCAAATGTTACCTGTGCTACTTTAATGTAACAGCCAGAGATAATCGGGCTAAAGAAAGGCTGTCACAACTTTAGGGCCACTGCTCAGTCATTGCCCCCCGGGCCAAAATGTGCCAGCCAGACCCTGAGCATAAATAACGTATGTAGAAAATATAGCTGATGTAAGCACTTAGGGAATAATGTGTAGTTAAAGGGAATGTGTAATCAGAAAATGATCTACTGCTTAAATCAACTGTTTATGTAAAATATAATTTATAGAATTTAAAATGTGTATTATATTATAATTTAAAATTTAATCATACACCGGAGCTAGCTATTTTTGGTTGAGTTGCTGCAGTATGCCTTGGGTGATACAGGGTAAGAGTCACTCTGTAGGGTTAGTAAAAATCTGTGAAAAAAAGAATGCGCATATAGGGTCTTATCTCAGATGACACTTTCACTATGTGATGTGGAATTGCTCACCTTAGTCAGTTGTGAAACCCACAACTGGTAGAATAGCGTACAGGCTGCTGCTGCAGGGACCGCACTCTCAACGGTGACCGTGATCATGATGCAGAATCTTGGACAAAGTGCTTCAGTGTCCGCGCTGCTGCTCCAAGACCAATGAAACACAGACAAGGAAATGTCTGGATCAGATACAGCCTTTATTTTCCTACGCGTTTCGGAGCCTCCTCCCGAGCTCCTTCCTCAGTGAACACCATGATTTTCCTTGAGGAAGGAGCTCGGGGGAGGCTCCGAAACGCATAGGAAAATAAAGGCTGTATCTGATCCAGACATTCCCTTGTCTGTGTTTCATTGGTCTCAGAGCAGCAGCGCGGACACTGAAGCACTTTGTCCAAGATTCTGCACTCTGTAGGGTTAAACCTACACACGAGTGTGGACTACTTACTACTAGAGTTAGCACGTAGCCAACAAACATATCGAATTTAAAATGTGAAGAACTAATTAAATCTCATGTGTCAAATTTGCGTGGAGCCATCTACATATGTTTCCTTGGCCGACCATTGTGTCTACAGTCCTCCATCTTGCAATCTTTTTTGTATCAACACTGAATCTGCCTGTGAAATTCAGGCACATGCTTATCAATCATGCAATACCATAAATAAGACAGCTGATTGACCCCAAGCTTTTCAACAGCAGGGCAGCATCCCCTTTAAAAGGAAGAATAATTAAATCAATATTTCACTGATAACAAGAATAATTTCCAAAATTTTGGGTTCATATAATCTTTATTTGGTTTTAAGTTTGCAATGACAAATATAACATCTATTAAGCGTATATGAGGTACATGAGGTACAAAGATTTAGCCAGTAAGGTACATAAAACATGAGCTTTTAAATGTCATAATTCAAATTTATATCTAATTAATACAAATACAAAGAATATTCAAGCTTAAATAACTAGAATTAATTTCAGAGGTAAGTTATTGCTATAAGTGTCTTTGTTTCCTAGTATCACGGATTAACTGAAAGTAACTTTATATAGGATAGGAAATACACAGGGGAAGGGGGACGAGAGGAGGGGGTAGGTAAGTAAGTGTAGCCCATAGTATCTATCTTGTTTAGAATTTCTCGTGTAGATCTCTAGAGTGACAAAATTAGGTTGGAAGTAAAGTCATAGTCGGTTTGTGGAGTTTATGGATTTCATGGCATGTTATGGTCTTTTGGAGGGTGCGGTGAGGGCATGTAAGAATTACAGTCTTCCCATGTTCTAAAATATTTTCTTTGGAGATTATTTCTACGGGAGTAGGTATATTCGAAGGAATTATGACTAGCTATTTGTTCAATGGTATCTTAGACTACTGGGGGAAGAGGTTCTTTCCAACAGGAGGCTATATTATATTTTGCTGTAAGAATTATATGAACAATTATGTGTCTTTATTTTTTTAGGTATAGAATCTATCCCTATGAGAAGGAGTAAAAGTTCAGGTGTAAGAGTAATGTTTAAGCCTGTAATGTTGTTTATTAGGGATTGTATCCCACGCCAGTGGGGTCTAAGAATCTTAAATGTGTCAGATTACCAATAATTGCACAGTTTCTTCAACAAAGAGGAGAATTTTGGTTTTGGATTACCGTATATACTCGTGTATAAGCCGACCCGTGTATAAGCCGACCCTCCTACTTTTGCCCCCAAAACCTGGGAAAACCTATTGACTCGTGTATAAGCCGAGGGTGGACCCCAGCACAGGTATACAGCCCCCAGCAGTGTGGTATACAGCAGCCCCAGAGGTATATACAGCAGCCCCAGTGGTAGTATACAGCAGCAGCCCCAGTGGTATATACAGCAGCAGCCCCAGTAGTTAGTATACAGCAGCCCCAGAGGTATATACAGCAGCCCCAGTGGTAGTATACAGCAGCAGCCCCAGTGGTATATACAGCCCCAGTGGTAGTATACAGCAGCCCCAGAGGTATATACAGCCCCAGTGGTAGTATACAGCAGCCCCAGTGGTATATACAGCCCCAGTGGTAGTATACAGCAGCCCCAGAGGTAGTATACAGCCCCCCATCAGTATACAGCAGCCCCAGAGGTATATACAGCCCCAGTGGTAGTATACACGCAGCCCCAGTGGTATATACAGCCCCAGTGGTAGCATACAGCAGCCCCAGAGGTATATACAGCCCCATTAGTAGTATACAGCAGCCCCAGTGGTGTATACAGCCCCAGTGGTAGTATACAGCAGCCCCAGAGGTAGTATACAGCCCCCCCATCAGTATACAGCAGCCCCAGAGGTATATACAGCCCCAGTGGTAGTATACACGCAGCCCCAGTGGTATATACAGCCCCAGTGGTAGTATACAGCAGCCCCAGAGGTAGTATACAGCCCCCCCATCAGTATACAGGCCCCCCGCTTTGTGCACAATCCTGTAAAGGAAGAGATTAGTATACTTATCACTGTCCCGCTGCCGCTGTCCCGCCGTCACCATCGCGCTCCTCCGTCTTCTTCCGGTTTCCTCCTCGGTCGCGCAGACAATGACGTCATTGCCTGCGCCGACCGGAGGAAGCCGGAAGAAGATGGATGAAGATGGAGGAGCGCGATAATGGCGGCAGGACAGTGGCAGCGGGACAGTGATAAGTACACTAATCTCTTACTTTACAGGATTGTGCACAAGGCAGGGGGGCCTGTATACTGATGGGGACGGGCCTGTATACTGAATACACTGTATACAGTGTATACAGTATACAGTGACTCGCGTATAAGCCGAGGGGGGGACTTTTCAGACCAATTTTTGGCCTGAAAAACTCGGCTTATACGCGAGTATATATGGTAAGTCTAATTTAATAGAACTACCGATGGAGTCATTTTGACTCCTCACAATTTTTATGTCTCTTCTGTGACTACATTTTTCCGAATTCCGGCTTGAGACTCGGTGACTTTTACTCATTTAGGATGCAAAAAAAGATTTTGTGACAATAAATAATTTTGGAAAAGAAAGAGTACCTTTTCTTCAAAATTTACCTTTAATTAACAAAGGGAGTCTTTGTCGCTAAATGTTATTATTTCTTCTAGTTTTCATTTCATTTTCATTTTCCATCAGTGAACCAGTGAACTCTCGAGTGGACTACATAATTTCTGAAGAATACGGGCCTGCAGATTTGCTGATTGCTAATATGGCTAGAAGACATGCACAAAAGCCTGACGATATTCTTACTATTTTCCATTCTATACCGGAGGATGAATCGTAATGCCAATCTGAGGGAAATCAATTTGATGCTGACACTGACAAAGATTTCAATCCTCAAAACGTTTCGAGTGAATCTGAAGATTCGGAAGGAACAAATCCAGAAGGTAAGTAGTTATGTATATTTATTTGTTCTTCCATACACTGAGTTACAAAACAAAAATACAAAATATTCAACAACTTTTTTCAGATGTTGCAAGCTCATCAACTGGTGATCACGCTCGCGTGGCGTTGTTGCCTCGCGACCATTTTCCAGGTCGTGGACAGAGATAATCTTCAAAACATCACAAAAATGTATCCTCAACAGATAAAGGCGGTGGCAAAGGCGTTGCAGCAACCAACTCCACAGAAGGCAATGATGAATCTCCAGGAATACTTGTTTCAGCCGATGGAATTCGATGGAAGCCTCTCGAGATTAGAGATAGAGAACACTTAACTGGTAGGCGTTCAAACCAAAACATACTTAGTTTATATTAGATAAATACTGGGCACTAACCAAGTGCTAGCAGCTTAATCAGGTGTATACAGGGGTAATCCAGCGGCAGTAATCACATAGGTGGTGCACTGTCCGTATAACAGCAATGTATAATAGTATAGCGGGAAAAGACAAAAACGGCAGCACTCACCAGCTTGTGACGATTCTTTTATTCAAGGTCCAATAGCAAAGGATCCATGAACATGCTTGGGGGAGGGAGGGGTGGAGGACATCAGACGTCGGCTTGCCGTTTCGTGGCAGACCCGTGGAAGTGGCAACTGCCACGAAACGGCAAGCCGTCGTCTGATGTCCTCCACCCCTCCCTCCCCCAAGCATGTTCATGGATCCTTTGCTATTGGACCTTGAATAAAAGAATCGTCACAAGCTGGTGAGTGTTGCCGTTTTTGTCTTTTCCCGCTATACTACAAAACATACTTAGAGAAGTGCCTGGCCCTACAGGATACACGAGAAGGAATGTAATTAGAGATAGTCCTTTGAGTGCATGGCGATTATTTTTTGATTCTTTCATCTTGACTCACATAAAGAGCTGTACAATTGCAGAAGCACGCAGGGACAATGATGAAGATTTTACTCTTTCTGATGAGGAGCTAGAGACATTTATTGCCATATTTTATGCTCGCGGAATATCAGGCACGAGCCATCACTCTATTGCCAGTATTTGGTCAAATGACTGGGGAATACCATTTTGTAACATGGTGATGTCTAGGAACCGTTTTGTACAAATTTTGCATTACATAAGATTTGATGAGAAGTCCATACGATCGCAGCGACTCAAAACTGACAAGTTTGCGCTCTTTTCTATAGTGTGGGATAGATTCATTGATAATTGCATTGCTTCTTACAAACCTGGCCCGTACATTACTGTTGATGAGCAACTTTTCCCAACAAAACTTGGTGTTCTTTCACTCAGTATATTCCTTCCAAGCTGGGCAAATACAGCCATAAATATTAGCTAGCTGTTGACAAGGATAGCAAATATCTTGCAAATGGCTTCCCTTATCTTGGAAAAGATGATTCATGTCGTGCTGATGACCGCTTAGCCGACCACATAGTCATGAAACTAATGCAGCCATTTTTGAAAAAAGGAAGAAATGTTACCACAGATAACTATTTTACATCAAACTGGCTAAACAACTAAAAAGCCAGAGAACGACTATCGTGGGAACGATATATAAGAAAAGACGAGAAGTGCCTAAAGAGATCAAATCAATGAAGGAAAACTTGTACAACACTAAAGTTTTTATAAATGAAGATGATTTTACACTTACCATGTATCAAGGTAAACCAAGCAAGAATGTTATAATTTTGAGTTCCATCCATTCCGATGTCGGCATTGCTTTAAAATCTGTTAAAAACTCCTGAAACTGTAAAGTTTTATAATGAAACTAAAGACGGAGTAGATGTTGTAGATAAAATGGCACGCAAATACACCACAAGAACATGTACTCAGAGATGGCCTGTTCACTCATTTGAAAATACCCTTGACTTAGCAGGTATAAATGCTTGGATAGTGTACAAGGAGACGACCTCTGAAAACATTTCACGCATGGCGTTTTTACAAAAGCTCTTTACAGAGTTGGGTGGTCCTTACGTTAGGTCTAGGCGAAAGCATGGCGTGTCCGAAGTTGCAAATTCTTCTGATGGGATGCTGCAAACAAAATGTTGCCATTTAAAACAAAACTGCACAAAGATTAGATGAGTTGGAAGTTGTATGACTTGCCGTAAATCCTTGTGTGGGCAATGTACCACCGTACATGAACGACGATGCTTGAGCTGTGAAAGAACTTAGACAAGTGTTTAGTATGTCAATTCTTACATACTTTTTAGTAAGAATTTTACTGTCTCTTTTGAATTTACATGTTTATACTTAGCGCATTTTATGTCAACTCACCTTCAAATGTTTGTTGTTGTTTCTATGTGTGTACTTTCGAAACGTACAAAATAAGTCAATTCTCAGTTTGAAATCAGATTGTTTCAAGCAAATACAATTGCATTTATCATGATGATTGTTTTTGTCAGCCAAGTTGCAATTCGAAAGTCAATTCAAAGTAACAACAACTAAAAGAAGAGCAGGGAATATTTGTGTAAATTATGTCAAAAATTTTGTGCAGTGGGTCAGTATTAATTTCTAGATTTAATTCCTTCTCCTGTGCTTCTATGTTGCAGGTTTTTGAAAAGAAGGCGTCTTGGTTGAGGTTGTGGTATATGCTTCCAGTTTTCCAGAACACGAAGCAATCACTGATGTCAGGGAGACCAGTCCAAGAAAACACTGCGGGCAGCCGGCTAAAGCACTCCACACAGTGAATTCCTAGGCGCATTGCCCCCTGGGAGTTACGAATATGCAAATAGAGTCTGTGGAGCCTCGTTTAGGAGTCTCAACAGAGGACTAGCCAGATATCCTTCCAGGGAAGGACCTAACCATGGGGTGGCTCTTTGAGGAGACCACCATAACCAGTGGCCCTTTCATTCAATATCCAGCTATTTACAAGCTTAAAGATATGACAAGGGAATACCAAGGCCAGTTATTTATCCACAGACAGCTGTTTCAGGATGTTGTCCCTCATGGCTAGGTCCTTCCCTGGAGGGTTATCTGGCTTGTCCTGTGTTGAGACGAGACTACTAAACAAGGCTCCACAGACCCTATCTGCATATTAGTTTTCCAGAATAAGGAGCTAAGAGGATATTTGAGCATTTAGGTCACGTTTTGAAGAGGAAAGAAATTTAAGTTGTGGGAATTTATGAGATCTTGAATTTTTTTCCAGAGCTTTTTTTCTGAGGTGCTAAGTTTGAATGTATCTCTGATGGCTTGAAAGGGAATGAGATGTTTCTAATCATCCAGTATGTCTGAGATGTGTCTGATTCCTACTTTTTCTTCTAATGTCTCCTATCTGTTTCTTGCAGAAATTATTTCGAGGATGTCAATAATTAATCAGGTCGGGGGAACCTTAATGTAACTTTTGGTAGAGCTGTTGAGTAGGGTTCTCCAAGATTGGATTGCAGGCTTGACTGTAGTTTTCCTATTCAAATCTTTTTATTGAATTTTTGAAAGAAAAGAAAATCACAGATTAAAGATTATAGATGTTATATTTGATTTGTCCAATCCTACAAATGCATTATAATACAAGTCTATTATAAGCTTACATGCATTGACAATCTTACTTCTAAGAAAGAGTACTGCAATGAGCAATAAATAAAACAAAACAAAACAAATAAAAAAAATGACATGAGCCTTTAATTGTAATTTATTTCCTTATTATCTACCTTCAGAATGATAAGTTACAGTAACTGAATGTCTAAACACCATTACTATCTATGCCCAGGAGATTTAGTATTGGTTTTCTTAATGCCTCCGGCCTGAGGATAGATGTTGTCTATGCCAATGGATTAGGAATCAACTGGAGTAAAGGTCCTTAGCCAGTCTGACTACTTTATACTATATTTGTCTTGTGTATTGTTTCTGAGTGTGAAGCAAAATTCCAAAGTATAATGAGTAGCAACCTTTTGTATGAGCGCATAGATATTGGGTTTGTATGTCTGTTTCCAATAAAAAGCAATTGAGTTTTTCGCTGTCAATAAAATATGTGCGAGAATATCTCCTATAGTCAATAAAAGTAATGCAAGTTCAGGGGTCAAAATAATGTTTAAGTTGGTCACCCTATTTATAAGGTCTTGAACTGCATCCCAGTATATTTTAAGCTACGGGCAAGACCAAAAGATATGGATAATGACCCCTACCAAACCATAGTTTCTCCATCATTTGTCAGAGTTACACGGATCTATCATGTGAAATTTCAGCGGCGTGAAATACCACCTTGTTAATGTCTTGTACTGTGATTCAATCAGGGAAACACAAGAGATGCCCTTATAAATAGTCATAATAGCTTCATGAAAATTGTTTCATCTATTTTGTTTGTCAGGTTTAAGTCCTTCTGCCATGTCAACAAGTATTTTAGTTTAGTTACATCGGTGTCCTCATTTAATACATGATATATGTTACTAGTCTTCTAAAGATTTTTATTTCCAGGTTGTGTAAATAAATTAACTATGTTGTGTGGCAAATTAAAATTTAAGTTTTTATTTTTTATTACTGCCTCAACTAAAATCCAAGTTTTCAATTCTAAATCTGGAAGTCTAAATTGACCTTGTAATACCTGGAAAGGTTTAAGACGCTTTACGTTCAATATAGCTGAAAATTCATTAATTCCCCTATTTTATTCCCGGGTTAAGATTTTAAATGAGCTCTACATCCATTCAAGTAGGTGGTGTAGTTGCATAAAGTTTCTCAGATTTGGATACAAGGTCATTCCAAGCCTGAATAGTGGCTCTCATTGTGGCTACCCTAGGAAGTCGCATCTTATTGTTACATTAGTGCACCACCACCAGGTTCCCAACAGGTCTTTTTGAATTGTGAAATTCCTCCAACATTACCCAAGAAGGTTTATCCAAAGTACACCACCACTTTTGGCTAGTTTTAATTAGTGTTGCCTGATAATATGCAGTGATGTTAGGCAAACCTAAGCCTCCTCTTGTCCTACGCTTTACAAATATTGATCTTACGATATGCGGTTTTAATTTGTTCCAGATAAACGTAACAAGCTGGTTTAGTAGTTTTTGTAATAGCGCCTTTTTATTGGTAAGGTAATAGCCCTAAAGATATAGAGAAGTTTTGGTAGAATTATCATGCATAGATAGCAAATTCCCCAGACCTCGTCTATAGGCTCTCATACAGCCAGATCAGAATATCCCACACACTACACTGATGAGGGGCAGTTAACCCGAAACACAGTGTCTGTAGTTTGGGGTTTTGATCTGGCACAAACCCTTTGTCATATTAAAAGTCTTGTCAGAAAGTCGACTATGAATTTGAATAGCTACCTAAAGGTGGCACTAGAGTTCATCCACTTCCTCACTGAAGTGCAAATTTGCATATTTCCTAGAGGAGGGATGTGGCTTTAAATCTCCTTATCTACTTAAAGGGAACCTGAAAAAATCACCCCCCAGCCTATTAATACCTGTCCTTGCACCATCAAATTGTGTGCTTTGAACGCCCTGTGTGACTTCTCAAGAGCTCAGAAGCTGCAGATCTAGAGGTATATAAAGCACTTTTATAAATATTCAAATCACACAATGTTTACACAAAGGGATAGGTAAAATAGCATATTGATGATGCAGGGACAGGCATTAATAGGCTGGGGGGGGGATTTTTAGGGGTCATGTTCCCTTTAACTGTTTTTTTATTGTTGCAGGCAAACTCCTCTCCATAATGTAGATAGCAAGTTCCCCAGACCTCGTCTTAGCCCACTCACACAACCAGATCAGAATATCCCACACACTACACTGATATGGAGCCGTTACCCTGAAACGCAGGATCTGTAGTTTGGGGTTCTGATCTGGCACAAACCTCTTAGTCATATTAAAAGGCTTGATTAAGTAAAAGAAAGTGTTCAAAATATAAAAATGTCTATTTTAACCTTTCCGGCAAGGTCCACTTGCTGATAGGACCAGTGTTGACATCAGTTATTGCGGGAACTCCGGTCATGTGACCGGTTTTGTGACCGGTTTTCTGACGTCACCACAGGTCCTATCAGCAACAGAACCTTGCCGGAGCCATCGGAGGACCGCCGGACAGGTGAGCATACTTTTTTTTTTAACACTTTATTTTACTTTATAGCTTTTTACTTTGGCTGAAAATGTGGCAGATGCGGTTTTATGACCTCATCTGCCGCATTTTAGAATCAATATCGAACAGCTTCTAGAACTGCCGAATTTGAACCAAATTGTTCAAATTCGGCGATTGACTTGAACACCACCAAAAACAACTCGAATTTGAGATTGGCGAACCATTTCGAGTCGAACATCGCTCATCTCTGCTGTCCTATATCTCCTCATTACTTTTCAACCTACCAGTTAGCATTTCCCACTCCCACACTACCTCCTCATCCCGTCCTCCCTCTGTGGAAGTCCCGCAAGGCTCAGTCCTAGGACCTCTACTCTTCTCCATCTGTACCCTTGGCATGAGACAACTCATAAAGTCCCATGGATTCCAGTACATCACCTTTCTTCTGTCCAGAATACCGGACTGTATAACAGCCATATTCTCCTTCTTCTCCTTTCGCTCCCTAAAGTTCAATGTGGACATAGCCACACTCATTATCTCTCCTCCATCTCACGTATTTTCTGTAACTGATCTATCATGGTAAATATCATCATGCTCACTTCTGCACCTGAAATCCACTGCCTTGGAGTCAGCCTTGACCCTTGACCTGTTCTTAAAATCGCACATCCAAACATTGCCAACTCTTGTTGCTTCCAACTTTAAAATATGTCCAGAATTCATCCTTTCCTTAACCCTCAATCTACTAAGATGCTTGTACATGCCCTCATCATCTCCTGCCTTGACTACTGCAACATGCTCCTTTGTGGCCTACCTGCTAACACCTTTGCACCTCTCTATTCTATCCTTAACTCTGCTACCCAACTAATTCATCTCTCTGTTCACTATTCCCCTGCTTCTCCTTTCTACAAATCCCTCCATTGGCTCACATTTACCATCCATTCCAGTTAAAACTATTAACACTGACCTAGAAAGCCATCCCCTCAATAACTCATCCCCTCAATAACTAATCTTTCAATATCTTCCCTCACAAAATTTCTGATCCTTCCTATACCTCCTCCTTTCCTCCACACTTATTTGTTTCTCACCCAATCGCCTCCAGACTTCTCCAGACTATCCAGACTATTCCTCATCCTCTGGAGTTCTGCACACCAACACGTCCAATTATCCACCATACTCGGATCCTTCAGACAGAACTTGATAACCCATCTCTTCAGGAAAGCTTAAAGCCTGCAATGACCATACTGCCATCTCATCTCCACCAAATTACCATCCTCACCACTGGAGCTGCTGCAACCTCCGACCTACTGTCTCTTCCCCATTGACCGGTAAAATTTAAGCTTGCAAGGGCAGTGTCCTCCTTCTTCTGTACTTGTCTGTCACTGTTAATTGGTTTACTGTAAACTATATCAGTATTTTGTACGTAACCCGTTCTCATGTACAGCACCATGGAATTAATGGTACTATATAAATAAATATTATTATTATTACTACTATTATTATTACTATTATTATTATTATTATTATTAATAATAATAATACTGGGCCACTGAAGCATTTAAGTGGCCTTACATATGTGTTTATATCATTGTCATGTAGGAAAAGTCTACCAAGATCATAAAGTAATGGTAGCATCTTCTCTTACAATATAGAGCAGTGAAACTATGAATTTATGATACTATCAATGAACAATAGCTCCCCAACATCTTTGAAAACTCAATCTCAATCACAATAGCATCTTTAGAAATATACGTAATTAAACCAATGAATGATTGGACATAATTTTACACAAAATCTCAAAATTGGTAGAGCAAGATTGTTGGCACTCTTAACAAAATTTTGGTTGCACACTCTTTGGAATAAAAGATATTTTATATAAACATCAACAAGCTTCTTACAATGTTGAACTGAAAAATTGGACCACTCTTCTTTTGCAAACTGATCCAGGCCCCTCATATTTCAAAGGGGCCTACTCCCGACAGAAATTTTAAGATCTCTGCATTGGTGTTCCATGGAAATTAGATCCACAATCATTGCAGGCCACTTTGCTGCAATGCGTTTTTACATGTCTGGGGTCATTGTCGTGCTGGAAGATTCATAAGCTGCAAACTCAGCTTTCTGACACTGACCATTAATTTGCCACTCAAAATTCTTTGGTAATCTTCAGATTTCCAGATGCCTCGTACACAGTGAAGGCACCCAATGTCAGAGGCAAAAAAAAAAAACATTTTTGAACCTCCACCATATTTTACTGTAGGTACTGTGTTCTTTTTCTTGTAGACCTCATTTCATCCATGTGAAGTGTATAGTAGATTAATGTGATTTACCAAAAAGCTCTCTCTTGGTGTCCACATGATGCTTTTTCAGAAGGATTTTGATGTACCCACATTCATTTTGGAAAATTGTAGTCTGGATTTTTTATGTCTCTGTGTCAGCGGTGGGGTTCTTCTGCGTCTCATACCATAGCATGTTATGTCATTAAAATGTTCATAAATAGTTTGTGCTGAGAGTGATGCGCCCTGAGCTTGAGCATTGCAACCTTTCATCAATTTTTCCCAGCCACTTATGTCCAGGGAGATTGGCTGCAGTGCCATGGTTTAAAACTTCTTGATTATGTTGTGTACCATAGACAAAAGAACATCAAGATATCTGAAGATGGACTTTTAACAATACAATTTTCAAAAATGTTTGTTCTGAAGTCCTCAGATAGTTCTCTCCTTTTCTTCCTGTGCTCCATGCTTAGTTTGACACATACAGACACATAATGGAAAGACTGAGTCAATTTCTCTCTTTTTATCTGGTGTTAGGTGTGATTTTCATATTGCTCACATCTGTTTCTTGCTACAGGTAAGTTTGAAGGAGCATCACATGCTTGAAACAAAGTTTTTTACCCACAATTGTGGAAAGGTGCCAACAATTTTGTATGACTCACTTTTGGGGAAATTAAGTTTAATTTGCATTTCTTCTCAGTTTTTTATGTGATATTCCAATACACACAAAGTAAATAAACAAGTTTTAACAAAACATGCATAAGTGCAATCATTTTCTGGGAGAAATGCTTCCATTTTGGAACAATTTGAAGGGTGAGAACACTTTCGACCATGCCTGTACATGTGCATATTTAATTTCATTAAAAAAGTATTTTCTACTGACATATAAATGCTATAGAAATAGGAAATATTTTGGCGTAAAATCCTATTAACTTTACATCGGACTCCAAACAATTACTGCTTGCATGTCAGAATAGAAGAAATCATATTTTATGTCTAATGGAATAATGTGTTGAACGTGCATAAAGGCAATGGAGGATAGATTCCATAATTTGTCCCTGGCTGGAAGTAATAAACTTCAGAGCAGACAGCTATGTAGACACAGCTAATTGGTAAATTATTTGTTACAGGGATTGCAGAAGCACAGCACACACGTAGAGTTCACCAACAGAAATCCTACTTTCCTGGGATTTTATGGACATGTCTAGAGGTTTAAAATAAATGTTTGGGTCCTACTCCAGAAACATATCAATCTAAGAAGCATACTTTCTTAATTTAATAGTGGGAATATTGCATTATCCACACATAATGCTGTAGTGAATGGTTCCAATTTAACTATACAGAAAGTATTTCAAAGTTTAAAACTTTTTAAAAACCATGATGTAAGGAGCAGAAATTTAGTGAAAGTGAAAGCAATTCCTTAAAAACTCTTGATGAATCATTATAGCAAGTGCCCTGCGTGGTAAACAGACCAAGAACAAGTTTGAGACTAATATTAACAACTAGTTGTGGGCCCAATGCTATTGCATCAGGAGGGCGGTGGCATAAGGGTGGGGTCCTTTGTTCTCTATCTCTTTTCCCTCTTGTTTGGTGTCTCTTTTCCCCCTTGTGCGCAGTCTCTGTGCCCCCTTATGCACTCTACCTTTCACCCATGTGTGCTGTCTCTTTCCCCCCTTGTGTGTGCTTTCTCAGTCTTTTTCTCTCCTTTGTGTGTGCTGTCCTCCATCCCCCCCTGCTCCATCCTTCACCCTTATTGATCCTTCCTCCATCCCCACCTGCTCCATCCTCCACCCTCACTACTCGGTCCTCCATTCCCACCTGCTCCATCCTCCATCCCCTCACTTGCTCTGTCCTCCATCCCCTCACTTGCTCTGTCCTCCATCCCCACCTGCTCCACCCTCCACCCTCACTACCCCATCCTCCACCCTCACTGCTCCATACTCCATCCCCAACTGCTGCATCCTCCATCCTCTCACTTGCTTCATCCTCCATCCCCTCATTTGCTCCATCCTCCATCCCCTCACTTGCTCCGTCCTCCATCCCCTCACCTGCTCCATCCTCCATCCCCTCACCTGCTCCATCCTCCATCCCCTTACCTGCTCCATCCTCCATCCCCTCACTTGCTCTGTCTTACATCCCCTCATTTGCTCCGTCCTCTATCCCCTCACTTGCTCCATCCACCATCCCCTCACTTGCTCAGTCCTCTATCCCCTTACCTGCACTGTCCTCTATCCCCTCACCTGCATCATCCTCCATCCCATCACCTGCTCGATGGACCCGTCGAAGAGTAGCACACTCGAAACAGAGCACCCGTAGTCCCCCTCCGCCTCTCCTCCCTCCCCGCACAACTGTAACCCTATTCTTGAATGGAATAAAAACTGCATTGTGAAGAAATTTGATGAGTGAGTGCCGTCATTTTTTCTCTTTCTATATTTATTAATGGACAGTTTTATGTTACAGAGGGAATACTGTTAGAACAGGCTCTGTGTGGCAACTATGCACCAGGCTCTGTGGATGTAATCTTAAATAAAGGTTTGTGTTGCCTCTCTGCACCAGACTCAGTGTAGATTATCTTAAAAAAAAGGTCTATGTAATCAATCTGCACCAGGATCTATAGGAGTAATCGTAGTAAAACGTATGTTTGGCCACTATGCACCAGGCTCTGTGGGGGTACTTGTAAAAAAGGCCTTGAGTGACCATTCAGCACCAGTTTCTGTGGTGGTAACGTTAAAAATAGATCTGTGTGGCTACAGGCTCTATGGTGGCAATCTTCCAAAAGAATTTGTGGAGGAGGTAATTTGAAAAAAAAAATATATGTGGTTGTGGCGCCCCACCGGGTAGGCCGCCACCAGAGGTACTGCACTCCTGCGGTTAAGGGGAGTAGTACCTCTGCTCTTCAGTTGCTGGGGTGGTGCAGTTGAGCCCAAAAACACACACACAACTGTAGGATCCTGGGATGGTGGGTGGACCCTGAGGGAGGACCCAGGTCAGAGAAGAGGGACAGAGAGAAGAGAGTAGAGGACAGAGTGGAGGACAGAGTGGAGTGGAAGTTGAGAGTGTAGCAGTGCCGACTCCCATGGGCTGGAGCATGACCACACTCGTCCATGGGAGGGAAAGACCGACAGGTGAGAGATGACGAGAGCCCTTGGGGTGTGGATGAGACATCGATCCCTGTACACCCGAATCTGACAAAACGGAGGGGCTGGCGGACAGGGACCCTGCCCTGAACACGGTGCAGAAGCTGTATGACCGAGCCGTTGAACTGGAGGCCTCAAGCTTCTAATGGGAGCCGTGGCCGAACACCCAACAGAACTTGGAGAACTTGGGAGCAGTACCCGAGAGGGGACACAACAGCACCCATGGCCGCCGGTACTTGAGCTCTGTGATGTGGAGGCGCTAAGAGCATGGGGGACAGAGTGGTGTTGCACTTGCCCCAGAGGACATCTACCCCTTATAGCCCTGGGAGAGAGAGAAAGACCATTCAAGCTGCCGGTCAACGTAGCTAGAGTGTCACATCGCCACTGTGGGGGTGCATTATATTATATGGTGGACTATGGGGGTGCATAATATATGGAGGAATTTGAGGGTGCAATATACTATGTGGAATATTATGAATGGTGCATTAAATTTTATGAAGCCAATTATACTACATGGAAGCCATAATATTTGGAGGGCTCTGTGGGAGGCATGATAATACTTGGAGGGCTAAAAGGGAGCCATTATACTTTATGAAGGGCTACATGAGGGCTGTTTTGGGGGCCATTACCTTGTACATAGATCCATTATAATACATGGAGGGTTGGGCAGGGGTCATAGTTGGGGATCATACAGTACTGGGGTAGCTGAAGGAAGTACAGTAGGGTCATCAAACTGTGCGTGTGGAGGAATACACTGTGGGGGATCATACAGTGTTTGTGGGGCACTTTTGTTGGCATTAGGGATGAGCGTGTACTGAAATATTCGGACTCGCTAGACTCGTAACGAGTAGGTCCCGATACTCGGTACTCGTTATGAGTCTAGCAAGTCCAATGTAAGTCAATGAGGAAGCGAGTATTGCGAGTAATTCCTCTGCTGCTGGACCCTATAAAGAGGTCTGGCAGCAGAGGAAAAACCTGCAATTCCTCACTTCATTGTTTAAAATCCAGCGGTAAAAAGCCGCTGGCTTTAAAACAATGCTGAAGCCCCCTACTGGCGTCCCCATCGCCTAACAGCAGAATTCTCCGCTCCCCCCTCCGCCTCCCCACCCTATCCTAACTTAGGATCGGGTCGGGAGGCTGCAAGGGGAGTGGAGGATCCTGCTGTCAGGCAGCGGGGAGCGCAGAACCGACTGCGGCACGCAGGGAGCTGTCCGCGGTTGTGAACTGAGTTAAAACTGCATTCTCCCGGATTGCCCCAGTCCGGAGCAATCCGGCACCATAGAGCCCCATGTTATGGGGCGCCGAATTGCACCGGACCAGTACAATCCGGGAGAATCCGGTTTGATCCGGTTTTCTCTTTTGGACGCCTTCCCACTGGGATTTTCAAATGAGCAGCTGACTCAAGTCAGCTGTTCAATTGAAGTAGCAGTGCTGTCAGGTTCATGGGAGTTCATGCTTGCTTGCATGAACTCACATGAACTTTCCCATGGGTGCACAGCTCTGCTACATCTCTGGTGGAGGTTCTCAACACAGCACCAAGAAAAATTATTTTTATTTGAAAAAAAAACAAAATCACACCTAGGGCCTCCATCTTTATTTAAAAAAAATCCTCTTCCATCCAACATAGTCCAATCCAGGGTTCTTCTTTAGCTCTGCTACATCTCTGGAAGAGACCCTCCACCAGAGAGGTAGCATAGCTGTGCACCCTGGCATGGGAATGTTCATGTGAGTTCATGCAGGCAGCATGAACCTGACAGCACTGCTTCTTCAATTGAACAGCTGACCTGAATCAGCTGTTCATTTGAAAATCCTAGTGGGAAGGCGTCCAAAAGAGAAAACTGGATCAAACCGGATTCTCCCGGATTGTACCGATCCGGTGCAATCCGGCGCCCCATAACATGGGACTCTATGGTACCGGATTGCTCCGGACTGGGGCAATCCGGGAGAATCTGGTTTAAACTCAGTTCACGACTGCGGACAGCTCCCTGCGTTCTGACAGCAGGATCCTCCGCTCCCCCCCGCAGCCTCCCCACCCGATCCTAAGTTAGGATAGGGAGGGAGGTGGTGGGGAGAGCGGAGGATCCTGCTGTCAGGTGACGGGGAAGCCATTTTGGGGCTTCAGCATTGTTTAAAAGCCGGCGGCTTTTTACCGCTGGCTTTTAAACAATGAAGTGGGGAATTGCAGGTTTTTCCTCTGCTGCCAGACCTCTTTATAGGGTCCAGCAACAAAGGAATTGCATTTCCCGCGGATTTACATTGGACTCGTTACTCTGCGAGTAATCGCAAGGATACTCACAGAGTAACGAGTAGCCCGAGTATGCTATATTCGGCGAGTACCGAATAGTCCCTATTTGCCATCACACTTTATAGGAGCAATGAAAGGGGATTCTAGGGGCTTCAGTAGGTTGAAAACTACTTTGTAAAGGCTGAAATGTCGTAAGAGATGTACCTATGTGACCCAGCCAAATATTCTTTTTTTGGGGGGGATACCCAATTAGAACTTCTGCTCTGGGGCTCCATTATTTCTATGATGCATTATGCATTGTCCCCCTGCTGCAGGACAGATTGGCCATAACTTACACACCAAGTCCAGTACTGCCCTCGGTACATACAGGCATTAAGCCATGTTTCTCCTGAGCAGTGGTTGGTCGGTGCTCTTCCCACTTCCCGCTCCCATATCCTTTGCTCAATCCAATAGGAAAGACCCTGTTATTAATTCCAGACAGCCCTGTGTGTGGCACTTGTAATTGGTTAAGCAATTCGGGAGGAAGAGTGGTCTGTTGGAGGAGAAGTGCCATGTTACCAGCTTAGTGCAGTGGTGGCTTGTTGATGCACAGACTGAAGGTCGTTACCTGTGTTGTGTGGACAGTGTTGCATGTTGACATGTCTGACTAGTTAGTGCCAGGTATGCAAATGGAGTCCGTGGAGCCTCGATTAAGTGTCTCAAACATGGGACTAGACAGATATCCCTCCAGGGAAGGACCTAGCCCTGGGGTTGGAATCCTTGCGGAGACCACCATAACCACCATATTAAGTGGCCCTTTTAGTCAATATCCCCCTCAGTTACAAGGATATGACAAGGGAATTAACAGAGCCAGGTATCCATCCACATAGTTAGTGCCAGGTAGCAGTCCAGAGTTTTGTAGGCGTGTGCTAGAGGTTGGTAAGTGCTGCCTCCTTTGCTATAAGGATGCAGGACTGTGTCTGCCACAGGACCACAGCTCTGCCAGTCATCATTATGTGTCTATATGCTTGTGTCAAGCCGCCATTCCCATCTTTATCCCAGCCCTAACCCATCTCTTCAACTTATCACTTACTACTAGTATCTTACACTCTGCCTTCAAACACGCCTTGATCACACCCATCCTTAAAAAATCCTCCTTCGACCCGTCATCTGTGTCTAATTATAGCCCCATATCTCTTCTCCCCGTCACCTCAAAACTAATTGAACAGTACATCCACTCAGAACTGTCCTCCCACCTCTCCTCCTGCTCCCTCTTTGACCGCCTACAATCCGGTTTCCGACCCCACCACTTCACCGAAACAGCCCTAACCAAGGTCACCAAAGACCTACTGACCGCCAAGAGCAAGCAACACTACTCTGTCCTCCTCCTCCTTGACCTATCCGCCACCTTCGACACTGCTGACCATTCCTTTCTACTTCAGATCCTGGAATCTCTTGGCATCACTGACCTAGCCCTTTCCTGGATCTCCTCATACCTAATGGGCCGGACTTTCAGCGTCACACACTCCCACACCTCCTCTTCGCCCTACCCCCTATTTGTTGGTGTCCCCAAGGCTCAGTTCTAAGACCACTACTCTCGGCCAGGGCAACTCATTGAGTCCCATAGCTTTCAGTACCATCTCTACGCCGATGACACCCAAATCTACCTGTCTGGCCCTGACATCATCTCTCTACTTTTCAAAATTCCACAATGCCTGTCCGCCATCTCATCCTTCTTTGCTTGCTTCCTTAAGCTGAACATGGACAAAACTGAGTTCATCGTATTCCCCCCAAGCCGCTCTCCCCCACTACCCGACCTATCCATCCTTGTCAACAACTGCTCACTCTCCCCAGTCCACCAAGTTCCTCAGGGTAATCCTCGACTATTCTCTCTCCTTCAAGCCCCACATCCAGGCCCTCGCCAACTCCTGCCGACTCCAGCTCAAGAACATTTCCCGGATTAGCACTTTACTGGACCACAACATGACTAAAACACTCAATCACGCTCTCATCATCTCCCACCTTGAATACTGCAACCCCCTACTTACTGGCCTCCCCACTATCTCCTTGCACCTCTCCAATCTATCCTAAACTCCGCTGCCCGACTAATCCATCTGTCTTCTCGCTACTCCCCCGTCTCCCTCCTCTGCCAAGCCCTTCATTGGTTCCCCACTTCTCAGAGATCCTGGTTTAAAACACTAATCATGACATTCAAAGCCATCCACAACCTGTCCCCTGTATACATCTCTGACATAGTCTCCCGATACCTACCCTCACGCAGCCTGCGATCCTCCCAAGAGCTCCTCCTTTACTCCCCTCTCATCTCCTCTTCCCACAAGCGCATACAGGACCTCTCCCGTGCTTCTGCTATACTCTGGAACTCTCTGCCCCTGCACATCAGACACTCGCCTACCCTGGGAACCTTCAAAAGAAACCTGAAGACCAACCTCTTCCGTCAAGCCTACAACCTACATTGAGACCTGGTCCATTGCACCGTCTCACTATAGGCACCACCCCATCCTACTGTATCCCACCCATCCCTCTTAGACTGTGAGCCCTCGCGAACAGGGCTCTCTCCCCTCCTGTATCTGTAGAACTTAACTGTCCATATATGTCCTCGTCTACCCTGCCACATGTAAAGCTCCATGGAATCTAATGGCGCTATATAAATAAATAATAATAATAAAAATAATAATGATCATTGTTCTGGATTCTTCTGTTTGGTTCTTGTATGTGCATGTGATGGCACTGACATCTTTGTGTAGACATCTTTTTTCTGTTTCTGCAAACTTAAATGTTCACTATTTTGCTCATTTTTACAAGATAAATATAAATCTGTATGAATCAGATTTATTTTTACCGATTAAAAAAATTACTAGCGGGGGTAGGGCGCCATTTTGCAGTTTGCCTCAGGCAGCAGAGAGGCTAAGTTCACCCCAGTCAATGGTGACCTCACCGCTTACTTTATGACAGCGCTGAGACCTACACTTTACCACTTTACTATAGTGCAGGTCTCAGAGCTGTCATATAGTAAGCGTTGAGGTCACCATTGCCATATTAACAGCTGCTGCAATGGCACTGGTGACCTCACCGCTTACTATATGACAGAGACCAGGGAGAGATGATGTGTTTTTCCCCCCTGTGGTCTCTGATGTAGCAGAGCTGAGTCTGCCCAAGAAGATCAAAGACAAGGATCGTGGAAGGGTACGAGGGTGAGAAGGGGGTAACAAAAATGGAGTTACTAAGTGTCTCTGTGCTATTTTTTTTTTAAACTAAATAATTTTTTTCTGTATTGTGCCTTTTTTACTATTTATTTGAGATTCTTAATGGCTGGGTCTAACTTGGCCTAACATTAAAAATATCAGAGCTTAATACTAGCTGGCAATACAAAGCTGGTGTAGCCCCTTATTACCTAGCATGCCAGTGCAACCAGGGCTACTGGAAGAGCCCAGTAAAGTGCCTGGAAATGGTGCTATGATAAATGCACCATTTTCAGGGGCCGCTGCTATTCTTTAGTGTGGAGGGCCCTCACCCTGCCAAGAATACTAGCCCTCAGCTGCTTGTTTTACCTTAGCTGGCAATTAAAAATAGGGGAGAGCCGACACTTATTTTTTTTGCCAGCCAAAGTAAAATTATGCAGCTGAGGGTGGCAGCTCACAGCTGTCTGCTTTAACTGGGCTAGACTTATAAATACTGAGATGTCCCACACGTTTTTTTTTCAATTATTTATTTAACACCCTATGAAAGCAGGTTGGTTGCCATACACTTATGTGTATGGCAACCAAGCACAATCACTGTCCAGATTGTGGAAATGCACACTGACTGCAACAGTCAATAACAGAGGTGCTCAGAGAGTGTGATCATCTGTGACTGGCTGTTTGCCGGTCAGTGCAGTGAATATGAAAGTAGCTTAGTGAGCGGCTCTGGAAGTAATTGAGAGGGAGAGCGGGAGATTGAGCTTACCCAGAAGTAGCAGTGAGACTCTGGTAAGCTCTATATATCTATCTACACCAGGGGTCTCAAACTCCAGGCCTCGAGGGCCGCACACAGTCCAGGTTTTCAGGATCACCTTAGAATTTGACAGTTGGTCATTTGAATACCAACTGTGAAATGCTATGGATAACATGAAAACCTGCACTGTGTGCGGCCCTCGAGGCCTGGAGTTTGAGACCCCTGATCTACACTAAGTCCTGTCACTCAGGTCAAACAGCTGTATAGCAGAACAGTATGCAGACTCTACATTATGTCTGCATACAGTTCAATACAGTTTGAGCATGTTAGCAGCTATCTCTGCCTTTTTACAGCTCTCCAAGACTTCATTGTCGGTTCCAGCAGAAAATTACTTGCGTTTCTCATTAACTTACATTGTACTCGCTATTCGGAACAAATATGCAAGTATTACAAAGTACTTGTTACAAATGTAATGATTATAAATATTTCGGTACTTGCTCATCACTAATTCCAACCAATTACAGATTCTAGCACAGAGGGTAGGAGCGCAGTTTGACTGCAACTAATTTCAGACACAGTCAAAGAGGTGGGTGGTGGAAGCAATAAATATGCATAAGGCTTAATGGGCAGACCCAAAATATTGTGAGAGCAGAGCAGTAAGTATGATTTAACTGCTTTTGATCCCCCTTTTGCTTCCTTTTGCAGCCCCAAGCCACCATATGTTTGGGTCCCCTCAGATTTGTATGGGGTTTGGCCTCCATACACATGTTTGGGACAAGTCCCGTCCTGAACCAAACTTTTTAATAAGTCCGGCCAGATCCGTTGAACCCAAACATCTGTGGTTTTGCCCAACTCTAGATAAGTGTGGTTAGTAAGATATGGTCTGTGAAAAAAAGAATGCGCATATAGGGTCTTATCTCAGATGACACTTTCACTATGTGATGTGGAATTGCTCTCCTTAGTCAGTTGTGAAACCCACAACTGGTAAAATAGCGTACAGGCAGCTGCTGCAGGGACCGCACTCTCAACGGTGACCGTGATCATGATGCAGAATCTTGGACAAAGTGTTCAGTGTCCGCGCTGCTGCTCCGAGACCAATGAAACACAGACAAGGGAATGTCTGATCCAGACATTCCCTTGTCTGCGTTTCATTGGTCTCGGAGCAGCAGCGCGGACACTGAAGCACTTTGTCCAAGATTCTGTAGTAAGATATAGTGGCAGTTGGGTATACAAAAATTGGCCACTTTGTATGCTAAGTACCTCATTTTTAGTAAAGTCTTGTTTGGCATTAATATTGTTTAAAATAATTCATACTGTATATTCAATGTTTGCATATACCTTTGTGTACACATTGTTGCTGTACTCTCTTGTTTGTACATATAAATTTATTTAATTGCATTATATCTTTTATATATGTACACTGTGTATATTTAAGAAATAGTGTGATTTCTTAACCTAACAATGAAGGTCACTTCAATATGATGACGCACCTTTAATTTTAACGTCATTTGATTTTGTGACGATGATAATAACATTTCTAAACAACATTCTTCTCCGGTCACAATATGGAGCCTGACATTTCATTTGAATTTCTGAAGTTTGAAAAACAACAGGAATTATACACACGTCCTGCAAATGCTGCAGCCCACAGTCAATGTAAACAGGCGTGTGCTGACTTTTTAGTCTCTGAAAAGCTATTTTTTATACATTGCGGTTTGAAAGGAAGTGAATTTAGAGAAGTTAGTTAAAAAAAAATATATATATATATAAAATTTGATGTGCTGAGATACTAAAATCTTATGGTAAATGATAGAGAGCAAAGCCTCTGTTTGTAAACAAGGGAAATTCATGAAAACATGCGGAAACTAAATACTCCATAACTAAATGATGGCCACATTTTAGATGTTTTTAAATTACAATGAAAGAGAGAAACAAATTACTTATTTTTTATCCTAAAACATTAGGAGTTATGTCTTAAACACAACTAATAGAGGATTAGGCAATAGTCCAAATAGTAAACAAGGCTTTAGTCCTTTACCACTTCATGACCCGGCTATTTTACCCTGCTCCTGACCTGGAACATTTTTGCATCATACATATACTTTTATGGCTCTACAACATTTTCATTTGGATATTAAAACAATCATTGTATTTTTTATTTTCTTTTTTAATTTTTATGTCACTTTTCAATTTATTTATTTTTTTGCTGATATTGAGGAAAATAAAAAGAATTAACCGAATACATGTCTATCTTTCACAGTTTTTTTTTTTCTTTAACAACCCCAAAGAACCACAATAAAAAAATCTGTTCCCCCTTCCATAGAAATTATTTTTAATATTGGACATATTTTTTTCAAGCAATGATTCAGTCTCGCTCTGTGTTTCTCACACTGTGCTCCCTAAAATATTTTATGAAACTTTTTTTATTATTAACATTTCTTTCATTGCTAATTTCCCCTGTAATTAGATCTGGTAAATTAGCTCCAGTAAAAGAATAATTTCAGCCTCTTCTCTACAGTCAGAGAAAAATTAATCTCTGAATCCAATGGTGGAAACATGGTTACTTTTTTAATCTGTATACACAGTGCTGTCAATTTACCATCAATAAGGTGCATATGACACTACATCATGTCTGCCTTCTTTGTAGAGATGTCATTACTGTGCGCCACAGATCACATGATCCGATGCCCGGATAGAAGCAGGAAGACACTGATCTGGGAGCACACAGCGTATAATGAAAGGTGAGTAACAGCGTTTATTATTTTACTGTGTGTGCGCCAGTAGGGGAGCATATAGAGTGATGGGGGCCATATCATCACAGGAGGGCTATGTGCCATCACAGGGGGGGCTATATGTGCCATCACAAGGGGCTAGATGTGCCATCACAGGGGGGTATATGTGTCATCACAGGGGGCTAGATGTGCCATCACAGGGGGGTATATGTGTCATCACAGGGGGGGTAAATTTGCCAGCGTATGGGGGTATATGGGTCTTCACAGGGGGCTAGATGTGCCATCACGGGGGGGGGGGGGGGGGGTGTATGTGCCAGCATATTGGGGCTATATGTGCCAGCACAGGGGGGCTACATGTGCCAGCACAAGGGTGCATTCCAAGATAAGGGGGCCATATTCAGGATGGGGGGGCTATATACTAGGATGGGGGACACAAATACCAGGATGATGTATATATATATATACATACCAGGATGGGAACATATATACCAAGATAGTGGACATATATACCAGGATAGGGGGGTCATGTATGAGGATGAGGGATATATATACTTATTGTAAGATGGACACTGGCATTAGAAGATCTAACATTAACATCTAACATTAAAAAAATTCTCACTTCTCCATCAAATTTGGGGGTGCATCTTATAATCTGTTGCATCTTATAAAGCAAAAAATACCATACTTATTTTTTAGAAGCAAAAAAAGAGAAATATGAGCTGCTATTTAACCCCTAAACGACCACCGGTACACATAAACAGAGGTAATTTAAAAGGCCTTATTTCCTTATCGATGATCAGAAATAAGTGGATATCGCCACTATGTGGCCGAAAATTCCACGGCTGACCCCCACAGGCATCAGTCCCATTTTAAAATCAATCTGGGCTGATTAACTCTTTAAATATTGCTGTCAATCACAACAGAGATATATAAGTGGTTGAAAAGCAGTTAAAAGTCACCCCCTCTGTGTTGTTTGCAATCATTATTCTATCTTCCTCAGTGAAGTGTTTTTTTGCTTCCCATAATGCCTTAAGCTTTGCAATGTGGGTTGATTTCTGAAAATGTGAAAAAGCAAAACTGTCTTTGTAGGTCATAGCAAACACAGTTTAGCTTTAACTTTTCAGAAATAGAATACAAGTTGAACTGTATCTGTTGTTAGCAAAGACAGACTATCCTATAAATATTCATTAATTCTTATAATGAAAAGTATAAAATGTAAAGATGCAACTGAGCTGATGAGTTAACATTATACATAACATTGCAGGACTGACGCTATTTACCAGGTGGAGACATGAATTGACATATTATTCTTTCCAGCTCACTAGCATTCTGTAATTTGTTTGTGTGCAGGTCCCACAAACACAGGATGATTTCATGTTTGCTAATTATAACATTCATCTTGGCGCGCTTCATTCATTGTAAACAGGGCACGCAATGACCTCCCAAACAAACAAGCATAGGGATTTCTTTACAAAGGACAAATAAAAATTGTGCAATAAATGAGTTAAAACATTAAGAATAAATTAAAAATGTGTTTTTTTAATCATTTTCTGATCAATAATATATTTTTTTTAATTATGACAGCCTTTGTATATGTAAAAAAAAGCATCTTTGCTTAGCAAAATATTGACCAGAAATATAACTTTCGGCTTAAGCAGATTTATACTAGAATTTGTGTCAATATTAGGGATGGGCGAATCTACTCGCTAGGACTCGTTACTCGGCGAGTAGTAAGGGACTCGCAGGACTCGGTACTCTGCGAGTTTCCCAGCGTTTACTCGCACGAGTCCAATGCAAATCAATGGCAAACGCTGACAAAACTAGGATTGCCATTGTCTTGCATTAGACTCGGCTACTGTGCCAGTGATAGCAGGGAAACTCGCAAATAACTGCTGTTACTTTGCGAGCCGAGTCCAGCTGTCTTCTCTGTGTGCTGGCTGCCGCAGCTCCAGGGTCCTAGAGCCCGCCTGCTCACAGAGATGATGTAGCAGTGCTGAGATTGTTCTCAGTCTGCTCATTCCCTGTGCATAGACATCTATATCTATGCACAGGGGATGTAGCAGAGAGGACATCGCGTTTTGGACTGCGTCGGACAGAAGAGGATTTTTTTAATTAAAGATGGAGTCCCTAATGGCTTTTTTTTTTATTTCAAATAAAATTTTTTCTCTGTGTTGTGTTTTTTTAACCCTTTATTGGAGATTCTTAGTGGCTGGGTCAAACGTGGCCTGACATTAAGAATCTCGGGCTTAATACCAGCTTGTATAACAAAGCTGGTATTAACCTCTTTATTACCCAGCGTGCCACCGCCACCAGGGCCGCTGGAAGAGCAGGGTTCAGCGCCAGAGGATGGCGTTTCAATGAACGCTCAATCTTCTGGGGCGGCTGCGGGCTGCAATTTGCAGCGGGGGGTGCCCAGAAAGCTTGGGCCTCCCTGCGCTGCGGATTCCAGCCCCCAGCTGCTTAGCTGTACCTGGCTAGACATAGAAATTGCGCGGAGCCCCACGCATTTTTTTTTTATTATTTCATGAATTTCAGAGTCAGAGTCTCAGAGTCAGAGTCTCAGAGTCAGAGTCTCAGAGTC
This sequence comes from Allobates femoralis, assembly GCA_033576535.1. NCBI lineage: Eukaryota > Metazoa > Chordata > Amphibia > Anura > Aromobatidae > Allobates > Allobates femoralis. The sequence continues at coordinate 216,972,238 of JARQOC010000003.1, forward strand.
AGAGTCTGACTCAGAGTCAGAGTCTCAGAGTCAGAGTCTCAGAGTCAGAGTCTCAGAGTCAGACTCAGAGTCTCAGAGTCAGAGTCTCAGAGTCAGACTCAGAGTCAGAGTCTCAGAGTCAGACTCAGAGTCTCAGAGTCTCAGAGTCAGAGTCTCAAAGTCTCAGAGTCTCAGAGTCAGAGTCAGAGTCTCAGAGTCAGAGTCTCAGAGTCAGAGTCTCAGAGTCAGAGTCTCAGAGTCAGAGTCAGAGTCTCAGAGTCAGAGTCTCAGAGTCAGAGTCAGAGTCTCAGAGTCAGAGTCAGAGTCTCAGAGTCAGAGTCAGAGTCTCAGAGTCAGAGTCTCAGAGTCACAGTCTCAGAGTCAGAGTCTCAGAGTCTCAGAGTCAGAGTCTCAGAGTCAGAGTCTCAGAGTCAGAGTCTCAGAGTCAGAGTCAGAGTCTCAGAGTCAGAGTCAGAGTCTCAGAGTCAGAGTCTCAGAGTCAGAATCTCAGAGTCAGAGTCTCAGAGTCAGAGTCTAAGAGTCAGAGTCTCAGAGTCAGAGTCTCAGAGTCAGAGTCTCAGGGTCAGAGTCTCAGAGTCAGAGTCTCAGAGTCAGAGTCAGAGTCTCAGAGTCAGAATCTCAGAATTTCATGAAATAATTTTAAAAAAATGCGTGGGGCTCCGCGCAATTTCTATGTCTAGCCAGGTACAGCTAAGCAGCTGGGGGCTGGAATCCGCAGCGCAGGGATGCCCAAGCTTTCTGGGCACCCCCCGCTGCAAATTGCAGCCTGCAGCCGCCCCAGAAGATGGCGCTGAACCCCGCTCTTCCAGCGGCCCTGGTGGCGGTGGCACGCTGGGTAATAAAGAGGTTAGGGCCAGCTTTGTATTATCAGCTGGCCCTAAGCCCGAAATTTTTGGCGGTCACGCCAATATTAGACATGACCGCCATGAATTTCTATTAAATTGTTTTAAAAAAAACACAACACAAAGAAAATTTTTTATTAGAAATAAAAAAAAAAAGCCATTAGGGACTCCATCTTTAATTAAAAAAATCCTCTTCCGTCCGACGCAGTCCAAAACGCGATGTCCTCTCTGCTCATCCCTGTGCATAGATATAGATGTCTATGCACAGGGAAGGAGCAGACTGAGAACAATCTTAGCTCTGCTACATCAGGCAGCAGGCAGGCTCTAGGATCCTGGAGCTGCGGCAGCCAGCACACAGAGCAGACAGGACTCTTATCTTTGCGAGTTTCCCAGCGATTACTTGCAAAGTAAACGATTCCAATGCAAATCAATGGCAAAACTAGGATTGCTTCAGGCTGAAGCTTCCGAGACACATCTGTGATTTGTAAATCGCACACTACTCGCTATTACTCGCTTCCCCATTCATTAACATTGGACTCGCTAGGCTCGCAACGAGTAGCAAGTCCTGTGCTCGGACTCGCTAGAGTCAAGCGATTCCGAGTAATTTAGGATTCGCCCATCACTAGTCAATATATGTCCCTAGTACTAAGTGTGAAGAGAGGAGCAAAATTGAAAAACACACAAATCTTAGTGCAGGAAATTATGTGCATCAGAATGTGCAACCTTCTTAAACAAATTTGGTTCAAGTCACTCACTAAATCTTCCCGTATAAATATCCCTCAGCTCCTCCGAGTCAGAAAATATAACATACATGTTGCTCTAGTAAAATATAAGGGTATTCAGCAATGAATCTGCTTACAAACCTCATTAAATGGGCTTTTGAATAGAATGAAGTTTGATTGTAACTCAACTTTTTTTTGACCAAAGGCTTTGCTTAAAGTGTAAATGTCATTTCATTGAAAAAACGAAAAAAAAAACAATACTGCACTGGTTATTAATGATGGGTCACATAGCATCTAAAATATTGCTTTTTTGTTCTATACAACTTATTTTGTCACACTTTTCTGTGCTCTATTAAAAACTGCATTTTATGTCTGTGTGGGCATGGCCAGCAACTGATAGGGAGCAGTGCAATATAACAGCAGAGGCACGAGAAGATCAGAGATTGTGAGTAGGGATGGGTGAACCACCCGTTTTTCTCTGTGTTCGTGACCTGTGAAAGCAAATACTGAGTTAATAGAAGTCACATACTTACTGGGTCCGCATTTTCTCTTCTTGATGCGATGCTGCATCACTTCCAGGTCGCCCCTTATCTTCTGGGCATGTGTGATTGGCTGTTGGACTATTTCCCAGAAATTCGGAAGTAACGCGGCGCCGCCGCACAGCTGAAGGGAATAACAGGGACCTGGTAAGTGTAAGGTGTATTGTTATTAACTATGTACTTGCTTTCACAGGTCACAAACCCGAACAGTTTGCCAATCCCTAATTGTGAGCTGTATGGGGAGCCGGCAGACAAGGGGTTAACATAGATTGTCACTGAGCTGTGTGGAACCAGATGACAGAATAGAGAAGCTTGTAAAGAGGATATAATATCCTGACATTGCTTAGCTCTGTGTTGTAATCTGATACATTGTTTCCTCATGAGCTGCAGTCAGCAGTGTAGGCTATGCCCCATTTTCACTTATATAGTTAGATGACATGTATTCACTGGAACTGGATCTGAGTGATAATAAACATGTGTCTGCTTCACACACAATGTAATAGGAACACTTTGTGGAAGGTTTATGAATGGTAACCAACCAGAATTTTCTAATGAAGTATATTTGAAAGTTTAATAAAATTACTTTTTTCTACATTATTATTATTAAATAAAAATTTAAACGGCGGTTACACTTTAAGTCAGGGGCGGGGAACCATTTTTCTGCCGAGGACCATTTGGAAATGTCTTCAATCCTTTGGGGGTCGAGCAAAATTATCAACTTGAGAATTACACGCTATATTTGGCTAAACAATCAACTCACCCCTACTGTTGTGGCTGGAGCTGCTTCTCTTTGGCGTGGGTGATATTGATGTTGCTTCTCAACTGCTTTTCCAGGTTTGCTAGAGCCCTAGACATCACAGGCGAGGCTGGAAGCATATACCTTACTAGGTTAGCGGAGGCTGGGGCATAAAGATCACTGGAAAACCAGATTTAAAGTACAGACAATCAGCAAAATGTGTCTGCCAGCCTGAGCCCTGTGGTCCCCAGGATTCTGCCCAGGGGCTGCAAAAAAGTCATCAAGGGTCGCATTCGACCATGGGGCTTGAGGTTCCCCACCCCTACTTTAACCCATTCAGGACCCAGCCTATTTTGACCCTAAAGACTCTGGCATTTTTGTCAATTCTTACCAGAGTCCCATTATGAGGTAATAACTCTGGAACACTTCAACGGATCCTAGCGATTCTGAGAGTCTTTTTTCGTGACATATTGGGCATCATGATAGTAGTAAATTTAGGTCGATCATTTTTGCGTTTATTTGTGAAATAATCAAAAATTTGGCAAATATTTTGAAAATTTTGCAATTTTCAAATTTTGAATTTTTATTCTGGTAAACCAGAGAGTTATGTGACACAAAATAGTAAATAAATAACATTTCCCACATGTCTACTTTACATCAGCACAATTTTGTAAAAAAAAAATTTGGGGGATGGGAAGTTATAAGGGTTCAAAGTTCATCAGCAATTTCTCATTTTTCCAGCAAAATTTACAAAACCATTTTTTTAGTGACCACATCACATTTCAAGTCCCTTTAAGGGGTGTACATGACAGAATACACCCAAAGGTGATACCATTCCAAAAACTGCAGCCCTCAAGCTACTCAAAACTATATTCAAGAAGATTATTAACCCTTCAGGTGCTTCACAGGAACTAAAGCAACATGGAAGGAAAAAATGGACATTTTAATTTTTCTAACAAAAATGTTCTTGTAGCCTCAATTCTTTCATTTTCACATGGGCAACAGGACAAAATGGATCCTAAAATGTGTTGGGCAATTTCTCCTAAGTACAGTGATACCTCATATGTGGTCATAAACCACTGTTTGTGCACACGGCAGGGCTCAGAAGTGAAGGAGCACAATTTGACTTTTGGAGCTAATTTTCCATTCAAAAAGTGAAATGGCGCTCCTTCCCTTCTGAGCCCTGTAGTGGGCCCAAACAGTGGTTTATGACCATATATGAGGTATCTGTGTACTCAGGAGAAATTGCCCAACATATTTTAGGATGCATTTTATCCTTTTGCGCATGTGAAAATGAAAAAAGTTAGGCTAAAATAAAATTTTTGTGAAAAAAAAGTACTTTTCATTATTATGGATCAATTTGTGAAACATCTGGGGGTTAGAAGTGCTCACCGCCCATCTAGATAAGCTCCCTGGGGGTTTTAGCTTCCAAAATGGGGTCACTTGTGGGGGAGCTCCAATGCGATCGCTAACAATTTGAATGGAAAATTAGCTCAAATTCTTAGCGGACACCATGTCGTGTTTGGAGAGCCCCTGTGTGCCTAAACATTGGAGCTCCCCCACAAGTGACCCCATTTTGGAAACTAGACCCCCCAAGGAACCTATCTAGATGGGTGGTGAGCACTTTGAATCCCCAGAAGTTTCACAAATTGATCTGTAATAATGAAAAATTATTATTTGTTCCCTAAAAAAATTTCTTTTTTCATTTTTACAGATTAATTTGTGAAGCACCTGGGGGTTCAAAATGCTCACCTTTCATCTAGATAAGTTCCCTGGGGGGTCTAGTTTCCAAAATGGGGTCACTTGTGGGAGAGCTCTAATGTTTAGGCACAAGGGGCTCTCCAAACGCAAAATGGTGTCCACTATCAATTTGAATGGAAAGTCTATAATTTTATGGGTAGTTAATTTAAACAGTGAGAGATAGAATATCAAAAACAAAATCTAGAAAATCACATTGTCTAAATTATATAAATGTATTTGTACTTTGAAGTAGAGAAATAAGTATTTGATCCCCTACCAACCATTAAGAGTTCTGGCTCCTACAGACCAGTTAGATGCTCCTAATCAACTCTTTACTGCAATTAAAGACAGCTGTCTTCAATTGTCATCTGTATAAAAAACTGCTGTTAAAAGAAAACTGTCAGGACAAAAATCGATATGTAACAGATATCACTTTCTAATTCCTCGCTCTAAACTCTCTCTCTCTATTGTTGTTTTTCTTTTATTTATATTTTCCGTCTATCTTCTGTAAACTTCATATAAAGAGATCTATTCCATCTGTTACTCACAGTGAATGATCCACTTAGTTCTCTGCTGTCCTCTCCACATAAGCATGAATATGCATGTCACATACTCACACCATATCACTGCAAGATCACTGGGGGAAAGCTGTGTTCTCCTCTCTGCTCTCTGTGTCTGCAGCCAAGAAAGAGGTGAAATACAACACAGAAACTGTCACAGCAGGAATTCCTGCTTACAGAAATAGATGGAGTTTAGATAAGTCAGATCGGTAATAGCCCTCCTTGTCCTGATCAAAACAGAAGCTACTGAAACCTGACACTGCACTGTTAGCAAAGGGAGGAGGAGGGAGGAGAGAGCTGCAGAGAGGGAGAAGGGAGGAGAGAGCTGCTGAGAGGGAGTGCATAAATACATGACAGTTTATACAGCAGCCTGTCTATTCCTGTTTGGTTATAATGGAGAGGACTAATTCAGGAGCTCACTGCAGGGTCTGACAATGCTGATAACATGGAAACTACAAACGGTACAACAATGATCTTACATGTTTTTAAAAGGTCTGCCCAGGCCCCATTCAAGGGTAATATTAGTATCATAGTGAAAAATGACTTGACAATATCCCTTTAACACACTAAATGAATCACTTAGACTCTAACCTCTACAACATGGGTAAGGCCAAAGAGCTTTCTAAGGATGCCATGGAAAAGATCCTATATCTAGGAGGAATTGGGCTACAAACCATAAGTAAGACACTGGGTGAAAAGGAGACAAGTATTGGTGCAATAGTAAGAAAATGGAAGAAATTCAAAATGAGTGTCAATCGAGGCTCCATGCAAAATCTCACCTCATGGGGTATCCAGGATCATGTGGAAGATGAGAGATCAGCCTAAAACTACACATGGGGAGCTTGTTAATTATCTCAAGGCACCTGGGACCACTGTCACCTAGAAAACCATTGGTAACACATTACGCCATAATGGATTAAAATTCTGCACTGCCCGCAAAGTCCCACTGCTCAAGAAGGCACACGTGCAGGTCCCTCTGAAGTTTGCTAATCAACACCTTGGTGATTCTAAGAGTGATTGGGATAAGGTGCTGTGGTGAGGTGAGACAAAAACTGAGCTCTCGGGAATTACTCAACTTGCTGTGTTTGGAGGTAGAGAAATGTTGCCTATGACACAAAGAACACCTTCCCCACTGTCAATCAAGGTGGTGGAAACATGTTTTGGAGGTGTTTCTTTGCTAAGGCACAGGACTACTTCGCTGAATCAATAGGACAATGGATGGAGCCATGTACCGTAAAATCCTGAGTGACAACCTCCTTCCCTCCACCAGGACATTAATTGGTTGGGTCTTCCAGCATGACAATTACCCAAAACATACATCCAGGGCAACACAGGAGTAGCTCAAAAAGAAGCACTTTAAGATCATGGAGTGGCCTAGCCAGTCTCCAGACCTTAATCCGATAGAAAACTTATAAAGGGAGCTGAAGCTCCAAGTTGCCAAGCAACAGCCTCAAAATCTTGATAATTTAGTGATGATCTGCAAAAAGGAGTGGACCAAAATTTCTCCTGAAATGTGCGCAAACCTCATCATCAACTACAATAACATCTGACTGCAGTGCTTGCCAAAAAAGGGTTTTGCCACCAAGTATTAAGTCTTGTTTGCCGGATCAAATATTTATTTCTCTTCAAATTGCAAATACATTTATATAATTTACACAATGTGACTTTCTGGATTTTATTTTTTCTATTCTATCTCTCACTATTAAAATTTACCTACCCTTAAAACTATAGACTGTCCATTTCTTTGTCAGTGAGCAAACTTTACAAAATCAGCAAGGGATCAAATAATTATTTCCTTCACGGTACATATATTTTATGTTCATTCCATGTCTAAGATGGCCAAGAAACCTATTATACATCTCCAAATTTTTTCCCTAATAAGTTATTATTCTGATGTCTTTTAATTTATCTTTTCTTCATTCTTTTAAGTATGTCCCTTAGTCCAGGCCTGGGCAAAGTGCAGCCTATGGGCGAAATCCGCCCCACGCCCTCTCCCACTGCACACTTCTCGATATCCCTGCTATCTGCATAGGATATGGATATCAGTGAACACATTGGTGGAGGATATGCTACTGGCGTGATGGACATGAGGCATGATGACGTCACATCATCGAGGGTGCAATGCAGAAGGTCGTTACATTGGAGATCAGAACAGAGCACCAGAGGAAAGTGGTAAGATGTGTATGTGGTATTTTTTTTTCATATATGTATAGTAAGTTTGCATGTTTTTAGAAGGCTATGTGGAGGCTCATAATGTATAAATAGGGCTATATGGGACTTATAATGCATGTAGGGAGCAGCAGGGCTATGTGAGGGCTCATACTGTATCTAGATGGCTCATAGTGTATGAGGGCTATGTGAGGGCTCATACTTTATTTAGGGGGCTCATACTGTAAATAAGGACTATGTAAGGGATCATACTGTGTAAAGGGGCTATGTGAGGGCTTATATTGTATATAGAGGGCCATGTGAGCTCCTATGGGGGAGCAAGTAAATATGAAAATAAAAATGTAAAAACTGTTTTGTACTGCATTTGTTATGTACATTTAATTGTTTGTCATGTGCATATTTTGACCTATTAGTCTTTTAGATATAATACTGATATTCTTTGTATGCACTGGCACTTTTTATGCATTACTGTATATTATTATTATTATTTAGTTATATAGCACCATTAGATTCTATGGCGCTTTACATATGAATAGAGGGGGAACATGGACAAATACAGTAAATTTTATCTAGTAATATTGTGCAGGAACCAGCTGTGTATCCACACTTCCTCATGCGAGGATTGTATTTGTCTTTTAAATGTATTTTTATAGAGTTTTGTATAAACAAATCATTTGTGTTCAACTAGTACATAGGTTGGGGCTATTTTGAAGATATATTGTACTTTGTCTCTTTATTCTATGGTACTTTTAAGTGTGCTGCATTCTTCTGTCCCTTATACAATTTTTATTCTGGGTCAATTGTTGCCACTTAGATGGTATCTGGCTTTAATTTTCGCAAATGTGGAGGCTCTTCTTGGGCGTCTCCTTCTTGTTTGTTTCGTGAGCACACTGCCTACACGTGTCTTTCATCACCCTTTTACTAATAAATGTTCAACCTTCAAATGCTAGGGCAGGCCCTATCCCAGACTATGTGCCATGCATGCAGACTGCGTCATTTTACAATTTTTATTCTGGGTTGATTGACGCCACTTTGGTGGTATCTGGCCCTTATTTTTTGATATTTGGAGACTCTTCTTGGGGTGTCTTTGTTGTGTGTTTTGTGAATTTAGCAGGTCTCTCTAATCTTCATGTCTATACTTGTCATTAATCCCACTATTACTAATAAATGTTTAACATTAACTCCATGCCTATACACGTGACTGACCCAGCTGACTAATTTTTTCTGTAGTTGTCAATGAAACTAATACTTGTGCCTCCTTAGGGTGGCAGAGCATAAAATGTACTTCAATTGTTGCAATAATTATTTGAGCTCCCTACCCAATAGATCTACACACGTAATTGACCTAATAGACTAATTCTCCAGCTAGTACTCCATGACACTGATATTTGTGCCAACTGAGGGTGGCGGAGCATAAAATTTATTGGATTGGTTGCATGAGATATGAGGGTCCCCTGCCGAATAGGTTACACATGTCACTCAACCCCCTGTTCCTGATCAATTTTTAACCTTGAAATGCTAGGCCAAGACCTGTTCCAGAACCTGCGCAATGCATGCAGGCTCCGCCATTTTGCGATTTTTATTCTTGGTCAATTGATGCCATTTTGGTGCTATTGGACACTAATTTTTTTAATTGTGGGGATTCTTATTGGGGGTCTCCTTTTTGTCTGTTTCCTGAATTTAGCAGGGTACTGTAAGTACTGTACAATGCCTACACGTGTCAATCATCCCCCTGCAATTAGTGAATCTTTAAGCTTAAAATGCTAGACCAGACCCTGTTCCAGCCCTGTGCATGCTGTACCATTATATATTTTTTTCTGGGTCAATGGATATCACATTGGTGGTATCTGGCCCTATTTTTTTTAAAGTGGAGACTCTTTTTGGGGTGTCTTTATTGTGTGTTTTGTATATTTAGCAGGACTCTCTGAGCACCAAACCTATACATGTAACTGATAATTTGATATATAGCCACGATAACGGACACAGCTGGGAGCTGCTAATTGCAGCTGTCTGTTTTATCTGCACTGTGTATCAATATATGGGGAAACCCTTGTGGGGTTTTTTTATTGTCATTTATTTATTTCACTTTCTTTTGCAGCCCTCTTACTACCACCATTTTATAACACTGAATCTTGGGATCACATAGTCTTATATGGAATCCAGTGTTATGGCTCAAGTTCGGTCCTGAACTTGCACACTTTAAGTCTGGCTGGATCCGGAGAACACAAATATTTGTGGTTTCACCCCTTTCCACTCAAGAGTAAATCAAAATTTTAAAATGCTTACCTTTAGAATTTGCACTATTGTGCAATATTTTACTATAAAGTATCTTCATGACAGACATTCATTCCATAACGATAATAATTTTTTAGCAATGTACAGCAGTATACTGCAATATATTCACTTCCAGAGTGATTTATGATATAGTTTGTTTCTCTAGAATGTATATGATTTGCTTCAGTAGAGTGTAAATGCCAGTGTTTGGTAACATTTAAGAAAAAGTCAGATAAAACACAATTTCACACTTAGTGGGCGGCTCCATGAGACAGCATCTCCTCTATTTTCAATTTATAAACGTTTTCTGTTTAACACTTAGGTAGAAGCCACAGAAAAGGAATTCTGATTTCTGAGTTATGGCTAATTAACAGTGAATGCATCACTATAAAGCTAAAATACAGCCTGGAAAATGCCAAACTCATAAGATTGTCTCATACAATTTTCAATCAGGGTAGCTAGAAGCAAAGCTAGAGGTTTAGTACAATGGTGGGGGTGGGTGCAAACATATCTGAGAAAGCTCTTGATCAGATAATCATGATTACAACTACAATGGAGGTATTTATTGATAAAGGAAGGGAACCTCAACAGATGACCATGTAGTTACTGAAAATAAATATCCATATGATAACCAACATTGATATTACCTCCATATGATAACCATATTGTGGTAACAAACCAGTCCACACTTCTATAATTATTTACATATATAGATGTATAACCCCAGGGTAAATATTCATCAGCCCTTGCATAGGCTCTAGCAGTGTAGGAGTCTCACTTCTTCATAACAGGAAAAATGTTTTCTGTGATCCTTCTCTTTGTGTCTTTCAAGGTGTATTGCAGTCCCACCTTCTATTTATGGCAGTCCATACACTTAGTGTATAGGCTTCATGAGTTTATGAGTCCCACCACCTAACAATGATAACATAGTAAATATGAGGCCCTCTTTTATGTCTAATAAAGAGTGTATTAGAGTCCCTTTTTCTTCTAATTTTTGCCCATTTTTTCATTGTTAGCACAGGCTTTGTGAGTTTTAGAGTCCTTCTCTCATAGATTATACAGGATGTGTCTGACCATGTCACACAAACCACATGCCCAGATAAGGTAGTAAAATGTTAAATTTAATATGACTGATGACTACTGGTGTGTGTAGTTTTATTTCCTGCCTCACTACTATACCCGGCGATAGGGAAATACACTGAGAGATGGCCCATCTATGAAGTAGGCTTTTTTTAAAATGTAAATTTTGCCAATATGCATATCATTATAGAGGAAAGAAAGTTTACTAACAATTTTTACTGTAATATACATTTTATGTTGGTTTGTTTTTCATGTTTTATTGTCAGTCCATAAAAGTAGAGTAAAGCAATACACCATGCCTATATATCTCTAGTCCAAAATCTTCCTTACTCCAGCAGACATCCTTAGAGTGAATGAAGGTAACGGCAAATTAACTATAAGAATGGGTAGTCATTATGTGGAGTGCTACGGTCTGGGATCCTCAGACTGCTGAGCAGGATACCATAGAAAAGGCGTCCAGTTCACATCATAATAAAATCTTCAAACTTTATTTTCAGAAATTTAAAACATAGTATTGACGCATTTCAACCCTTCAATGGGTCTTAGTCATAATACAAACGAGAATAGATACCAAACCTCCTTATAACTGCATTCACTTCTAGGCGGTACCACACACAATGGTAGATCAATCCCAGCCAGTAACACACGTCAATAGTAACATTAAAAACATGTTGTAACAACATATAGAGATTACAAGATTGTTTGTAGAAAAATATGGCAAAAATTAAAGAGAGAAATAGAGCACACATTTAATAACCACAACAATAAAGTGCAAGAATTACATACTGTACATATCAGCATAAATAAATTAACTTACTCATAATAGTAAAATATACATATGAAAAAAACAGAGAACATGAATCAAAACCAAAAATATATATTGAGAAAAAATAATTAAAAAAAATACAAGGCACGGTAAAATTAATAAAACAGCGCTACATCATTCCTCTGATTTAAACCAGAGGGAGCTCTGGAACCCAATTTAACGATCCAGAAAACCTCTTTTTTTGCAACAGGTATTTGGTATTATCGCCCCTCTGTCTGCACACTGCCTTATCAAGGGCCGTTACCTGCAATGATGACACATCTCCTTTATGGATATTCAAAAAATGGAAGAACCAGAAAGGCTCCGTGTGGTTTTATTTTGGCAGTCATATATACAGTATGTTCTGAGATTCTACAGCGTAACGTTCTAGAGGTGTAACCAATATAATCTAATTTACATGCGGTACACTCAATTTTATATCCAATATTTTCAGTTTCACAATTCCTTAACTATCAGATATCATAATTTTTCTGAGATTTTGATGAACAATTCATTTTATTATGACGTTAGCTGGGCGCTTTTTCTATGAACGTCTGAGTTTACCTGCATTCCTTGCAGGGAGTCACCAGTGTGTAGTGTTGCACTCTAGGAATCAATGCTGGTGAGCAAGTCATTTGGACTGTGTTTCCGCTGAGCAGGTTAGTAGCCTGATTGCTATGTGGTGTTCTCTCAGCAGCTGTGGTCATTGCTTCACATTGAAAAGGGTGTTATTATACAAGGAGTGCAGAGTTTATAAAGGTAAAAATAAATTAAAAGAAAGTAGTGAGTTTGTGACAAGAGTTGGAATGTTCAGCCAGGATGTGGCTGGCACTTCAATGCTGGTGCCTTAGAGATAGATCAATACAGCAGTGCAGATGGTTAACGCTTCCCAACCAGGGCTGGCTCCCAGAAAAGCTTATGGAAGATGTGGTGCAGCAGGGAATAAGGCTGGCTTCACACTGGCATTTGCCGTGCACATGCAGACACAAACGCAGTGCAAACGCAGCCCATACTGATGTGAACGCAGCGGAGAATCTCCGCATGCGTTCACATTAGTATGCAGCCCGGCCAACCAATCAGCTGTCTTGGCAGCGGCCGGGAGGCGGAGATCAGCGATGGAGATCTCCTCCTCCTGGCCACAGCTGATCTCCCGCCGATTAGGTGATATCGGTGCAGGAGATAAGAAACAGCTGATTGCTGTTTCAAATCTCCTGCGCTGACATCACCTATTCAGTGTCGGCGCGGGAGATCTAAACAGCAGTCAGATCAGCTGTTTCTCCCGCGCCGACACCGGCGGGAGATCAGTGGAAGCTCTAGCTGATCACCGGCAGCCACCAGGAGAGATTTCAATGTGATCTGCAGCATTCTCCTGCACTGTCATGCAGAGGACACTGTGGATCCATTGCCCTCAATGCATCATTTGTGCGCTTGCGGGCACTTGCAGATAAAGCAAGCGCCCGCACAAAAAATGCAACATGCTGCGTTCAGAGTGCGCTCTAAGGGTGCACAAATTATGTGCATGCAGACGCAAACTCAACCGAATGCAGCCAAACGCAGGCACATTTGTTCCCATGTTAAACATAGGAACGCAATGCGCAAGCATTTGGCTGCGTTCGGTGCGCTGCACTAGCAAATGCTAATGTGAAGCCAGCCTTAGACAGCAGGGGACAGAATGGTTACTTTACCATTTACTGAACATTTCAGACAGGTCCGCAGAATTAAGGAAAGAAAGGGTTACTGGCTAAGAGCTCTGGGGGGCACAAATAAGGAGATTACTAATGGGTTAACACGTTTATTTACCACAACGTGTTTCCACAATGGATTGTTGTCTTCCTCAGGTGATTTTCATTAAATGGTGAGAATGGACACATTAAATAGTATCACAAGCCAATCAGGAGTTAACAATTAATGATGTCACTCTATTAACTCCGTTCATCCCATATATCCAGAGGTATGGAAGCACTCAGTGGAAATCATTGATAATAATAATAATAATAATAATGATAATAATCATCATCAAGTGGCATATAAAACATACAATAATCACATATATAGTTGTGGCCAAAAGTATTGACACCCCTGCAATTCTGTCAGATAATACTCAGTTTCTTCCTGAAAATTATTGCAATCACAAATTCTTTGGTATTATTATCTTCATTTAATTTGTCTTACTGTAAATGAAAAAATACAAAAGAGAATGAACCAAAAAGCAAAACATTGATCATTTCACACAAAACTCCAAAAATGGGCCAGACAAAAGCATTGGCACCCTCAGCCTAATACTTGGTTGCACAACCTTTAGCCAAAATAACTGCGATCAACCGCTTCCGGTAAACATCAATGAGTTTTTTACAATGCTCTGCTGGAATTTTAGACCATTCTTCTTTGGCAAACTGCTCCAGGTCCCTGATATTTGAAGGGTGCCTTCTCCAAACTGCCATTTTTAGATCTCTCCACAGGTGTTCTATGGGACTCAGGTCTGGACTCATTGCTGGCCACCTTAGAAGTCTCCAGGGCTTTCTCTCAAACCATTTTCTAGTGCTTTTTGAAGTGTGTTTTGGGTCATTGTCCTGCTGGAAGACCCATGACCTCTGAGGTAGACCCAGCTTTCTCACACTGGGCCCTACATTATGCTGCAAAATTTGTTGGTAGTCTTCAGACTTCATAATGCCATGCACATGGTCAAGCAGTCCAGTGCCAGAGGCAGCAAAGCAACCCCAAAACATCAGGGAACCTCCGCCATGTTTGACTGTAGGGACCATGTTCTTTTCTTTGAATGCCTCTTTTTTTCTCCTGTAAACTCTATGTTGATGCCTTTGCCCAAAAAGCTCTACTTTTGTCTCATCTGACCAGAGAACATTCTTCCAAACGTTGTAGGCTTGCTCAGGTAAGTTTTGGCAAACTCCAGGCTAACTTTTTTATGTCTCGGGGTAAGAAGTGGGGTCTTCCTGGGTATCCTAACATACAGTCCCTTTTCATTCAGACGCCGACGGATAGTACGGGTTGACACTGTTGTACCCTCGGACTGCAGGGCAGCTTGAACTTGTTTGGATGTTAGTCAAGATTCTTTATCCACCATTCGCACAATCTTGTGTTGAAATCTCTCGTCAATTTTTCTTTTCTGTCCACATCTAGGGAGGTTAGCCACAGTGCCATGGGCTTTAAACTTCTTGATGACACTGTGCACGGTAGACACAGGAACATTCAGGTCTTTGGAGATGGACTTGTAGCCTTGAGATTGCTCATGCTTTCTCACAATTTGGTTTCTCAAGTCCTCAGACAGTTCTTTGGTCTTCTTTCTTTTCTCCATGCTCAATTTGGTACACACAAGGACACAGGACAGAGGTTGAGTCAACTTTAATCCATGTCAACTGGCTGCAAGTGTGATTTAGTTATTGCCAACACCTGTTAGGTGCCACAGGTAAGTTACAGGTGCTGTTAATTACACAAATTAGAGAAGCATCACATGATTTTTCTAACAGTGCCAATACTTTTGTCCACCCCCTTTTTTATCTTTGGTGTGGAATTAGATCCAATTTGGCTTTAGGACAATTATTTTTGTTTTTTTTATTGAAGACAAATTAAATGAAGATAATAATACCAAAGAATTTGTGATTGCAATCATTTTTAGGAAGAAACTGAGTATTATCTGACAGAATTGCAGGAGTGTCAATACTATTGGTCACAACTGTATCACGTACATTAAAAATAAACTAACACAAGAAGCATAATTCTGTATAAAACCATAAAAGCATGCTATAAAATTTATGTGTGGGTAAACATCAACATATATTTATAGGCATGCACATTCCAAGAACAGAGCCAAGTTTTTCACTTATACCCATGCTCAAACAATGCACATAGGTCCTGTTCACATCTGCGTCCCGGCGCACCCGGCATCACCGCACCAGCGCAAGTAGACGGAACCTGTTTGCACTTCCGGATTCTGTCTGCCTGCGCTTGCCCGTGCGGGGTAGTGGGGGCGTTTGGTGCGGTGTGATTCATTTGCGCACCAATGTGTTGGCTGCGCTGCCACTTGCGCTGACGCGGTGCTGCCGGGTGCTCCGGGGCGCAGATGTGAACTGGACCTATGTGCATTGTTTGAGCATGGGTATAAGTGAAAAACTTGGCTCTGTTCTTGGAATGTGCATGCCTATTAATATATGTGGTGGTTTACACACACATACATTTTATAGCACACTTTTATGGTTTTATACAGAATTATGCTTTTTGTGTTAATTTATTTTTAATGTACATGATATATGTGATTAATGTTTGTTTTATATGCCACTTGATTATTATTATTATTATTATTATTATTATTATTATTATTATTTTTAGCAATGATTTCCACTGAGTGCTTCCATACCCCTGGATAAATAGGATGGACGGTGTTAATAGAGTGACATCATTAATTGTTAACTCCTGATTGGCTTGTGATACTATTTAATGTGTCCGTTCTCACAATTTAATGAAAATTCACCTGAGGAAGGCAACAATCTGTTGTGGAAATGTGTTGTGGTAAATAAAAGTGTTAACCCAAAAGTAATCTCCTTATTTGTGCCCCCCAGCACTCTAAGCCAGTAACCATTTCTTTCCTTAATTCTGCACAACCACCCTTCTGGGTGTGTTGTTACTGGAGCTGCAGAGAGGCACGGATAATTCTAGCCAAGCTTCTCTGTACTGATAGAACCTGTGGTGATGTCAGACCCTGTGACCAGTGACTCGTGAGTAACGTGACCGTGTTCCATCCAATCAGAGCAAGCCAGGAGCTGGTCAGAAAGTCGGCAGGAGATGTGTCAGAGTGGAGTCTGGTGTCTAGAGGTCCTTTGAGCCAACAGACTCTCAATAGACTAGAACTACAATACAATATGACATGTAGTACCATTTTGTAATCACCAGACTCAGGGGTGCCACATTCTGCCCTAATTAAGATTAGTAAATCCTAGGACTAAGTCATAGAGTTACATTGCATAATAAAGCAACAATACAGGCAGATAAACAATTAACACAACCTGATTGTGGATTATAGCCCTACACCACTCATGAGTATTTTGATCGTCTCTGAGTGCAGCTGGGGACACACAGACCATAGTGTACATTTCACTGCACTGGCTGCTTTAAGTGGCTCCTGGCCTCGGCAGGTCTTCTTCAACCTGTTAAGCATAAAACATGGCACTTAGCAACATTAAGTCCATAAAACTTTAGTTATTAAAAGGGATTACCAGTCCTTCTTGGTAAGGACCCTGGAACAAAGTAAGGAGCAATCCTTAAAACAGGGGTAGATTCCATTAGGACACCAAAGGCAAAGTCTTTTTAAAGTGCACCAGCTCTGACCCTTGCACCCATGCCCACAAAACAGCAGAATTGGAACAATAGGAGCAGAAAAAAAAATTAAAATAAAAGTTCCACGTATGAGGTGGGGAGGCTTACAATCACCCTTACAGGGGAACTCAGACCCGTTCTTTCTACAGATTGATGTTCAACCCAAACAGGAACACACATGGGGAGAAGCTTGGGGAACTACCTCTCCTCTTTTCACAGGTGCAACTGGCACAACTCTCATTTGTTGAAGTCTCTCTTTTGTAGCTGTAGGTGTCCAATGGGTTGCTGGCACTAGGGGTTAGGGTCAGGAAGTACCACACAGCCACCAGAGATTGTGGAGCACATGTCTATCATGAGCATCACGTGCACATCGCCTTATAAGGGATCAGACGTCCTGTGTGTATGCTTCAGCCTCAAGTAGAGAAATTGTTATTTTCATCAGACTAGTACTACAATACAATTTGACATGCTGTACCATTTTGTGATGACCAGACTCAGGTGTGCCACAAATATCCTTGAAAATAACTTATGGTTTTAGATTACAGCAGTATAACTATAGAAGCACTGTTTTGCAATAAACCCTTCCTATATGACAGCTCTAATCCCTAACTAATAACAGCTATCCCTACAGTGAATGCAGGTAACAGTGATTTTACTCCATGTAAGGACAGTCATTAGCTCTGAAAAGGACATTTGGTTTTAGGATGCAGATGCAATATAATTATAGAAGGACTGTTTTGCGATAAACCTTACTTATATGCTTAGTGATCGGACCCAAAGAGTGGTCATAATGGCTGCACATTTAGTTAAAATAGTGTCTCAAGTGGGTACCACAGGGCTTTGTCCTGGGCCCTGTGATGTTCAACATCTTTATCAATGATTTAGAAGAAGGAATTGATAAACTGATTACATTTTCTGATGACACAAAGCTAGGAAGAATAACTAATACTAGAGAAGAGAGAGAATACAAAAAGACCTAACAAACTGGAACAGTGAGCAGCACTTTTTAACCGAGTGAAATGCAAAGTCCTACATCTGTGCAAGAAAACTGAAAAAAGCATACATGGAAAGGAAGGAATAGGGGTAAGCAACAGCATGTGTAAAAAAGACTTGGGTATACTAAGAGATCACAGACTGAACAAGAGTCAACAGTGTGATGCAGCAGCAAAAAAGGCAAACACAATTCTGGAATGTATTAACAGAAGCATATAGTCTGGATCACATGAAGCAATTATTGCTCTTTACGTTTCTTTGGTCAGACCTTATCTGGAATACTATGTCCAGTTCTAGGCACCACGTTTTACAAAAGATATCAACAAACTGTCGCAAGCTCAGAGAAGAGAGACCAGGATGGTGACTGGTCTGCAAACCATTTCCTGAATGGTTACAGGAAACAGTCTGGAAATGTTAATCAAATTGAGAATTTTTACCTTGCCAAAGACAGACTGAGAAAAGACTTAATAGCTTTCTACAAATATCTCAAGTGCTGTCACACTGCAGATAAATCCGGTTTATTCAAATTTGCAAAAGGAAAGACTAGAAGCAATGGGAATTAATTGAAGGAGAGGAGACACATATCAGATATTAGAAAAAGATTTTTGACAGTGATGGTGATTGAAACAAGCTGCCACATAGACCACATAGGCATGAGTAAGGATTTTCATACCCAAAACATGCCAGGTGGGACCCTGCATGGTTTGCCAGATTATTTTTAACCTGATCATGGATTTACAATAAAGCTTGAAGGTTTTTAAACTGCACAATCAGTGGGACTATGGACATCCTTCTTTGACTAAGGTGAGATCTTTACTATTACTCGGCAGTAGCCAGCTGCCTTCTCCTGGTGTCCCGGTGGATCCATAGGCACATTTGGATGAGCGAAGATTCCTGTTTGTTTGAAATGTTAAATGGACATATTGTAAATTCCTATACAATGACGGAGGGACCGCAAAAATGTGTAAGTAAGAGCAGACAAGGATTAACATACCAACGGGTACATTCTAGCTGGCCTTGTAAAGTTCTGGGTGATAGCTAACTAAAAATGATGTATAACAGAGGGACCTACAAAATGTACGAGTCAGGGCCCTCCTAATTGTAAAAGACAAAAAAAAAGCCACAATAGTACGTGTGAACAAAGGCTAAAAGTGATATTTTTTTGTTTCTCTGGTTTATTTAGCCTTGTCTACAAGTGATTATGCAGGAAAAACTGTTTGTGAACCTTTTGGCCTGTTAAATGCGATTTAGGTTAGGTTTAGTAGGTGTTCTTGTGTATCTGTAAGGCTGGGGTCACACTTGGACTGGGACCCACGTTTCCAGGTAGCGCTAAAATCTCAGCAATTTCTGCCGTTGCGGGCAGCGTTAACGGCAAGCGCTGCCTGGTAACGGGGCCCCATATAAACCCATGGTTTACCTTAGTTGCAGCCGCACACAGAGCTCCAGGAAGGGCGCTTTTCAACAGTGCACAGAAAACGCTGCGAGCAGCGGTTCCTATGCGCTCAGCTACAGCGCCTGTCCTGGAGCTCTGTGTGCGGCTGCAACTAAGGTAAACCATGGGTTTATATGGGGCTCCATTACCAGGTAGCGCTTGCCGTTAATGCTGTCCGCAACGGCAGAAATTACTAAGATTTTAGCGCTGCCTGGAAACGTGGGTACCAGCCCAAGTGTGACCCCAGCTTAAAAGTGATGTAACACTGTGACAAACTTATTCCCAGAAACTATATGCGAGTCAGAAATACATGCAGGCATATTCTCCAGGCTCTTCCCATTCTGTTTCATCACTTTCCCACCCATTTCAGCAGTTTCCTCAGGCCCCCAGACCCTTTTGTAGGGTCCAGCAGAAAATTACTCACATTGACCATTGACTTACATTGTACTCGCTATTCAGAACGAATAAGCGATTATAACAAATTACTCGTCACGAGTGTTGCGATTATGAATATTTCGTCACTACCATCACTATCATGCACCAATGATACTTGATTGAGTATACAGCCTGACTGAGAACCCCGATGTTCAATCGAGTCGAGCAGAGGCGATCAGGCTTGCTAATCACTATTCTTAACTAATTTTGTAAAAAAATGTCTTCTTCAGTCTTCAAATACTTAAAATTTACTAGGTCTTTATGTAAGCATTCCAGTTAAATTCCTCTTTTGAATCAGAACTACAGTTAAAATCTGGAAAGGTCCTAATTGCTGTACTGGTTTTATGTCCCATGGCACTATATGTATAGGAATAGGTATGTCATAAATCCTAGCAACTCTGCAAGTTCAAGAAAAACTATTTCAGGACTTTTCTAGCTTCTATTATACTAAACAATTACAAAGAATCTAAGCTTTATCCATTATTATAAATGTAATAAAGACCATCAGAAAAAGCTGATTTTCTATCCAACCAAATTATATATTAAGTAAAGTATAAGAATGATTAAAACAAAATGCACTCACCGAGGCCATGATGAACTTTTGATTGCTTGAAATTTACTCATAAAATTATACAACGTTTCTAAACATAAATATTTTAAATAGCATTTGCGTCTTTGCTGCTTCCCATCTAAACCACTCAGTTTTATTGGATACTATTCCAGATATAAAGCTTAACGCACAGCTTGAATTTACGTTTCTTCAGATATCTATTTATACTTTTGAAAGTCATATTATATTCATATATTTTCACATTGTCATAATATTAAAGGGGTGGTCTGAAGGAAAAAGTTCATTCAATTTAAATCCCCATCTATTTGATACTATATCTATGCTATTTTATAATATGCATTTATTACAAATTAATTCCCTACAGTGACTTAACTACACTGTCTAGCTGCTAATTTATTTTTTTGTATTTCCTGTCTGATAACAAATTGTATGAGACTCCCAGTGCATGCTGGGATAGTCAAAAGAAGTGTCATCGGGGCAGAGGCTGTGGCAGTGAGAGCATCATCATGAGGCTCATTTCAGGGGCTGGCCTATCCCTCTGTGTCCCTCCTTGCTCTGTCCCAGCTGTCGCTGCTCTTTCCTTCCCTGCTCTATGTACTGTGTGATTTTCCACGCTGGTGACGTCAATGGTCTCCTGCATACAAGGTATTCTGACACCACTATTTTACCTATAGATTTTCACTTATCTGAGCCGATAACAGATCGCACAATGCACAGCATAACATGGGACAGATGCAGCAGGGTCAGAACAAGGAGGAATACAGAGGGACAGACCAGCCCCTGAAATGAGTATCCTGATGATAGCTTGTTTCAGAGAAGAGACAGAGGCTTAAACAGGGACAGCAGCTTTTCCCCTCCTTGAAACCAAGAGGTATCAATGATGCTCATTTCAGGGAACACATTGTAGAATTTGCACAGTAAAAGCACCCGCTCTGTTGTTTGCGGTAATGATCTGTCAACAAAGAAGTGTCATAATTCCTGGCATTCAAAGGATCAGCACTGAAAAGCGGTAACATCAATAATGTTACCGCTCAATAGCATTGTTGAGTCTTGCACAGCGTGACCTGGAATGTCTGTAGATCAGTAAAGTTACTGATGTGACTGCTTTTTATTGTCGCCAAGTCTCCTGCAGTGCAGCATGACCCAAATTGCCTAAGAGATGGTAATGTTACTGTTATCATCGCTCTTCACTATCTCCGGGGCTTGCGCAGAGCAGCGTGACATGAAATTGGCTGTTGGCAAAGCCTATGGTGTGTCAAAATGAGGCTCCATAGGCTTTGTTCGTCAGATTGACTGGACATTGTTGGATTTGCTAGACTACATTGAATCAAATTGCAATTTTTTTTATAAGTAAAGTGGTGAATGAACAAATGTGTTCTGTTTTCTCTGTGCTTTTATATATCTCCTTTTTTCAGGTTTCCATTTGTGGAAGAAATTGGACCTGCAGGGATTTAAAAAAATAAAATAAAATAGTGAACAAGGGAATGTGTCATGGAATGCTTATTTCAAATAAGTATTTTAGTGTCTGTGTTTTTCCTTTTTATTGCTGGGTCAGTGATAGACACCTATGCATTACTTCCACCTGGGATTGATTCTAGCCGTGATTTTGTATACTACACAGCTGACATCAACCCCAAGCTCCATTGCCACAATTTCCAAAGTTACCAAGGCATCAGGAAGAGCCAAGACATAACATTTGAAGATCAATAATTTTACTGATTTCACCACACGTCAGAATCACTAGGTCTTTCGATATGTGCTTCGCCTTAATTGCTCTCTCTAAGGAAAGAAGACATTTCCCCTTGAGAAAGCAATTATGGCAAAACACACATTGTGTTTGCATGGCTCATGCTATAGATAACATGAAACATGGCCTAGGTATTTAGTGACCTGTACAAACACTTTTTTGGCTAAGCACTAGGAGAGCTTACCTGTAGTGACTTTTGTCATTCTGACACACTTTATGAACTCCAGTGCTCTAGTTTTATATTCTCTTGTCCTATGGTGGCCACTTATTGCTTGGGGATTATTTCCTTCTCTTTATTGAAATTTCTTCCTTATTTGACCAATTCTTGTATATGATTCTATGCAGTGTTTTGAATGTGATTTAAAAAAAAATAGCATTTTCTATTCAAATAATGGCTTTTGTGTACTCCATTTTCTCTGGTACTATATACTTATTCCTGATATGAGATAACAGAGCGGATGCTGTGCTCTGTGCAGACTGTACAGTGCCCAGTGCCAAGAGAGACAGACACAGCAAGGACACCTGGGACAGAGCTAGGAAAGACGCAGAGGGAAAGACCAGCCCCTGAAATGAGTGTCATGATGACACTTTGTTTCAGAGAAGGGGCATAAGCTATATAGTCACTGCCAGAGAGTCTGGTCGCTGATGACACTGCATTTAAATATCCCAGCATGATCTGGCGGAAGGCCCAGATCACATCACGTAAAGGTGTGTGCTCATGGTCAGAAATTGCAGCACTTTGGATGCAGCGTATTGCCACCACATCCAAAACATTGCATGGTACACTACAAGCATAGTGGATGGGATTTCTACAAATCCCATGCCCACTATGCTTCTCCTGACTGCAGCATGTTTTCAGCTGCGGTGCGGGTTTTTCTGACTTCTACATCTCTGCAGCATGTTAATTTCATGCTGCCGAGTCGCAAACGGTCACGATCGGGTGAATGCGGTGAGAAGACACCCTTCCCTGAATGCAGATCATGAGTACAGGGAGGCTGTGGTCTCCTTGCGTTCATCTGGCAGTGCATCCGGATCATAAGCACACAGCCTACCAATATAATCAAGCCATACCATGTTAAAAAACTGATGTAAGGAATGCAGCAGTCATTTTAGAGTGATTTAGAATCCTAAGGATGCTTGTTCTGCCTTCTTCCACATGTGGTGCTGTGGTTTAGCATACAGCTTAACCCTTGTTCACTTCCCCAAGAAACAGACTGTAGTATTTCTGGAGTCTATATTTATTGAGGTGATGTAAACTTGATAGTGGTAAAAACTATAATACAAGGAAGAAACAGTCTGAATCAGTACTGACATATCATAATAACAGCAGTATGATACAGAAATATAATTACTACTAGTACTGGTACTTTACAGAAACTGCACAGTAACAGTATAACACACAATGCAGTTAACATGGCTATCTAGTGTAAAGGTCACTGCAACAGGCTCTACCGTATATAAAAACACATATAACTGCATATAGTACACTAAAATGCTAGGAAGCAGGATTACCTTACTTCTATTACACTCAATGGCTGCAGCCTACACCTGCTTACAAAGATCCCAGCATAAACATGTAACTGCATTTTATTCTTACCGGAATCATCTGACAAGAGAATGAAAGTGGTAGAAGAAAGAACTGGAGCCAGGATAAGTCTGATCCCTCAGAAGTTCAGGAACATGTCTGCTGTCTCCTTCATCCAGAGAAGCAGGGTACTGTTCCCGTCTCAATGACTCATTCTCTTAAAGGAGACATTCTCTTATGTATGTAGAAACAGGATAAATGGGTATCTAGTGACCTCTATAGGTCATAACTGGTATAAAACTATGAATGTTTATTTTTCTACTCAAAATGGGCAGAACAATGCTAGCACTCACTAATCAACAATAGAGGCATAATATATTGGACATTTACTCCAGACAGTAATGTGTTGTAACACAGCGAAGTGTGAAGTGGATGTTTCTGCTATTTTTGTAGGAGTAGTTCTGTCACAAAATTCCTCTGAATTAGAGATGAGTGAACCTTGCTCAAACATGTTCACCAATTTCAATCCGGACCGAATTTGGCAATGTTTGTTTAGTACCTCGAACTTGAATGTTTTGCTGAGAAGTTAGAAATTTGGGTTTTGTTTGGTAATTGTTTGGATGTGTGTGTAGCTTAACTAGGACAGAAGCATTAATATTATGCTACACATGCATAGACGCAACCAGACACACACAGATCATCTTAACTCTCTCCCGCTGCTTGCTTGCTTCCGGGTCCGATCTCCCGCGCTTCCTCTCACTCACGTCCGGTCCCACCCATTCACCTTTCTGCATATTCACTTCACTGACTGGGCGACAGCAAATCACAGATGCTCATGCTTTGTGAGTGCGTCTGTGATTGTCTGTTTCAATTAGACTGCATTTTCACAATCTGGATGATGTCTGTGCTTGGTTGTCATATGGCAACCAACCTGATGCCATGGGGTGTAAAATAAATAAATAACTAATGGGAATAAAATGCGTAGGGATCCACTGTATTTTTGAGTCTCAGAACAGATAAAGCTTACAGCTATGAGCTGCCACCCTCAGCTGTATATTTTATCTTGGCTTGAAAAAAAAATGTGTAGGGCTCCACCCTATTTTTAATTGTTAGCCAACAAAAAATAGGCAGCTGGGGGCTGGGATTCTCAGCGGGATGAGTTCCATTATTTTAGGGCCCCCGATACTAAAATATAGCAGTCCTCAGCCAGCTCCCTGAAATAGTGGATACATCATAGTGCCATTTCCAAGCACTTTACCCAGCTCATCTAGTGGCCCTGGTGGGGATGGCATGCTGGGTAATAAAGGGTTAATACCAGCTTTGTATAGCGAGCTGGCATTAAGCCCGGAATTCTTGATGTCGGGCCAAGTTAGACCCTGCCATTAAAAATTTTAAGTAAATAGTAAAGAAGACACTGTGACGAAATGGACCCTTTCAATGTAGGACATATGATTATTTCTTATGTAACTCAGACATATCATATTGTATATAGGTTTGTAAACTGGTATTGGCCAAGGAGAATTTCCTACAGTATTTTCATAGATGACTGGTGTAAGTTTAGCTTGGTAATGTAATTATCTAACTTGTTTGTCATAGCAGGCCAGAGAACTTAATTATGCTAATCGTCCATTGTCTATTACCCTGTGAATGTTGATTGAGGCTCCAGCCACTATTGTGTTAATGTCATGGTTTGCAGACTGAATGTCTCATACTAACATTCCATTGTATCACTGCTAGGTGCTATATCAATCAGCATTTGGATTGCAATAGTACTAAAATATGTTAAATGAGGATTGGAGTTCAGCCAATGAAAAGACTGTGTTATTGAACCAATCATGACGTCCCCAATATCCTATAATGAGGGCTGAGGGTATATAAGGAGGACTGTTCACTTTGACCAGGAGATTGGAGTTAGATTCTGTCTAGTGGCCTCAGTCTAGGGATTTTCGGTCCCGGCTAGAGGTCCACTGGATTGAAGATTGGAGATTGAAGATTGGAGACAGGCAGCTAATCTAGGGTCTTCGGATCCGGTTAGCGAGCCATAACCCCAGGCCTAGGCATTTCGGTGCAGACCAAGGGGATCAGAACACGGACTAAAAGAACCACAAGGACTTCAGCATCGGATTCGGCTGTGATAGACTGCTTAAGGACAAGGAAGCAACCCAGGTTGGGACGATACAGTCACCTGGCTATAGACTTTGCCGTGCTACATTCTAATCCCTGGTGAGCCAGCGGAAGGGTGAGACTCTGTTGCCTGTTACATGTTGTGTTTTGCTTGGTTATGCGTTATATGCTGTTAACTGTTTGGGGGATCCAATAAAGCCTTGATATTGTGATTCCCTGACCTTGTGTTGTCTGAGTAGTGTTCCGCCCACGGTTAAGGAGCTCGGGCGTTCAGTTGGGGGTGAGCCCTGGTCCACGTTGTCTTTGTAAAGGCGGCTGGGTTTGCGGACGAGAGCACCCACTGATCCCCGGGTCTCCACAGACACCATATATAGAAAAATGTTTTTATTAGAAATAAAAACACAGAGACATTTAGAGGATACCATCTTTATTAACACCTCCACCCTCATCCCCCTCCTCAGATCCTCTGTGATACATTAATGTGTATGACAATCAAGCACGTCCAGATTGTGAAAATGCAGTTTAATTGCAACAGCAATTATGTACGCTCTCACAGAGCATGAGCATCTGTGATTGGCTGTTATGCAGTCAGTAAAGTGAATATGCAGAAAAAGTAATGGGCAGGACCAGAAGTTAGTGAAAGGGAGGGTGGGAGAGCAGACCTGGAAGCAAGCAAGCAGTGAGAGACAGATAAGATGGTCTGTGTCTCTCTGTCTTTGTGTCTGTGTGTCTGGCAGCTTTTGGACACCTTTGAAGGTGTGTTCTATGTGTCTAATGTTGCCGGCCATTGATTTTAATGGTGTTCAGGGTGTTTCATGAATTGTTTATCGAATAATTCAGCGAACACCCTATATTTAGCGAATGCAGCCGAATTCGAGCCCTGAGGTGTTTGCTCACCTCTACTCTGAATCATGAAATCATCTCTACAGCTTCTTAAAAAAAATTCTATCAGGCAGAATGTAATTATACTGTGTCACTAAGGTTTTGTGCATTGGACAATTTTGAGGGTTCCTGATATATTCTGAATTTTCCACTGAAATAATATAAATTGCTGATCTACACATCTGCAAGCACTTATGTGAAATATTTTGAAAGACGGCCACATGCACATGTATGTAGTGTCTCAGATGTCATAATGTACAGGGTGGGCCATTTATATGAATACACCTAAATAAAATCGGAATGGTAGGTGATATGAACTTACTACTTCTGGCACATTTGTATATGGGAGGGGGAAAACTTTTCCAGATGGATGGCGGCGATTTTGAAGTTGGCCATTTTGGATGCAAATATATATTTTTCAATGGGAAGAGGGTCATGTGACACAACAAATTTATTGAGAATTTCACAAGAAAAACAATGTTGTGCTTGGTTTTAATGTAACTTTTTTCTCTCATGAGTTATTTTCAAGTTTATCTTTGTTTATAGCCAATTGGACAGGACCCTCAGTTTACACAGAACATTATGTTCAGTGATGAGGCAAACGTTTTTGTGAATGGCGAAGTTAACAAACAAAACCACAACTATTAGTCTGGCACTAACCCACAGTGCACAGATCCCTTCCAAGACTGTTGTAACACAAAAATTGATGGTATGGTGTGGTATATGGGGTACATAGATAGTGGGGCAATTCCTCATCAATGGAAACCTCAATGCCACTGGATATCTGAAATTGGTACATGATGATGTGTTCACCTCTTTATGCACTGAAGATGGCATGTTCCCTGAGTTTTTCCAATAGGATGGTGCACCACAACATTATGGGTGTCAGGTCTGAGCATTTCTACATAACAGTTTCCTGGAAAGTGGATTGGTCGTCGTGGGCTAGTTGAATGGCCACCAAGGTCTCCCAATCTGACTCCCTTAGACTTTCATCTTTGAGGTCATCTGAAGGCAATTGTTTATGCTGTGAAGATACACTTTGAACACATTTTATAAGTGGTCATTAATTTGAAAATAACTAATGAAAGAATAAAGTTATGTTAATAGCAAGCACACTAATGTTTTTCTTATGAAATTATCAATAAGTTTGATGTGCCACATGACCTTCTTCCCATTGAAAAAAATAAAGTTGGATCCAAAATGGCCAACTTCAATATGGCCACCATGGTCACCACCCTTCTGGAAAAGTTTTCCCCCTCCCATTTACTAATGTGCCACAAGTTGGAAGTTAATATCACCAGCCATTCCCATTTTATTTAGGTGTATCCATATAAATGGCCCATCCTGCATACTATAAACTGTTGTTTCTGAAAAACCTTACGTGATACAGACTTTTGGAGCACATATTTGTGTTCAGCATATCAAAATCTATAATATACAACAAAATTTCCTCAGATGACAAGATCTTCCCTGGAATTTGTTGCTCAGTGTTATTGAACTGGTGATCATAGGCTCTTAGCCATACAATTAGTTTTAGAACTAAGGCAACATCATCTTGAAGGAGCAACATTTTCAGTTACCAACTAAATAGCCAGAAATATCTAAAATATCAGCTGGTAGGGTTCATCTTATTCATACTTGATGGTCAATTCCTTTTTTTCCTATAGTTTGTCCTCATCACTACTAGAGAGAAGCAAACTTTTCCGAACAAGGTTCAACCATTTCAAACTTGATTTGGTTCGTTATTGGAAAACCCAAGCAATTTATTAAATAATCAGTGAACGCAGATTTGTTCTGGGAAAAAGTTTAAAATGTTAAAATATCTTTACAACTTTATTTGAAGGTTTGGGACCAAAACTCTCACCAGAAGACTTGTCAGTGGAGTTCACAGCCAACCGGGTCTACCAGTTTCTTACAACATGGTTGATTTAAAAGAGCTTTAAAAGAAAGTTTTTAAACTTCCATGAGTTTCCAGGTGTTAGGACACCTGCAGGCTGTGAATTTCTGTAAGAGTGCCAGATGTGCAGCAGCCGTGAAATCCAGGAAATGTATAATCTCCTTTCAACTTCCCTTTAAGAGAGTTTTTAATTTTATTTATTTTTAGAGAAAGATTTTATTAGTGCAGAGGGTCAGCAGCATGCGAGGCCACCTTTTCTACACTTATCTGCTAGCAATTCAGATAAAAATAGCATATGTCCATTTCACGCTTAAAATACATGCTTTGAACAGCAATGCACCCAGGTCTTGGTAGTGAAATTTTTCCAGAATAGGGGGTTTGGATTCCGAGCCAAAGAGTGGACTGATGACCGATGCTATGTCAACCAGTCCAGCCCGCAGAGTGACCATCTGCCTTCTCGACTCGATGTGGTCACCTTCATGAAGGTAAAAGGCTGCATAGGGTGGTACATGGTAGGGGTAAATCAGGTCGCCATCGCAGAAGATGTCCAAGAGAGGTTGACATGGAGAGGATGGATCGTCTGCTGCTAGCCTGATCATGTTAGTCAGCTAGCTGGTGTGAAACCCACATGGGCCTGAGAGCCTTAAAGTCCTGTCGTGGTTGCCCAAGTTCCACTAGTGTGTGCTAGAAGGGGTGTCCATTCTCTAACGTCTCCATCCTCTTCTCCAAGTGGATTGGGGCTCTGATCCACCAATGCACTGTTTGCTGTTTTATCAAGTTTTAAAATGTTTTTTTTTTTATTCTTATGCAACATTTAAGCAATGTGCTTTCCAAAACAAAACATGTTAAATAGTTGTTATATACCAAATAAAAAAATGGTGTGTTCCCCGTAACACTTTTGCACTTTCATTGCAGCCTGCAGACATGCTGTTTTTAAAAGGGGGGAATGTGGCGCCTCTGAGGTCCAGCCGCCACTAATGGTACTACATGCATTTGATGTGTGCGATATCATGTCTGGAGGTAAGAGGGGAATACGTTGCTGAGACCCCCAAATACACCCAAGATATCTGAACTTCAGGCCAGGGGATTGCTGGGTGGAAGAAACACACAGATAGGGCAGTACCCACTTCCTAGCTGGAGGTAGGAGTTAGGTTAAGGGTGCATGGCAAAGGAGAAGAGCTCTAGTGAGTTCCAGACAGGCAGCTTGTGAGATAGCATGGAGCGTGGAGTGAAGTGCTAGACGGAGAGCCTGAGAACATGAATCTGCTGCCAGCTGTTGAAGCTGGGCAGAAGAGCTAGCTGCTGGAGGGATACCAGCCCCAACTCAACCAGGGATACTTTAGTACTGGTTGTGAAACTGGAGGTCACTGAGCTTCAAATTCAGTGACTTAACTTGTGGACCTTCCCAAGGCTCAAGGGGCTACATAGGGTCAGAGGACAAAAGACTGGAAAGGGGTAGCAAGTGTCAGAACGGTACAGCTGGAAAGCCATATGCCCTGTGTCTTGGGAAGGTGGACTCCAAATACCTCTGGGTTGGCCAGGCTGTTATCCTGATGAACATCATACTCTGGCTGAGTTGTAATCCTAAACTACAAGTAAAGAGTAAGAACCAAAAGAACTGTGTGTCGTCTGGTCCTTCCTGCACCTACCTGCACCACTACCCTCCTCTCCATCATCCCATCCATCCCTTTACACCTTCCAAGGGATCCTTGCCCTAACTGGAGAGAGCTTACCACCTGGCTGCCCTACCATCTTTCCTTGGAAGCCCCCACAGCAGCCCCTGGCCACTTCAGGTCAGAACTCCAGTTGGCCTTATGGACTACTACTCCACTGTAAATACTCCCTTAACATTTTCAGCCAGGGCCATGACCTAAGGGACCGCCGCTGTGACCCCTGAACTGTTTGCTTGTTTTACCCCAGCCCTTGCGTCCCGTGACACCACCAGGGGCAGGGTTGCTTCAAGTCTGTCTATCAGGTGTCTGTCCAACCTAATAGTAAGTGCCATAGCAGCTTCAAACAACTCTGGAGCAGCGTACTGAGTCATGGAATATTGTAGCCGATCTGACAAACCCAGGCAGCACTGACTCCTCGGGGCAAGGTCATTCCACTTAGTGCCAGTGGCCCATATCCTAAACTCAGAGCAATACCCCTCGGCCAGTCAGGCTCCATGCCTGAGCTTATGCAGTTTTGAAAATATAAAGAAAGAGGCAGCACTCACCAGTATTGTGCAGCAGTGGTCTCTTTAATCCGGTATATTCACGGATTCATGACAGGGTGCAGGGAGGTGACCACGGAGGGCGGATGACGACGCCGTTTCGCAAAAAGATTTGCTTCTACGGGTCCGGTATGCGGCGGTGCGCAGGTCTCCATGTTAAATACACATGGCCATGCACAGCACTTCCGCCTGTCGATTTCCTGTTTGAAGTTCGGTCAACTTTATCAAAAGCATCTACACCGTTCAAATAATGTGCAAAAACAGTGAAGTAAAAACATACAGAAGGCGCAGGCACTAGGAACAATATAAAACATAAACACGTGATGTAATATTCAAGGAGGAACTATTGTTTGGGCACAGAGCAGGACATTTTTTTTTTTGATAAAGACGTCCAGTGATCGGTTACTCTGGGCTGAATATTGCCCTGGAGACACAGAAAACAAGAATCTGCACCAATCACGGTCACTCCTGGCCTCGCAAACAGGAACCACCGATCACAGAGTTAGATAGAATGAAAGACCAGTATTAATAATATTGTATCATCGCAATGCTAATAAACATACACAATAAACATACACAAAGTGCAAGTCCTCGTTACACGAACGAGCGCTTCAAAATAGTATCAGTATATGGGCCAGACAATTAACCTATTACTACACTCGATAATGCTATACCATTGCATTGCTATAAACACATATGCACAAAAATGCAGGACCCCGTTACACAAAACGAGCGCTTCAAATAGCCTCAGTGTATGAGCCAAACAATTAACCCATTACAAACCTCCGATGTTGTTATACTATCATAATGCTATAAACAAGTGTGCACAAAAAAAGTGCAAACCCCCGTTTAACAGACCAGCACTTCGAGTAGCCTCGGTATATGAGCCAACCATTTAACTCATTACTACCCTTTCCAAAAGTTCCGGAGGTGTGTGTACCAAACAAGGGTTAAACTACATACGCACAGTAAAAAAAAAAAAATTTCCTGCTCTGTGCCCAAACAATAGTTCCTCCTTGAATATTACATCATGTGTTTATGTTTTATATTGTTCTTAGTGCCTGCGCCTTCTGTATGTTTTTAATTCACTGTTTTTGCACATTATTTGAACGGTGTAGATGCTTTTGATTAAGTTGGCCGATTCAAACAGGAAGTCGGCAGGCGGAAGTGCTGTGCATGGCCATGTGTATTTAACATGGAGACCTGCGCACCGCCGCATACCGGACCCGTAGAAGCAAATCTTTTTGCGAAACGGCGGCGTTGTCCGCACTCCGTGGTTACCTCCCTGCACCCTGTCATGAATTCGTGAATATACCGGATTAAAGAGACCCTTGCTGCACAATACTGGTGAGTGCTGCCTCTTTCTTTATATTTTCATTATTGCTTGTGCTGTGGATTAGCACCACCAGGGGAAGAATCTGCATACAGGGCAATCCGCCCGGAGCATGACGGTTGATACCGCCACTTAGTGCCCTTAAGCCTTATCATTTGACAGGCTTATGCAGTTTTGTTTCAGCCAAGGAGACAGCATAAGGGTCACCATGCACCAGGGCCAAAGCTGCAAAAAACCTGTCCACTGACTGCATAGATAGAGAATTGTTCGGCAGAGAGAAGGCCCAGGTCTGAGAATCCCCTTAAGAAGGGAGAGTATAAGCCCCGCATGCTGTTCCTCATTTCCTGAAGAATGACGGCAGAGCCTGAAGTACAACTTGCAGGCCTCCTTGAAAACAATAAACTTATCTCTTCATCCTGAAAATAGATCAGGGAGGGATATATTGGGTTCCAGATACCCAACCACTTCTCAAAGCTGATGCGCCACCTGGTTGCACAAGATAGAAACCTCGTCAGTGAATTCCTCCACCAGGTGCGCAAAAGCTCAAGCTGAAGCCATAATGGCTTTGGGGAATATAGTGGGTCGCAGAAAATGTCACAGGGTGGTATAACAGATATGAAATCAGGAGACAAGATGGTAACATGGGCAAAGGCATTCAGGGGAGCTTGTCTTGCCCTGAACTTGGGGTCCCTGACTAGCCCTGTTCCCAAAGGTACCTCTGAAGATGAGGAGGTTTGCTACTGCAGCAGCAGCTTTAATGGAGGTCAACGGCAGAACAAACACAGCTCAGCACAGCACAAACTGACTTCACAGCTCGGGTACGAGGAGAAGAATGAACTCTTTCTGCAGCACCTAGTGAAGGGAAGTGGAACTGTTTCAAGACTAGGGTAGTGGAGATCTGAATGTTAAGACACACCCCTCCACTTCCACAGCAGAATAAGGGAAAAAACTCAGTGTAATAGCACAGCAGCAACACTCCAGGACTGCAAAAGCAGTCAACACATGACATATGTTTTCTGATGTTAACCACTTGGCTTGCTGCTGCGTTTCTGTACATCTCATTGTCTCGGTGTTCTCTGATACACTAACCATCTGGTTCCGCTGCACCTGTGGCTTTATTCCATGTTGCTCACCCTGACCTACAGCTTAGACCATGGGTCTCAAACTCGGCTGGGTATGTGGGCCGCACAAATAATTTTTTTTATTTGGAAGGCTGCATTCTTTGTAGAACTAAATTACATTTTTCGTAACACCATATTTTTTTCTATACACCTTTTGACCACTTTTTTGCTTGATTAGTTTATTATTTTGACTGCTATTTACTGCATGGATTATGGTCCCGTTTCTTATAGGTTGGATTGTTAAGGATGTGGTGATAACAAACAAGCATTTTTTTGGTTATTTTAGTTTGTATATAAAACTGCATTTTTAGTAGTAAAATATATCATACCTTCTTTTGATTTTTTTTTTTTTACATTGTATCCCTTTCTTGTTATATTGTTTTACAATTAGCACCATATAGTAATTTTGGCCAATGTCTTGTAGTAATGTCCACATCCTGGTTCCCTTCTTGTAGTAATGTCCTCATTCTACTCTCCATATTGTAGTAATGACCCTATCCTGGTCTCCCTCTTGTAGTAATGTCCCCCATACTGGTCCCAATATTGTAGTAACGTCTAACATTCTGGGCCTCATATTGTGGTAATGTCCCCATACTGGTCCCCATGTTGTGGTAATGTCCCTCATACTGTAGTAATGCCCCCATACTGCTCCCAATACTGTAGTAATGTATCCATCCTGGTCCCCATATTGGGGTAATGTCCCCATACTGGTCCCCATGTTGTGGTAATGTCCCTCATACTGTAGTAATGCCCCCATACTGCTCCCAATACTGTAGTAATGTATCCAACCTGGTCCCATATTGTGGTAATGTCCCCCATACTGATTTCATATTTTAGTAACCTCCTCATACTGGTCCCCATGTTGTAGTATAATGTCCCCATACTTGTCCCCATATTGTGGTATAGTCCCTCATACTGCTCCCAATACTGTAGTAATGTATCCATCCTGGTCCCCATATTGGGGTAATGTACCCATACTGATCCCCATGTTGTGGTAATGTCCCTCATACTGTAGTAGTGCCCCCATACTGGTTCCAATATTGGATTAATGGTCCCATACTGATCCCATACTGTGGTAATGTCCACCATACTGGTCCCCATGTTATGGTAATGTCCTCCATACTGTAGTAATGCCCCCATACTGGTCCCAATATTGTATTAATGCCCCCATACTGGTCCTATATTGTGGTAATGTCCCCCATACTGATATACTGATTCCATATTGTGGTAATGTCCTCATACAGGACCCCATGTTGTAGTAATGTCTCCATACTGGTCCCCATATTGTGATAATTTCCCCATACTTGTCCCCATGTTGTGGTAATTTCCCCCATACTGTAGTAATGTCCCCCATACTGGTCCCCATATTGTGGTAAAGTCCCACATACTGGTCCCCATATTTCGCTAATATCCCCCATACTTATCCCCATGTTGTGGTAATGTCCTCCATACTGGTACCCATATTGCGGTAATGTCACCCATACTGGTCTCCATGTTGTGCTAATGTTCCCCATACTAAAGCAATGTCCCCCATACTGGTCCTCATATTGTAGTAATGCCCCATCCTGGTCCCCTTCTTGTATTAATGTCCCCATCCTGGTCCCCATATTGTGGTAATGCCACTATTCTGGTCTTCATATTGTGGTAATGCCCCATTCTGGTCCCCATATTGTTGTAACGTCCTCATCCTGGTCCCCATATTGTGGTAATGCCCCCATACTGGTCTCCATATTGCAGTAATGCATCCATACTGGTGCCCATAGTGCGGTAATGCCCCCATACTGGTCCCCATGTTGTGCTAATGTCCCCCATACTGTACCAATGTCCCCCATACTGGTCCCCTTATTGTGGTAATGCACCCATACTGGTCTACATATTGCAGTAATGCATCCATACTGGTCTTCATATTACGGTAATGTCTTCCATGCTGGTTCCCATATTGCAGTAATGACCCCAACCTGGTCCCTCTTCTTTTTTGTAGTAATGTGCCCTGTTTTACATACACATCCATACACACAATAATACACACCCCAATATGCACCCATACACACTTCCCCCCAATACACACACATTTTTCTCACCTGTCGTCCATACACACACACACAAACATTTCTCACCTTTCCTCCGTTCCCTCAATGTCATCTTTTCGCTGTGGTCCACACTTTAAGATTTCCGGGTGCCACATACAGACAAGCTCTCTGGCTAATCTACATCAACAGAAGATGCAAGCCAATCAGAGGGCAGCAGATGACATCTTTTGCCGATGTTAACTGCTGGTCTCTGATTGGCCAGCGGCTGATGTTGATTTAGATGAGCTAGAAAGCTTGTCTGTACATGGCACCCGGAAGACCTAATAAAGCACGGACTGCGGTGGCCCCCTGCACTGGACTGCAATGTCATCAAGATGTCCACGGTGCTGAGGGCTACACAATGAAGCCCCAGGGGCCACATGCAGCCTGAGAGCCGCGTGTTTGAGACCCCTGGCTTAAGCCCCGTCACACATAACGAGATCATTAGCGAGATTGTTGTAACGTCACAGGTTTTGTGACGTACCAGCGATCCCTACCAGGTCGTATCGTTGTTGGGATCGCTAGTGCATCGCTACATGTGACGGGACCTTTAGAGAATCCACCTCAGCAGGTGAGCTGTTTACAGTAAACTGATAAAAAGACTCCTTTGATATCATCATATCTTAAGAACAAAAAGATTGAGTGTTTTACATTTAACTGCCCAAATCCAATTTGCACATTGACACAGATGTTTCCTACATATGTTGCCCTCTTTGTCGAATGGCCAAGAGAAGAAAACTATAGAATTGACCGCTAGAGTAAATATTAGAGAACCTCTGTATTCATTAGTGGACCAATTTCTCACCTCTCCCTGCATCCCCTGCAATGATTGACAGGTTGGTGTGTTGTTTATTCTTGCCATTAAATGTGATGGAACAGAGCGTAAAATGGACTTGTCTTTTCAGGTGATTGTTGAAAATAAACTGTCAATGGTGCATACTCAAAAAATAACATAATTTTGTCAATTACGTCAACATTTTTCACTAGTCTTCCCTTATGCATTCTCCATATCTAACTTCTAGTTGTCTGAGTTTTTCCGTAATGCAGCAGCACCCTTTCTCTTTATCCCTTTCTCTTTGCACCTCCCTCTGTATTCTCCTTCCCTACCCATAGACTCTACGCAGCTGTAATAATATTCCTCTCTATGTATTTTTTAAATGGTTTTGCATTTGTATCTTGCTCCTTGTTGATTCTTAGCAAAGCTTAATATGGACCACAAGAAGATCATTTCCAGTTTTTAACTTTCCAAATACAGCAATGGGAGCGAAAGGACCACAATCCTCATTAAAGCATTGCAGTCTCTTAGTTCTA
The DNA here is from genome assembly GCA_033576535.1 of Allobates femoralis. Lineage (NCBI taxonomy): Eukaryota > Metazoa > Chordata > Amphibia > Anura > Aromobatidae > Allobates > Allobates femoralis. Next base: position 217,008,685 of record JARQOC010000003.1, read on the forward strand.
AATCTCAGACTTGGAACCAGTAGTCAGTACTCCAATTATGACATATTTTTATGACATTTTAACCCTCAACTGGTGGGGTGGGGTTTGCCACACCCCAGGGATTTTTTGTTCAGCTGCCATTCATTGCAAAATGCTGGTATGAGGATACGTGTCTCACTAACTTCCATGCTTTTCCTTGTCAACAGGATGTCGTCAAGGCCACTCTCTTCTGGTCACGCATAACAGAGCTAGCTGTCACTAAGTGCAGTCTTGGCCTTGTTGAACCCTTCATCACCACTTATGTAATTCTTTTTTTGCACATTTTCAAATTTTGAAAACTTCTTTATTTTTGCACATATTTATAACTGAGTTTCTGTTTGTTCGTGCACTTGCTCTGAGGCAAAAAATGGCAAATTCCAGGACGTCTATGAGGTCAGAAGATCCCCGTTTTGCGGATAATGCCCTTGAATTGAATCATCAAAGTATCCGATACTTGTGGGTGTCAAGATTTGTTATACTCATGTGTAATCAATCGCCAATAAGAAAACGATTAAAACAAGCATGATCTTTGCATTTTCTGTAAAAATTAGAGATTTCTAAACACTGGGGTATAGGAAACCCCACCTCACCAGTTGCGTGACAAAAACCCCACCTCACCAGTTGATGGGTTAAAAGTTAGGTGAAATAACTATAATGCTTTATTTGTTCTATTATATGGCAATACTGTCCAAATTGTAAATTATTGATGCATTATCACTTGTGTAACATATAGTTATGGGCAAAAGTGTTGACACCTTAAACGTTTTCCAGAAAATGAAATATGTCTCCCAGAAAATTATTGCAATTATACCCATTTTGTCATTCACATGTTTATTCCTTTTGTGTGTTTCGGAAGAACCCAAAAAAAAAAACAGAGAAAAAAAGACAAAATGGACTTAATTTCACACAAAACCCTCAAAATTGATGACACCCTCAACTTAATATTTGGCTGCACACTCTTCGGAACTTTAATCAATTGCTTCCTATAACCATCAACAATCTTCTTAAACCTATCAACTACAGTTTTTGACCACTCTTCTTTTGCAAACTGCTCCAGGTCTCTCATATTTGAATGTTGAATGGTGCCTTCTCCCAACAGCAATTTTATGATTTCTCTACAGGTGTTCAATGAGATTTAGATCCGAGCTACTTACGAGGCACTATGGAGCTCTCCAGTGCTTTGTTTCCATCCAATTCTAGGTGCTTTTTAAAGATTGTTTGGGGTCATTGTCTTGCTGGAAGACCCATAACCTTAGTCATAAACCCAGCTTTCTACCACTGGACTTTGCATTGCAACCAAAAGCCTTTATAATATTTAGATTTGATGATGACTTACACACAGTTAAGGCAGCCAGTGCTACCATGTTTTCCCAAAAATAAGATATCCAAATAAGACCTAATTGGGGTTTTGTCAGGCAGCTAAATATGAGCCCTCCCCTAAAAATAATATCCAGCATAAAAACATTTTAAAGGCATGCCTGCCGGAGGAGCAGGGCATGCAGCTATGATGGATACCATATAGTACTGCTTTTGCCAGAGCCCACCATCGCCGCTTTACTCATTCCTCCACATCCCCCTGAATGTACTATATCTGGGCGCTGTTCAGTGTAGGTGTACGGTAGTAAGCCTCCAGCCAATCAGGAGGTGTCTGCTGACGTCTGATTGGCCGGCGCATTACTGTACAACTCCTTTGTGTGTGGTATCCAGGCGTCGCTCAGCGTAGATTTACGGTAATGCACCAGCCAATCAGATCATTTATTTGCTGGCAGCTTACTACCGTATATCTATGCTGAATGGCGTACATACAAGAGGACATGAAGGAATAAATAAAGTGGGGGTGGCGGGCTTAATAGCTGTATTGTGTGTGTGTGTCTGCAGATGTGTGTTGCTGCAGAAGTGTGATGGGGGCTGCAGGTGGATATTGGGGATGATGGGGATATTGGGGGATGATTAGGGCTGCAGGGGGATATTGGGGAATGATGGGGACTGCAGACTGATGAAGGAGGCTGCAGGGGGATATTGGGGGATAATTGGGATATTGAGAGATGATGGGGCTGCAGATGGATGATTGGGGCTGCAGAGGGATATGGGGATGATGGGGGCTGCAGGGCAATATTGGGGATAATGGGGGCGGCATATGGATGATGGGGGCTGAAGGAGAATATTGGGGGATCATGGGAATATTGAGAGATCATGGGGGTGCAGGGGGATGATGGGGGCTGCAGATGAATGATGTGAGCTTCAGGGGGATATTGGAGGATTATATGGGCTGCGGATGATGGGGGCTGCATGGAGATATTGAGGGATGATGGGGGCTGTAGATGGATGATGGGGCTGCAGGGGGATATTGGAGAATGATGTGATATTGGGAGATGATAGGGGCTGCATGGTGATTATGGGGGCTGCACATGGATAATGGGGGATGCAGGGGATATTGGGGAATGATGGGGCTGCAGATGGATGATGGGGGCTGCAGTAAGATATTGGGGATGATGGGGCTGCATATGCATGATGAGAGCTACAGTAGGATATTGGGGATGATGGGGATATTGAGTGATGATAGCGCACGGGGTGGTGCAGGGGGGTTTTGGGGATTTAGATAGATGATGGGGGCTGCATGGAGATGATGGGGGCTGCAAATGGATGATGGGGGCTACAAGGGGATATTGGGGGATAATGGGGCTGCAGATGGATGATAGGTATATTGGGACTTCATGGCTGCTGCAGATGGATGATGTGGGCTGCAGATGGATGATGGGGATACTGTAAGATGATGGGGGCTGCAGATGGGTGATGGAGGCTGCAGATGGATGATGGGGCTACAGATGGATGATGGGGATATTGGGAGATGATGGGGCTGCAGATGGATGATGGGGGCTGCAGAGGGATATTAGAGGATTATGGGGGCTGATGTTGGGGATATTGGGCAATGATGGAGGCTGCAGATGGGTGATGGAGGCTGCAGATGGATGATGGGGATATTGGGGGATGATGAGGGCTGCAGATGGATGATGGATGGATGACACAGTTTGGTTATGCTGGTTTGTGATGACAACTACTGTACAGTATATGATAAATGTAAATTTTTTTGTTCTACAATAAATGTGAATTCTTCTTCATGGAAAAATAAGACATCCGTGAAAATAAGACCTAGCGCAACTTTGAGAGCAAAAATTAATGGAAGACAGTGTCGTATTCGGGGAAACAGGGTAGTGACAGCAAAACAACCCTAAAACATATTTCAACCTGCAACATTTTTGACTGTAGCTACTGTGTTCTTTTGTTTGTAGGCCTCATTCCAAGTATGGTTCAGGGAAGTGGGGAAGGTATGTGCAGAAATCCAATACTACCAATAAATCCGTGTTTGATGGTGGGAGACCAACGAGCTCTGATCCCGAGAATGCAGGGAGCTGGCATGGGCAGCGGCACCGCCACCAGCTGCAGCCACAGTAGCGTGCACCCGGCCGTGCAGTGCCCACTGGGACATGTAGTCATAAGACTACATGTCCCAGCGTGCACTGTGCTTCCGGGTTCACAGCGCGTCCAATGTGTAACCAGGGTACACATCGGGTAACTAAGCATAGCGCTGTCCTAGTTACCCGCTGTGTACCCTGGTTACCTGCCTATAAGCAGGAGAAGGCTGGTAACCAAGGTACACAGTGGGTATCTAGGACAGCGCTGTGGTTACTGGTTAGTTACCCAATGTGTACCTTAGTTACCAGCCTTCCCCCGCTTATTCAGCGATGTGGAGGTCGGCTCCCTGGTCCCTGGTCACTGAGGAGATCTGCCTGTTTGACAGCTCCCCAGCGACCACACAGCAATGTTCCAGCGATCCTGGTCATTGTTGGGATCGCTGGAACATCGCTGTGTGTAAAGGCACCCAAAGTGTAAAAATACATTAAATGTGTATAATTTTTATTTTTACAGGTGTAAACAAATATTAATTTATTTTTACACTTTGGTGAGAGAGGAGTAAAAAGGAACTACCAGCAAAGAAAAATTCCTTAACCTTTGCTGCACCAAAAGAAAGCATGTGTATTTAAACCCCAGATTTTCACAAGGCAATTTAATCCTCAGACCTATCAAAGGTCTCCCAAGGATGGGAGACATCCGTGACAAATACTGTTCCTGTTAACTGCCATTTCTTAATTAAATTGCTTTTCTATTTTCTTATAGCCTTCTCCTGCTTTAAGGCCTCCATCGTTTTCATTTTCAGAGTACTAGGCAGCAGCTTAGAAGAATCCATGGCTGCTGGTTTTTGGCACAACATTAGAGGAGGTTGCCTAGGGTCACACATGAGCCCTGGATCCATTAAAAGCATCAGTTTTTCAACTTAGAATTCTTGAAAAACTGATGCTTTTAACAGAGGCTCCATAGGCTCTTATGCAAAAAACGTAGTGCCAAAAAAATGCACTGTTAAAAGCGCTATGCGTTTTTTTTTTTCTGCACCCAAAAATGCTGCTAGCAACGTTTTTGGGTGCTGTAGCAAAAACGCATGCGTTTTTTTTAGCATGGGGCCCTATGGGAAACTTATCCGTTAACGCATGGTACATATAGATACCATGCGTTAACACATAGCGTTAATGCATAGTGTTTTTGGGATGCAATCATGATAATCTACAAAAACTGAATCAGGTTTTGAAAAGGCAGAAAAACGGACTGCCAAGTGTGACCCTAGCGGTTGAACTTTTATAAAACGATGAAATTTGCATCACCGGGCCTTCTTTAACGATGATAGTGAACAAGCTATAATCATAACAGGTTAATTAGGTCTGAAACAGTACTCAAAGTTATCTGAGCACACAAATCATCAAGGGTGTCAAAACTGGCGATGAGTGAGTACGATAATATTCGTAGTCACTTTACTCGTAACGAGTACTTTATAATAGTAATGTATTTGTTCCGAATAGCGAGTACAATGTAAGTCAATGGGAAACGAGAGTAATTTTCTGCTAGACCCTACAAAGGGGTCTACAAGGGTTGTAAAAAGGCAGAGATGGCTGAAACAGTGTTTAAGCTGCATGGCAACGTTCACCTTAGCGCTTAGTATATGAAAGCGCTGAGACAAGTGCTTTACTATAGCCAGGTCCCAGAACTTTTATATACTAAGCGGTGAGGTCACCATTGCCATAGCAACATCAGTTACTATAGCAACAGTGAACTCATGGCTTACTAGAGACCTGCGCTTTGACGCTTTTCTATAGTGCAGGTCTCAGCGCTATCCATAGCGACATCAGTTACTATGGCAAGGGTGACCATATAACAGCACCGACACCTGCGCTATAGTAAAGAGCAGGTCTCAGTGCTGTCCTACGGTTACTGTTGCCATAGTAACCGCTATTGCTATGGACAGCACTGAGCTCTGTGCTTTATCACTTTTGTATAGTGCAGGTCTCAGCACTTTCATATACTAAGCTCTGAGTTCACCATTGCCGTAGTAATTACTGTTGCTATGACAACTGTGACTTCACTGTTTACTATACCCCAGGTCTCAGCACTGTCATTTAGTAATCAAAGGATACGGGAGCAGATGTGTTAATCCTCCCCATGGTCTCTGATGTAACAGGGCTGAGACTATTCAGAAAGAGAGAAGAAGAGGATCATGGAGGGGTACCAAGGTGGGGATAGGGTAATAAAGTCACTAAGTGTCTCCGTGCTTTTTTTGAATAAAATAATTTTTCTCTGTGTTGTGTCTTTTTTACTATTTATTTGATATTCTTAATGGTCAGGTCTAACTTGACCTGACATTAAGAAACTCAGGGCCTCATATCAGCTGGCACTAGAAAGTTGGTGTTAACTCCTTATTACCCAGCATGCCACCCCCACCAGAACTGCTGGAAGAGTCTGGTAAAGCACCTGGAAATGGCGCTATGATGAATGAGCAATTTTTAGGGGTTGCTGTGGGTTGTTCTTCTTTATTGTGGGGGCACCCTAAAATAATGGGCCCTCTCCCTGCTGAGAATACCAGCCTTCAGCTTCCTAATTTTACCTTGGCTGGCAATTTAAATTACGGCGGAGCCCACGCATTTTTTTTGCCAAAGTAAAATTATGCAGCTGAGGATGGCAGCTTTCACTGCGTTAGATTTAAAAATACTGTGAAGCCCCATGTGGGTTTTTTTTGTTATTATTTATTTATTTAACACCTTATAACGGCAGTTTGGTTGCCATATACTAATGTGTGTGGCAACCAAGCATAATCACTGTCCAGATTGTGGAAATCCACTCTGACTGCAGCAGCCAATCACAGAGGCTCTCACAGACTGTGAGTGTCTGTGATTGGCTGTCTGTCTTGAATATGCAAGTAGCGTAATATGCAACCAAGCGATTCAGCAGCATACTATTCCCATGCAGTTTGAGCATGTTCTCATCCATCTCTGCCTTTTTACAGCATCTCCCACAGACCTCACCGCTATTCGGTTTTAGCGTCTTTTTATTTCTTTGGTTATACTGTACCTGACAATCACAGTAATGACACTATCAAAGATGAATATGGCATTACTATGACTGACAAGTGGAGCTGCGGCTTCATTCACAAAATTGTACAGAGCCGACAGCAGTCGGCCTACTGTACAAGCAATATTAACCCATAACATGCCCATCTGAGTAGGTAGCATGTCTCAAGGGGGGGTTGGCACCCCCTAGAGACATGATGGGCCAATTATTATTACCATTAAAGATTTTTTTAAACTGTTAACAGTTTGCTTATCCCGGCAGCTGAAAAATGCAGTTACCGCATTGCGGGGCTTAGAACCGCTCCGAAAACTGCAGCCTGCATGATTTTTCATGCAGGCTGCAGAGTCGGATGCGGTAACCGGATTGCATGTAATGCAATCCGGTTTTTATAATGGGCTCCTATGAGGAGCGTTTCCTGATGCGGTTTAGAGCTCTTTGAAAGCTCAAAACCGGATCTGGATTTAAAAAAAAAAAATGCAAGTGTGACCCTAGCCTAACTCATAGATTCCTGTACTAAGCTTAAGGGTTACCATCATTGTTTATGCTAAATAATCAAAGACCCAGAATTACTAGAGATTACAATGTGATTTATTAATTTTAATACAGAGGTCTGGGTTTCCATAAGGATGTTGGAGGCGTAATTTTGGACCAGGGGAGCCCAAACTTTTGTATGCCACTGTATCACCCAAAGAAAGACACCAAAAATGACCTTACATAATTCCATAATTATTTTCTCCAGTTTAAGATCTATACATTTGTATTCAAGCACAGTAAATCTACTAACGTTAATAATTATTGCTTCATTTACCCCTTATAGTCCCTCTTGTGTGTTTTCATTAAGACCATATGTTTAAAGATACCAAACGTCAGATTTTCTGGCAGTGATATATTGTAACCTTAAAATGATAAACCAAGTACAAACCAAGTAAGTTATCTGTCTTGTTATTGAGAAATAGTAACTTACCGAACCTTCCACCTCAATTTTCTGTATGCAGGCATTGAGACAATGACACATAGACAAGCTTATGTATCATTAATATATTAGTCCATAATAAATTGCTTTGGGAATGTAAAAGTAAAATAATAAATTACAATATTTATTGCAGTCAACATCAGTATTTCAGGCTGTGATAAAAAATAGTTTAATATGCCTAACCTGGAACATTTCACATTACCTCTTCAAATATTGATTAGCTTCTATTAAACATGAGTTCATTAGGTATAAATAAATATTTATTGGATGTAATTTTATTTCAAATAAAGTTAAATTGTGCCATGATAATCCATGTGTCACGTCCTACTGACGGACTCACACGTGGACCCACTGGACCGCGTATAGCGGATGCTGATACCGGGATGACAGAAAGACGGACCAGTAAAGTAGAGTCAACAGGTTTATTAACAACACACACACCCACGCCCCAGGGGAGGGCCACACGGCCACAGCACCAGAACACCACCGAAGGAGACCCCGGAGCGCTTAACCCCTATACAGGGATTCCGCCGGTACCAACCTCGGAGGGACCGATGAAGCGGACACGGGTGTTGAACCGACCCAAGGCAACATGGGAAACAATACAGCAACCGGGTATAGGATCGGAAACGGGGAACCGGGAACACGGGGAATCCGGAGCCAGTCTTGAGACAGCGATCCGCTTGGAAGAGATCCAGGAAACCGGCCAGGAACACGGCGGTCAGCAAGGAGCCGGCTGGGCAGGAATCTGTAGGAAGGAACACACAGAAATCAGGTAACAAGCCAAATAAGGAGCGACCTGACCAGACCAGAAATGGCAACTCCTCAAGGAGGAAGTTGCCCTGGCCCCGACTGACTGGAAACAGGAAGTTTATATCATAGCAGGGCAGTCCTGATTGGCAGGACACAGAAGCATGGTGATTGGCTGAGGGGAGGAGCATGCTCCCTGCAGTTTCTCCAGCAGAAACAGGTTTGGAGATGTAGTTTCAAGTGCTCAAGCAGTAGCCCCAGAAAGGGAGGAGAATAGCAGCGCTATTCCAGCAGAGGGCGCTGGAACCCTGCGGCAGACCCCCGAGGGGTAACACCATGCAATACCTAATTGAGATGATGATATCTTTTGAAAATCAAATGTGCTGTTTGTTTTGTGGGGGTAATCTTAAAAAGGTCTGTGTGGCTACAGTGCCCCTGGGGTTTATATTAAAAAAGTGTCTGGGGGGGTACTCTTATAAAGGTCAGTAGGGGCAATTTCAAAAAGGGTCTGTTTAACCACTGTGTACCAGGCTCTGTGTGGGTAATCTTAAATATTATGTGTTGGAGTAATCTTAGAAAAAGGTCTGTGTGGCCAAAGTGCACCATGGCTCTGTAGGAGTAATCACAAAAAAGGGTCTGTAGGGACAATCTTAAAAATACGTTCTGTGTGGCCACTGTGCACCAAGCTCTGTGGAGGTATTCCTAAAAAAGGGGTCTATACAGGTAATCTAAAAAAAAACTATGTAGCCTCTGTGCACCTGGCTCTGTGGGGGTAATCTTTAAAATGTGTGTGTGTGTAGGGTGTAATCTTAAAAAAAGGTCTATGCGGCCACTGTGCACCAGGCCCTGTGGAGGTAATCCTAAAAAAAAAGGGTAATCTAAAAAAAATATATGTGTGGCTACTCTGCACAAGGCTCTGTGGGGGTAATATTAAAAAAGGATCTATAGGGGTAATTTAAAAAAAAATCTATGTAGCCACTGTGCTCCTGGTTCTGTGGGGGTAATCTTTAAAATGTGTGTGTGTGGGGGGGCTGGTAATCTTAAAAAAAGGTCTGTGTGGCCACTGTGCACCAGGCTCTAGGGGGTGATTTTAAAAACCCAGACTGTACCGTGTACCGATTTCACCTGGTGGCAGTAAAGAACTGTTTGAGCTGATTTGGTGTCTGGTCTGATTTCATCCGTCGCCTGGAAGGCCTCTACAGCATCTCAGAGGTGAGGACTATGACTCCCATCTTCCACCCCGCTGCCCTGAGGAAAAGCTCCAACTGTGGGGAGCTGTACTACCAAAGCTGCATTTCCATCACCTCAGTGGCCTGCCACAGCGCTGGTAATCCTGTTACCATTCCCCCATTGAGGGTCCAAGGCATGGGACCAGGATCCGACCAACCGTGATCCCCACTGAAGTAACCACCTGTCCCGGTATCTGAGCACCCCCTACCCTGTCGACAGACTCATGTACAGTTAGGTCCATATATATTTGGACAGAGACAACATTTTTCTAATTTTTGTTCTGTACATTAGCACAATTCAGATTCAGTTGAAGTTCAGACTTTCAGAGTCTGGGCACTAGAGAGAAAGGGGGAACCCCAGCGTGGAGTGACCATACTCCAGGGAATTCCCCAGTCCACCATAGGAACGCCGGACCCGAGGTAATGGCCAGAGTCTACCTCTAAAGTCGACAACCGGCTGCTGCGGTCTGTTCACTGGCTACAACACCATGCCAGATGGAGCAGTCTGCCTGCTTCCTCACCATGAGGGAGGGGAGCCCCAAGTCTACTTTCAAGGAGCCATTGGGTATAGACTCATCCTAGGCGGGGAAAAAAGGACACGGGTTCATCAACTAAGGCATACCACAGGTACCACCATACCACCTGGCATCCACTTGCAGCCACCCATAGAGCTACCTGTTTCTTTAACAACTTTTGCTGAACTGTGGACTTGTATGCTGGTGACTGTTTACAGTAGAGTACCCGGGAGAGTTACTTTGCTTCTGTGTCTTTGTGCTGCAGAATTCAATCTGTTTGCTTCCAGGAACGCTGCCTCGGAGGCCCAGCTCTACCTGTAGGAAGCTTTGCCATCCTTGCCGCAATACCATCACCCTCCGGAGGACTGTGGCGGCGCTGGTGATTCCTCATCAGGTACTACAGGTGGCGTCATGTGACAACAAACTCTTATCCCCCAAACATAACCCCTTATTGAAGTGTCACCCAGGCCACGGGCTCAGGTGCTTTCACCCGTGACATCCCGTGAAAACCCCTCCAAGCCTGATACCCGAGTACCCCAGGGCCTGGGGCTTGACATATATTTTCTGGAGATCACGAACAGGATCTCGTGCCCGGTGTTACCAGGTACTATGTGCCTTGGACTTTTGAACTGCATTGAAAAGAACGTTTCCCTCCTTTGCTTGGCGCCAAAAATGGGTTACCGCCATCACTGCAGGAGGACCCAAGATGGCGCCGTAGCCATGTACTAGACACCATGTGTAGGCCTGGGGGTGTGCCTCAGCCCCTAGAAGAAGGAGGGCCAAGATGGAGGCGCGAAAAGGAGGGCTTCCCCAATTGCCATCAATCAATCAGGGGGGAGGCCCACAGGAAGTGCCCCGGGAGTGGCTGCCAATAAAGATACAAACCGGAAGAGAAGGACAGAACAAACAAGAATCCTTAATATCCGGCAGCATGGAGGCACCCCATTGGAGAAACATCGTTCACGAGGTCAAAGAACAGGCCAGAGCCGCACAAGGAGACCCGGCAGCGGCATCCCACTTAACACTAGAGGGGGATGCCGACTACTGGAGAGACAATTTTGGACGGCTCCGCCAGGACATGGAGGAAGCCCTGGAGTGGGTTTGCTGATGGTAGAGCGCACAGAGGGCCTGTGAACTGAGAATGATGACAGAAGGCCGAGAAGCGTGAGAGGCAGCAGTAGCAGTACAAGCAGTCTTGGAATACCGAGGATCCTTACCACCCGTCCCATCACCTGTCCAGACCCGGGGCGCAGGGACCCAGACCAGAGCCCCTGTAGAACCACCATCCCGTACCTGCAGCTATCTCCAGCTAGAGCCAGCGTGGCCATCCCCAGCAGAACCAGACGTGATCGTGGAGGCTGAAGAGGTGGAAGGCGAGACAGACTTTGAGGAACCGGAGGACATTGAAGGAGCTTTAGGAGGAAGTACCCCAGAGGCTGCATGGTGGTCCGCATGCCAGCAGCAGCGGCAAGGTACCCCTATCACAGTAAGCACAGCAGAGGCCAGAGCGTCGCCAAGAGTCCCAACCGGCAACTCACCACCACCAGAATACCAGTCATCCCTGAACCAGTGAGACCATCTAGCAAGACAGAAAAGAAGAGAAGAATAATTCCAGAAAGAACAGGCTACCCGGCGACTTCGAGATGAAACTAGAGCACAGCCTCCACTTCCATTGGAGTTGCGCCGCCAAGGAACTGTTGTTTCCGTTTACCACGATGAAGGATGGGGATTCCTACATGAACCTGGACTACAGGAAGACATTTTCTTCGCCAGATGAGATGTTGAATCATACCTGCGGCGTGGACACCGGATCGTGATCTGTAACAAGGTGAGCAAGTTTCATTTGAAAGGCATCCAGGCCCCTTACGCTGGTTCGCTATACGCATGTCCCGCCAACAATAGACTCCCATTGCAGAGACTTGAACTGTATATAGCCCCTTTTTCAGCCATCTTTCCCATTTATTTTTCCCCTTTTTGCATCCCTCAATAATAAGCAGTGCCCCTGAGTGTTTTGAACCATGAAGACACATAGACTTTTGTTTGAAACTTTGCCCCTGAGTTTATAATGTGTGATATATATGCAGCAGTACGGCGGTGATAACTCACACTGGACTGTGCTGGACAATATGTTACCGCCGGAACTGGGCATTTGGTACCGGTCCCCGTTGGGCCTACATAGACTCAAAAGTATTATGTTTTATGCAGATAGTAACAGCTGGAGAGTAATATCATAGCCAACAGGTGACCCGAAGACCGTTGGGTCTATAATAACTGCTGCAAATCTGTAATGTTATAAGAAAATGTGCCTCCTAGAAATAGGAAGAAACTGAAATATGCTTGATTGTATATAGTTTACCTGTTGATATTGTTGAAAATATAAAAATGCTTTTCACTCCCCGATTAACAGGTACCTATACTCGAGGACGAGTATGTTTGATTAGCTGGGTATGTGATTCCCCATATGGTCTGGCGTCACAGTGGGGTATTGCACCCGTAAAAGTGGTGTAATTTCCCCAACTGCAAGTGGATACTAGGCTGGTGGGTGGGACCCATTCCTGCACTCCCACATTAGAATAGAAGTGGGAGGTTACTCTTGGGAGGGAGATATAGTCACCTCTAGAGGGAGTCAAAGGGAGTTGGAGAAGAGAGAGCAAGGAGAAGAGAGTTGGAGAGGAGTTGAAGAGGGAGTGTGGAGCGAGGTGGAAGGTTAACCCGGACAGCTCTGCGCTGATCCGGAGGGAAGATGAGAGAGGATCCTAGGCGGGGATCCTGAGAGAGGGTGCGTGACGTGTGAGTCTGAGCCCTAGAAAGAAAGGGGGAACCCCAGAGTGGAATTCCCCAGTCCAATACGGGAATGCTGGACCCGAGGAAATGGCCAGAGTCTACCTCTGAAATTTTCAAATGGCTGCTGCGGTCTGTTCACCGGCTGCGCACCCTGCCAGACGGAGCAGTCTGCCTGATTCCTCACCACGAGGGAGGGGAGCCCCAAGTCTACTTTCAATTAGCCAATGGGTATAGACTCATCCTAGGCAGGGAAGAAAGGACATGGGTTCGTCAACTAAGGCATACCACGGGTACCACCATACCACCTGGCATCCACTTGCAGCCACCCGTAGAGCTACCTGTTTCTTTAACAACATTTGTTGAACTGTGGACTTGTATGCTGATGACTGTTTACAGTAAAGTACCCGGGATAGTGACTTTGCCTCCGTGTCTTTGTGCTGCAGAATTCAACCTGTTTGCTTCCAGGAATGCTGCCCCTGAGGACCAGCTCCACCTGTAGGGAGCTTTGCCATCCTTGCCGCAATACCATCGCCCTCCAGAGGACTGTGGCAGCGCTGGTGATTCCTCACCAGGTACTACAGGTGGCGTCACGTGACAACAAACTCTTATCTCCTGTACATAACCCCTTATTGAAGTGTCATTCAGGCCACGGGCTCAGGCACTGTCACCCGTGACATCCACGTGAAAACCCCTCCGAGTCTGATACCCGAGTACCCCAGGGCCTGGGGCTCGACAGTTACCGGTCTAAACTGATAATTCTGCAGTCACTCTGTAACTGCAGAATTATCAATCCTCCCAGCACCCGCACTGAGCACTGGGAGGATTTGCCTTTTTGTAAGCTAAAGGAACAGACCATTTATCAGGTATGCATGTTCCCAGCAAAACAAGACTAGTGGGCTTGATAGCACTCAATACAAATGTATGGAGCAGGTGTGTCCGACTAGTGGGCACAGCCATCTAGTGGTCTCAGCCTTGCTCCATACATTTCTATTGAGCAACGCCACGCCCACTAGACAGGGGCTTTGGCCGCAGTGGCCAGGAACATGTATACCATAAACCTGTGGCCCATTAAAAGTTTAGCAACAACAAATCCTCACAGTGTACAATGCAGGCGCTGAAAGGATTGATAATTCTGCAGTCACATAGAGTGATGGCAGAATATTCATTTTAGACTGGACAACCTCTTTAACCAAGATCATTCCAACCATAGACGTCCACTATTACTAGGTAAGGCTCGTAGTAGTTACTATACTGGTTGAGAATTATTTTATGCATGACATTAACTTAAAGGCACAAACTTTAAAACTTCCAAGATTATTAGGAACACATAAGATTGATAAATAAGTCTCTAAGGTATATACAAAATGCGTATTGTAAATTATATTTGCAGTTTCTGGCTTTTCAGCGCATAAATTATACTCCAATTCCACTGCATGTCACCTTCCTTTGTGACACAGCTATTGTAAGGTAGTATGATACAGCACAACGTATGTGTCTGTATTTCTTGTCTTTATACCTGAATTTCATCTGGTAATAATCTATTGTTCAGGTTTAAGCTCTAGCAAATTACAGGTCACATTTGGGTCATATTCCAACAAGCAGAGTGAGTAAGTACAAATTTACTGTGTCACTTACAAGAATCTCTACAACACTTTCATCATTTTGTGTAAATTTACTGAAATCCTGTGTATAGCTACTTGTGATCAGTGTGCAGCAATAACCTTATCAAATAACCTCTGCATATAATTATAGACATGAACTGTAGCAAAGGGTTATTGTAATGTAATTGCCGTAATAGAAAATAGAATTGACCAAAAAGCGGTCATTGGAAGTATTAGAAATGACTTGATCACATTGATAAGAACCTAGAGGTATATTTTTAGCAATATGAAAAAATACACTACACCTTAAGAAAAATTCAGGTGGTGACCCTGACTATTGGGTTTATCGCTTATGGTACCTTTACATGCGGCAACATTTCTAGGGTGTCAACAGGTAACTTACTGGCTGCAGTGAAATCATGGAGACAAGGTTCTATCTTGTTGCTGTGTACAATGGAATAATGTCTCCATGATTTCACTGCAACCTGTAAGTTACCTGTTGACACCCTAGAAATGTTGCCGCGTGTAAAGGTACCATTAGGGTTGGTATTATACTTATCTTTTAGGGTACCTTTACACGCTGCTACAGCATGGTGGAAACAACCGGGTGCTTCACGTGCACGAGCACGCACCAACGGTTACAAACGGTACCCGCACTGCCTTTACACGCCGCTACAAGGTGCTCTACAGAAGGTTGAATCTATTTCTGGATGCACTGCCGGGTGCCTAAAGTTACCTTCTGAAAAGCACCTTACGTCATTTACACGCCACTACAGAGGGTAATATGGGAGGACCTGGTGCAGCAGGGACAACACATAGGCGTGCCAGAATTGTGGATTACGAGAATTTCGTACGCTGATAGGACTAAGCAATAGCATCATGATTGGCCAGCCAGCGCAGGAGGCTGACTAATACATGACGCTCGAGCAATTGTGTAGTGTGACTGGTCAGCTCCTTAAATATGCCGCCCTATGCAGCGACTACCAATCGCAACGCAGGAGCTTCCTCCAATGATCGCTGAAGGGGGGTGGTTTCACGGAGGCTGTGTAACGCCCCAGGTAGTTATCTAGGTGACGAATAAACCTTACCCTACCGTATTTACACACCGTTACCACCGGGTTGAAATCAACCTGTTTTAGAGCTCTGCTCTGAAACAGGTGCCACAGGTGATGGGTGGAAACAACCGCCTTTACATGCCGCTACCTCGGGTTGATTTGGCGGTGCAAGATACATTTGTCTCATCAACCCGGCTGTTTCCACCTTGTTGTAGCGGCGTGTAAAGATACCCTTACCCAAAATTTGGATCATGGTGCACTGAATAATTATTTTTCGATAATTATTTATTATGTTGTGTATTTCTCACTTTGGATGTTAATTGCTATTATTGTTTGCTTTTAATTTGGACATTAATTTTCTTTGGTGCAATACTTTTGAATATAGACTCAGGATCAATAATAATAATAATAATTATAATAATAATTATAATTAGCATTTTTACATTTACAATCTCTTATGTAACTGTACATCTGACCCGTGCAGCTAATTTCTGGGATTGGGGCTATATACCTATTCAGTCACCATATTTTTTACTTTATAAGATGCACCAGATTATAAAACACACCCCAATCTGGGCAGGAAAAAAAAAAATATTTTTAATGTAAAATGGGGTCTCTCATATAATGCCAGTGTCTGTCTGTCAATCAGTATATATGTCCCTCATCCTGGTAAATGAACCCCTCATCCTTTTATATATGTCTCCCATGCTGGAACACATACACCCTATGCTGGCATCACATAGTCCCCATCCTGGTATATACAGTGCATTGTGAAAGTATTTGGCCCCCTTGAACTTTTTAACCTTTTGCCCATTTCAGGCTTCAAACATAAAGCTTTAAATTCAAATTTTTTTGTGACGACTCAACAATTGGGACACAATCGTGAAGAGGAACGAAATTTATTGGATATTTTAAGCTTTTTAACAAATAAAAACTGAAAATTGGAGTGTGCAATATTATTTGGCCCCTTTACTTTCAGTGCAGCAAACTCACTCCAGAAGTTCAGTGAGGATCTCTGAATGATCCAATGTTGTCCTAATGAATGGTAATGATAAATAGAATCCACCGGTGTGTAATCAAGTCTCCGTATAAATGCACTGCTCTGTGATAGTCTCAGGGTTCTGTTTCAAGTGCAGAGAGCATCATGAAGACCAAGGAACACACCAGGCAGGTCCAAGATACTGTTGTGGCAAAGTTTAAAGTTGGATTTGGATACAAAAATATTTCCCAAGTTTTAAACATCTCAAGGAGCACTGTGCAAGCAATATATTGAAATGAAAGGAGTGTCAGTCAGCTGCAAATTACTTAAGACCCAGCCGTCCCTCTAAACTTTCATCTCGAACAAGGAGAAGACTAATCAGAGATGCAGCCAAAAGGCCCTTGATCACTCTGTATGAACTGCAGAGATCTACAGCTGAGGTTGGAAAGTCTGTGCATAGGACAACAATCAGTCGTACACTGCACAAATCTGACCCTTATGGAAGAGTGGAAAGAAGAAAGCCATTTCTCAAAGATATCCATAAAAAGTCTTGTTTGAAGTTTGCCACAAGCCACCTGGGAGATACACCAAACATGTGGAATAAGGTGTTTGGTCAGATGAAAGCAAAATCGAACGTTTTGGCCACAATACAAAATTATATGTTTGGCGTAAAAGCACACAGCTCATCACCCTCAAAACAACATCCTCACTGTCAGACATGGTGGTGGTAGCATCATGGTTTGGGCCTGCTTCTCTTCAGCAGGGACAGGGAAGATGACTAAAATTGATGGGAGATGGATGGAACCAAATACAGGACCGATTCTGGAAGAAAACCTGTTGGAGTCTGCAAAAACCTGAGATTGGGACAGAGATGTATCTTCCAACAAGACAATGATCCCAAACACATAGCAAAATCTACAATGGAATGGTTCAAAAATTAACGCATCCAGGTGTTAGAATGGCCAAGTCACAGTCCAGACCTGAATCCAATCGAGAATCTGTGGAAAGAGCTGAAAACTGCTGTTCACAAACACTCTCCATCCAACCTCTTCTTTCAAGCTGCTTTGCAAAGGAAGAATTGTCCAAAGCTGATAGAGACATACCCCAAGCGACTTGCAGCTATTATCACAAAAGGTGACGCTACAATGTATTAACTCAAGGGTGCCAAATAATATTGCATGCCCCACTTTTCAGTTTTTGATTTGTTAAAAAAGTTTAAAATATCCAATAAATTTTGTTCCATTTCACGATTGTATCCCAAAAAATTCTTCACAAAAATTAGAATTTATATCTTTATGTTTGAAGCCTGAAATGTGGCAAAAGGTTGAAAAGTTCAGGAGGGCCAAATACTTTCACAAGGCACTGTATTGTCCCCCATGCACACATAGCTCTCATGCTGGCACACTAGCCCCATTCTGGCACACATAGCCCCCATGCTGGCACAAATAACCCTCATGCTGGCACTTGCCCCCATGCTGGTACACTGCCCATGGTGGCACACTGCCCCATGCTGGCACACTGTTCCCCATGGTGGCACACTGCCCCCATGCTGGCACACTGTTCCCATGGTGGCACACTGCCCCCATGCTGGCACACTGTTCCCCATGGTGGCACACTGCCCCATGCTGGCACACTGTTCCCCATGGTGGCACACTGCCCCTCATGCTGGCAGACTGTCCCCCATATTAGCACACTTCCCCCATGATGGAACTCTGTCCCTCTTGTTGGCACAATACGCCTATGCTGGCACACTGTCCCCCATGTTGGCACACTGTTCCCCATGAGGGCACACAGCCTCAACCGTGGCACACACTTAAAAAAAAATAAACAATCATACTCACCTCTCTTCACTGCTCCCTGCGATGACATCCAGTCATGTGAGCAGCGCGCAGAGATGACGTCACTAGTGCAGTGACGCTCAAATGACCAGATACCGCCACAGCTCAGACAGACAGATGGCTGCAGGCAGGAGGATGAGAAAGTAGTATCATATCACTGGGATAGTCACTGTTTTCCCACACATGAAAGCGTGGGAGGTAGGGTCTAACCACATAAGATTGCAGCCGCTGAGGTATGGACCCGCTCTGTACGCTTCTGTCATATGCGTTTCTCACCCCCTGGGGATGGACAGCGGGATGCAGAGCATATTACATGAGCATAATGAGCGGACCCGTGTGATCACGGGTCACAGCTGCTGCCTGTTCCAGACTCCTCCAACCCTGGACACGCTCCTGAGTAGACCCCTTCACTCTCCCATATTGCACAATACAAGTAGATTCAGATCTAAAACGCACGCCCTACTAAAATGCATTTATAATCCAAAAAATACGGTATATCTTTTGAACAGATTGCCCTTTCTGTATTCTATATATGCAGCACTGGGAGATATTTACACCAGACTCTGCTTATATAGTTACATGTTTTTGGTGTCATATAGTTTATGCATGTGTAAGAAAAAAATATTTTTAAGTGGGTTTTTATTTTGTAATTTCACAGGTGTGACATATCAAGATATTGATGAGACAGCATGGTTATTGCACAGGTATGCCTATAATAAAAGACAACTCTAGTTGCTAGATATTGGTAAGAACTGCAACACGCTGTCATATACACCAAGCCAAAACATGCTTAATGGGTCACATGTCCAGTGACTATGCTTAGTATGCAAGAATTGGGTAGTTTATTCGTTAGGAGGAATTGGTTGACTCCAGTACCAGTGTTTGATAAAATAACCACGCTCAAAGAACACCTCACACCCGATATTACAGGTATCCCTATACTAGAAAGTATTTAGTCATTGTGCAGTTAAAAGTGAACATTAGAAGTAAAAGGTTATATTTATAACCCCTAACAGCTGCAATAAAAGATACACCACCCAGAACCGGTGTGCAGCGGTGCCAGTGTGCATCAGGGTCCAGGAGGGGGCCGGGGGAAAGAGGCCAGGTGCGGGCAGGGAGGGGGCCGGGGAACAGCGGGCATGAGGGGGCCGGGTAAGAGCGCGCATTTCACCATTGGTAAAGGGGTGAGAGGTCAACTGGTCACTGCTCAGGCCATGCTTTGCAGAATGCTTTAAAAAATCCTCGTTTAAAGATCATGCACAAAAAAACAACAATCAGTTTGCTGAAGACAAGCAAATTAAGGACATGGATTACTGGAACCATGTCCTGTGGTTTGGTGAGAGCAACATAAACTTAATTGGTTCAGATGGTGTCAAGCTTGTCTTGCCGCAACCAGTGAGGAGTACAAAGACAAGTGTGCCTACAGTCAAGCATGGTAGTGGAAGTGTCATGGTTTTAGGCTTTATGAGTGCTACTGGCTGTGGTGAGCTACAGTTCATTGAGAAAACCATGAATGCTAACATTTACTGTGACATACTGAATCTGAGCATGATTGCCTCCATTTAGAACTGTGCTGCAGGGTAGGGATAACAACCCCAAGCACACCTCAAAGATGACCACAGCTTTGATAAAGAAAATATGGAAAAGGTGCTAGACCTAAACTCTAGTGAAGATTTGTGGAATATCCTCAAACAAAAGGTGGAGGAGCACAAGGTATCTTCACATGCATGTCATCATGGAGAAGTGGAAAGGTTGATTCCAGTGGATCCTATGAAGCTCTAGTAAATAATAATAATAATGTGGGCACACAAAAAATTGACTCTTTGGGCACAATTTGGTCATTTTCACTTAAGAGTTTATTCATTTTTGTTGCCAATGGTTTAGACATTAATGACTATGCATTAAGTTATTTAGAGGGGACACCAAATTTACACTGTTATGCGAGCTGTATAACATAGCCAAGATGATTGTCTAGTAACAATGAGTAGCCCACTGTTAAATCATAAGCTTGGTTTGTTTAAACTCAAAGAGCTACTATTTCCTTTTAACTTATGAATTTTACTTTACTTTTGTTTAGAGGAGAGACTTAAAATTTAGTGTGACAAAGATTTTCAAAGACAACCACGCAGAAAGTCTGTGTGGTACTGTATGCATCCAAACTTGGGACACAATTTAAGTTTAACTTCAAAATACATACATTATAATGAAAGCGTCAATCAATCATTTAAGCTGGTCATAATACTGATAATATTAGATTGGTTTTGTTATATCACCCATGTCATGAATAACATTGATCTGAGTGTGATCTGATTTTTTGACAGATTTTTTGACTGAAAATATAGTTTTGCTACCCATCAATTTTGCTACAGAATATTTAAAGATAATTCCTATTATCTACTCTCTTTTATGAACTCATCTTGACTTTAGATTTTATTAAGGCATTAAAGTGTATACAATAGGAAGAAATCATAAGGAGAAAGAAAGAAAGAAAGAAAGAAAGAAAGAAAGAAAGAAAGAAAGAAAGAAAGAAAGAAAGAAAGAAAGAAAGAAAGAAAGTGCATCTTAATACCACAAGTGTTCATCATTATCGATTGTCATCTGCATCACCACAAAATTGCAACTACAGGATGGATACGTGATATCCCTAGTAAACTTCAGCTTTTACTGAAATATCATATTTAGCTACAGTTCTCAGTCATTTTAATGTAACAACCAATGAACATGACTTCATGAAATTGTGTCACAAACCACAGCCTTACAGTTCTTTCCACTCACATTTCCAATAATAACAATAATGTGAGGAATTTATCCCGCAAATAGAACTTTGCACATTGTGGCTTTTCTTGCAGCTTTTGCCACGTGATTTTCTGCTGTGAAGCAGCCGTTTATGATTAAATCTAAATTAACATTTATGCCCCAGCTAGGTGCAATGATGATTGATATGAATAATCCTACTGTGTAGGAGAAATGCACCTGATAAATGAGTTCCAACGATTTTCCAGTATAACACAATGTCATTTAGTACTTTGACAGTAAGTTATACAGACACTTTGGAAAAGTGGGATTGAGGAGCTGAAAGAAAAGATGTTATCATTATTAACTGTATAAATAATGTCTATTTCAATATAGCAATGAATTTGGAGAAGTTGGAACTAATACCAATGAAAAGTATTATATTTAAAAAATTAAATTGCAGAAATAATAAAAATAAACTATCATAGAACAGTACTGTCTCATAGGCCCCTGAATTCAGTACTGGAGCACCAACAAGATCTCGTTTTACACTCTTGAGGGCTATTTTCTGTGTATCTTGGTGGGAAGAATTTTTTATATGTTTTGAAAATAATCTATTTTTGTCTGCTATCTTTTGGTATGGCCGCTATGTTGATGATAACCTCATTATAAGGAGGGGCAACACAGCTTCTGCCCATTCCATCCCTCTGTTGCACTTGTTTCCCAATGTTTGATAACATTTACTCTGCAATAATACATGTAATCATTGAAGTAAAGGTATGATTGCATTCAGTATCCCAGTGCCTGTAAGGAACTGGCTTCATTTTATAGCCCTAAAACCTGCTGGCTGGTTCCCTTTAAGCAAGGTGATATCAGTCACTGTTCTGGGCGTGTCCATGTCCTCACGTGCTCCCTCACTCTAACCCTCAATTCCTTGGATGTTAATCCCACATATATTAGTGGGCATCCACATGTTGCCAAGAATAGGGTCAGTCTTTAATATGGGCCTATGTTAAGATAAAATCGATCTCATTGTTCCCCATTTCGGGTTGTATGTGCTAATAAAACCTACCTTCTGATCTCCAAACTTATCTCTTGCAGTATATCTCAGAAGTCTACTCCTAGGGGTGTTTTTAGCCCTCAAGTACCCACTCTTGATGTTTATATTACTATATCCACAGTCCTTAAAACAAAGTTTTAAGTCACTCAATTGCTTCTCAAATCTGTGATCAGACAAACAAATATGCTTTGTCCTTAGAAACTGGCAGGTCAGAATGGCATAGATGGTCGATGGGTACTGGGTAAAGGAAGTATGTAGAAGTGCATTAACCAATGTGTCTTTTCAAAACATGTCAGTCTGCACAAATGGATGTTCTTAAATCAAAATTTGAATGACAAAGAAATCAATTTTTTCGATTCTCATCTTATATGTTAATTTGATATTAAAAGGATTGAGTTGCCCCATGAAAGTCTCAAGCTGCCCCTCGGAGCCCTGCCACACAATTAGGACGTCATCAATATAATAGAGCCAGCACTGCATGTGGTCACAGCCATGCACGCCCTCATCACCAAAGATGTTCCGTTCCCAATATCTGAGAAATAAATTGGTGTACAAAGGTGCACAGGCCACACCTATCACAGTGCTGCATCTCTGCAAGTTAAAGACAACCTTTAATACAAAAAAAGTGTGTGTCAGGGCATAGCAGAGCAGCTCCAGAATCAGGTCACCCATCGTGCCACCCGTCCTCCAGATTCAAGGAAGAAATGTACCATAGGGAGGCCATCTTTGTGATAAATGCATGTGTAGAGCAACTTTACATCAACAGTAGTATTCATCATGTCTTTATCCACAAAGATGCCATCAATCCTATTGAGGAATCTGTTGGATCCTTGACATATGATAGGTGTAATTCAACTAAAGGCTTCAAATAGTAATCAATAGACTTAGATATTGGATCACATAGACCATCGATGATGGGCACAATCGGACATCCCGGCAGACTGAGGACATCTTTGTGAATATTTGGGAGCAAGTAAAAGGTGGGTACCTGGGGAAATTTGATAAAGCGTGCTTCCAATTCCTTACTGCTGAGTAATCTGTGATCTTTTGTCTTATCTAAGATCAATTTCAACTCGGTAGTAATTTCTGATAGTGGGCAATGTGACAACTTAAAGTATGTATCGTTGTTTCTCAGCTGGTGTAAAACTTCTTTTTCAAACATTACAATGGGCTTATCACTCTGCTTCCCCCCTTATCCCCTCATTAATAACTACATCATCTAAGTGGTGCAACTCATTAAGAGCCTTTCTCTGTCTTCTAGTGAGATTATCCTGACCGCACCTCCTACAAATCTGTCTGAAGTCATTAACTACCAACCTAAAAAAAAGATTCGATTGTAGGGCATAATGACAAGTGGAGGAATTTAGTTGACCTGGGAAGTATCTCTCTGGGAAACCAACTTGCTGGGCTAGCATGTTCCTCCTGAAATAAATCATCCAGATCAGTCGTCAGTGCCTCTCTCTTAGTCAGAAAAGGAGTAGAGCCGGGACTCTTTTGGAACATTCATTTGAAAATCAGCTTTCTGGCAAATAAATATGCATGCTTCATAGCTTAAAAAGAAATTGAAATCATTGGTTGGAGAGAAATTGAGACCCTTAGCAAGCACCTCAACTACGTTGGTCACGTGGTGGCACTCTCTTCTCATAGAACCAATTTATTACACAGATTTGAAACTCCATGTCAAAGATTTTTCCTATGCTTTTCTCCACACAGCTCACTTCCACAGCACTACTTCTACCCCACCATGGCAGCCTAGAATTACTTTTCTAAACTCCAGGTCCTCATTCCACATAAACTCTGTGCCCATTGCCCACTATCTCAAGGTCCGCACCAATCCATTACAACATTTTGGACTTTCAGTTCTATATCTCTGGAGTTGGCTCCCTTCTATTGTCTCCTCTCTCATTGTTCTTCGTCTCAAGATATGATAATCATATTTCAGATCTTTCACCATATATCCATTTCCAGTATTGCTATATCTATTAGTGATGACCGAATGTGAAAATGTTGAAGTGGTCGCTACTCAACTTAAGCAGGACAGATGCTTGGATGGCCTCGATTTGTTATCGAAAATATAGGAAGTCATTAGGAATTTCGAGCATTTTTCCAGAAGATACTAATAGGAGGTCTATGAAGGCAGGAAAACTGCTAAAATGGATGGAAACAGCACTAAAATGGAATGAAAACAGCATGGGAAAGGTGACTGGATGTGTCTCTCACTCCCAGATCGCTGCTGGGAACAATGTTGTTAAAGTATTACTTCACTATTATGGATTGACATTAAGACAGAAAAAAACATAGATAAAATGAATTTTACAGGAACAAAATGTTAGGAAACATTTGTCCATGTATAATTGTATATAAATTTTAAATAAAAGAATATATAATCGTATATAAATTTTAAATAAAATAAAGCCTTCTCCCCCTTTGTGTCTGGGCACATTATCAATGTGTGCACAAGTTGTCATGAAGTTGAATTTCCAGATAAATTGCACACTTGCATTTCTCATTCTGTCACTTCACTTTGGCTTTTCCTGATGTAGTGTTATGATTTATTGGGTAATGATGTACAAATAAAAACTGAAAAGTGGGGCATGCAATATTATTCAGCCCCTTTACTTTTAGTGCAGCAAATGCACTCCAGAAGTTCACTGAGGGCCGCTTTACACACACCAACTTCTGTGTCCAACTTCTGAACAGATCTCTGGTTGCAGTGAAATCATGGACACATTGTTCCATTTGTACACAGCCACAAAATGGAACAATGTGTCCATGATTTCACTGCAACCAGAGATCTGTTCAGAAGTTGTAAGAACAAAAAGAGAAAAAGGGGGCGCAATGGTGCAATATCGCCTTAAAACTCTGAGATCTTATGGCTCTATATCTACTAACCTTCTAGTGTTGTGCGGTCCATGCACAACACTGGTGTAGGTTTGCGCGATCATAGGGGTCTTCCCCATAAGGCAGGCTAATTCCAGTTGTTGTTTAATGGATGCCTCCTACCCTGCGACCTCCGGGCCCGCCGGCCGCAGATGTCTCTGCTCACTTCCTCGTCTTTACAAAGGCTCCGCCTACTCACGTCCCGTGTGACCGGGCGCGCTGACGTCAGACAGGTCCTATGTCTGCAATGTTAAGCCGTTGCCACGGTGATCCAGGTCCTTAGGCTATGAACAAGCAGCTCCTGCCATGCTGTCACGGGTGGCACGGATGACAGGGTGGAGGCCACGCGCAGACGATCCCAGCGTTTGGCCCATCAGCCATAATGGTGGAGGATGGTCCGTCTCTTTCAGGGGCATTTACCTTCTGTGTTGATGGAGAGAAGGTGTGATGAGATCTCTCTATTATGGGGAGACGGCTGTGGAGGTCTTGCGCTCGGTCTGGTTTTATCCACCAATGTTGTAGGTCACTAGGACCCAGCAGACTCCTTCCACCTTTATAAGGAGGTTCATTACCCTTCCTCGGTGCAGGTGATAGTTCCTTGTGCACACTTTATCCTTGCTCCAGCAGAAGCTGAGATTGTGGAGGTTGCTGTGTTCTGCTGTCAGATAAGTGTTTCCTTTTCCCAAATGTCTGTCTTCCCTGGTGTTTGTCTTTAGTTGATAGTGGAGGGGTCTAGTGAACCTCTCCATCTGATCCTTAGATAGGATAGATCTAGGATCAGAGAGGGACGAGGTTCGTGGTCGGCGACAGTTGAGGAGACTGTATAGGGACGTTAGGGCAGACAGGGTCAGCTCTAGGAAGTCTAGGGGTCACCGTCTCCTTCTTGTGCCCTTAGCATTAGGGACTCCTGATCCCCCCCCCCGTCGTTATCCTACACTGGGTGTCTTCCCCACTCCCAGCGTGACACATGCCCTCAATGAGAAAAACGATCCAATTTAAACAAATAGCACGGTCTCTTTCTGGGCGCTCAGACAAAAGCAAGGATTCCTGATGAGGTGAAAAGTCCTTTATTGAAAAAAACCTCCGTCACCACGACATGTTTCGATGGTGTAGTACCGTCTTCCTCAAGTGGAATGGAGATTAAGTAACAATTAAAACTTTATCTAGGGCGGCCCAGAATCCCATTGGGCCAAAAAAATTTGTGAGAGGACTAATAGGTTAAAAAGAGGGTGTATACCAAAGTTATTTTGGCCCAATGGGATTCTGGGCCGCCCTATATAAAGTTTTACCGTCGAAACATGTCGTGGTGACGGAGGTTTTTTTCAATAAAGGACTTTTCACCTGATCAGGAATCCTTGCTTTGGCCTGAGCGCCCAGAAAGAGACCATGCTATTTGTTTAAATTGGATCTGTTCAGAAGTTGGTCACAGAAGTTGGTGTGTGTAAAGCGGCCCTAAGGATCTCTGAATGATCCAATGTTGTCATAAATGACTGGTAATGATAAATAGAATCCACCTGTGTGCAATCAAGTCTCCCTATAAATGCACCTGCTCTGTGATAGTCTCAGGGTTCTGTTTCAAGTGCAGAGAGCATCATGAAGACCAAGGAACACACCAAGCAGGTCCGAGACACTATTGTGACGAAGTTTAAAGACGGATTTGGATACAAAAATATTTCCCAAGTTTTAAACATCTCAAGCAGCACTGTGCAAGCGATCATATTGAAATGAAAAGAGTGTCAGTCCACTGCAAATCTACCAAGACCTGGCTGTCCCTCTAAACTTTCATCTCGAACAAGGAGAAGACTAAACAGAGATACAGCCAAATGGCCCATGATCACTCTGGATGAACTGCAGAGATCTACAGCTGAGGTGGGAGAGTCTGTCCATAGGACAACAATCTGTTGTACACTGCACAAATCTGGCCTTTATGGAAGAGTGGCAAGAATAAAGCCATTTCTCAAAGATATCCATAAAAAGTCTCGTTTGAAGTTTGCCGCAAGCCAACTGGGAGACACACCAAACATGTGGAATAAGGTGTTCTGGTCAGATGAAACCAAAATGGAACTTTATGTTTGGCGTAAAACCAACACAGCTCATCACCCTCAAAACACCATCCCCACTGTCAAACATAGTGGTGGCAGCATCATGGTTTGGACCTGCTTTTCTTCAGCAAGGACAGGGAAGATAGGTAGAATTGATGGGAAGATGGATGAATTCTGAAAGAAAACCTGTTGGAGTCTGCAAAAGACCTGAGACTGGGATAGAGATTTATCTTCCAACAAGACAATGATCCCAAACTTAAAGCAAAATCTACAATGGAATGGTTCAAAAATAAACATATCCAGGTGTTAGAATGGCCAAGTCCAGACCTGAATCCAATCGAGAATCTGAAGAAAGAGCTGAAAACTGCTGTTCACAAATGCTCTCATCCAACCTCACTGAGCTCGAGCTGTTTTGCAAGGAAGAATGGGCAAGAATTTCAGTCTCTCGATGTGCAAAACTGATAGAGATATAACCCAAGAGACTTGCAGCTGTAATCACAGCAAAAGGTGGCGCTATAAAGTATTAACTCAAGGGGTCCAAACAATATTGCATGCCCCAGTTTTCAGTTTTTTATTCGTTAAAAAAGTTTAAAACATGCAATAAATTTTGTTCTACTTATCGATTGTGTCCCACTTGTTGTTGATTCTTCACAAAAAAATTTGAATTTATATCTTTGTTTGAAGCCTGAAATATGGCAAAGGGTTGAAAAGTTCAAAGGGGGCCAAAGACTTTCACAAGGCACTGTAATAAGGTGTAGATATAGTAGAGCTACTTGTGTGTACAAAGTATATGCTTATGGCGTAGTACAGTAAACTGTAAGAAAGAAATCAACCTATTATGTATGTGAAAGGTGAATATCCAACAGAGACTATTGCAGTGATCAAAATGGTTAAGTCTGGATGTGTCACAGGGGGAGTTGGAAGTTTGTAGTGTGAGGAGAGGCACAGAGAAGGATTTGAGTTGTGTCTACAGTCTGAAGCCTACAAGTCAAGACTGAGAGAGCTCTTCCTACAGCTGAAAGAGACCAGTGTTGTGTGAGTGAAGCGGAAGTGAACAGAAAAGCAGCAAGATCACAAGTCAGGAACTTGTGAGTGACTAAACCTCAGATGCTGAAGATTTTGTGTGGGACAGGCTGAGAAAAGGGAAGTGATCCCAGCAAGGTGCTTAGTTTGGGAAATCCAGAATACCGGATGCTGCCCGGCATGATGCATGAAAGGGAGATAAGAGCCATAATGGCATCCTCCTGAAAAGGGATCACTGTCCATGGTTGCGTGTGCAAGTAAAGTGAGTTCAATTCAGCTGTCTAATAAAGAACTGTCCAAAAGTAAAATGCCATCACTAATAACCATAAAGATTGTGCCTCTGTATTAGACAGAGGATAAGACAAGTATTGCCTGCTGTGTAACGCTCATGCAAGCTGTTCACTGTATGTGATAGGTCTTATATGTAGTGAGCTGACTTCCCTGCCTATAGTGTGTTTTGTAAGACTGTGGCATAAAATCATATTGTCTAAATTTTATGAAATGAATGCCAAGGTTGGAAGTAAGATCATCAGCACTCACACACACCAGGGGCTGCTTTGAGCAGAGGTGTTCCCCGTATGACAAACTATGCAGTTGTGGGGAAGATGCCTAAGTCTGAAAGGCATAGCTTGGGGGTAGTCCTTCTCCTATCCATGAAGCTGCCACTTGTGGATTATCAGGTTGTATAAATTGTATGTTGTAGTTTGTGGCTGTTGGGACTGTTATTTTGCTGAGAAGTGAATTACTATTATAATATTGCAAGTTATAAAGAGAAATTAGCTTATCATATTGTGGTTGGAGTCATTCATAGCAGCACCGTATCTTTCACAAATGTATTACTGGCGTTCCGGTCATTACAATGTCAGCTGTGTAATGTCAGCTGGCATCAAGTCCTGGTGTTGGTAATGGAAAGACGACAAACACCCCCATTACCAACCCAGTAAGTAAAAAGAGCAAAAAGACACACACAAAAATTTTGTTTTGTAAAAATTACCCTGGACTCCTAGTCTACCAATTTGTTACAAAAAAAGCCTTGAGGGTCCGAAGTAGTCCATTGACTACAAAGCAGTCCATGGATGAGAACTTGAAAGGCATAAAAAGACAGAGGTAAAAAAAAGAAGGAAGAGACAGTCCCTCATTCACCCATTCATTATTAAAAAAATATAACCCTGCAGCTCTAACATACTCCTTGACACTCCCATAATGCTCTCTGATCTGTGACGACCGTTGATGACATCAGTCATGTCACCACTTGCGAGACATTCCGGGTCTCGTTCTGCCCTATGTGAGAGCCAGCGAGAGTGGTGATGATGTCACCATTTGTCACCTAGTAGCATAGAGGGCAGCTTGACTGGGATTAACGTATCAAAGCATCATTCATAGAACTAAGCTACATAGCTTGTATAACAAAATCGGTGGACGTCATGTAACCGGCATTGTTTAAGTCAGATCTCAGGGGATTCTTTTAAAATAAATCAGTGAATGAGGGACTGTGTCTTGTTTTTATTTCTTTACCACTCTCTTTTTATGTCTTTCAGGTTTCTATTTGTGAACTACTTCGGATTCGGTGGACTACTTTAGATCTTCATGGCTTTTGATCTTAGGGTGCGTTCACACCACGATTTTTAGGGAGCCGATGCTGTCCGATATAAATCGGACAGCATCGGCTCCCTTCTGATGCCTGGAATCGGGTGCCAAATAGGCACCCGATTCCGGCATAAAATCGGCGCCGGGCTGCAAAAAAAGAAAAAAAAAAAAAAATTATTCTCACCTCCCCCCGAGCCCCCGCCGTCTTCCGCCATCTTCCTCTAGGCTCCCGGTGGCTCCCGCAAGCTGCCGGTGTCAGCAGAGGTGTACCTCTGCTGTACACAGGACCTGCGGTGATGTCACAGTCACGTGACCGCGGGTTCACCATTGTGAACCCGCGGTCACATGACTGTGACATCACCGCAGGTCCTGAACAGCAGAGGTACACCTCTGCTGACACCGGCAGCTTGCGGGAGCCACCGGGAGCCTAGAGGAAGATGGCGGAAGACGGCGGGGGCTCGGGGAGAGGTGAGAATAATATTTTTTTTTTTTCTTTTTAATCCTTGTGCTCTCAGGAGCAGTTTTACTGTACTGAGCATACTCAGTACAGTAAAATGGGGTCCGAGGAGACATCACATGTTTCCTCGGACCCTTCTCCATAGGGCCCCATGTTAGGGATCGGGTCAGATCGGATGTGCACTAAATCCCATCCGATTTGGTCCGATCCGACTCTGTCAGATTTTGTAATCGGATGAAAAAATCGTTGCAGGCAACGATTTTTTTCTCCTGGAAAAAATCGGCCAAAATCGGGCAGAATCGGATCGGACCAAATCGGATGGCATTTAGTGCACATCCGATTCGGTCCGATCCCCATAGGGATGCATGGGGCCCGAAAATCGGTCCGATGCTGTCCGATTTTTTTCGGACAGCATCGGAAATGCAAAAATTGCAGTGTGAAAGCACCCTTATTTGAATAAATTTGTGAACCTGGAAAAGAGTCAGGGGGTGTTTTCAACTCCTTCACCCCTGGGTGATTTTCAGTTTTTCGGTTTTGTTCTTTCCTCCCTGGTCGGTACAAGTTTGTACATACCAAACATGTATACTTTTAATTTTATCTAAGTGGTGATAATAAAAATGATAAATTTGTCTGAAAAAAAAAAAAGAATTGTACTTTTGTCGCCATTTTCTGAAATGCATAACATTCTAATTTTTTTGGAATCTAGGCATGTAAGATATAGTTTATTTTTTCTGTATTGAGCTGATGTTTTTAATTATAGTTATTGCATTATATTGCAAGATTGCAGCGACCAAAAAACTTGATTTTGGCGTTTTTCCTGTTTTTTTTTCTTTTCGCAGGTTACTGATCAGATTAGTTAATTTATATTTTTGATAGATCGGTCATTTCTGAAAATGTTTATATTTTTGTATTAGTTTTATTTTCAATAGGACAAAAGGGGGGTGATTTAAACTTTTTTTTACGTTTATTAATTTTACCTGTTCCCCTCTCTATAAAGCAGTGCTGATGCACAGCAGAAATGATCATCTCCTGGGAATGCAGGCTGAAGTACATCATGACAGAAACAGGGATCATTATCTGACCACTCACTGTAATGGCAACATATCGGTGCCCCGTGATCATATCACAGGGTTGCCGATGGCGGCAGGAAATTGTGTGATCCCCCGCTGATGCGTTAGATCGCGATGTCAAAGCTTTACTGTGTTCTAACTAGTTAATCTGTTAGCTGCTTATGTCTGCTGATCAGATCATCCAACATGTACAGGGAGTAATGCAAACTCACATCAATGAAATAAATGCAACCAACCAATGCCTAAGATGAAGGTTTGACTTGGTGCATACTGAACCCAACAAACATTATTAAGTAAACAGTTATACTCAAAAAGGGGGAGGGGAACACATCAAAAGACACAAACAGTGAAATTGAAATGTGAATATGCATTACTGCAATGAAAAAAAAACCCTGAAAACCTTTTCTGAAAAAAATTGGATACTTTGCAAATAAATGGCCAAATTTACTTGAGCCCAGATGCCACAACAAGGTGTACCACTCAACTGGGACCTAACCTAGTTTTGTGCCTCTCTTTGAATCAAAACTAACCTATCACCTATGAGCTGGAAAGGGACCTGCAAACAGGGGTTGCCGATGATGGTGGGGAACAGTGTAATGTTTGACAGTGCGATCCAACTAGGTAATTTGTTAGCTGCACATGTCAGGAGCAGATCATCTGACATGTACATGGAATGATGCAAGCATAGCACATAAGCTCACATCAAAGCAGGGAATGCAACCAGTAACGTACCTATACATCATTGGTCGTGAAGGGGTTAAAATAAAATATTTGTGTGTCTTTTTTCTCTTTTTACTTACTGGCTCAGTTATGGGGGTGATTGATAAATGCATCTCCATTACTAATATTAGGGCCTAATGTCAGCTAACATTACACAGCTGACATTACTTCATAAACCATTACCCCGATTACCATCACAACAGGACAATCAAGATGAACTGAGAAGCCCGAGAACTCGGGTATGTAATGTGATGTGCCACTTCCGGGGCTGCTTGTATTTTTAGACTTGGAAGGGGTAAATGACTATTGGCTATTGGTCCATAGCGTGAAAAACCTGTTGCATCATTCCCAAGAAGACTCATGGCTGTACTAGCTCACATGAGTGCTTCTACTCAATACTGAGCAAAGGGTCTGAATTCTTATAACCATGTGATATTTCAGTTTTCTAAATCAGCAAAAATGTCTACATTTCTATGACAGATGGGTGCAGAGTGTACAATAATGAGAAAAAGATGAACTTTTTTGAATTTACCAAATGGTGGCAATGAAACAAAGAGGGAAAATTTTAAAGGGATCTGACTACTTTCCATACCCACTGTACGTCACACATTGTAAGGTTTAATGGTGTGTCATGCAGCAACAAATAAACAGGACATATAATTATATACAGGGTTAGTCGAATTTGCTAGGATTGGAATTCACCATTTTACCAGGAAAATATTAGAGTCCTCAGTGGTTAATACCTTTTAATGCCTAACTGAAAAGATGGTAAATAATAGCAAACGTTACCATTTACTAGGAGATTCTAATCACAGCAAATGTATTCTTTGCTAATTGACTGCTCTTTATTATATTCTGGGATCTCACCTACTGCCTATGACATACAAACACAGGGCTGTCCAGCTGGCCACCTTTGTGATTGGTTTGTTTTGTGCAAATTACAAAAAAATGATACAGTAGAATATGTATTTTGGTAAAATTGATATTAAATTCCATCCCATTGGAGTTGAATCACCCTTCATTAATCTTATCAGTAAACTCTTCCAGAGTGTGTCAGCCAATTCCTCTCATTTCAAGATTTATGTTTAATAAGATTCAATAAAGCCTTTTAGATTATACCCCGTATTTGGTAGAGTTTTTCTGGTTTATTTCAAGGGTACGTCATGTATGAGCAAGGTTTGATGACCATGTCATACTAGAATCAGATTAACTATCGTGACCATCTGGTCTCCAGACCTGAGTTAACGTAACAATATATTTTAAGTCGGTCGACAGGGTAGGGGGTACTCGGATACCGTGACAGGTAGCTACTTCAGTGGGGATCATGGCTGATCGGGTCCCGGTCCCGTGCCCTGGGCACTCAATGGCTGAGGGGAAAATTATTTGGGATGGGGGATTATTATACATTAAGCCACCTGTGGTACCTGGTAATGTAGTTACCAGTGCTGCAGCCGGCCGCTGAGGTGATGGTGATGCAGCTTTGGGTAGTACAGCTCCCCACAGGCAGAGCTTTACCTCAGGGCAGGGGTGGATGAGGGGAGTAGTAGTCCTTGGGTCTATGTAAGTTCTCCAGTGGCGGTGGTGAACAAAGAATACCAGACACCAAGTAGCCCAAACGGTTCTTTTACTGGTACCAGATGGATCAATAGGTACAAGGTATAGTCTAGTTTGCTAAGGGTTTGTGGTGGTCGTTATTCTTGGTGATCAGCCCACCATTGCTCGTGGGGCCCGGACGCCTCTGTGCCGCCGACTGCTCCTTCCTCCCGGTCCTCCTCTCCGGAACTCTCCTTGACAAACTCCTCCACAATTATGTCAGGCACCTCAAAGGACCGGATCAAATCCTCTGGTTCGGCGGCCTCTTCCTCTCTAGGCTCCACAGCTGCTGGTATTGCTGTTTCTGAATTTTCCTGAATGGGTGGTAGATTGTTGAACTGAGGTTCTTCAGTTTCAGAGATGGTAATGGAGTCGGGCTCTGTGGGGGCAGAATCATCACCGGCTACTGGGTGCTCGGTCTCTAGTCTTTCCATCCTGCGGCTCAGTTTTACAACCATCTCAGCACTCCAATGCTGGACGGTCCATTTCATGGTCTCTTGGAGTCGGGCTCGCAGGTCCCGCAATGCAAAACTCAATGTCACACCCTCGGTTTCCAGGGTAGGCACTCCTGGGGCAGCACGGTCGGCCTTCATGTCCTCCTCGACTTCCCGGATCAAGTTGGCAAGTTTTAACACTGGCATCATGAAAGGCCGCTGACAGGTAACAGGTCTAGTTGCCAATGTCTCTCGATCTGACTTCTGGTAACACCCTGTCCACCTCTCAGAGTACCGAGCTGATGCGGTCCAGTTCTTGACCCGTCCCCTTGGCTGTTTGATGGGTAGGGGGGCGGGGAGACACTTTGGCGCCTCTTGCATGGCCTTACATCACTAAGGGGCCGAGGCACGCCCCTAGGCCAGCACATAGTCATTTACATTTTTAGACCGCCTGTTCTGAAAAGTTCAGTCAATCAGTCCTCAGGTCTTTCCAGAACCAGCCACTGCACTTCGTCAATCCTTGGCAGAGTGAAGGGGCGGAGCATATTTTCACGCTTTTTTTCAACCGCTCTGTGACACAGCTTAATTTCTGTGCCAATGGCTGTTCAGTTCACAGTTTAATAGTTAATAAAGTAAATAGGCACACTTTACCTAGTATTACCAGGCTGGTTGGATCCTGTTCGTGATGCCATAAATGAGTCGGTCAACAGGGTAGGGGGTACTCGGATACCGGACAGGTTGCTACTTCAGTGGGGATCATGGCTGGTCGGGTCCCGGTCCTGTGCTCTGGACACTCAATGGCTGAGGGGAAAAATATTTGGGATGGGGGATTATTATATGTGATGCCACCTGTGGTACCTGGTAATATAGTTACCAGCGCTGCAGCCAGCCACTGAGGTGATGGTGATGCAGCTTTGGGAAGTACAGCTCCCCACAGGTGGAGCTTTACCTCAGTGCAGTGGGGTGGATGAGGGATGTAGTAGTCCTTGGCTCTGCGTAAGTTCTCCAGGCAGCAGAGGTGAATAAAGGATACCAGACACCAAGTAGCCCAAACAGTTCTTTTACTGGTACCAGATAGATCAATAGGTATACAGTACAGTCTAGTTTACCAAGGGTTTGTTGCCACAGGATTTGGGGGTTAGCACAGAGTCTGTCAGAGGTTGTCTTTCTAACTCTTGAGTCTGGTTTCTGGTCCCTGGGTGTGTTGCTTAAAGTCTCTCTTACTTGTCAGCATCTTGAATCCAGCTATGGGACAGAGGTTGAACTACTTTGATGGGTGCTGTGGCACCTTCTTGATAAGGCCCTCAGCCTGCCGGTTAGCAGTTTGGGATAAACCTTAACAAACCGCCTCAGTTCTGGAGTACCGGGATGACCTGAGAACCCCAGACGGTTATGACCAGTCCTAGAGTGCTTCCTTCTTGTCTGGGTTACCTCTTTAGTTTTGGAGGTACCCTCCTGTCAGAGCTGCAGATTACTCTGTGTCCGTCCGTTCTAATCTCCTCACACTGTGTCTCTGACCCCTGTCAACTGTAGCTTACATCATGTCTCCCGCTCATATAAGCCTACCCCCTGGGACCTACTAAATATACAGTCCCCGGTGCTAGGGTGTCTATGATTGGGATTTTGTGGTTTTGAATACAGACTCTGTAGCTTCCCCCTCTACCTGTGACTATGGAGGCACTACACCTTTTGTTTGGGCTGCAGTACCTCCCTGTGGCGTCCCATCAGAGGGGCACCACATATTCCTATGAGGACAGGAGGGTGGTCTGTCAGGTCAGCTGTTCCAATCCAAGCACGGTCCGTGTTTGATAGGATGAATTACACATAGACCATAATATTGTACATTACATTTATTATCTGTTAATGTAAAGTGCAGATACTTAATTTCTAAGAAAAATGAAGTGTAAAATATTAGATGGCATGGCTACTGAACTACAATGAGTCCTGCTGGTTTAGCAATATAATAATTAACAAGTAGCCATCCATTATTAAGGAGAGACGGCAGGTCATGCTGTGCACTGTTTGTTCTCAAAGAGGTCTCCTCTTAAAATAATTAGGGCTTCAATTTATTTCAAGTAATTTAATTTTTTTTTGTTGAGTTAAAAAACTATATCTAAAATTTTATGATTAGATTGTGCAGCTTAATGTATATAGGGAAAAATACCTTTTCCAAGTCTCTTTGAGGTTTACATACAGACAGCATTCTGAAGAATAAAAATACTTAAACTATACTATTGCTTTAGTTATCTATAATATTTTACAGGTTACATCTGTTAAGTATATTTATAAAGATGGTGTTACATTGTGCTGCTTTTTTATTATATCAATAGGTCCACATATATTTGGACAGGGGACTACACTTTTCTCATTTTTGTTCTGTTCATTACCACAATGGATTTTGAACAAAACAATTCAAATGTAGTGTAAGTTCAGAATTTCAGCTATAATTTATTGGGTTGAAAAAAATTACTGCATAAAAATGTGTGAAACAAAGCATATTTTACACTCAATCTCTTCATTTCAGGGGCTCAAAAGTAATAAGACAAATTAAATAATTGTAAATATGTTGATTTCAAATGCTTGGTTCAAAACCCTTGGTTTGTAATGACTTCCTAAAGTCTTGAACTCATGGATATCACCAGATGCTGTGTTTCCTCCTCTGTAATGCTCTGTCAGGCCCTTACTGCAGCAGTTTTCAGTTAATGTTTGTTTGTGGGTCTTTCTGTTTGAAGTTTAGTCTTAAACAAGTGAAATGCAGCTCTATTGTGGTTGAAATCAGGTGACTGACTTGGCCATTCAAGAGCTTGATGACAGCTGTCAAACCTCAGCTTTCATTAATCCCTTCCAATACTCTGATTGCCACCTCACCAGGACATCCGGAAGGGCGATGTAAAGTGCTAGGAATTGGTACTTCTAATAAATACACAATTTTTGAGGGCAGCTGTGAGTTGCTGTTCTGTGGCCTGGTCTGCCCAATAACTATGGACTTCCTCAAGCTTAAAAATAATGGGCTACACTGTATTTTGATTGCCAGTCAAGGTAAAACCAGTTGGGGGTGGCAGCCCATAGCTAGCTGTTTTATCAGTGCTGAAAAGCAAAAATACGGGACCCCAATGCAAATGTTTTAACTTATTTATTTTTACACACCTATGACAGCAGGTTCGTTCCCAATACACTAATGTATATGGCAATCTATTAGAGACGTAAGCCACAATGGAAGTGACACAACAGCCAATAACAGACGCTCTCACAGAGAGTGACAGTATCTGTGATTGGCTGTTGGAATCAGAGTGCAGTGACTAAAACTGAGGTTAATAAATGGACCTGGAAGAGGTGTTACAAGTGTGCGGTCCTCAATAAGTATAATATTCCTTCTTTAATCCCCATTTTGCTTCCTTTTGCAGCCCTCCAGCCCTTACTGCCACCATTTTATACCTGTAAAATTTGTGTCTGCATAGACTAATATGAAGTTCGGGGTTCATCATAATATGTGTTTGGGCACTGTGGGTGCATCAAAAAGTGTATGTTGTGAGAATTGGGAGGGCATTATACTGTGTGCTGAGTCACTAGAAACTTCATACTGTGAGGACATCACATTGTATTGAGACATTGGGGGGTCTATTTTGGGAAGAATACTGTGGATTGGTTGTGAAGAGCATCATGTTGTGTTTGGAAAAAGTGGGTTCAACATACTGTGTGGAAATAAGGCATTAATCTGTGTATGGGACCACTGTGGGTATTTATTATATGTGCAGGGAACACTGTGTAAGCATCATACGGCGTATTGGTGGGCATTGTGGCAGACATGAAAGGGTATAAAGGGCTGGGCAAGGAAACGGGTATGTTATATATAAAAGAAAAAGTGAGGTGAGAGAAATAAAAGTTGCTGCAAAATAGTATACATTCACTGTATATATCCCATTTTTTCGAACTTTCAAAGTGGAAGGTATTGTTTACAGTAATTGATTACTTTGAGCAACTGAGACTCAACTCTACAGAGTAACTCATAGTAGTTGGTTTGTAATCCTAATTAAAGGGGAGTTTGCTAATAGTTTTGACCTTCTAAACTGGATTTAAAACTGTATTAAGGTTTTGTGAGAGAAAATGAACTAGACTTATATGCATGGTCATGCATGTTACAAGATTGAGGAATCCAAGGTTTAATTTCTGAAATCACTAGTGCTAGTAAGTAGCCTCCTCATGTGCAGTGTCCCTACTCTATGCGTTGTAGCTACAGGATATATTGGTTTTCTAAAGTGCTACTCTCCTAAGTCTTAACCAAATGTTCAAAAAAAATTAGCTGACATTAATACTCATATTTTCTCTTTTAATATGCTTTAATATGATTTTAATATTTTAATAGGCTTTTAATATGGCCTAGGAATTCCCTTATACATTAAAGGAGTCATCTCACAAAAAAATGCAAAAAGGTATCATGCAAAACTCAATATTAGATTTCAAAAGAAATGTATTTGCAATACTCAACCTATAAATATATTATGTGGTTTAGTAAATATATTAAATTTTCAACTGCAGTATTACCCCTAGCTGTTTCTATGGTGGCTGGATGGTTGGTCCACCTCCAGTAGTCATACAGTTGTGGCCAAAAGTATTGACACCCCTGCAATACCACATTGAGCATGGAGAAAAGAAAGAAGACCAAAGAACTGTCTGAGGACTTGAGAAACCAAATTGTGAGGAAGCATGAGCAATCTCAAGGCTACAAGTCCATCTCCAAAGACCTGAATGTTCCTGTGTCTACCGTGCGCAGTGTCATCAAGAAGTTTAAAGCCCATGGCACTGTGGCTAACTTCCCTAGATGTGGACAGAAAAGAAAAATTGACGAGAGATTTCAACGCAAGATTGTGCGGATGATGGATAAAGAACCTCGACTAACATCCAAACAAGTTTAAGCTGCCCTGCAGTCCGAGGGTACATCAGTGTCAACACGTACTATCTGTCGGCGTCTGAATGAAAAGGGACTGTACATAGGATACCCAGGAAGACCCCACTTCTTACCCCGAGACATAAAAAAGCCAGGCTAGAGTTTGCCAAAACTTACCTGAGAAAGCCTAAAACGTTTTGGAAGAATGTTCTCTGGTCAGATGAGACAAAAGTAGAGCTTTTTGGGCAAAGGCATCAACATAGAGGTTACAGGAGAAAAAAAGAGACATTCAAAGAAAAGAACACGGTCCCTACAGTCAAACATGGCGGAGGTTCCCTGATGTTTTGGGGTTGCTTTGCTGCCTCTGGCACTGGACTGCTTGACCATGTGCATGGCATTATGAAGTCTGAAGACTACCAACAAATTTTGCAGCATAATGTAGGGCCCAGTGTGAGAAAGCTGGGTCTCCCTCAGAGGTCTTGGGTCTTCCAGCAGGACAATGACCAAAACACACTTCAAAAAGTACTAGAAAATGGTTTGAGAGAAAGCACTGGAGACTTCTAAGGTGGCCAGCAATGAGTCCAGACCTGAATCCCATAGAACACCTGTGGAGAGATCTAAAAATGGCAGTTTGGAGAAGGCACCCTTCAAATATCAGGGACCTGGAGCAGTTTGCCAAAGAAGAATGGTCTAAAATTCCAGCAGAGCATTGTAAGAAACTCATTGATACTTACCGGAAGCGGTTGATCGCAGTTATTTTGGCTAAAGGTTGTGCAACCAAGTATTAGGCTGAGGGTGCCAATACTTTTGTCTGAAACATTTTTGGAGTTTTGTATGAAATGATCAATGTTTTGCTTTTTGCTTCATTCTCTTTTGTGTTTTTTCATTGGAGACAAATTAAATGAAGATAATAATACCAAAGAATTTGTGATTGCAATCATTTTCAGGAAGAAACTGAGTATTACCTGACAGAATTGCACGGGTGTCAATACATTTGGCCACAACTGTACATAGTTGCTGTAATAAGTGTAGATTAGATATAGATGTAGATAGATAGATAGATAGATAGATAGATAGATAGATAGATAGATAATCCAGTCTGGAGAAAGACTTGCAGCACTCCAAGTTCTCAATGTGAAAAGAACTTTCTTTATTGACAGGCACAAAAACATGCAACGTTCAAGTCACAAAGACTTTTCCTCAGGCACACCTGAGATAGATAGATAGATAGATAGATAGATAGATAGATAGTAGATAGATAGAACAAAGAGAAGGAAGCACTCTCCCAAAATATTGTATGATTACTTTTATTGGACCATGTGGCAAAATGTATAAATCAGATTTCTGTAGGTGCATCAAATAAAATGAGGCAGTATTCATCTGGCAGTTTTTCCTCAGTTATTACCGGGCTCTGAGGTGCTGGGCATTGTAGCTTGATATGCAGACAATCTTATGGGGTCATGATAACAAGTGATCTGGGTAACGTGCAATATGATGTGTATCGGCAATCTATTATGATATCCCTGGCCCTCAATTGAGGATGCAAAGGGGAAAGAGGGGTCATAAGAGTTCTTGTTTATATAGGTACTCATCTTATGCTGGCTTGATTATGGATTGTTCTGTGCTATGGTATCTAAGCCTGTAATTATGATTATAAAGCTGTAACCACACTGTCTTGGGGTTGTTTTAGGGGATGGTTTTAAAAGCCTATGTGTTTTGATTATTTAATAAGAAAATTGATATATATATATATATATCTCAGTGTGGAGGTGTGAATTTTGCCGTAAATCTTTATTTGGTTAATTAGATGTGAAAGGGGACTTTGTGTTTGTAGCATTCAAGAAGTATGGTAGAATTCTAAGAGTCTACTTCAGTTATCAAGAGCAGCTTCAGAGTAGGATTTACAAGCTCTTTTGGAAAGAGCTTATAAGCACTGCACATTGAGCATGATTGGCAATGCAATCGCCAGTAACCAAGGCAGCTAGCTATAAATAATAAGATTTAAAATTACTCTTTCCTTGAGAATGCAAATTGTTTTCATAATTAAATTGGAAGTTTGCTTGTGGAGATGATTGAATATATTTAAGTGTAACTGAATTCTACCTCAATATAACAAAAATCAACAGTTTTAAAATGTAGCTTATTTTAATTTCACTTCTATGCCACTAGTAGACATTTTACACAATTATAAAGGGCCATCAAAAACTTAAAAAAATACTTATACTCACCTAACCACTCACCTCTCCAATCCTTCTACATCTCACCATTACCTCTCCAATACTCATCATCTTCTGATAACCTCTTCATATTCGGCCATGACATCCGGCTCTGATGAAGGCTGGGACAGTCCTGCCCGTGTATGTGAAATGTCACGGCGCATATTGTGATGTAATGACATTTTGGCTTTACTTGTACTAGCGCAGAACTGTTTCGGGCATCATTACAGCTTGAAGTCCGGGCCTATAATGATGAGTCCTGGGAATTGTGAACTCGTAGCGACAATCAGAAGATTCAACAAGAACAAGGTGAGTGTTAGTATTGCTTTTATTTTTAAAATGTTGTGTTTATTATACTCTTGCATCTAGACAAACCCCAGATTATAATAAGGGACATTCAATGCACAGAGAATTTGTGTAAATCTAGATTCTGCCTGATCTGCTCACCCATTATTGTTTGCATTAACAAGGGCTTTGCATTTCAATCATATAAGAATATAAGATTAGTTTTTCAAAAAGTACTGGATCATCTATTACATATGTGGCGCCCCTGCTGTCTGGCTGCCACAAATGTTTTTTTTTTAATACCTATTGTAATGCCATGTCAGGGAAGAATGGGAGCTCTCTCTGCTGGAAATATTAAGCATCTAACACAACCTGATCTCTGGCCAGGAAGTTGAGCACTGAAGGCTTTATTTGGGCTGTGACTCAGCTTCTAGTTGGAGGTAGGAGGTTAGGTTAATAAGACATAGGTCCTTAGAGAAGAAAGCAGGAGCTGCTGCAAAGGGTCAAGCTACAAAGCAGGATACCAGCTTGATCCGGCATACAGGGCCCAGTGGCAGAAGCAAGAGGCTGGGTAGGTTCTATGCTCATCAGCCTCTCAAATGGAACATTCCAGGGTATCAGTAGTATAGAGAGTCAGGAACTATGCAATAGTGGCACTGATAATGCAGTGCCCACATTAGTAGCCTTTCAGAAGGTAAGCAACTAAGATGGAGTAACTAGAAACCTAAGAACTACAAAAGTAAGCAGGAAGACCACAATAGTCTCTCAGCAGAGCAGGCCATGGTTCTTCCCAGACTGGCTAGACCACGTACCTTGTGGGGTTTGTAGTCCATGGACCTGCTTGAGCAACCTACAGTAAAAAGGAAAAGCAAAGAGACTGACTTTGTATGTGTCCTATTATGCCTCCTTACTATTACTCTCATCATTATTATTCCCTGGGAGCCAGCTCTGGTTGGGAAGGGTTAAACAACTGCACTGCCATACCACCTATCTCCCAGGGATCCCCTGCAGTGCTGGTCACCTATAGGCTGAACATCCCAAATGGCATCACAAACTATTTATTTCTTTATTATTTTTATTTTCCATTTCTATTCTTCCTTCTCAGTGTGATCCAGGACCACAGCATTGGGCACTACCACTGTGATCCTAATAGCCCAGCTGCTGAGTCCCTTGGCGCTCCACACATATAAAGTTTATAAAAAAAAATATAATAGTATTAAAATTCAATTTATATTTCTATTATTGATAAAGATTAGCTGTGAGGTGAGAAATACTTGTGTTTGAGAAATTTAAATTAGCTAATTACATTTATAATAGTTGCTACAGTCCGTGACATAAGATGTTTTCTTTGGGAGAACTTGTTTATGTCAGATCCTTTTAAGTGTTAGTGCTGATATCAAGAAAACATTAAGAGAAAAAGAGAATTAGACATGATATGGATATTTGATTGTGGTTACATAATGCAAGGTAACATATAACCCAGGTAATTGGTACCAGTTGTACTTGATGGTCTCCAGTTACTTATGTTACTTGTCACTTTCTGTTATGTGAACATATACACAGTGATTGCAAAGAATAAACCTCCCAGACTTCATAGTAGCTAAAAATGTTCTGCAAACCCCAATGGGACTTTTCATAGTGCTAGGCTACGTTCCAGGTTCAGCTGAAGGCTTGTCAAGAAGACCATAGATTGCCTAGTAGAATGTTAGCCTTGAAGGTTACAGCTACTGAATATAATACGAGAACAATGCATTCTTTGTTGTGCAACAAAACAAATTCAAGTATAATTGGAGGACGCCTTTACTGTACTTACAATAGGTTTTTAAACACTATGTTATGTGAAATATATCAGCACCAATTTTATTTTATAAAAGAAAGAAATAAGGCTAGGGTCACACTTGCAGCAGGGCACTGTGGATCCTCATCCGGTTTTGAGCAGTAAAAGTGCTCAAAACCAGATCAGAAACCGCAGCCCATAGGAGCCCATGATAGTAACCGGATTGCACTGCATGCAATCCGGTTATTGCTTGCGGAATTGAAGCCTGGTAAAAATCATGCAGGCTGCAGTTTACGCAGCAGTTTGCAAGCCTCAGCAGGCTTGTTATAATGGGCTCCATGGGAGCCCATGCGGCTGCCGCAAGGCACATGTGAATGCCTGCGGTAGCCGTATGCTTTGTTCATCCCTGCTGCTGCTAGGGATGAACAAAGGGTTAAAATGTTAATAATAGATGTGGGTAACATGTCTCTAGGGGGTGCCACCTCCCTAGAGACATGCTGTCTACTCAGGTGGGCATGTGAGGGTTAATATGGGCATTTATAGTATTGCCGGCATTTTCAAATTTTATGAATGAACCCGGCGGCTCCTCACTGTGTAATAGATACAGCACGTAATGTATGTACTGTGTGAGCCGCTATC
This sequence comes from Allobates femoralis, assembly GCA_033576535.1. NCBI lineage: Eukaryota > Metazoa > Chordata > Amphibia > Anura > Aromobatidae > Allobates > Allobates femoralis. The sequence continues at coordinate 217,052,281 of JARQOC010000003.1, forward strand.
CATGGTCCTAAAGTATTAACATTAGGTCTAATCATGGACCCGTGGAAGCCTAACCAGGCGAAATGTGCGCCCGTCCGTCCTCCCCGCACCTCCCTCCCCACCACTTAAACGTATGTAACCTACACTTTCTAAGAAAGAAATGGATTAAAGAAACCTTCTATCAATGGTGAGTGCTGCCTTATAAAGACAATGCAGATTAATTGACATGACATACCAAAATTTGTAATGCCAAAAGCAAGATAAAAAGATTAAAAAAAAATGCACTCACAATACAATATAAAAGTGCAAGTAACCTGATTAACTATTGGATGCAGAAAATCTGCAACATCAAAAGCTTAATAAATATCATGGCAACGTAGCCCTTAGACAATCATTTCTAAGTGACAACATTACAGAGACTCCTAGATGATCACTACTGTAATTGTGATTTAGTATTCCGTTGTAGGGTAACCCTATCATTGCCCTTGTGAAAAAAGAGGATTTACACATTATGGGTGTGTAAAGACTTAGCACTTGGCACATTTTGTTACCGCCACAGATTAATGTTGTGGTGGTCTGTCACATTGTACATAGTGAGAGTAAATCACCTGTCCCTATAGACTACTGCAGGTAACACCACATAAATATTAAACCGCATTGTGTGATAGAGCATTAGATCACATGGTTGGTATAAGAAGCTAAGTTTATATAAGTATAATAGGACTTTTTTAAGTAAGTTTATGTTGTGTGATATTGCTTGGCATCACCAAATATAATTTAATTAATTATGAAAAGTGTCATCTTAATTTAATTATAACTATATATTGCTATTTGAAATCTTTTACAGCATTATAGATCTAGATATAGAAAATGAAAAGTGAGGCTTATTTCCCTTATAAAATAATTCTAAGGTGCTCACATAATGAGAGCAATAGTATATTACGGCAATTTGAAGTATAGTGAGGTGCCAATGCTTTACCAAGAAAACTGCACTATTTCCCATATAATATTTATTGCACTTGCTTTGTCATTTGCTTTGGCTCAGCACAAGAGCTGCACATAATTGATTATGGGCAACTGCTTCTGTACGCCATTAAATCAGAAATCTAGCAGTAATATATTACCTGACGGTTTGTTAAAAAAGTGTTTCTTTAATTCACAACTGCCAGTCTGATTTAGGGATTTGCTATTCTTACAAGCAACAGAATAAAGAAGACTATATATATTTGTGGCCAACAGCTAAGACCATGGAGTCTAAGGAGCAAATCCCCCACAGTCATATTCAGTATGATGCACTGCCAAAATATAGGCATTATTTTAACTGCTGTATATCAAAAACATTGAATAACATTATTACTGTGTGAATGGTTTTGTGAAAAATGGCACTGATGACACTAAGGCATACATTTCTTTCTTTATTTCTTTCTTATTGTAATTCTCTTTTAATTGGCCTCCCCCGCAGTAACCATTACTCGGATGCTTCCACTCTATGCCAGTTATTGCACTGGCTTCCAATACACTATTGGATCAAATTCAAACTGCTTGTTCTCACCCACAAAGCTCTTCACAGTGCAGCACCTCCCTACATCTCCTCCCTCATCTCGGTCTATCAACCCACCCGCTCTCTTTGCTCTGAAAGTGACTTTAGATTCACTTCTGCATTAATCCGAACCTCCCGTGCTCGGCTCCAAGACTTCTCCCGAGCTGCACCAATTCTCTGGAATGCTCTACCCCAAGAAATTAGGTATATCCACAACTTACATAGTTTCAGGCGATCCATTAAAACACATCTTTTTAGGGCGGCCTATCATGATCCCTAGTTGAAGTAATCTAGACATAGTCTATCCACTCTACCAGTCTCAAGTGGACCACAAATAATGGTTTGTGGCCCCTTATACTGCTCCTAACTGTTCCCCATCTCCTCAAGTTGACTATACCATCATTGTAAATAAGCATCTGTTTTTTGTGTCACCCCCACATCATTGTTAGATTGTAAGCTCTTATGAGCAGGGCTGTCATTATTTTTCTCTACTTGTTGTATTGTATTGTGCTTTGTATTGTATTGTATTGTTTTTTGTATTGTATTTTCTGATAACTGTTTCTTATGATTGTTTAAACATGAACTTTGATTTGTGAAGCGCTGAGGAATATGTTGGTGCTATACAAATATTTATTATTATTATAATTTTCTCTTTCTCTCTTTCTTTTACTGTTTTCGCATTTCCCTCTCCTTCTTCCCAGAGCCATAACGTTTTTATTTTTCCATCAATATGGACAAATGAAAGCTTGTTTTTTTGCCAGATAAGTTGTAGTTTTGAATGAAATCATTTATTTTACCATATAGTGTACAGGAAAAAAGAAAAATAATCCATATGTGGTGAAATTGCAAAAAAACTCCAATTACGCTTTAATTTTTTAGTTTTCTTTTATTTATTATGTTCACTATATGGTAACACTGACATGACGGAATGATGCCTGGTGTCAGTCAGAGTTCATATATACCAAACATGTATACTTTTACTTTTATCCAAGTGGTGAAAAAAAATTCTAATTTTTAAAAGAATTGCAGTTTTGCGCCATTTTCCACAACCTGTAGCGCTGTCATTTTTTGGATCTGGGGCGGTGTGACTGCTTATTTTTTGCGTCTTAAGCTGACGTTTCTATTGATACAATTTTTGGTTGGATGCGCTGTTTTGATCGCCCGTTATTGCATTTTATTGCAATGTTGCGACAACCAAAAAGAAAACAATTTTGGCATTTGGACTTTTTTTTCCGTTATGCAGTTAACAGATCTAATAAATTTATTTTTTATTTTGATAGATTGGGCATTTCTGAATGCAGCAAAACCAAATATGTGTATTTTTTTATTTTTTAAAAAGTTTTATTTTCAATGGGACAAAAGGGGGGCGATTTGAACTATAGTTTTTTTTTCATATATATGTAAAACAAGTTTATTTATTGTTTATTTTACTTAGCCCACTAGAGGGCCTCAGAGCTGCACAGTCTGATCACTTCTCTTATGTTCCGATGAGCTGATGCAGCATTGGAACACAGGCGAAATGATCACTTTCTGCTGGTGACCTCACTGGGAAATTGCCAGCAGGAAGTAATTGCAAACAGCATTCGGTGTCATCAGAGGACCCCAGGCTGTTAAGGAAACAGACTGAAGTCCTGTGATCACATCACGGGACCTCCGATCATGGCGGGGAACAGCGCGATCCTCGCTATGGGGCTTTGGGGCTGTCAGTGATCCAAAGGCTTAACACTGTCAATCTGATCGCTGGTTCGATTGGTGGTGTTAGCTACACATATCAGTAGATGACATCAGCTGAGATGTGGGGGCAGGATGCGAGTTCAACATGTGAGCTCGCATCAGGGGGAGGGACATGGCCAAAGACATACTTATACATTCTTGGTCATGAAGGGTCTAAAGGGATTGTCAGGAAATACATATTTTTAATCTAAAGAATTATATATGCTCAAACTAATAAACAACCATACCTCTATTCATACTCACCTAGGTTCGGCATCAGCTCACTGTCGCAAGCTCCAGTTTTGTTTACTAGCTTTAGTAGTGATGACACTGTTGCAGCCAATCACGGAGCTCAGCGGTGCACCAGTATAAATGTTCTATGAGTAAGAGCGTACTGTACACTCAAAATGCGTAACATGCTGCAAACCCATGATTGGGTTTTTTCATATTCACATGAATAAACATTGAATATTTTATTTTTACCTGCTTGGTTTGCAATATTCCTTTCTTCTCTTTTCTTGTTACCAATATAGATGGTATAAGCTGCTAAACTCAAGGATTGGCTGCACTTTTGATGGATTCTTAAGTCTTCATATCTCTGTTACAACAAGTAAACAAAGACCAGAGCAGCGGGAAAAAGGCAGTGCTTGACTAGATTAAGGGCAACTTTTTGTTATAGGGGCATATTTACTATTTCAATTCCTTTTATGACTGCTATCTACTATCTCTGTATGGTTAAGGCTCAGGAGCTGAACCAGTTCCATACATTGCAGGCACATGCTCTAAACACTCCGGACCTGACAATAACTAATGCAATGTGATTGCTGCTTTCAAGTGTGAATTAGGCATTATAGGCTTCAACATGGCATCAGTCTATTAGCTATTACAATCAGCACTCCTTATGACCAAATGGCAGGGTACAATCACCTGCCATGGCTGCTACAAGTCTTCAGAAGGCCCTTCATGCCTGCCATGTGAAATCTCCTTTTAAGCTCAACCTTTGTCTGGACATCAAAGAAGACCAGTAATTTCACAGTACAATATACCGTAATACTGTTGTATGATTGATTAAGGGATCAAAAGTTTAAGTACGGGACTAATCAATAATGTAAAAAGCATAAAAAACTAAGGCTACATTTTTCCCTTTTTTCTCCAAAATGAAAAGAGTCAAATGTAAAAATTTAAATATGACCATATTTGTATGTGCTGCATATGCACAAATGAAATCTAAAAATATTTAACAAGTACAGAGAAAGCTAAAAACAGAAAAAGAAGATTGAAACACCTGTAACGTGGCTTAATATTGCTAGGAATAGCCACTGCATCACAGCGCATTATAAGTGAATGGGGCTGCATTGGATACCAAACCCAGAAAGTCAGGTCCAGTATTCACTAAAGATGGGCCCTTTTGTCAATAACTTATTTTTATTAAATAAAGGCAGGCCCAAACTGATGATGGGTGCTCATAAAATTCAGTTGCAAATGTCTGCCATTAATTCTTTACATTTTTCATTCCACACACTGTGCACAATTATTAGGCGAGTCAATATTATTTGACCATATTATAGGTTTCATGCATATAACCTAAATCTGCCTGACAAATGTAAATTTTCAGTTAGAAGGTAGTTGTGTTTTCTTAGGATATGGATGAGATAAAAACTCACATTATTGCTTTTACTTTTATAGTTTAAATAAGCCATGTATGATTTATACTTAATTTCTACAATTTACAGTAGCAAAAAAATACAACAAATGTCAAATTCAGTCATTTGCCACTCGGGGTTCCTAATTTAAACTAAGACTGAACATTTTTGATGTGTCCCAAGATGTTTTTGACTACACTAAAAAATAATATTTAATCATTCTTTGCAACCTCAGACCTGACACATTTGGCATCGTAGGCCCCTTACTACTGAACAATTTATTACTTTTATGTGAGCTTTGCTGCAGGGAAAAATATCAAGGGCAAGTTGTTAAACAAAGAGAGGGTCTCTTCCTTCTCCATGTCTTTCCCAGGATCTTCTGTGTTAGGCTATAGGCAATTACGTTCTTTATTCAGTGTCCAACAAGCTGTTGCATATATTACCAAAGTATTTTATTCGGAAAGGTGCGATCTTTCAAACCAAAGGGATGATTATTGATGCAAAGTAGCTACCCCTTTTGCATGGTGCATTCTTTTAAGGTCAATCTTGCCTCTAATCTGCTAGTGAAAGAGAACAATAAAACGATTGTTGGCACTGGAATGCTGTCAGTTCCTAGGAGGTTTGAACTTTATCATTTCTTTCACTCTAAATAATCATTTAGTTTTCTGCCTACACAACTTTCCCAATAGTGATGAATAACCAATGGTATATACTATACAATGATTACATGAAAGACATCACATTCACAGAGGTATAGTGAAAATGTTGTGCCCTGCTTCTCTTATATATAGATAATTTTTCCTAATAGTAGTGATATACATATAAATAGGAAACATTGGTTCTAGGTGGAAATATGTTTGGTATATTTATGTATAGCGTAGTAGAGTTAGGGCCCTTTCACATGAGCAGTATTTTCAAATCGCGGCAGATGCGGTGAAAAAAACGCATCTGCCGCGATTACCACATACCGGCTGCACTTGCGGCACGGTTGCGGCGCGGTTGCGGTAAACGCCATACAAGGTATAGGCGGACTTGCGGCAGGTGCGGCAAGTGCGGCTTTGCACTTGCGGCAGGTGCGGCCGTGAAAAAAACCACGGCTGATCGCATTTTTTTTCGCGGCCGCACCTGCCGCAAGTGCAAAACCGCACTTGCCCCACCTGCCGCAAGTCCGCCTATACCTTGTATGGCGTTTACCGCAACCGCGCCGCAACCTTGCCGCAAGTGCAGCCGGTATGCAGTAATCGCGGCAGCTGCGGTTTTTTCACTGCATCTGCCGCGATTTGAAACAAACGCTGATGTGAAAGGGCCCTTAGAGAGAATAAATGTAGAATAGTCAGGCAGAAAATTCTCACAAGGTATACGGTAATAATTTGGTGCAGTCATTTAAATATATAGGTTAGGCAATGAAAAAACCAAGCCATTTCCTTTTCCCTTTAAGAGAAAGAGTATCGAGCTTGCGTAATTAAGTATAGCAATGGGGAAGATAACCTAGCCAAAATGAATCTTTGAATATGGCCCAAAAATTGAGTTGTAAAGTACTCTTTGTAGAGGACTGTATAGTTATTTGTAATTATGTCCATATTTAATTCAACAAAGTTGAATTCAGCAAATCTCAATTCAGGACTTTTGATGTAAAAGTACATCAAAGGTTTATGTCCCTGCCCTTGATGTACATGGTGGATGATGTAATCAGCTATCTAAGGGCCACTTTACACACACCAACTTATCTGTCCAACTTCTGACCAACTTACTGGTTGCAGTGAAATCATGGACACATTGTTCCATTTTGTGGCTGTGTACAATGGAACAATGTGTCCATGATTTCACTGCAACCAGTAAGTTGGTCAGAAGTTGGACAGATAAGTTGGTGTGTGTAAAGTGGCCATCACAGTCGCGGGTGGATCAGAGATCCGCCTGCTGCTGTTAACCAGTTAAATCCTTCTTTTAATCTCTGCCAGCAGAATGTAACATGTGCCGGCAGGGGGGACGCATCTGTCCCCACTCTCCTCAATGCGCTCGTAACATGATTAGTGATCAACGATAGGTTCTCATGACAGCCAGGGGTCAACTGATGACCCTTAGATCTGTCATCAGAATCATTCTCTGAATAAAGGCTTCCAGTCCCTTAAGGGAACCAGTAAAAACAATAAAAAGGGGGAAAATACGAAAGTTCAAATCACCCCCCTTTTGTTTCATTAAAAATACAACAATGGAAAAAAAACATATTTGGTATCACTTTGTTTATAAAAGTATAAAAATCTAATCTATCAGAATATAATTTAAATTAATCTAATTGGTAAATGGCATAATGGGAAATAGAATCAAAGCTCCTAAATTATGTTTTTGTTGCTCGCCAAAATATTGCAAATAAATGGAATAAGAGGTGATTAAAATATTGTAGCTACTCAAAATATCCAAAATGTGAAAATAAAAAACAAATGGGTGCACTAGGAGAAGCATCTGTTGGAATCTGGTGAAGTATGAGGTGGTGGTTTATATCCTTTCACCTGGACAGGTTGTGCTTGACCAGCACAATAATGGTGGAAAGGCACATAGTTCCTCCTGCAGAGCAGTGATGCCGATGATCCTCCAGCATCCACTTCCTGGTTGCGGTCACATGATGTGGGGAACCAATTGGCTAACTCCGCATCACGATGACATCACGTCAGGTCCTGGTATTAAAGATGCGGGCTCTCTAGACACTCAGCAGCTCCACCATGATCCCCACAAGGGGGAGAAAGGATAAGATAAGGATTAATGAATGTGGTTAGAGGAGCGCTATGCCAGAGACCACAGACAGGGGAATTATAATACTTAGCTTGTTTATTAGTATAATCCATAACTCGTTTCTACGGCGGATTGCCATCTTCCTCAGGTGGGAGTTCAAAATATCCAAAATGGTATCAGTAAAAATGTCAGCTTAGATCACAAAAAATAAGCCATCCCACCGTCACAAATCCAGAAAAATGAAAACATCACAGAAAATGACGACAAAAGCAACATTTTTTTGGTTACAAATCTCCTATTTTTATTTTACCACTTACAAAAAAACTATACAAGCTTGGTATGTGACCTGAAGAATCATATTGCATAGTCAGTTTAAATTTATTAGTGAACATGGGAAATAACCCCCCCTTAACAATTGTGGTATTGCACTTTTCTGCAATTTCAAACCACTTGCATGTCATTCAAAAGTACAATTTGTCTTGCAAAAAAACAGCCCTCTATGGCTATGGGGATAAAAAATAAAATTTTTATGGCTCTTGAGAAAAAGTGGAGGAAAAAAATAAAAGTGCAAATACAGAAGAATGCAAGATGGTGAAGGGGTTAACTGGCACAGTGGCTCAGTGATTCAGCACTGTAGCCGTGAGTCCTGGGTTCAATCTCACCAAGGACGGCATCTACAAGTAGCCTGCGGGTGTTTCCTCATGTTGGAAAAGGAAATCCAGCAGCTGAGATCTTCCATAAATATCCAACTATTAATGGTAGAAAAATTCAGACATCATTACCATGCAAAACCCCCTCAACAACACCAATAAAAGAAACAACATGTTTCGGACAGAAGTTCTTAATTGTACAAATTTTTCTATCATTAAAGGTTGGATCTTTCTGGCAGCTCTAGGCTGCTCTCTGAAGTATCACTGTGCCCGGGCAGGGGAGCTTTCTTCTGGTCAGAGGACTAGAGTTTCCTTTATCTTTTTACCTCCATGTAATCCACATTCTAAACTCATACTAACAGGAACTTTAGATTGTAAACCCCAATGAGGAAAATGGTGATGATAAAGCCTTTAAAATTCCAGTGAAAATTAAGAGTGCTAAATGAGCGATTTACTTGTTAATTTTTATCCCTTTAAAGCAAAAAAGCAATATATGTATATATAAAACTGGCAAAAATTAAGAGACCACTGCGCAGTTTTCTAAAAATCACCATCTCTACATGTCTGACAGATGTTCCATTCCAGTGTCAGTTGAATTCCAACCAAGGAACACCTCATTTTACTTAATGTGCTTCTGATTAGGTGATCACATAAACCAAATCTTAGTTAATGTGGGAGAGTATAAAAAACACGGCTGCAGTCTTCACAATCCTCTTGCAATAGGACAAGCTGAATGGCAAAACAAGTGCTAGGAATAGCCCAAAAGTATTTGAATGAAAAAAATAACTTTTAACTATGCCAAAGGAGTTGAAAAGAAAAGTATTGAGTGAGGAAAAGAAGGGCTCAATTCTATCTTTACTAGCAGAGGGATACAATGAGCGTCATTTTGCCTCCATCCTTTACATTTAGAAGACAGCAGTCCATTACAACAAGGTCAAGCAGCAGACATCAGGGACAACAAAGCTACAGACCAGCAGAGGGCAAAATCGACTCTCCACTGACCAGGATGCCTGTCATCTTATTTGAATGTCACTCAGCAACTGCAGGATGACATCAAGTCACCTACAAAAAGAATCGCAAATGGCAGCTGCGTTGAAGTGTACGGAAAGAACAGTTCGTAACAGGCTTTTAGAGGAAGGGTTTAAGTCATGTAAAGCTAGAAAAAAGCCTTTCATCAATGAGAAGCAAAGGAGAGCCAGTCTGAACTTTGCCAAAAACAATAAGGATTGGACCATAGAGGAGTGGAATAAGGTAATCTTCTCTGATGAGTCTAATTTTCAGCATTGCCCAACACCTGGTCATCTAATGGTTAGACAGACACCTGGAGAGGCGTACAAGCCACAGTGCCTTGCATACACTGTGGAATTTGGTAGTGTATCGATGATGATCTGCAGATACTTCAGCAAGGCTGGAATTGGGCAAGTTAACCTTTGCAAAGGATGTATGAATCAAGCCGTATACAGGGTTATCCTTGAAAAACACTTGCTTCCTTCTGTTCAGGCAATGTTCCCCAAACTTTGAGGACTAGTTTTTCCAGCAGGACAACGACCCATGCCACACAGCTAGGTCAATTAATGTGTGGATGAAGGAGCACCACATCAAGACCCTGGCATGGCCAGCCCAATCTCCAGACCTGAACCCCAATGAAAACCTCTGGAATTTAATCAAGAGGGAGATGAATAGTCACAAGCCATCAAACAAAGAACTGCTTAAATGTGTGTGCCAGGAGTGGCATAAGGTCACCCAAAAGTTGTGTGAAAGACTGGTGGAAAGCATGCCAAAACGAATAAAAGATGTGATTAAAAATCATGGTTATTCTACCAAATATTGATATCTGAACTCTTCCTGAGTTAAAATATTAGTATTGTTGTTTCTAGATGAATATGAACATGTTTTCTTTACATTATTTGAGGTCTTTTTTATTATTTTGACGATTTCTCATTTGCTGCAATTAAATACAACATATTTAGCTTTGAATTTCGGAGACATGTTTTCAGTAGTTTATAGAATAAAAGAACAATGTACATTTTACTCAAAAATATACCTATAAAGAGAAAAATCAGAAAAACTGAAAAATGTGCAGTGGTCTCTTAATTTTTGCATATGATTTAGGGTGGAAGTGTGGAGATAAAACAAATGTTAAATACGTTTACCACATCCAAAGTCCAATGATGAATCCTGGCAGACCATCCTCTTCGCAAATGCAGAAAGAAAGAATGTCACAATAAAAGATTAAAATACTGATATATTTTTTATTGCATTTACAAATAATTAAAACATTTTCATAGGTCGAGTTTGTATGATAATATATGTGTAAGCGTATTACACTTATGCAAGAAATGCATCAATTGATCAGGATTACTATGAGAACCAATCTATTTCAGTTTTTCAGCTACTTTTGTATGCAATCAAGAAGATACTGGTATTTTATTCATTTGGTTGTGCAATGCTTTCTACCTAATAAATTAAGCACCATAATAAAATTACCTTTATTAATATTCTTACTAAAAGAGGATCTACCTCAAGGAGTTGTACTACATATAAACAAAGAAAAACAAACTAAAAAAAACACAAACCAAACAAAAAGAGATGTATATGTCTATTCAAATGGTTATACTGGTTTTAAAAAAACAAGTATAAAAAACCTAATAGAAAGGCAAAAAAATTGCTCTTAATCTGTTTCTGAAAGTGACAGTGGTCACTATAATATGCAAACCTAGCATTAAACACAGATATATTGCAATCATAAAAATTGGATTGATATAACCAATCTTGGGGCAGGGAATCGGGAAGGCAAAGGTTCCTTTGCCATTTCTTGAAGCTGTTGTGATATGATAGCATCTCCTGTCATGCCTGGTCATCCGGACTCCTGATGATTAACAGAGATGAAATGCATCCAGCACCCAAGAGGGACAGATTTCGAGCATAGCAGTTTAGGAGCCCTTGTAAGGGCGAGAGCCTTGTGGATTTAAGGCCAAATGTACTTTTTGTTTTATCATGAATATATTGAAGGGTCAGTCCTGGCGTCTGGACTGTGACCTCATATACCTGATTAACTGTGCCTGCCCGATTCCCTGCTTCAAGATTGATGAGATCAATCCAATTTTTTTGGACTTCTTCAAGCAGCTTGAAGAAGGCATCTGCCGAAATGCGTACTTTTAGGGGGGTGAGGGCTTGATTTTTTGTCTATACATGTAACATTTTTGAAATCATTAAATATTGAAAAGTTTTTTTCAAAAAACATCTATAATGGTACATTTACACACGGCCACAGGAAGGTAGGAACAGGCAGGCATCGGACACAATTGTGCCTGTTGCTTTGAAAAGACCATGATGTGGCTGCGTGTAATTCAGGACTTTCCTTCCTGTGTCTTCCCTGAAGGAAGGAAAGTCCCGAATTACACGCAGCCACATCGAGGTATTTTCAAGGCAACAGGCACAATTGTGTCCGATGCCTGCCTGTTCCTACCTTCCTGTGGCCGCGTGTAAATGTACCATTAGTGTTCCTTCAACACTCGCTGAAAACACTGTTCTTGATTGAATATAGCTGTGCTGAGCCTGGACTGGGCTACATCCGTGCTGAAGCGTCCTAAACAGCCGTCATAGTGGTGAGCTGAAATCATTTTTTCTTTGTTCATTTTACATTGCACACTAATGGTTTGGGCCAAAAAATAGAGCAAATAATTCAAGCTGAACAGTGCAGCTTAAAAACATATGGGTGAATAATAATCAACAATAATAATCAACATAATAATAAACTTCCAAAAAGAAAGAAGAAGGCGGCACTCATTGGACCGGTGAAGAGAGGTTTCTTTATTCCAGTCGCAGTATTACATCAGGTGGAGGGTGCGGGGAGGGTATCCCTCCCCGCACCCTCCACCTGATGTAATACTGCGACTGGAATAAAGAAACCGGTCTTCACCGATCCAATGAGTGCCGCCTTCTTCTTTCTTTTTGGATGAAAATGACTATGTCCTACGGCTGAGCAACGCTGGACCTGGTTCTGTGCCACAATTTCAACTGCAGCAATATAAGGTCAGTGCCCGGTTTTCCTTCTACATCCAAAATTGATAATAATAGACTTAATGTCAAATTACAGGATAAACTATTGGGCTTTCAACTTAATGGAAGAAGTTTTAATTAAGCTATTTTGTGTTTTATAATGATAATATACCCCAGGGTACAGTAAGAAAAAATAGAATACCAGGTGGGATGAATGAGGTATAGAGAGGTCTGAGCAAAATATACTCACACATCATAGCGAACAGTTGGGGTACACCAAGACCTAAATGACAGCTGTAATGAACCCATTTGCAAATACTGACAGATTCCATTGGCTACTAATGATGTGTGTCAGGTTTCTTTTATTTTTGATGAGAAAGAGTTGAAATCATCATAATTTATGCTGCAAAGTATTCAGACATGGAGCCATTGAGCACCACACATGGGTGAATGGGCAGGACACATGTTGGCTATTCTATGTGGTAATCTTTGTGTAAACGCATCTAATACCATACAAATTTGTGCTGATACCCTTATGAAGAAACTAATGGCAAATTTATTGTAGCTACATCTGTAAAATGAATTACTTGGTGCCATAAAGTGAAAAACAAGCAACTTGGGAATATTCTGATGACTGTAACCATTAAAATACAACTGCAGCGAGGCTCTTGTAGTCCAGGGTGTGTGGTCAAATGTTCCCATTGCAACGACGCTATTTACAGAACAGTCTATGATGAAACCGGTAGAAGTAGAAAAATACAGATATGTAAGAAAGGCAAAACAATATAGGATCTATCTGTCAAAGACAAAACATTTCTTATGTTTCTGCAAAATTCAATTCTGCTCACTCTGCAGCTTTATGGTAGATTGGAAGTTCATGTTATTGTCAAAAGAAAAATATCATGATTCTGCAATACTTTCCTTTTAACATTATTAAAAAGTAAACTGTCTTCTGTGCCTTAGAGTAGAAGTGGAAAAGAAAAATATGTGAAAGAGCTAACCTGACCTTTTTTAAAATAATACTTCTTATTAATTTACAGATACCTAGCAACGTATTTGTGAATATGCAATTATGCAAATTATCTATTCAGAGAGGAAGAACCATTATGAATACTAATATAATACAATACGTGGGCAGGCCTTTTTTTATGCTTTTTTTGGCTTGTTTATTGAGCGGTGTGATCTCTTCTTTTGCCATGCACCCTTATAAACCCATCTTTCCCAAACAGGTTTCAATTAGAGCTGTCTTTTATACCTTTCCCATTCTATTTGAGGCCTAGTTAGCACATTAAAACCTAAGGCTAGGGTGAGACGTGCGCCATACATTTGCTAAATGCATGCACTATTTTTATGTGCAAATGTTGAACAACAAATGCCTTAGACTCCAATGCAAAAAAAACACATTGCAAAAAGTGCTATGCGTTTGACGCTATGCGTTTTTGCAAGTGCACCAAAAAAACGCGGTATGTAATGTAGCATGTGTTGGTGCTGTTGCAAAAACACATGGATTTTTTTTAATATGGGAGTCTATGGGAAACGCATGCATTAATGCATGGTACATATATGTACCATGCATTAACGCATGCGCAAAAAATGAACATGCATGCCATGAAAATGGCAAGGGGAAAAAAAAGGATCTTTTAATGCATCCTTCCAATGGATGCAAGCTCCCAAGTCTGACCATAGACTTAGGTCAGGGTTGCACGAGCATATGCCTTGCCCAAGTGCAATGGGGTAAAATCTTGAATAAGGCTGGGGTCACAGTTGACATGAGTTTTTTTTAGTGATTTAACAAAACTCATGCATTTTTTCATGTCAGCATGAGTTTTTTAAGATGTGTGATGGCTCCCTGCGTTTTTGGCTGCGTTTTTAAATCTGCACCAAAAAATAGTGCATGTACTATTTTTTGGTGCGTTTTAAAAAACGCATGCGTTTTTTTAACATGGGCTCCTATGGAAAACGCATGCGTTTTTGAATGGCACTAATTGTACATGCGTTTTTGCATGCGTTTCCCATAAGGCCCCATATTAAAAAACGCATGCGTTTTTGGAAATGCACCAAAAACGCATTGTACAGTCACAAAAGCGTTTTTGCTATTAGGGCATGCGTTTTTTAACATGGGGGCCTATAGGTGCGTTTTTTACATGCGTTTTTGAAAACGTAGGTCTCCAAAAACGCTTGTGAAAAATGCAACTGTGACCCCAGCCTTTCACTTGGCCTAATGTAATTAGGCAGCTTAGATCTGCAAGTTTTTCCTCAGCCCTATTTGGACTTAGGGAAAAATTGCAGGATGCTGTGATTGTCAGGAAGTGTCAGCTCCCTCGCACTTATACAAATCCATGGGTGGAAGTGAAACATCAGACTGCACTTGAATATATGCAATGGCAATTGAGACTGGCAATGGAGAAGATGAAGAGATTAATCTCTCCCTCTTCTCCACACTTGATCCTATTACAGGAACAGATCACAGTTGCACGATACTCTGCTCACGTTCACGGTAGAGCCTGAGCCAAGTGTCTTTAGGGCTATGTGCTCACAGTCCAGAGAAGCTGTGTGTTGGGTGCAGCTCCTCCAGACCTGAGTGAACCCATGGGTGCCCACAATGAGACCGCAGCCGCCCTGTACTCACCATCTGTGGCGGGTTTGGGGCGGCTTCTACCTGCAGTCACCCGATGGGAGTCGCTTCCAACTCCGCAGCATGAAATGAACATGCGGAAGAGGAGTGGAATGCCAGCAACCCACACTGCAGCTGTCAGATTGCTGCAGTCGGGTTAAGCATAGTGAGGATGGGATTTCTTGAAATCCCATCCACTATGCTTATACGGTACTATTTTTGCATTTTTGATGCAGTGGCAAGATGCTGCGTCCAAAACGCTGCGTATACTGACTGTGAGCACACAGCCTAAGGCTGGTTTCACACTGCAGTTTTTTCACTGATCAGTGTCCATCCATTTGTGTGCCAAAACCAGGAGTGACTCCAAAACCCAGAACAGGTGGCAATCTTTCAATTATAGTTTTTCTCCACAAGTTTCACTCCTGGTTTTGGCACACAAACACTGATGAACACTGATCAGTGAAATCATGCAGTGTGAATGGGGCCTAACTTTTCTCATTCAATGCTCTTGCAACAGATAACATGCATGCATTTCCCATAGACTCCCATGTTAAAAAAATGCATGCGTTTTCAATAACGGGCCCAAAAACGCTGCAGACTGCGTTTTTGGGTGCACTACCAAAAACGGATAGTGTCAAACGCATTGCACTTTTGCAATGTGTTTTTTGCATTGAAGTCTATGGGTGTGTTAACACATGTGTCTTTCCACATTTGCACATGAAAATAATGCATGCATTTAGCAAATGCATGACGCAAATTTGACCCTAGCCTAAGGCTGGAAACATATGACCGTATGAAAAATCTGACCGTTTCTCATCCAGGAGAGTAGGACGAATGACTAACATTTTTAAGGTGCTCTCACACTGGCATATGAAAAATCAATCTGATGTTGCCCCTGAAAACGTCTCTAAATGAGATGCGCCTGACATGTGATTTTAAATCCATATGTCATGAGAATGCTATGCTAATGCAATTTTTTTATCCCCTAGTGTACGCGTGCAGTCCATGTGACATCTGTGTGCTATCTATGTGCTATGCGTTTAACATGGTCTTTTACATACTTAAAAAGATAGAAAAGATAGATGTCAAACAGCTATATAATGTCACCCCCCTATATATTGCAAGCATACACCCTTTAGTGCCTTTCATGTGGCACTAAAGAGTGTTTAGGCTTGTATGTAGAGCAAAAATAAATAATTATTTTAAAAAAATTGATGTGGGGTCGTCCCTATTTTTTATTCCTAGCTAGGGTAAAGCGGACAGCTGCAGTCTGCAGACCTTAACTGCAGCTTTTCCTAGTAATCCAAAACAGAAGTTACCCCACGCTATATTTTCAAATTATTTAATTGCAGATTAGCACTGAATAACATTGGTCTGAGTGCAATACATTTTTTTTATCAGCTTGAACTTATCAAATTTATACACTAGTGTGAGCGAACTCTTCATAAGATTATGTTTCCCTGTTAAACTCAAGAAAATCATGTAGACATTAGGGAGGTTGCTCTTTATTATGATCTTTAGAGATGTAACCCACCGTGTCAGTGTATATAGTTTGGATTGATTCACCCTTTTATTGACCACTTTCTTCCTTTCTCCCTCCACCCCCCTTTTTCCTGACTCCTGCCTTTTTCCCCTTTTTGGTTTAATTTATGCTGCACATTTCCTTCTCTTTGCCTGTCCTTTGATAGTTATCCTCTATCTCTCCTTTCCTCCCCCTTTTTTTTTATTCTTCTCTTTTATGTGTATCTGGATAGTGACATACTATCAACTGATTGTTATTCCCGCTTTTGTTTTATTTTATAATGGTAAATGAATGCATTATTACTTTGATTAATTATTTTGTTGTTAAATTACCATAATAAAGAGATTTAAACAAGAAAATCATGTAGATTGAAAAACCCAACTAAGCATTTTACAAAGCTTTACCTAGTACTAGGCTACATCTACCAACATTGAAAAATGGAACATAAATACTATACTACAATGTATGGGCTGATTGCACATTACTCAAACAGCCAATCACAGACGTCCATTCTGTATGACAGCATCTGTGATTGGCTGTTGGGCCTCTCACACATATAGTAGTGTAAAAATAAATAAACAATTTTAAAAAATGATATAGCACTCCACAGTATTTTTTATTTTCAGTGTAGATAAAGCAGACAGCTATGGGCTGCCACACTCAGCTGCCTGGGTTTACTTTGGCTGGCAATCAAAATACAGGGAAGCACATTATTTTTGAAAATTATTTAAATAAATAATTTTAAACAAAAATGTGTGAGCTCCCGCCAAATTTTGATCACCAGCCAGGTAAAACAGGCAACTGGAGGCTGGGATTCTCCGCATAGTAAGACCCAAGCGTTCTGGGCCCCCCATGCTAAAAAAAACAGCTCGCAGCCACACATTCATCATAGCACCATTTCCAGGTTC
The DNA here is from genome assembly GCA_033576535.1 of Allobates femoralis. Classification (NCBI taxonomy): domain Eukaryota; kingdom Metazoa; phylum Chordata; class Amphibia; order Anura; family Aromobatidae; genus Allobates; species Allobates femoralis. The sequence goes on from JARQOC010000003.1 coordinate 217,069,579, forward strand.
TTTACCTTGCTATTCAAGTAGCCCTGGTGTGGGGTGGCATGCTGGGTAATAAAGGGTTAACACCAGCTTTTTATTACAAGTTGGTATTAAACCATGAAATTCTAAATGTCAGACCAAGTTACACCCGGCCATTAAATTGACTCTGTCAGGTCATTTTTCAGTATGATTCTAATAGTACCCTTGAATAATGCCTGGGCATCCCTTTTAAAAACATGTAAAATCATTATTGTACTCTTTGTAGTTTCTTTGCTATAAGCATTTTCACGCCCTTCAGAGAGCTGGTGTATAAGTCTTCTCCATTATTTTCACAGCTGGATAGTCCAGCTGTATAAGTGTTATTTAAATCTCCACACCTATCCAAGCTGGTGTTCTGGACTCCCCTCTGTGTTCTGAGCTGAGGAGGAGGAGGTGTTTGTCTTGCACTGTGTGTTATCTGTAAGAGATTTCTATTATATGAACGTTGGTTTTCCTGCAGACATGTAATGTATGTATCTGCTGAGCAAATGATCAAATGTTTTTATATTCACATAGAAATATCTCAGATTGCACATACTACACACATGCCTCAGATACAGACAATGACATCACGAGTTCAGAGCTGCAGCTAAGATCACACACCTCCTCCCCCTCCTTTCTGCTCTGTCTGCAGACTCTGCAGTGAGTCACACAACATGCAGATCAGAGCAGAGGGCAGGGCAGTGTACTGATGAATGAATATTCATTCATTGGGGAGTGGGCAGCAGAGAACTCACTGTGATTGACAAATGGAATGAATCTTTTATTTTTAAGTTTACAGAGGATAGGAGGGAAGTATTAATAATAGAAATACATGAATAGAGAGCTTAGAGAAAGGAATTAGAAAATGATATCAGTTACATATGAGTTTTTGACCTTACAGATTCCCTTTAATAATCTCAAATAAATAGTTAAAAAAGACACAATACTAGTATGTATGGGCTGATTGGAAATTACTTGAATAGCCAATCACAGATACCCAGGGCCCAGGGCATCTGTGATTGGCTTTTGAAGACAATGAAGTGAATATTGCCGGAAGATAATGAGCCCAGAAGTAGATGCGGCCTTGACTGCGGGACGGGAGGACATACACCTCATGACCTGGTAAGTATAATGATTATGTTTGTTAATGATATGCTTTGTTTTGCAGCCCCAGGACCCAAACTGTAACATGGGTTTCCTAGGGAACCCATGTTAGAGATATGTTAATGAACACTAGGTGTTTGGTACAGACCCCGAATTTTACAGTTGGGGTTTGCCCATCACTACCCCCTAGCCCTTACCACAAGCATTTTACAGCCATTTTTCAGCACTGAAGTTCAGTTCCACATTGATATGTATAGAGTTCAGAGTTCGGGGTCAAGTTCAGGTCAAGTTTTTTCCCCAAAAGCAATTTTTTTGTGGTCCATGCGGATTCAGAGGACCCAAATATTCATGGATCTGTTGCCTTCATGACCAAGGATGTAAAGGTACATCCTTTCTTGCCTCCATCCTTTTGATGCAAGCTTACATACTGACTTACATCATTCCCTGCACATGTCGGGTGACTGATCTACTGGCAAGTGCAGCTAAAGGCCACGTCACACGCTTCAATCTTGTGAACGATTCTCCGAGCGATCTCCCGTGGTCGAGATCGCCCAGACAATCTGTCCACATCGTTCGTGAGATGTCACACATGTAGATATCGTTGAAGACGCTTGAGAGATTTAACGATTTTGCCATCGCTAGGCGAGCAAGGCAACGATCTCGCGATCGTTCAGAGGCAGGGCCAGCACAACATCTTTATGGAGTTTTCTGTTTAATTCTGGGCGTAGTAATGTGATGTATGTTCGGACATGGGCGTCCTTGTTTGTGACTTTAGCACGCCCTTTCTACTCCTATTGGTGGGCATATCTTGAGTTTTGTCTGGTCAGTGTTGTGTCTCTTCCGCTTCTTTCTGCGTCTCAGCTAGTTTGTTCCTGCGTTCGATTCTTTGTTGCGCATGTGCGATCTCGTGCTGTTTTTTTTAAAACCCTCTTGTGTTCTGTTTTTTTTTTTTTTAGTGTTGGCCTTTTTGTGGTAGCGGTCCGCAAATGTGAACCCAGCCTAACAATGGGAGTGCCTTCATAAGCGTCCATTTAAGGAACATGAAGCACAGACCAGATTTGTGGGTCACACAATGGCATTTTACATGCGCATGTACAAAACTAAAAAAGCAGGGAGGAAATTAGATGCTAAATTATACTATTCAATGAGTGAACATCGTTCAACAAAATACATAATGATAATGAGACGCGAAAAAGTGAAAACACAACAACGACGAAAAAAATGGCGCCTTTCCGATCACATCCAAACAGCCAATAGGAACGCTATTGCATCAACAAATCAACGCAGACAAGGCGTGGCAACAATATTAAAAGTCACGCCTATTCTCAGTGGCTGGAAACAAGAAAATATTGTTTAAGCAATGTCACACACAACGATCCGCAACTTCGAACGATGCTGCTTTGAACGATGAACGACGGATTTGAGGTCCTGATCGCAAATCTGCGATGAGCGACCACACGATTTTTAATAAAAAAAATCGATCATTTACACGCAGCGACGCACAAACGATATCGCTTAAGCGATCAAAAAAACAGATTGCTTAAGCGATATCGCTCAAGAAATTGAAGCGTGTGACGTGGCCTTAACAGATGCAAGCGGATCAGCAATCTGCCCGCCGCTATTAACCCCTAAGACTGCACTTTCAAATATTGACAGTGTGACTTTCAAATATTGACAGTGTGATCTAAAGCACCGCAGCAGGAATCAAGTTATTCCCCACCAGCATCAGCAACTCTGTGACAGGGTATCGATGTGTTGCCATGACAGTCAAGGGCCAGATGAGGACCCCTGTCACTGTTGTGTTTCACCTCCTGTAGATGATCGCAGAGTGCCTGCATTCACAAGAATTGCTTAGTAGAAGAAAACAGTCAAATTGCCAAAATTCCATTTTTTTGGGTCACTGCAACATTTTAATAAAATGCAACAGACAAAAACAGTGTATCTACCCAAAAATAGTATAATTAAAAATGTCAACTGAGGGTATGTTTGCACAATTTGTATTTTGCCGCATATTTGGTGCATAACAAGCAGCAGATCTGCACTAAATATGCAGCAGCGTGTTTTCTAAGCAAAGTCTATGGGATTTGAGAAGTCATGTCCACGTTTTTTTATGCTGCAGATACGCTGCATATTTTAGTGCAGAAAAACAGCATTTCAATGTGCAGCATGTCCGTTCTTCATGCAGATAGGCTGCAGTTTTAACCACAAAATGTCATAGTAAAGTCAATGGCAGAGAGCACTATATCCGCAGCAGATAAAACGCACTGTGCGGACAAACATGTGTTTGTTGCGTATTTATCTGAAGGAGTAAATTTCCCACAGTGGAAAATATGCACCACGTGGATATAGGACTATCTGGCTTACAGGCATAACAACTAAAATGTAAAGAATTGGACTGGTGAGAAGAAAACAGGCATTCAGTTGAAGGGGTTAGAAAAATATGTGACCTCTTATTATCCGGGATGGAAAAATGTCTGCTTTGCATGGGTAGAGTCTGGAAGGTATTTAGTCTGGAGAAATTCTGTGAGTTTTTAGTAGGTTGTTATTATGGCAGATGCATATAGTTTTGTTAATTTTAATAATTTATGGCATAATATATGTTTTTATTTCAAATGATGATAACTAATTGCTATTCCACTATATAGCATTTTCATGGTAATGTTTACTACAGAAAATACAGTATGTTATACGGTAGTTCTTGGACTATACACAGCTGCATCAAGTTTTGACTTTCTCCCTTTCACAAGGGAGAAAGTCTGTTACAACGACACATAAAATGTATTGTCATCTCACCACACAAATTTAAAAATCCTTGTACTTAGTTGTAACTCAAGAAATCTATCTTATCTTTTCAGATGTTTCTTTCTAATTTTACAACAACACCAAAACCCACATGACCAGCAATAGTCCCCCAAGATCTCCCCTGCTGGCATTCCATATCTTTCTGTTTCTTTCACCAATGTTTGAAGTCTCTTGACTATAATTCACTGCTGGCAAGAACTTTATTCAAACAGATAGTATTACTATTCATTATTATACTGCCATTTATCTCATGGTACTTTATATGTGAAAAGGAGCATACATAGACAAGTACAAAAAACATGAGCAATACAAGGCACACACAAGTACAAAAGGAGAGGGGACCCTGCCTGCGAGGGCTCTACAAGGGATGGGTGAGGATACACTAGGAGAGGGTTGAGCTGGTCGTGCGGTGGTTCATTTGTCTGAGGACCACTGCAGGTTGTAGACTTGTCGGAAGAAGTGAGTTTTCAGGTTCCTTTTGAAGGTTTCAACAGTGGGTGAGAGTCTGATGTGTTGGGGTAGAGAGTTCCAGAGTATAGGGGAAGCACGGAAGAAATCTTGTATGCGGTTGTGGGAAGAAGAGAACAGAGGGGAGTAGAGAGGGAGACCTTGAGAAGATCGGAGGTTGAGTGTAGGTAAGTACCGGGGGACCATGTCACAGATGTATGGAGGAGACAGGTTGTGGATGGCTTTCTATGTCATAGTTAGGGTTTTGAAGTGGAGCCTCTGGAAAATAGGAAGCCAGTGAAAGGATTGGCAGAGAGGAGAGGCTGAGGAATAATGGGGAGACAGGTGGATTAGTCGGGCAGCAGAGTTTAGGATAGATTAGGGTGGTGATAGATAGATAGATAGATAGATAGATAGATAGATAGATAGTGGTGATAGATAGAGGCAAATCAGTATATTGTATTTTATATGTATATATACAGTTGTTTTTGATTGTCATTATTTAAAAAGAGAAAACACAGTAGTTTGACAATAAATGGCTTCAACCAACCACTAGCCATGAGTGTGAAAAAAAGTTTTTGTGATCATTCATACTCTCTGCAAAAAAGGCCAAGAAAGCAAAAAATCTCCCGGGGTATGTAAACGTTTGAGAACAACTGTATTCTGGATCAAAAAGAGCTGATGTCTTACAGGTTATCTTTGGCAGTTCTATAAAAGAAAGCTAAATTGGAATTTCTGTTGGTTTCCTTGACTTTGAGGAGTTTTCCCATATTAAAATAAATTATGTACAGTCTACAGGATAGGCCAAAAACACATTATCGTTGGAGGTTATTTCATGGTTCCAACGGTACTCCTTGCAGCTGAATTGAAGCCATACAAATTCATAGAGAAGTATGGTACACATAATGTATAACCAAAGTTTCATTCACACTCCTCCCCCTGTATGGCCCCATTCACACACTGCTTTTTTTGCTGCGTATTTTTAAGCACAAGCTCAGCACAAATCAGGAGTGGGTAATTAAACATATAAGTAGAGCACTTGTTTCTACATATGCCCTCCGGTCCGGTGTGCAGCAGCACGCAGCTGCAGCCGATGACAGGTCAGGACCGCGGCGCCGCAGTCCTGACTTATCAGTAGCAGGAACTGCGTGCGGCTGCACACCGGACTAGAGGGCATATTAGCCCTCCAGTCCTGTGTGCTGATACAGTCCGCGGCTATCAGGGTCATCCCGGACCGGATCACGCTGCATTATGAAGCCGGCCTTAGACCTTTCTACTCTCGGTTTTGAACTCGGTTTTAGAACTCTCGGTTCTCGGAGAGAGCCACTCTCGGTTTTGATTGTTCCACTCCTGGCTTTTTTTGAGCTTGTGCATAAAAATAAAAAAAAAAACAGTGTGTAAATGGGGCCTTACTCTACAGTACAGGGAAATTAAATGCTTGTGCACTTTCATGCACTTTGTATACATTTGGCACACCCACACCATTTATTACTAGCTGAGCTGAGGCAGCACAGGTTACCTCGTATTTGAGCTTTTTTTACAGTTGCGCTTTTTTACATGTGTACGGGCAAAAAAGCCCAACTGCATTCACATAGTACGTTTTTATCTGCGCACTTTTCCTGAGCCCATTTTATCATGTGGGCTATGGGAAAGGTACGCAGAAAAAAGTGCAAGGAATTGACATGTTGAGTCTTTTTGCACACATGCTTTTGCAGTGAAAGCGTGTGCGCAAAAAAACATGCAAAAGCGCAACATGTGAATGGATTTCAGCAAAACCCATAGGTTTTGCTGGACTGCACATCCAGAATTGCGCTTCACTGCACTTATGCACGTGCAAAAAAGCACAACAAAATGGTCTGAAAACGCAGGAATATGCAGGAAATACACACCGTGTGAAAGTAGCCTTTGGAGCATCTTATTCTAGTCCACCCCTGTATCAAGACTGGCGTGAACATTGCCATACTTGATATATTGTGCCCTAAATGTATAAGGCCTTGTTCACACATAGGCTTGTTCACACATACCATCATTTTTTGCATTCTCTGCGTTTTTTAGCTGTTAATAAAAAACGCACATGCGGTAACGCATGGTGCACTTAAGTTTAGCTGCGTTTTTTAACAACACATGCGTTTTTTTCACCATTCCAAAAAACACTGCATGCAGCGTTTTTTGGGTTCTGTAAAAAAACGCATGCGGTTTTTATCATGGGGACCTATGGGAAACGCATGCGTTAACGCATGGCACATATAGGCACCTGCGTCAACGCATGCGTTAACGCATATGCGTTTTTCATGAAAAAATTACTAAGTCCAAAAACTTGCCAAAAACGTTCAGGACATCAGGGGACTCTATTTGGCACCCTTAGTAAAACATATCCGTTTTTCTAAAAGCTAAAATAACGGATGGGTATGTGTGAACAAGGCCTTATTCTTGTTTTCTCTCCTCTCTCTCTGTCTCTAAATTTCAAAATATCCTCTCATCTTTAACTGTGTTGGTATCGATGTGGCTGAAATAATACAGTCAGTAAAAACAAGCACTCACTGCTCCATCAACGTATAAAAGTTAATGTTATAAATTTTGGAAAATGGCAGAACAAACAATTCTGACATTTTTCCCCATTTACATAAAAAGTGAACTATACAAGTTTGGCATCTCCATAATTGTCCTGACCTAGGGAAATCATCAATTCATTTTTACAGGGTATAAAACAAAACTAGAAATCATTTGCACGTGGCTAAGCTTCACAGTGGGACAAAGACGGCAGTTGCAGTGGCCTGCTGAAGGTTGCCATGATATCTCATTGGTTGCCTTCGTGGGGATGGGCAGTCATTGCGCATGCACTATAGCAATGAAGCCAAAACTCAAATCTGCAGTTACAAGCAGCTGAAGGCTATGAAAAACAGTTGGCATCTGCCTGGTATAAAGCAGGCTCAACTCTTATAAGAATACTAGAAATAAGCCCGATGCTATTGCATCGGGAGGGCAGTCTCTGTGCCTGTCTCCCCTTGTGCGCTCTCTCCTGTCTGTGCTGTCTCTTCCCCTGTGCGCTCTCTCTCACTTGTGCCTTTCTCTCCATTCTGTATGGTTTCAGCCCCTGTGTGTGCTGTTTCTCCCGTGTGCGCTCCTTCTCCCTGTCTCTCTCCATGACTCTGCTTCCCCCATGCCCCTGTCTCCGCCAAGCCTTCTGCCTCCCCCAAGCCTTCTGCATCCCGTGTCCCTTCCTCCCTGAGTGGTATTTAAATTCTGTGCCAACACCGCACAGCACAGCTGATTGAATGAGCAATCACATCAGCTGCTAGCAGTATTGAAATCTGCCGCCAATACTGCTGGCAGATGATTGGTCGGTGGTCGCCGCTCACCTCCCAGCGGCGGAGATGACCTCCCTGCGGTGGGAGATGGGCGACCTTCTGCTTGTGTGCTCCTCCTTTGCTCCCCGCTTTTGTGTCTCTGCCCCCTCTGCTCCTCACTTTCGTGTCTCTTCCCCCCATTCCCTCTCTCTGATCCCCCTTCTGTTTCTGTGCTCCCCCATTTTGTGTCTCTGCCCCTATTCCCTCTCTCAGCTCCCCCCTTCTGTTTCTGTGCTCCCCTCTGCTGCCCCCACTCGTATCTCTACCCCATTCCCTCTGTCTGATCCCCCTTCTGCTTCTGTGCTCCCACTCTGCTCCCCACTTTTGTGCCTCTGCCCCCCTTTCGTGCCTCTGCCCCCCTTTCATGTCTCTGTCCCATTCCCTCTCTCTGATCCCTCCTTTCGCGTCTCTGCCTCATTCCCTCTCTCTTCTCCCCCCTTCTGTTTCTGTGCTCCCCCTCTGCTCCCCACTTTTGTGTCTCTGCCCCCCTTCCCTCTCTCTGCTCTCAATTTTGTCTCTCTGACCCGTATTCCCTTAGTCTGATCACCCTTCTGTTTCTGTGCACCCCCTCTGCTTCCTCCTTTTGTCTCTCTGCCCATCATTCCCTCTATGTGCTTCTGTCTGTGCTCCCTCTCTGATCCCCCCTTTCGTGTCTCTGCCCCCATTCCCTCTGTCTGATCCCCCTTCTGTTTCTGTGCTCCCCCCCTACAATCCCCTTTTGTCTTCACTTCATTCCCTCTGTCTGATCCCCCCTTCTGTTTCTGTGCTCCCCCTCTGCTCCCCCCTTTTGTTTCTTTGCCCCTTCCGTGTCTCTGCCCCATTCCCTCTTTGTGATCCCCCCTTCTATTTCTGTTCTCTCCCCTTTCATGTCTCTGTCCCCCCTTCTTGTCTCTGCCCGCCTTCCCTCTCTACTCCCCCCTTTCATGTCTCTGCCCCATTCCCTATGTCTGATCTCCCTACTGTTTCTGTGCTCTCCCTTTATTTCCCCCTTTTGTGTCTCTGCCCCCCATTCCCTCTGTCTGATCCCCCTTCTGTTTCTGTGCTCCCCCTTTTGTGTCTCTACCCCCATTCCCTCTGTCTGATCCCTCTTCTGTTTCTGTGCTCCCCTTCTGCTCCGCCCTTTTGTGTCTTTGCCCCGCATTCCCACTGTCTGATCCCCCTTCTGCTCCCACCGTTCGTGTCTCTGCCTCCTTACCTCTCTGATCCCCCTTTTGTGTCTCTGCCCCCATTACCTCTGTCTGATCTCTCCTTCTGTTTCTGTCCTCCTCCTCTGCTTCCTCCTTTTGTGTCTCTGCCCCCTATTCCGTCTGTCTGATCCCCCTTCTGTTTGTGCTCCCCCACTGCTCTCCCCTTTTGTCTCTGCCCCCCATTCCCTCTGTCTGACCACCCACATAAGTTAGGTTCCTATTTGACTTCATTGGTGTTTGGGGTTCGGTATCAAGTTTGGGTCATGTTCAAGGACCGAACTGAACTTTTAACTAAAGATACAAACTTTTTAAAAATAACTAATATTAAAACACAGACGTTCGGGTCCTAATTATCTTCAATGGGGTTTGGGGTTCAGGGTCAAGTTTAAGGACTGAACTGGACTTTTAACTAAACATCTCTACTCTTTAAAAATAAATAATATAAAACTAAGACAAAAAACACTACAATGTAACAAGGATAATGTATCTAAATTTAATTAAGCCAAGGTAAAAGATATTAATATTTTGATTGTATAATAAATGTGTAGCACCTCTGCTGGGGATTGACACAGGACCCATCCGATGCAAGGATGGATTTACACTTTGATGCACACAGCACACAACACCTTCCACCCCAGACCTGGAGGGGGAGCTCTACTTGCTGCCTTAAGCTAGTTCCCTTATAAGGATCCAGGTCTGAGGAGAGGAGTCAGTTAGTCTGCTCTGTGCAGTGAAGACAGCAGTTAAGTCCAGTGAAACAGCCCAAGCGAGGTACTGGAGAGAGTCGGTTGCTGAAGCCACGCCAGGCCCAGAACCAAGGGACACTGACCAGCTGTGCAGCACCTTAGAGAGAGGGACCGAGGCCAGTGAAGGAGTAGGAGATAAGAAGAAGGGAACAGATTTGGTTACCCTTTAGCCCACCCGGACACCGGAGTCCGACACTGCTAAACATCCATTGTAGCAGGAAAAGCCCAGAAGGACCAGGACGATCTAGTCCTCCTGAGGAGCAGATATACTAGAGACACTCAAACCTGACCAAGTACAGGACCAGGGGCCCAGAATAGAGTAAGGATTCCCGCAGGAGGCCCTCATTGTCGGTTACAGAGTAAAACCCTGAGAGAGAGAAACAGCGGCAAGTTCAGTTATAGGCAGAGCTTACCCCAAACCACCGCACACAGAGACAGAGGAGGCCTCACAACTCTCAAAGGTGAAAATCCTGAATTGCACCGAGAACCTGGCTACCCTCCTGGACTGTACCTGTTACCGGACATCAGTAAAAGGTACTGAAACAAAGACTATTGTGTGTGTGTGCCTGTTTCACCACCGCTGCCCACAGTGTTCACCGCAGAGACGCTACTATGACTCTCCTCATCCACCCTCGCTGCCCTGAGGTAAAGCTTCACCTATGGGGAGCTGTAACACCCAAGCTGCATCACATCACCTCAGCGGCCGGCCTGCAGCGCTGGTATCAACATTACCAGGATCCACATGTGGCGTCACGTTACCATTTCCCATCCATCATCATCATCCCCCCACCATCCCCGCTACTGAGGGTCCAGGGCACAGAACCGGGAACCGACCAGCCGTGATCCAGCATCCAAGTAGTCATCAGTCCCGATCTCAGAGTACCCCCCTACCCTGTCAACCACCTCAAATGGGTAACACAGAAAGAAGGTAAGGTAAATAATACACCCAGATACATACACAGGAGAAATCAAATATAATATCTAACATATCATAAAATAAAAAAATATATATTACAACAAGAATAAATAATATTAGTTTGCTCACGTATACTAAATCTAACCCAAAAATAGACAGTAAATTGAATGGAAAAAGTTGTAAGTATATGTCACACTAAATACATGTGAAATACCATCAACACAAATGTAATGAATAAACAATGAATGTTTAGTGACAGAAGATCGTGTTAAAATCAACATAAAAATAACAAAGATGTAACATCAAGCAGGTAAGATATAAATTAATCCATATGTAGAATCATACATCAAAGTGCATATTCACCATAAAGCCTGACATGCGTTTCACCAAAAAATGCTTTTTCCAATGTTGATCTTTTATATTTTAAAAATTTGATATTTTTATGTTATTTTTATGCTGATTTGAACACAATCATGTAGCACTCAGCACTTCATTGTTTATTCATCACATTTATGTTAATGGTATTTTACATGTATTTAGTGTAAAGACAAAAAGAACCGGACTGTGCTTCCTGGATCCGCGTTGCTCACACAATAAGATAGATTGGAGAACATAATAAGTGTGCAATGATGGCTTTTATTGCAATTCTTCGGACACGTTTCAGAGTTAAACCAAACTCCTTCCTCAGTGAGCCAATATAGTGTTGTTCACATGCTCCCTGAGGAAGGATATTGGTTTAACTCCGAAACGCATCGGAAGAATTGCAATAAAAGCCATCATTGTACACTTATTGTGTACTCCAATCTATCTTATTGTGTGAGCAGCGCGGATCCAGGAAGCACTGTCCGGTTCTTTTTGTCTTTGCCTTTGGTCACCACTATTGCAAGTGGAGTGCGGATCCTGTGGCAGCCTTTATACCTTCATACCAGTTGTGGGTGGAACAACTGTCCCAGATTAGCAGTGACAATTGTTCAAGCGACATAAAGTGTTAAAAAAAATAAAACCCTATTGCGCTTTCTCTCCTCTTTTCACATGTATTTAGCGTGCCACATACTTACTTTTTCCATTCAGTTTACATACACTTTTTTCTTTTGGTTAAATTAACTATACATCTGCACACTAATATTATTTATTCTTGTTATTATATAAATTCCCCTTTGTCCACAGCAGCATAATGTGGGGGTTACCATGCCCCTGTGCATCAGAGAGACAGTTTTGCAGGTCCCCACCTGTGCCTTCTTCCAGCATAAATACAAAAAATAGAGGGTGTAATGTGGAGTACCCAGTGGTCCAGTGGAGACAAATGAGCAGTGGGGGTGTTTAAGCTCCTCAACTGTTGATGTTGTGCAGTCCTCGCACAACAAAGGTGTATGCACTAGCCTGCGGTGATTGCAGTGCTGCCGCACGGATCCTCTGACTCCACTTCCTCAATTTGCAGTCACATGATGCCGGGGGCAGGTCAGCTGATGCTGCGTCAGCAGAATTACGTCACGGCAGGTCCTTGACGGTGACTCCCGGGCTCCCTGCACAAATCAGCTCCACCCAAACTCCACCATGATTCCTGCGCATGCGCGCACCACATACGACCATCGCTTCCAGGAGCATGGGACCACGGGGACAAATAGGCCAGCAAATCACATTCTTATTTATTGGCAAGGGGCATTTGGGATATATAGGGAAAGATAAGAATAAAGTGAGAATAGTCACCGTCCAAGGTGAAAAATAAAAACATTCAACAGAACACTGACTCATGGTGCCATACAATGTCCTCTATAGCTAGATGGACACAAAGTCCATATAATCCATCTTGATCTCATTCAGTCACCATGTAACTTTTATTCACGGCTCTGTGAAATAATTTAAAAGAGGACAAAAACCAATATAAAATCAAAAGAGATGATTACATCAATGTCGATACAGTTGTATGTACAGGCAGAACAGCAGCTCATAAAAAGGATCCAAAGGTCAAAGACCCGCTGCGTCACTTCTGGCGGTACTTACGGTACTTCTGGTTGTAAGCATGGATGGCGCCGCAGATGCAGTAAGGGAGCTCAATTTGTCTGGTCATATAAAGCGGCAGGGAAAGAAGGCTATGTGGATTAACCCCACTTGAGGAAACTGGTGCAACCAAGCAATACCGGCGAAACGCTGCGTCAGGGCGATCTTTCTTTATGGGTGACTGCTGTCTACCTGTGACAAAGGAGTATTCCTATTACACAGCAATAGGGATTTGAAACAACTTGCTAATGAGTACTAAGCCTGTACAATGATATATACTATCTATCTCATGCTACCTATCTCATGCTACCTGACTTACTATTGATTATGTGCCAGGATGCACTTTACTTTGTTAGACCTGTGTCAGGTAAATTGAATATATAATACTGTATGTAATGTAATAACTTGCTAATATTGGGCCAACATATTAACTAGCACCATTTGTCCAATCAACAGTGGTATTTGTAACTGTATGCACATGCACTTTGTGATTGTTACCTAATAGAAGTATCAGCTTGACTGCATTCTATACATGTGAAATGTACATGCTGGAATTTAGGCAATTTAATCAAATAAGACCCTATTGTCATGATTACATCAGGGACCCATGTGGTCACCCTTCTGTTTCTTTGTTCATTTTTATACCATCTATATATATCACGGCTGCGTCCACAATAAAGTAACATTTTTGCATGATACTCTTGTTTCTCCTATTTTTGAATAGCTCACTTTAGGAGCAAAGTAACCAACACATCCTACACACTTATAAAGAGAATCTTTTTTTGGTGTATTTTGAGATCCTTCCATCCCACAGATTTTGTAGTTTTTGCAGGATTGATTTGAAAGAGGACCTAAGCCTAATAGCATCAGAGTTACAGAGTTGCAGGAGAAACCCTTTTTTAATTATTTCATGAATTTCATGAAATAATAAAAATAAAAAAAACTGCTTGGGGCTTCGCCCTGTTTTTGTGTCCAGCCAAGTACAACTAGGCAGCTGGGGGCTGGAATCTGCAGTGCGGGGTGGCCCAAGCTTTCTGGGCTCCCTCCCTCTACGAATCACAGTCCCCAGCGGCCTCAGAAAATAGTGTGTTCATAGGAGCACCATTTTCTGGCGCTGTTTCCGAGTCTTCCAGGAATCTGGTGCCGGGTGGCTCACTGGATAATATTGGGGTTAGGGCCAGCTGTGCATTATCAGCTGGCCCTAAGCCTAAAATTCATGGTGTCACACTAATATTAGACATAGCCACCATGAATTTCTAGAAATCAGATAAAAAAAACATAAGACAGAGAAAAATATTTTTATTTGAAATAAAGCACAACAAAATTAGTGACTCCATCTTTATTGAACAAAGCAACCCTCCCTTCTCCGACAAAGTCCAGGCTCAAAGGTCCTGCGATGTCCAATCCGGATACAACATCATCTGATTGGTTTGCTGGCCAGCAAATCGATCAGATGATGTGTCAGGTTCAAGGACCTGAATGAGATGACACATCAGCTGATTGCTTAAAAGCCGGTTAAAACAATCAGCTGATGTATCAGTAGAGAAAAAAAACATACTCACCTCTCTGCCAACACATCCTCTCAGCTCCAAGATCTGCCGGTAATCAGCTGATTTTGTCACCTGACAGAATCAGCTGATCGTCTAAGTCCCGTTAAAAAGCCAGCTCTTTACCGCTCAGCCGGTTTAAATGATCACCGGACAATATCAGCTGATCATTTAAACTGGCCAGGCAGGAAAAAGCTGGCTTTCAACCGCGGGACTTCCCGATCAACAGATACTGTCAAGTTACAGTATCAGCTGATTTCTGGCAGGTCCTGGAGCCGATTGGATGTGTCCCTGGAGTCTGCGGAGAGGTGAGTATGCTATTTTCTTGTTCACTTGGATTTTGCTTTAGCAGTGAATGTACAGGCAGCCAAAAGCTGCCGCACAAACGCTGCTAAGGGGAAAGTAGCATGTCACACAGAGGAAGGAACGAGCACAGCGCCATCAGGTCTGATATAGACCTGACAACGCTGTGTGGTTAGCCAATCACTGTAATGTTACAACCAACATGGTTGTAGCATTACAGTGTGTGGCAGCCAATCCCTGCATGTAGGCTGGCTCTGTAAAGAGTGCCAACATGCAGGGAGAGAGAGCAGAGCATGTGCCTGAGCATCTCGCCAACACTGGGTGCTCGCTGAGCATCCCGAGTACTGATTTGCTTGGGCGAACACCGAGTACCGGCGAGCATGCTCACTCATCCCTAATATTTACCTTATTCTTCTTTCTGTGCTACACTTTTATTATAAAATCATATTATTATTCTATACCTTGTCTAAATAAAATGTAAACAATATATCCTTATTACATTGTAGTCTGTTTCTTCTAGATTTTATGGTACGCCAGATTTTTTCTATCAGGACTATATTATATTTAGTTTTGTACTCTAATTTTACCCCTTAAAGCCCAGCCATTTTTCTGGCAACCACAAATATTGGTTTTAAATAAGTAATATAATTAAAGTCACATTAGTCTCATCATCTACAACTACTACCCCTTCTACTAGTATACTGTAGAACATTTTAGACATTTAGAACATATTTTTATGATGAGATACAGCACTAATTTTAGTGTTTAGTATTTTTATTAATTAGTATATATAAACAGCACGCATGATAAAGCATTATATAAAAGGCTTTACATTACATTCTGTCCACAAATGAAAGACTCTGTAATGGCTATCCTTTTCCATTTTAACATTGCTGTTGGTATTATTGGTATAGCAATCTGGTAACACCTGATAACACCATAGTGCATTACAAAGGTTATTATATTTCCACTGTTAAAATATCCGACCTACACCTTAAATACTCTCTCACTCTTCCATGTTTTTCATATTTGTATATTGGAATCTTGAGCATATTTTTTATATTAGATTCATGCCATTTCACTTTCATTATAATTTCAGAATTTAATACAAAACCTCCATTTTCCAACATTAGATGTTTTAGTACATTAGATCATAGACCAGTTTTCTTCTACAATAGAATTCACAACACTTTTTGTGACACAGGTTTTCCTCGGTAGGGTGGTAGTATTAGTAATTTTACCTTATTGATTTCTACATATATTTAATAGCTTTCCACTAAGTCACTAAGTAGGTTTCAAGGCATTCTCACTAAAAGGAATTGTGCCCGTTTTATCAATCATTTTTTCAGGCTAGGTTTTACTCCAGCACAATTATACCATACTTGTTATTCAACTGCTCTATTTGTTAATATTGAGAAACGTTTTCAATAAAGCAATTCCGGGAATGGAATAGTTGATGAGACCCACCCAAAAGACTCTTCTTTCTATTTTAAGGCCCCCTCTTTTTTTTAGCAGGTCCGTCCTCAGATGCCTCAATATGAATTGCCCTATTAGATATGTGCACATGTTTTGAAAATCTATTTTGAAAAAGTAGCTGTAATATCCTTAAATAAAATAATTAGTTTATGAGTCTAGTTAGAGGTAAAAGAATGATCATTTTAATATTAGACATGGAAACTTTCAAAAAGGATTATACAGCCATTATATCACTAGCCTCATCTGCAACTGGCAAGTGTTCATTAATGTACAGGATAAGGCCAGAAGTGCCGAAACCGTGGCCGCAAGCCCCATAGACAATGTATGGGGGTTGCTGCCAGTGTGCCGCAATTGCCACCGTTAGGCGGCAGATGAAGCAGATGCAGTAAATAAGCCGGATCTGCCGCAATTTGTAAAAGACACTAGTGTGAAAGGGGCCGAAGCTATGATTTTTTTTTTTTCTTCTTCCGAACAGTTTTTTCTTTTAAAGGGAACCTATCAGGTCCATTGTGCCCTCAGAACCACCAACAGTTTTGGACATATCAAAATTCCCTGCCTTATAATTCCTTCACTGATTTGGATATATAAAGAGCTCTTTATAAAAAATATTTCTAAAGATCATTTATGATATGCAAATTAATCTTTAACTAGTCAAGGGGGCATTAGTTTCGTTACTACTCTGCCCATTTAGCATGCTATTCCGCCCATGTGGGCATCATGATTTCCTTTACAAAAGCCATTGCCAGGGCTATACAAAGCTCGCACAGCTTGGTTCCCCTCAAAGTATTGGGTGTACGCATCCAGACTTCAAAGAGGTTTACTGTGCATGATGAGACCTCGCCTGCACTTCTGATCATACGTGGTGAGCCTGTACAACTAGCTTCAGAAGCTCAATGCTGTGAGGGAAACCAACCCGCCCACATGTGTGAGCTTTCTTTAGCACTGTTGAGGACCCTGGCTTTTGTAAACCATATTATCATGCCGACAGGGTGGTGGTTCTGGGGGTGCCGAGGATTGGGGGCATGGAGGACCTGGCAGGTTCCCTTTAAGCAATATTTTGTTCTTTTTTTTGCTTGTGTTCATTAGCTTACTAAGCACTTATTCCTAAAAAACCATGGCAGCAGATTCCAAGTGAACCTATGCATATTCCCGTAACATGGGCGCATACCCACATAAAGAAAGAAAAAATATTTTAACAGCTTCTCTGGGCACATGTTCACACACTAATAATATTTAATATTTAGCAATTTTATTACACTTCAAGCCTTTAGTAGATCTTTGTTCTAAAGGTGCTTTCTAGTTATATAGAAATAATGCCTAAGGGGATTTGGCCATTTTCTGGTAAAATTACTAAAGTGCCATAAACTATTATTTTGTAACAGTAAACTCTAAATCTACTTATTGCTTAGTCTAGCTCTATATTTGAAGGAATGTCTATAGGAATCAAGATGGCAGCTCTCCCTAGCTTTATTAAATTCTTCACAGGTCCTGAAAGCAGCAAAAAGTCCAGAATTTCCACTTGCACAGAAGGGATGCCGCCATGTAATCAAATTACTTACTCTACTCTATATTTATCTCCATGGTCTCGAAAATCTTCACAGCCAATGCAGCGGGTTTCTACAAATTAAGCCCCAGGGTTAGCATTAAGGGGGTTTAGAATTTTCAATTACAAAATACAGAAGTTTATTACACTTTAGAAATGTCACCTGGAATATATATGTATACACACACACACTCGCAAAAAGATAGGGGAATTCTACTTTCGCATGAGACGGACAAGGTGCATCCCCTACATCTTGAGGAAAGAAGGTTTGATCATAATCACAGAAGCAGATTCCTTACTGTAAGAGCAGTGGGACCAAATATGAAGGGCCTGGATGCATTTCTTGAAAAATATAATATTACTAGCTATATGTGCTAGATTCTGTGATTGGGCATTGATAAATGGAACTAGGCTGATTGCAATATGTAGAGTTGGAAAGGAGTTTGTCCCCTAATATGGAGGTTAGTGTCTGCCCCATGAGACTTTTGCCTTCCTCTGGATCAACGTATTAGACTATAGGTGGAATTTGATGGATTTAAAGTCTACCTTCAACCTTAAAAATACTATAAAACTATATGTCCAACTTTTCAATGTTTCAGTACATTTTGCACAACTTGCTGTTCTCTAATAAGGAGCTTAATAGCAAAATCCACAGCAGGTGTGCGATCCATGAATCTAGCTAATACATTTTGTGGTTCAATTAGAATTGGCATTTTAACATTCCTTTTCATCAAGACGTTCATACTTTGACATCATGATACCAAGAAGACACATAACAATTGATCATCAGTAGTTTGCCAATGCGAGGCTTGCCAATGCGAGGCTTGCCAATGCGAGGGGGGTCGGATTATACACGGGTCGGCTTATACACGAGTATATACGGTACATCAATTTCACCTGAAAGCCCAAATATCCCTAACTTTTTATTTGTAGTGTACATATAAATATATTTTTTTTATTGATTATAACATAATTAAATAATAGACGGGGGACATGTAGGGGAATGGCTCAGGTAAATAAGGAGGCCCAAGGTGAAAGGACAAATGGCCTTGGGCTAGAGGATAATACAGTGCAAATGAATAAAGACTTTATAGCATTGTAACTTAGCAAGAATTGTAACTTAGCAAGATCCCTACCAAAAGGTAGACCAGGGAAGACTGGAAAATTATAATGTTGGGATCTTTTTGAATTTAAACTTGACCCTACAATTAAGGCATGTCGTATACAAATATATTAATGGGTGTTAAGTGGTGGAGTATGAAAAAGACGTTCTACTACTTTCTGATATACTTTGTTTCATATCAAGTTCATATCAAGTGCTCTCAACTTTACAGCCGTCTCCTGACTGGAATAGAATGGCTTGTTGAGATGATCTGGCAAATACATCTGTATCAAACGTATAGAAACGAAGGAAGATTTACTGCTTTCTTACATTTGATGCAAACATTAACTGATGTAATAAGAATTTTTTGATGCGCTGTAAGGCACACATTTCCTGAGTTAGGAACATAGCCTTCATTGTGTTTTCTGGGAAAATCCATAACTGTTCTGCATTCTATAATCTCTACCTTAGACAGAAACCATTCATCACACCAAATCTTACTGAAACCACAGAAGCTGTAAATGGTTGTATCCTCCTGACAATTTATTTTCCACATACTATGAAAGTCATATTCATTTTCTTGTTAGATTTATTTTTAAAAGAACACGGTCGATTTAGTCTAATTTTTCCATCAGATTCATACCGCTTTGTCAGCCTCTTTTTCCTATTAATCAATAGTACGCATATTGATTTATTATTGGTACCATCAATATTTATAGAACCAATGTCTGTTTGTGGATGTCTAACCCTAAAAACAAGTAGTTCATATTTTTCTTAAATGCACTTCACAGATCTGACTTTCAACACGTTGTAATCCGACTATTATTTTATAGGGATGTAGTATTATATATCAATTTTACTCTTATAAATCATAATAATTTCTTTCACACATATACAGAACGAATGATAGCATCGGAGTCCTTAGTGCTCGTATGTGTCTGCCAAACATTTTTGGCAGCTCTTGGGTTTCAATTGACTATGGAATTAAAGGCAAACTCCTGTCAAAAAAATAAGTCAATTTTTATAAAGGCTTTAAATGCGTATTACCTGCATATTCTTACGGCTTTGTTTTCACTATATTTTAATTTTTTTACCATCTATTTTTCTCATGCTAGCCAATTTCTGTTCGACTGCTCCCCTTGTATTATTTTCCATTACCTATTTCATCAAATCCTAGTAGTCATGTGACAACTACGCGGCATATGAAAACTTGCGTATTTCCTTATTTGGAACCTGTTACCATCAAAAAAGACTCCAAACAGATATAATGCATAGATAGATATAAAAACTCCAAAGAAGAGATTACTACCTCCAAGCTCACTTTCATAGCAGTAAGCTTTCAAAGAGCTCGCGGGTTTTGGTTTTGTATAGTTCTAAAGCCTCCATGAATCCACTCTATGGTTTTTTTAAGCCCCCCCATACACATTAGATCATTTGGCCAACAGCAATCTTGATTGACTCTCACATACACAAGAATATTAATTCTGCTATATTGTTTATGAGAAAGCTAACACCAGATATATCTGGCAGCTGCTTTATCTGTAGGAAACAATATAATTGGCAAATTGGACGAGCTGGATCAATTTTTCCTCAGATGGTCAAACGTGTTGATATCGTTGGGTTTGGCCAACACTAGTCAAATGTATATGGGGATATAGTAGTCAATGGCTAGCATTACAATGCAGAGCCTGGCTTATTTTTTATGTCATAGATAATAAGTACATAGATGTAATCTGTGTCTCTTCAACTTCTCATGAATTATAGTAATTTAGGGCCACTTTTTTTGTGTTCTTTTCTGATTCCCTATAAGAACTAAACCATTGACAAATTACAGATTTATTCGAACCTACTAAGATTCAAACAGTATTGCCATTTTTGATATAACATCTAATACACAAAAAAATCTAGAATGGGAAGAGAGAGCACAATAAGGTTATAATCTATGGAGGGAAAGTGGGTAAGTGGGAAACAGAGTGCACAATAGGGTGATACCCTACGGAGGGACAGTGGGTTAATGCACATCTGGTGGAGTTGTGAATGTCTATGTAGATATGACAAAAAACAGCTGCCTCTGCCCCATGGCTGGTGGATAGAGCCTCCAGGAAATATTGGATTCAGTTGCATAAAACACATTAGGTGGGCTGCGCTGCTGGAGTAAATCATTTATTCAACAATGATGTTAATAATGATTTTTTATTCACAAATCAATTAAATCAAAGCATATACAAAAAACCAGGCATCTTTTCTGGAGCTTCCTTTGCATTACAATAAAAATGCAACATGTGTTCAATGTCTGTACTGTAACTGAACTATCTATTATTCCAGCTATTCATAGCCTCATCTCGTGTCTTTATAAATTTTTCCAGGGCCTGCTAGCATAATTCAGTTTTATGATGCTGACAGTCATGGAAGATTTTGCTACAAATTTATCTCTAATCTTCTGGGTTTCTCTGGTATCACTTGTGTGAGTCCCTCCTTGGACGTGTAGTGCATCTTTCTAATGAATTGCATATTTCCCTTAGTTCCTCATATAGATAATTATAGTTTATACTTGTTTATTCAAACTTGAAATGGTCAGGATGTTTGTCCTATACATGCTTGTCCATTTTGACATTTAATGAAATATATGACTTTTAGTTTCACAAGTACTAAATGCAGAAACAAATATCTTGTGTCCCTTCATCACAATTAGAATGATAGTTTTGACAACAGAGACAGGCAAATGTGCCATTTCTCTTGATTGCCAAATACACTGATCTTTTATTTTTACTTTGGTCTAAAATCTCCTTTTACTAACATGCATCTAATTTATACTGGAATACAAAATAGCTATAGCCTGTTGTTTGACCCTTCTCACTGCACCTAATTTTTACTTCTTGTCATGAAACAATAGGGAACATTTTGCCATCACAAGATGAGTTCTGTCATCTTCACTAGTTTGAACTTTAAAAAAGAGAAAAAAAAAAAAGAGAAAAAAAACTGCACAACACTCACAGACACAATGTGAACTGGTGCCAGCAGGGACGCTGGGTCAAATAACTAGAAAAAAATTTCTCTGCAGCACTCAGCTACTACCAGTGATGTACAAATGCTAACAAGCTATGTATATTTGAGAAAAAAGTTTAAAAGCGTAAGTTTTTTCAAAAAACTCAAAATTCTTATTTTTTTATTTCTGAAGTTCTTAGTACATACATTGGCCAATGTCTGTTTGCTCATCAACTGCGACAAAGTGACTTCAGGTATGATGAGTCCTAACGCTGACTAGAAAAAAATTCTAGCTGTATATATTTGATAAAAAAGTTTAAAAACCTACGTTTAAAAAAACTCAAAATTCTTATTTTTTTATTTCTGAAGCTTGTGGATCGGGGGGAGGTGAATCGGAAGGAGGGGTAGGAGTAGTCACAAGAAGTGGGAGAATGTTACCTCTACCTGATCCTTGTTCTCCAACCCCTAAATGCAGCAATAAATTACAAGTGATAAATTTATCATCACACGTAGTGACACCTACTCAAATGGAGGTTTTATTATTGGGCCTCACGTTCTCTCCAACTAACTCATTCAATTTTTTCATAGCCATGAAGGACACCTATCTATTCGCAAGAAAACTAATCTTCAAGCGGATGTTCTATAGACGTTCCAACTCCACTCCTGTGCCATCTGAAAGTGAAGCACTGGCAGCCCTGGAGGAACTCTTTCAGCAAGAATTGGCAAATTCAGCAGGTATGTTTCCAAAAGATCTCCTGCCAAAGTCCAAGAAATTCCCCCCCCTATCACTAAGTCCTGCGATAGAAATTTTCTCAAAATTAGTGGTTCACGACTTCAGGTGTATCCGCCAGAGGTATGGCGGTGACACCATGAGTAGGAAACAATGAATTGCCCTTGAGGAGTTAAGACAGCTTCAAGACGTGGTGATAAAGGCATCTGATAAGGGGGGAATGTAGTTCTATGGCAAGTGGCAATGTATGAGAAAGAAGCCCTGCGCCAATTAAGACAGAAAGAGACCTATTCAAGGTTGACTCATTGCCCTCTCTCCTTGTTTATGACAGAATTAAAATTGATTCGGGATAGTGCAAGAACACAGGGGTTGCTTGGTGCCAAGGAAATGGAAGGTCTCCTCTTGAAGTATCCCTCGGTACCCACCTTTTATCAAAGATGCCCTCAACCCACCGTCACGTCCAATTGTGTCTGGCATCGATGGGCTGTGTGATCCAATTTGCAAATTTAGTGACTATTATTTGAAACCTTTAGTGGACACACTCCCGTCATGTGTCAAGGACACAACGGACGTCCTGAAGAGGATTGATGGCATCTTCGTGGATAATACTACTCTGATTGCCACTATTGATGTGGAATCACTCTACACGTGTATCACTCATGAGGACGGCCTCCGTGCAGTTCAATTTTTCTTCGAGGCAGGCGGTCAGGGTGGCGCAATGGTTGAACTGATCCTGGAGCTGCTCCATTATGTCCTGTCACACAACTTCTCTGTATTCAAGGATGTGTATTATTTACAGAAACGCGGCACTGCGATGGGCGCGGCCTGTGCTCTTTCATACGCTAACCTATTCCTAGGTTACTGGGAGCGTGAGAGCTTTGGCGACGAGGGTACACATGGCGGGGCCCATATGCAGTGCTGGTTACGATACATTGACGACATTCTGATTGTGTGTCAGGACTTGGCGGAGCAGTTCGAGGCCTATGTAGGACTTCTCAACCACAATCTCTATAACATTAGATTGACATATAAGCATAATGCCAGGAGAATTGAATTCTTGTATATAGAGATTGTGGTTGATGATTCAGGATTTGTGCAAACTGATGTCTTTCGAAAGGAGACATTGGTTACTGCACTCTTACATGCATCCTCAGCCCATCACTCAACTACCATTCGCACTATCCCGACCGACCAATTCCTTAGAATGCGGAGGATCTGTTCCTCAGATGATCATTTTGAGGGGCAATCAGAAGACCTGAGGCATCGCTTCAGGGAGAGGGGATACAGTAAAAGAAGTATAAAAGGTGGGTACCAGAGAGCTAGGAATACAACAAGAGAGAGCCTTCTTCAATACAAGGTGGAGGAGAATAATGACGACGGTAAGGTGCGATTCCTTAGCACCTATAACTGAGAATGGGGGACTATGAGGTCAATATTGACCAAACACTGGAACGTACTGAAATCGGACCCCATTCTTAATGATGTCATCTCCGATGTGCCACTGATGATGTCACATCGCTCCAGAAACCTAACCTCCTGAACCTCCTGGTTCAAAGCCACTATGTGGCACATATTCCTTCCCCCTTTGGGTCTAGGGGTCCGATTCCCGGCTGTTTTCCCTGTGGTCACTGCCTTGCTTGCGCCAAAGTCATTCGCTGCAACTCCTTTCATTCTTCAGATGGCACCCGTGTGTACAATATTCGATAACAAATCTCATGTGGTTCAACACACGTGATTTACTTCGCTTCATGCGGGTGTCCATTGATATATATAGGGTTGACTTCTCATGAATTAAGAGTAAGAGTGAGGGAACATGTGAATGGCATTGGTGCAGCAAGGACTGTGACCGATGTTACCACTCTGAAGACAATCCTCATTTTAAAGAGAAACACAACTGTGATGCGAGGGATTTCAGGGTGAGGGGGATTGACCAAGTCAGAGGGGGTATCAGAAGATACTTGCGCAGCGTGAAATTAGGTGGATTGTCACCCTTGATTTCCTGACCCCAAAGGGGCTTAATGAGTCCCTATCATTTGCGCCATTTCTCTGAGTCTGATCAGTGTTATCCAAAAGGTTGGGTTTTAACCTTTTCACCCTGGGTTTCTTGTTTTTATTGTTTTTGATCCATTTCTGGTGTATAGGGCTTATATGTTTTTAACATTACTTTCCCTCTTTTTTCTAAAAATATTTTTGTAGGTTGTGTTCCCTTCCACTGTTATGTGGATCTTCTGAATATCCTCCTTTACCCCCCTCTGGTTCGATCCTCTTGGCTTTATGGAGAAAAACTGTTACAACACTATTATTCCATTAAAGATCATGAAGACATTGCTGAAAAATGGATATGTGCTGAATAACATGATGGAAGTGGATTGTCGCTCGATTCTATTAAGTGTTCTTGAGCTTTACCTCTTTTGTTGAAATTTGTACATATTGAGAGTGATTTCAAATCCATCTGATAACCCCATTACAGTTACTAATAACACAAATGTCTTCTATGCTTAGTTTTTCCCATGTTACCACCATTGTGCGCGCATGCCCACCGCGGTGTTTACTGCTGGTGGCCACGGTGTCTTGTTTGCGGAGCGCGAATGTGCGGGAGTCATGGTGACGCGTCCCATCTCCCGTGCATGCGCGGTTTGCTCTGACGCTGGCGGCTTCTGGGTCAGGTCACCGTGCGGGCAGAAGTGCACGCCACTACAGAGCGGCAGCAGGGCTAGGAGGAGGATAATTAGATGACTCTTTATTGGGTATATAAAGACCTACATGTGGGTACACCGGTGTACTGGAAAAGAATACCGTCCCCTGATGAAGCTTGCTTGTATTGTAAGTGAAACGTACGTCGGGCTCCCTCTCCCCACTGGGTGGGCACTGATGGACACCTGAATTACTTCATACATGTGACAGTGATTATAGTTTGCAGAATTGGAGTGATGTTTCTGGAATTTGAATCTGTTCCTGGCCACAATTTCCTGATACAACCCGGGATACTAGTAAACTGGATCTAATGATTCGTTATGAACTACATTGTTTGCACTTAGGCACTTAGGCACTTTATTGCATTAATGATCAAGTTTTTATTTACGCTCTGAGTGTACTGTGATTTTTATTTGTAGGCAGGAGCTTTGTATAAGTGTAACTTCAGCATCAATTTGATGCACTTTTTCCTGGTTGTTCAAGCTTGCTCCTAGCTTAAAACTTGACTAAAACTCCGTCCTATTATTGATACATTTTACTTGGTGTACTATTGTGTACTAACCCTCCCTTATCCTGCTTCTTTTGCCACCATCTGCTTTTAGAATTTTTCTAAATAAAATACATTTTACTTGCATGGTACTCAGTATCTTGTGTTGCTTTTCTGTTGTTGAACCAGTATCACCAGTAAAGGACCTGAGGAACCAACAAACCGTGAGTCTGTCTGTTACTTCGCGCCCTCCATCTTGCACCCTACACCCTTTCAACATCCACTGCCCTGGGAATCCGCTCCACTTGTGTAGAGACACTACATCTCAGCTGCTCGTTCATCGTCCCCTGAGGTTCTACAGCAGTGGCGAATACTCATAGCCGCAATAAACAGGTGGCGTCACAATTAATCCTTACTATAATTCCCCAAGAACTCAAAGCTGAAACCAGGGTCACAGAGCTCGGTCTCGACCCCTGTGACTCCACGGAAGCAGCAACAACCGATTCTGATTAACCCACAACCCTGGGGCCCATCAGTTTCTGGAGTAACAAACAGGATCCAGTAGCCCAGTGCCAATGGGTACTGTGTGCCATGAACTTTATTGAACTGTGTTTTTGACTGTCGCCATTATTGAAACGCAAGGCGTGCGGGAAGCTGAGAAGGCGTATCGTCATGGGCAGTACCCTACAAAGAGCGCGAAGAGAAGTCCAGCCTGCGCTCTTAAGACATCCGGTGGAGATGAGAAATCATGTCTCACCGGTGGAACCAAAATTGATCATCCCTACAGAAGTGAATGACCCGGAGGGCTAAGGTTCACTAGGGAGTAGGAAAATGTCGGAGCCAGATAGAGAGGAGCTCGCACAAGGGGCGGCCGCAGCCAATCCTGTAGCAACGGGCACAGCCCAAGTATCAGCCAGAGCCCCAGCCGCCACAGTGGTACCAGCTATAACCCAGTAATGCCGTTACTAATGCCGTATACACTAGAGGCAATGTGGTTGCAGCAGTACTCAGGGGATGAATATACCCTGGCAGATCTCAAGAAGAGACTAGAAAGCCTGTATAAAGTGTACCCCCTGACGGAAGGTCAAAAAGTTAGTATATTGATTGGACAGCTTACTGGTGCAGCCCAGCGGGAGGTAAACTTCTGTCCGGACACTGATAAAGACACTGTTGAACATCTTATGGCCAGACTGAAAGTCACCCTTGACACCCGTACAGCTGCGGAGATAAAGTTAAGATTCTTCGGGTATAAACAGAGGTTGCAGGACAGCATAAGAGACTTTGCTTTTAACCTCCAGGAAGCGCTAAGGGCAATGAATCAGACAGACCCTACTGGTGCACCAGAAGAGAACAAGCTGTTCACTGAACAATTTATTGAGGGGCTCCTGTCCCCTGCCAACAAAATCCAGCTGCGTATGATGGCCATACCGAACCCTGACCTAGACTTTGCACAATTTAAAGACAGGGCCTTCTGGATATTGCAGGATACAACAGCCTGTAGCCCAGAACTTGCACAATGCCTGGCAATATTGTGGCACCCTGTGCCAGGTCACCACAGATTCCCTTGGGACACTGAGGAATTTCTCACAGCGAGTAACCTACTAACACACAACACCTTTCACCCCAGGCCTGTAGGGGGAGCCCAACTGGTTGCCTTAAGCCAGTTCCCCCTATAAATACGGGTTCTGGAGGGAAAACAGCAGAGTGTGCAGTCACTACAGAACTGTGAAGAGCTGAGTGAGCTGAGCTGGTACTGGAGACAGTGGCAGACCCGCAGAGTAGAGGTCGAAGGCAGAGGAGAGAAATTTGCTACAAGAAGGGGGCAGAGGAGTCATACCGACTCACCCCACCAGAGTTCCGGTCACTGGGTCTGAGCTGCAGGGGCGGAGAGAATAGGCCCCGCAGAGAATCCAGCACCACAAGGAGGTTTAGCTTCCAGGACGCCCGCAGCACCAACAAGTGAGAGCCAGGGACCGTGAGTCAGGATCCATACGAAAACCCAATAGAGAGCCCTCAGTGCAGCAACCCGGGTGGGGAAAGTCACAGAGCGAGAGAGAGAAGCAACGGTCTGGTCAGGTTCCAAGCCTGCCTGACTCCAAACAGAGTAACTGAGACAAGGAGACCTACAACCCTACTCGCTGTGGAGATCCTAAAATTTTTCCCTCTACTCCGGACGAGTGTACCAGTACAGAACACCAGTAAAGGTACCAAAAGACTTTTATGTGTGTGTGTGTCCCTCCTTACATCTTCACCACACTGACCGTGCTTCCCTACTTCCAACTTGCACAGAAACGACTGTGCTGCACTATTACCCTCACTACAACCTACAGCCCTGGGGACTCCGCTCGTCCTGTAGGGGGCGGTTCCACCTTGATGCCGACCATCACCCCGGAGGCCCAAGCAGCGCTGGTGCCATCACCGGTACCCTACAGGTGGCGTCACGACTTGACAGAATTTTTATTATTTTCTCCTTTTCCCCATTTTTCATCTGTATCTCCCGGGCCCACGGCATCAGGCACCGCTACCCGTGACTTCCCCTTAGACCGCGCCTGAGTGATCTGAGTACCCCCAGGGCCTGGGCTGGACAATATCATACCACCAAGAGGGGGCGCAAACCCCACAGACCATGGTAGGGGCCAGTGCACAGACTTTTGAACCTATCACTACTGAGGCCCTACACTTACAGCTCCAGGCACTACCTAAGGGCATGGCTGAGATGGCCAAAGTTATGCAAGAGATGCAGGGATCCAAACCGGCGGAGAAGATCGAGCAGGCTGCCAGTTGAGAGGACGTCCCGTGGATGCGACAGAAGGAACCCACTGATCAGAGGATGACCCAGAATTCGCTATAACCCTGAAGGAAAGCCGATCTGCTGCTGCTGCAACAAGTCAGGCCCTATTGTATGACTCTGTACTTTAAACATGAGTTCCCTGGGGCAGCAGGCTACCACTTAGGAATGAGAAAACCTGGCCCACTGAACTTGCATGACAGGTACGTGGGAGGACGCCCAGTCCTGCTTGGCGTGCTAGATGGCATCCCCATGTACGCTTTACTGAACACCAGCACACAGGTGACATCAATATTTAAATATCCTTTAAAAGAGATACTGGGCAGACTCTGACATTTTACACCTCCCAGATGAAAGTTTTACTATATGTGCTAGTAATGGTCAGCCTGTGCCACAGACAGGACTCAAAGAGGTGACTATAAAGGTGGGGCAGGTGGAATTGAAATCCCAGGGATTGATAATTGTTGATATTGATCAGAGAGAAAGTAACCCAATGATAACCTTTGGCACCAACGTGATTGAGAATTGTCTAGGGGTGATTATAGTTCTGTTACAACAGGTTACCGAAACTGCCAACCTCGGATAGCAGCGAGTCCTGCAGAAAGAGATGAAGGCCCTGATGCAGAAGCAGCAGATGGAACTATCCGGAGTAGAAGTCGGCAGTGTAAGAGTAAGTGATCCGGTGCCCATTGCAATACCCCCAAGAAGTGAAATGTTAATCTGGTGTAGGGCAGCAATAGGTCTCAGAAGGCAAGATTACCAAGCTCTGGAGGAGCCCGTGTACTCAGACAGTAGGCCCACTGTCCTGACAGCCAGAGGGGTAGTTGATGTCCGCAAGGGGAGGGTATCTGTGCGTGTCTTAAACTGTGGTGAAGAAGAGGTCAAACTGCCACGGTATATTACCATTGCTAAGTTATATACTATCAATAACAATTCCATTACGGCAGTAGAACCTTGAACCCATCAGAAAAGGTGGAGGACAATGGCTCTGAGAGAAAGCTGGAGGATTGGTGTCAGAAGTAACATGTAGGCACTGACCCAACCCTTCACACCAAAAGCATGGATTTTATTGGGTAGTGCGGGAATATGAACAAGTCTTTAGTAAACATCCTTTAGACTTTGGGCAGGTCAAAGGGGTTCAACATCATATCCCCACAGGTGAACATCTGCCCATTAAATAGACATGCAGGCCTGTACCGCCAGTTCACTATCAATGTGCCAATGAGATGTTATTGGAAATAAAGGAGGCTGGGGTGATCAGAGATAGTTGTGACCCCTTGGGCAGCTCCTCTAGTCCTGGTAAGAAAGAAAGATGGTGCAATGAGAATGTGTGCAGATTAAAGGCAGATTAACCACATTACACATGAGGATGCTTACCCATTACCCAAAATTGAAGAGTCACTGGCTTCATTTAGAACTGCTAACTACTTTTTCACCTTAGATCTCAACAGTGGGTATTGGCAAGTTCCTGTAGCAGAGGCGGACCAAGAGAAGACAGAGATTGCCACGTCAATGGGCCTCTGTGAGTTCAACTGCATGTCATTCGGACTCTAACGCATCGGGAACATTCCAAAGGTTGATGAAGTGCTGCCTGGGGCACAAGAACTTTGAAACGGTATTAGTGTATTTAGATGACGTCATAGTCTACTCCAAGACGTATGAAGACCATCTGGAGCACTTGGCTGAAGTGTTTGAAGCGCTATCCAGTTATGGCATGAAAGTGAAGCCATCCAACTGTCACCTGATGAAGTCTAAGGTACAGTTCCTTGGTTATGTTGTCAGTGCTGAAGGTGTAGCACCAGATCCTGAGAAAGTCACTGTCATTAAGGACTGGCTGAGACGAAACACCATTAAAGAGGTGAGGCAGTTACTGGGGCTGGTAGGGTACTACTGGAATTTCATCAAGGGGTTCACAAAGATAGCAGCTCTGCAAGACCTCCTTGTAGGCCAGTCCAAGAAGGCTAAGAACCCGAGTGGGGCAGCAGAGAGGAAGACTCCTTCAATCAGTTGAAGTGGGAGGATGAGATCCTAGCCTATCCGGATTATGGTCAGCTGTTTGTGTTATATACGGATGCCAGCAATGTGGGATTGGGAGTAGTGATGTCCCAGATGCAAAGAGGCAGAGAAAGACTGATTGCCTATGCTAGCAGGAAGTTCCATCCTACAGAGAGGAACCCAGAGAACTACAGTTCATTCACGTTAGAGTTCCTAGCCATAGTCACAGAACATTTCAAGCATTACCTGGCTGCAGCAAAATGTACCATCTTCATGGACAACAATCCATTGACTCACTTGCAGACAGTGAAGCTAGGTGCACTAGAACAGCCATGGATGGCCCGATTGTCCAATTACAACTTTACCATCAAGTACCGGGCAAGCCACAAGAACGCAAGATGCAGGAGAAGACCCAGAGGAGCTGGAAAAGATAGAGCTACCGGCTTTTCACCACATTCATGTGTCTCAGTGTATTAACTATGTGAAAGACAAATGTCAAGAAGCTACGTTGAACCCGTTACCCCACCGTGGATGGGCAGAAACACAAGACAGTGACCCAGCTGTACGCTTAGTAAAGGAACTGTTGAAAGAATCAGACTCATATCCTGGCCCAGATGCTCCACAGGAAACACAACATCTGTAGAAAGAGAAAAGTAAATTGTTCATTTATGGAGGTAAGCCGTACAGACGTTACACTAATCCAAAAACCCATGAGCTTGTCTGACAGATAGTAGTTCCAAGAAGAGATGTTCAGATGGTCCTAGAGGCGTACTATAATGGAGCAGGGCATTTTGGGTGAAAAAATTGGGAGGTTCGGCTGAGAGAAAGAGTCTATTAGGTTGGCATGAGGAAAGCCATTGAAAATTAGTGCAGAGACTGTGGACTATGCAACCTGAGAAGGAAGGATTAAGATAGTCAGAGAGCCCAACAACAGCCAATTGTCACCAAGCAACCACTGGAACGTGTGGCCTTTGATCATGTGAAACTGACTCCGAGTAGATCAGGCCATGTGTACGCCCTCACCATTGTAGATAGCTACTCTTGTTTCCTGGTAGTAGTACCAGTGAAGGACTTAACAGCCAAAACACCGGCCAGAGCCTTTCAAGCCCATTTTTGTAGACCTCATAGTTATCCTGAACAGGTGTTAACAGATCAATGGACCAGCTTTTGAAGCAGAGATATATCAAGAATTCTGTAACATGAATGAGTGTAAGAAGATAAGAACTACACCGCATCATCCACAAACAAATGGAATGTGTGAGAAGATGAACCAGGTAGTCATAGACCTGTTAAAACCATTGCCAGGTATGTCCTGATAGACTGAAATACAAAGAAAAAGATCCAGAGATATCTGTACCTGTAAAACCAAAAGAAGAAGTGATACATACAGTACATGGAGACTTTTCTAAGACGTGGACTCAGTACAATGGAGCAGTTGTAGTTCCTTGGTATTTTGGGTCCAGTTGGCGGTCCTTGCAGTGACAGCTGTTTCTGTATGCACACTTATACAAGGATAGCTGCCAGTCACTGATAGGACCACCCTCTGGATCCAAAATCCCAGAAAGAGCAGGTGTTTAAATAATGAAATCACAGGATTTACTTAATCTTTTCTCACAAAACTATATATCAATCTTCTCAGTTCCTCCTTCTCTATGACATAGTGCCTGCATATTGGACTAGATTTTCATTATTATGGGTTCTCTTTAAATTGCACAGTAGCTAAAACTGCTCTGCTAACTGTGTGCATTCGACCTGGGCTGTGATAAAAGCAGCATAAGTTTGCTTTATAATTAGAGGTGAGTAAATCAACTGAATGCAAAATAAAACTAATAATTTCACTGAACTTAGTGTGTCAAGGAGGGGAGGGGAGACTCCTGCTTGCTATTGCTGCTGCCTCCACCCCACCCCTCGCTTCATCTTACCATTCTTTCTCTTCTTTCCATGTGCATTCCACTGTGGAACGCATATAAAGCAGACTAGGAGAAGGGGTCAATTCCTGCTTTATGCGTTCCACAGTGGAATGCAGGCTGGCACTTCCGCCTCCTCCTCTGGAGTCTGCTTGTAAGGAGACCAGAGTAGTGGGGGAACCAGGAGAGGTTAGTACAGATTTATTTATTTTTTAATGAATCAGTGCAAGTAGCCTGGAGGATTATGGGGAGGAGGGGGGAGCATTCTACTGTATGGAGAGGCTATGAGGCTGCACTATATGGAGAGGCTATGAGGCTGCACTATATGGAGAGGCTATGAGGCTGCACTATATGGAGGGGCTATGAGGCTGCACTATATGGAGGGGCTATGAGGCTGCACTATATGGTGGGGCTATGAGGCTGCACTTAATGGAGAGCCATGAGGTTTCACTATATGGAGAGCCATGAGGCTGCACTATATAGAGAGCCATGAGGCTGCACTATATGGAGAGCCGTGATGCTGCACTATATGGAAAGCTATGAGGCTGCACTACATGGAGAGTTTTGAATCTGCACTATATGGAGAATTTGAGGCTGCATTATTCTATATGAAGAGTTATGAGGTTCCATTATACTATATGGAGGGCTGTGAGGCTGCATTATGCTATTTGGAGGGATATGAGGCTGTACTATACTATATGGAGGGATGTAAGGCTGCATTATACTATAGAGAGGTATTTGAGGCTGCATTATACTATATGGAGGGATATAATGTTGCATTATACTGTTTGGAAAGATATGAGGCTGCATTATACTGTATGGATCGGTATGAGGCTGAATTATACTATATGAATAGCTATGAGGCTGCATTATTTTATATGGAGAACTATGAGGCTGCATTATACTATATGGAGGGATGTGAGGCTGCATTATATTATATGGAGGACTGTGAGGCTGCATTATACTATATAGAGGACTATGAGGCTGAATTATACTATATGGAGGATAATGGAGGAGCATTATAATAATTGGATGACTATAGTGGCTACCTTATGAATGGGGGACTATGGGATGCATTATAATTCATAGACAACTATGGGGGTACATTGTAATATATGGAAGAATATGGGGATGCATTATAACAATTGAAGGACTATGGCAGCGGGAGGAGGAAGACCATGATGAGGGACATATATTCCACAATAAGGGCCATCTTGCACCGGGGCCCACCGGACTCTAGTTGCACCACTGGCTGTAGCCTTTATAAAAGCATAGGCAGGGCTCTGTTTTTTTCATATTGAGTTCTTACATTCTTATAACAATGCAATATATTTCCTAACTCAAACCAATCCAGCTGAGCCTGGTTCACGTTCTTCATACTTCTCTCATTAAGTTCAGATGCTTCCAATTATTTATTTCTTAGCCGCCTGTTAAATCACAGTACAAATACCAAATGACTGCTGGCCTTAGGGCCCACTCGGAAGCATAACAAACAAATCATTGTCTGCCCTATGGATTTGAAGGCTTGATGCTGTGAATATTGCCCAAGGAGTACTTTGGTCTGTAGTGTGAAATACAGTATTTACATTTATTATAGTCAATATGTTTAAGTGATTGCTTTCACTTCCTACTTTTAATTTTACACGACATTCCCATAATTCTTTGTGAGAAACATTTTTAATAGGCTTCTCCTGAATTAACAGAAGTGAGAGTTTATGTATAAAGAATAGCTATTATGCCATGCCGTAATACTTTGTCGAAGGGGCATTAATTACTACGCAAAAATACACACATTTAAATTTCTAAACACCTATAAAAATAAAGTCAAACCCGAATGTTAAAGAATCAACATTGTTAGAATTTTTATTTCATTAATCAATAATACACGTAAAAATAAGCAACTTAAATCTTATCAGAGAAATCTGCTACTTTCCGTTTATGATTCTTTTTGAAAATTGACAATTCTAAGACAAAATCTGTATTCAGAAAAGATCATCCAGATACGAAGAAGTGAATGCAGCTCTCCTGGTACTTCAATATGTCCAACTTTATTTGAAACGGTTAAAAACACATCAGGGAGAGGTGCGGCAGGATCGGTTGAAGAGCCAGACTGCTCGAAACAGTCTGTAGTACTATACACCACACCTCTCACTGATGTCTTTTTAACCATTTCTAATAAAGTTGGACATATTGAGGGTCCAAGAGTGCATTAACTTCTTTATATGTGGATGATCATTTTGCTGTACCGTTTGCTGGCACCCAGAGGTATGTTGTGTCACTGAGAGAAACACCCACAGGATCCGAAGATTCTCCTCTGTTGAAAGGTGCAAATAGTGTGTGGTGCACCTCTTCTATAGTGCACGATTGTATTCAGAAAAGACTTTGCCAATAATGAGATAGAAGATTGCATGTGTTACTGATTAGATTGTATGTGGAAAGGAGGGGGAGGAAATGGGAGAAGCTATAGCCACAGCTGTAACTCTCATCTCCTATCTCAGTGATGGGAAAGTCAGTCTTCTGTGAATACAGATTTTACCTGTGACCTGAGAATAAAGGGGATTATAGGGTTATGAAATAAATACTAAAATGATGCTTGCCCTTGTTTCATAAATGTCTGATAGATTAGGATTCCACTTTTGTAATTAAAATTTATTTCACAAAGCTTTGTCTCTCATCAAAATCAATGGAGATTTGGCTTCAAGCCACCATCTCTCAATGACCAATAAAATAGATACACTGTACACTCTATAATGCAACGTGAAAGTTCATTGTTGTGCTAAAAAACCAAGAAAATAGTGGCAGGATACTTCACTAGGGCAACATTATATTCACATGTGATGTTCCGGCTATATCACAATTTTTTCTAATCTGTAACTAGGAAAGTCTCACTCACTGCACTAGCCCTTCAAAGAGCATGTGCACTCCATTATTCTTCTATATGTCTCAATCACCAATTGCACAAGATGGGGCCCCATTTTTTTAAAAAGTTGCATGTCCCACTTACCAGCATACTCTTAGAATATACCATAAATATCAGAGATGAAAATACTTCTTTTCCCTTTAACGAGCCATGACATGCTTTGTACTGCATGGGACGTCTATCTTGCTTTGATGCAGGCTCGCATGCAGAGCCTGCATTTTTCCCTGCACATTTTGACTGATTTGATCAGCAGACATGTTCCTCTAACAGCTGTTGGTGGACTGGAAATTAATCCATGGCTGTTAACCAGTAAAATCCCCCTGTCAATATCTGACAGCAGGATTTAATATATGCTGGCGGGGATCTCCACCCACCTTGTCACTCCGCACAAGCGATCAGAAGATCGCAGCCTTAAGGGGGACTAGTAAACACAGTAAAGAGTGAAAAATAAAAGATTTTAGGAAAAAAGACAAAAGTTCAAATCACCCCCTTATGCACCAGTAAAAATAAAACAATTAAAAAAGTTAAAAAATACACATTTTTTGTATCACTTTATTCAGAACTGTCCAATCTACCAAAATATAAAATAATCTGATCGGTAAGCAGCGTAATAAGAAAAAAAATCAAAACTGCAGTTTTTCAACCATCGCAACAGCAGTAAAAATGTAATTACAGGCTATAAAAACGGCTTATATACCCTTAAAATACCCCACGTAAATAATACAAAAACCTACATCTATGATATTTTTCATTAAACGTAGGCTAATGCTTGATGCCGTCATGAGAACATTACGTTGTTATTTAAGGAGTACGTATGAGATCAGAGATAATAGTATCTGTTTCTAAGATGACTTATTATGTGATGCTAGTCACTACTCATGGGCTAGTTGTGAGGATGGGTAGTCTAGACGTCTGTGGTAAAATACCGCTTTGCTTATTATTAGCCCTCATTGTAAGACAAAAGGTGTAGGAACATCTGTGTCCAATGTCAGAATTCCATGAAGGCAGCTAATCAAGACAAAGGGGCTAAACAAACGATAGTTAGAAGAAAGGTCAATAGTGGGGTAAAAATAGATCAAATACTGAGCATAAAAACCAAAGCATAAACTACAACTGGCAATAATTTGGAGCGACGGAGTCAACTAAATAGCCAGGTAATCACTCCGCACAGGAAACACTGCACTCTAGCCTCCAATTAAATGGCTGAACTGTCCATACTTACATCTCCTCACACCTTTCCCAAAATTAGACTGGTGAACTGTCACTGTGTCCAAAAACACTGCTAGGAGGAATCATGACAGATTATCACTTTAATTTATTGATGATGTATTGTCTTTTATGATGTAACATAGTAACATAGTATTTAACGTTGAATGAAGACCTTAAGTCCATCTAGTTCAACCAATAGCCTAACATGTTGATCCAGAGAAAGGCAAAAAAAAACGTGGCAACACTACGCTCCACATTGGGGAAAAAAATTCCTTCCTGACTCCACATACGGCAATCAGACTAGTTCCCTGGATCAACGCCCTATCACAGAGTCTAGTATATATAACCGGTAATATTATAGTTTTCAAGAAAGGCGTCCAAGCCATTCTTAAATTTTAGTATTGACTCATTCATTACAACATCATGTGGCAGAGAGTTCCATAGTCTCACTGCTCTTACAGTAAAGAATCCACGTCTGTGATTATGATTAAACCTTCTTTCCTCCAGACGTAGAGGATGCCCCCTTGTCTCTATCTTAGGCCTAAGAGTAAAAAGATCATTAAAAAGGTCTCTGTACTGTCCCCTCATATATTTATACATTATTATAAGATCACCCCTAAGCCTTCATTTTTCCAAACGAAATAACCCCAAGTTTAATAACCTGTCTTGGCATTGTAGACCCCTCAGTCCTCTAATGACTTTTGTCGCTCTTCTCTGGACCCGCTCTAGTTCAGCTATGTTTTTCTTATACACCGTAGAAGAGAATTGTACACAGTATTCTAAGTGTGGTCGCACTAGTGACTTGTATAGAGGTAAAATTATGTTCTCCTCATGAGCATCTATGCCTCTTTTAATGCATCCCATTATTTTATTTGCCTTTGCAGCAGTTGCCTGACACTGGCCACTAAATGTAAGTTTGTCATCTACCCATACACCCAGGTCTTTTTCAGTGACAGTTTTGCCCAGTGTTTTACAATTAAGCACATAATTATACCTTTTATTTCCTCTGCCCAAGTGCATGACCTTACATTTATCCCCATTAAAGCTCATTTGCCATTTATCAGCCCAAGCTTCCAGTTTACATAAATCCTCCTGTAATATAAAATTGTCCTCCTCTGTATTGATTACCCTACAGAGTTTAGTGTCATCTGCAAATTTTGAGATTCTACTCTGTATGCCCCCTACAAGGTCATTAATAAATATGTTAAAAAGAAGCGGGCCCAATACTGACCCCTGTGGTACCCCACTGTTAACTGTGACCCATTCTGAGTGTGCTCCATTAACCTCCCTTTGTTTCCTATCACTGAGCCAGTTCTTAAACCACTTACAAATATTTTCCCCTATCCCCATTGCCCTCATTTTATGTATCAACCTTTTGTGTGGCACCGTATTAAAAAGCTTTTGAAAAGTCCATATACACCACATCCACGGTATTTCCTTGGTCCAGTCCAGAACTTCCTTCTTCATAGAAGCTTATCAGATTAGTTTGACAGGAACGGTCCCTCGTAAAACCATGTTGATATTGGGTCATGAGGTTATTTTTCTTCACATACTCCACTTTGGTATTATACTATAATAATCATAAAATAGGTGGGAGAGGTGCATCCATTTTGCAAGTCCGGTCTTGAAGTGTGCCTTTGTCACTTGACAAAGGGTTATTTGAATGTTAAATTGTGTTGAATGCTCAAGAAAGTATACTGATAAAGAAAATATACTTCATCATCATGGCTCCATCTGGTTATGAGCTCGATTTTTGTGTTCCCAGTAGTGTCCATTCTGGTTTGCTATCTAATCTTACTCCAATTTTTGAGAACACTTTAAGAAAATATCTTGAAGACCACTGATATTTCGGCATGGTTTAGCTGCTTGTATAGTAAATATACTGTACTTATTTAACGTGTGTACTGGGCTTGGGGGTGTGGGCGATTTGTTGGTGTGCTATGTACCTGTGTGGCGGGTATCCTGGGCTTACATGATGCATTCAGTGTGTATATGTCCACTGTGCTTGTGACGTACATAATGAGCTTTTGTGACGTGTGCTGTTTTAATATGATTTGTGTGCCTTGTCTATTTGACATGGTGACTGTGCCTGTGGGACTTGTACTCTGTTGCCTGTGTAATGTGCACTGTGTGTGTATCATATGTATTGTCTTTGTGTGATGTGTCCATATTCACGGTGCTTGTGTTACATGTGTGAATCGTACTTGTGTAACATGTGCGCATGCTGTTTTTGTGATATGTGTGCATGGTGCTTGTGTGACATGTGTGCATGGTGCTTATGTGATGTTGGCTGTATTTGTGGGCAATCCACTTGTCTGATATATGCTCAGTGCTTGTGTGGCGTGTGCTGTGCGTGTAACTTAACTTGTCCATTGTGCTTGTGTGATATGTGCTGCAATTTTCTAAATCATGTACTGTAATTTTTATTTGTAATGACAGGAACCTGTCAGTAAATAAATGTTTTTTTAACCTTATGACATAATGGTAATCTGCAAGTTACTACTGTTTTACCCCCCTTTATGTGTGAGCATAAAAAAACAAATGTGTTGCACTCTCCATTTTTAACATCCATGTGTATGCATGTTCCATCAACTTGCTATTCATATTGCTCTTCTTTCTTCATGCGCACGAGTGGCTTATCCGTGTACCATCCCTATGTACCAAAAAAATGCATGACACTAAAATTAATGGTTTTCATATATT
Source organism: Allobates femoralis (assembly GCA_033576535.1). Taxonomy (NCBI): domain Eukaryota; kingdom Metazoa; phylum Chordata; class Amphibia; order Anura; family Aromobatidae; genus Allobates; species Allobates femoralis. The sequence continues at coordinate 217,108,512 of JARQOC010000003.1, forward strand.
AAAGAAGATTAGTGAGGGAAATATAGAGAATTGTTATAAAGTGTATTAGAAAAACAAGTTTAGATTATGATCAGACTAGCTGTGAGCCCGATGCAAATGCATCGGGATTCTAGAACGTGCATTAATTTGATTATAGTAGTTATAGCTGTTAGCCTGATGCAAATGCATCGGGTATCTAAAATATGTTTATTGTTTTTTTAAAGATTTTTAAATAATAATCGCATCATCAATAGCAATAATATAAGCCATAGCATTATTATTAGCATTAATAGCAGTATTAATAGCATTATTAGCAGTATTATGAGCATTAATAACAGTATTAATAGCATTAATAGCATTATTATTAGCATTAATAGCATTATTAATAGCATTATTAGCATTAATAATAGCATTAATAACATTATTAATAGCATTAATAGCATTATTATTAGCATTAATAGCATTAATAATAGCATTATTAGCATTAATAATAGCATTAATAACATTATTAATAGCATTATTATTAGCATTAATAGCATTATTAATAGCATTAATAGGATAAATATTAGCATTAATAGCATTAATAGCCTAATTAATAGCATTATTAGCATTATTAATAGCATTAATAGCATTATTATTAGCATTAATAGCATTAATAATGGCATTATTAGCATCAATAATAGCATTAATAACATTATTAATAGCATTAATAGCATTATTATTAGCATTAATAGCATTAATAATGCCATTAATAGGATAAATATTAGCATTAATAGCATTAATAGCATAATTAATAGCATTAATAGCATTATTAATAGCATTAATAGCATTATTATTAGCATTAATAGCATTAGTAGGATAAATATTAGCATTAATAGCATAATTAATAGCATTAATAGCATTATTAATAGCATTAATAACATTATTATTAGCATTAATAGCATTAATAATAGCATTATTAGCATTAATAATAGCATTCATAACATTAGTAATAGCATTAATAGCATTATTATTAGCATGAATAGCATTAATAATAGCATTATTAGCATTAATAATAGCATTAATAGCATTAATAGGATAAATATTAGCATTAATAGCATTAATAGGATAAATATTAGCATTAATAGCAGAATTAATAGCATTAATAGCATTATTAATAGCATTAATAGCATTATTATTAGCATTAATAGCATTAATAATACCATTAATAGGATAAATATTAGCATTAATAGCATTAATAGCATTATTAATAGCATTAATAGCATTATTATTAGCATAAATTGCATTAATACTAGCATTATTAGCATTAATAATAGCATTAATAACATTATTAATAGCATTAATAGCATTATTATTAGCATTAATAGCATTAATAATAGCATTATTAGCATTAATAATAGCATTAATAACATTATTAATAGCATTAATAGCATTATTATTAGCATTAATAGCATTAATAGCATTATTATTAGCATTAATAGCATTAATAATACCATTATTAAGATAAATATTAGCATTAATAGCATTAATAGCATTATTAATAGCATTAATAGCATTATTATTAGCATAAATAGCATTAATAATAGCATTATTAGCATTAATAATAGCATTAATAACATTATTAATAGCATTAATAGCATTATTATTAGCATTAATATCATTAATAATAGCATTAATAATAGCATTATTAGCATGAATAATAGCATTAATAACATTATTAATAGCATTAATAGCATTATTATTAGCATTAATAGCATTAATAGCATTATTATTAGCATTAATAGCATTAATAATACCATTAATAAGATAAATATTAGCATTAATAGAATTAATAGCATTATTAATAGCATTAATAGCATTATTATTAGCATAAATAGCATTAATAATAGCATTATTAGCATTAATAACATTATTAATAGCATTAATAGCATTATTATTAGCATTTATTTATTTTATTATTATTTTTATTTAATTATTTATTTATTTATTTATTTATTTTTAATTATTTTTTAATTATTTTTTAATTATTTTTTTATTATTTAATTTATTTATTTTTTTAAGTGAGAGTGAGACACAGTTCTCATTCAGGTCCGCATTTTTATTTTTTTTTTATTATTATTTTTATTTAATTATTTAATATTTATTATTTATTTTTTTATTATTTTTTAATTATTTTTAAATTATTTTTTTTATTATTTAATTTATTTATTTTTTTAAGTGAGAGTGAGACACAGTTCTCATTCAGGTCCGCAGTTTTTTTTTTTTTTTATTATTATTTTTATTGAATTATTTAATATTTTTTATTTATTTTTTTATTATTTTTTAATTATTTTTAAATTATTATTTTTATTATTTAATTTATTTATTTTTTTAAGTGAGAGTGAGACACAGTTCTCATTCAGGTCCGCAGTTTTTTTTTTTTTTTTATTATTATTTTTATTTAATTATTTAATATTTTTTATTTATTTTTTTATTATTTTTTAATTATTTTTAAATTATTATTTTTATTATTTAATTTATTTATTTTTTTAAGGGAGAGTGAGACACAGTTCTCATTCAGGTCCGCATTTTTTTTTTTTTTATTATTATTTTTATTTAATTATTTAATATTTTTTATTTATTTTTTTATTATTTTTTAATTATTTTTAAATTATTATTTTTATTATTTAATTTATTTATTTTTTTAACTCAGAGTGAGACGCAGTTCTCATTCAGGTCCGCCTTTTTTTTTCCCCATTGACATACATTAGCGGTGTGTCGGCGATTTTATGGCCGGCCACCTGGTTCTATTTGTCGGCCCTAAAATCGCGGACACACCGCTAATGCATGTCTATGGGCAGTCAGCTCAAATTCTGATTGGTCGGCGTTCAATCCGAAATCGGGCTGACTGCCCATAGAGATGCATTAGCGGTGTGTCCGCGATTTTAGGGCCGACAAATAGAACCAGGTGGGCGGCCATAAAATCGCCGACACACCGGTAATGTATGTCAATGGGTAAAAAAAAAGGCGGACCTGAATGAGAACTGCGTCTCAGTTTTGAGGGGCTCTTCTGATTGGCTGAGGGCAGTATACCGCGACCAATCAGAAGAGGGCCTGAGATCTCATTGAGGTAGAATGGGGGATTTTTCTTCCATTCTATCTTAATGAGAAGGAAGAGGACGTCGGAGGTGGAAGATCCCCGGGGCCGGACGAAGAGGCGAAGATGTCGGAAATAAGAGAGAAGACCCCCGGGGCCGGAGGAAGAGGACGCCTGGCCGGACGGACGATCAGATGACTTGAAGGGATGTAAGTGATCGACGGGGGCGTTAGGTTAGGGGACAGCGGGGGCTTCGGGTGTAGGGCCTTAGGTGACAGCGGCGTTAGGTTAGGGGACGGCGGGGGCTTAGGGGATAGGCGGCGGGGCTTAGGGGGTATCGGCGGGGGCCTAGGATGCTACGGGGCTTAGGGGGTAGGGGCTTAGGGGCTGCTGCAGGGCTTAGGGGGTAGGGCCTTAGGGGCGGCGGTGGCTTAGGGGGTAAACGGCAGGGGCTTAGGATGCTGCGGGTCAGGGGTTAGGTGGTCGCGGCTTAGGGGATAGGGGCTTAGGGGGTATCGGCGGGGGCTTAGGATGCTGCGGGTCGGGGGTTAGGTGGTCGGGGCTGCTGCGGGGCTTAGGGGGTAGGGGCTTAGGGGCGGCGGTGGCTTAGGGGGTAGACGGCGGGGCTTAGGGGGTATCGGCGAAGGGTTATGATGCTGCGGGTCGGGGGTTAGGTGGTCGGGGCTTAGCGGGTGGCGACTTAGGGGTAGGGGCGGCGCAGATGTTCGGGGCTTAGCGGGTGGCGACTTAGGGGTAGGGGCGGCGCACTGAGGGCGGCGGTGGCTTAGGGGGTAGACGGCGGGGCTTAGGGAGTATCGGCGGGGGGTTAGGATGCTGCGGGTCGGGGGTTAGGTGGTCGGGGCTTAGCGGGGTGGCGACTTAGGGGTAGGGGCGGCGCACTGAGGGGGTGGCTAAGAGCATGGGGCTGTAGTGTACACCGCTATGGTATACTACAGTCCCATGGCCATACGCCTGTCAGGTGTAAAGCGTATGGCCATGGGACTGTAGTATACCATAGCGGTGTACACTACAGCGCCGGGCGGCGGGGCTTAGGGGGTATCGGCGGGGGGTTAGGATGCTGCGGGTCGGGGGTTAGGTGGTCGGGGCTTAGCGGGGGTGGCGACTTAGGGGTAGGGGCGGCGCATTGAGGGGGTGGCTAAGAGCATGGGGCTGTAGTGTACACCGCTATGGTATACTACAGTCCCATGGCCATACGCCTGTCAGGTGTAAAGCGTATGGCCATGGGACTGTAGTATACCATAGCGGTGTACACTACAGCGCCATGCTCTTAGCCAGCCCTGGCTTTGTTAGCGAAGCGACTCGCAATGCCCGCTTCGCGGGCATTGCTTCGCAAGACTGCAACGACTCGCAATGCCCGCTTCGCGGCCACGGGGAGAGTCCAGGAGAAGCAGCTCGCTCGCGCTAACAAAGCCACCGGAAGTTGCGCCGCTCCGACGGAAGTCGCTACGGCAATTATATAATAGATAGCTAGGAACTTAATAGTAAAATAAAATGTAGTTTCAAGCCAGCATTGATCTAAGGACCAGACCTACAGGCAGGCCGTCATGTGAATTGTTTTACCTCAATGTAGTAGTCCTTGTTTTGAATGGTGGTATGAATATAAAGTACTATTTATTGCAGAGAGTTGCTCATAATTAAATGTTTTTTTATAAATTGTTTGGAAAGACTTAAAATGTAAAAATGTGCATAACATGGAGCTAGGACTATGGACTGACCATGGCCATGAAACATTTCACAAGGCAAAAAAACTAATTACCTAGCCAGTAGAATACACCCCTATATACCAGTGTAGTCGGATGTGCAACCACAACATGTGAGATGAAAAATAAACCAAAGTATTTGGACTTCTTGCAAACTGTATTATAGCATTCACGTATCAACCTAATGATATATTTGGACATGCAACATTTAGTTTCAGCCTAGGTGTTCACAGCTTGCAGCCACCAAAAAAACATCAAGATATGTTTTCATGCGCTCAGATATTTTTTGAAGAGATCTACAGCTTTAAATGTTTTTAACGCATTAGGAAAAATAACATCCCTGCTCTATCGGAGGCTCTCCACAACTGCCCAGATTTATTGACGGTGTTCAATGGTGACATCAATTCATGTGTCCTACCACTGTATTCAATGATCTCATACTCATCATTACCACTAATGCCAGTGATTGGCAGCAGTGGTATCATGCAGTATAGTCATGATGGAACAACTGCAGTTAATCAAGAAATACAGAAGCAGAGATGAGATAGAGTCATTGCTAGAACTGGGAAGGGTGAATATCCATGTGTCTGCTATTTTCCAAATTCACAATCCTATGGGCGATTAAAAATGAATTCCGCACTGACTTTTATCCTCATTGGGGACAAGGGCGGGTGCTGGTTGGGTTTGTTTGCCATGGATGCTTTATAGTCAAAGGTCCTGACTGACATAACCCAGACAGGGTTGACCACCGTCTTTTTGCACTGTCCATAAAAAAATTTAAGGCGCTTATAATTTTTTGAACTTGAACAAACAAATATTATTTTGACTGTAATTATCATAATTTTGCATTTTAAATTAAAGCAACTAATGTCTTTATATAAAAATTATGGGTTGTAGACATGTATTACTTAAAGAGGACCTGTCACCAAACACACATGGTGATCTAATTACAGCACTGAATGTAACATGTCTGCTGCATCCAGGCAAGGGGTCCCCCAGCCCTTGAGCCCCCCTGTACCCCGAGATAATACACTCTGAAAACTTACATTGTGGAGCCAAATAGGAGGTGGCTTGTGGCTGGAGCCAAAGGGCAGATTCACACCCCCTGTATGTTTAATCTTCCCAACCGCCGCCTCCCTGATGCCAATCATTGTCTCCCTCGTCTGCAGTATAACACAGAGCTTATTTCAGTAATGGCCGCTTTTGCCCCACCCCTGCGGTGACGTCACCGCCTTTCCTCCCTACTCCATTGGTTAACATGGAGCAGGGCGGGGAAAGGCGGTGATGTCAGAGCAGGAGGCGGGGCGGCCCTTCCTAGACTGACTACTATTTTCTGCTTTACGTCACCTATCGTATTTGCTGCATCATCCTACCCTGCATATGTACAATACCGACCAAAAGTTTGGACAAACCTTCTCATTCAAAGAGGTTTCTGAGTTTTCATGACTATGAAAATTGTAGATTCACACTGAAGGCATCAAAACTATGGATTAACACATGTGGAATTATATACTTAACAAAAAAGTGTGAAGCAACTGAAAATATGTCTTATATTCTAGGTTCTTCAAAGTAGCCACCTTTTGCTGTGATTACTGCCTTGCACACTCTTGGCATTCTCTTGATGAGCTTCAAGAGGTAGTCACCGGAAATGGTTTTCACTTCACATGTGTGCCCTGTCAGGTTTAATAAGTGGGATTTCTTTCCTTATAAATGGGGTTGGGACCATCAGTTGTGTTGTGCTGAAGTCTGGTGGATACATAGCTAATAGTCCTACTGAATAGACTGAATAGACTGTGCATATGTGTTTTTCTTCAGAATTTGTATAATTATTAGTCTGATGAAGAGGCCATAGTGTCCCGAAAGCTTGCTATGTTTATTATCTTCTCAGTTAGCCATTAAAAGGTATAAACCACTGAGGCCTCTCAGACTCTAATATTTTTCTATCCACTGGCTAACACGGTACAAACATTTTTTACCTTACAATTAACCGATCACCTTAAACTGTTTGTACTAATAGCGGGAAACATTTACAAACAGGGCACGGATTTATTCACACATATAATAGTGAGCCAATTAAATAAAATGCTTTATCTACTTTAAATTTCATAAGATGTACAACATTTTTCGAAAGACTAGAATACAGTAAATGTGATCAAAGCTCTATACAAACCCAATGGAATATGAACTCTGTTATTTGAATGCTGCAGTCGTAACATGACCTCCACCCAGTTTTAATATCAGTCTATAAAAAATTTAAACAATGTTTCTGCCAAAATTAGTTTTATTTTTAATTCAAATAACCATCTGTACAGCCTCTTAAATTATTAAGCAATTGACTTGGATGAGAAATTCAGCAAATGACATATAAACTTCACTACATTTATTGCATAAAATGCTAAAATTATTAGCTCTATATGGTATTTTAGAGGGAAAATAGCATTTTTTTACAAGAAGCAAAGATCAGAACACCTGTGATTTGCCAGATCTGACAATCTGCATTTAGGCTGAAAAAAGGAAAAGTGAATCTATTATATTAGCTCATGGCGTTTATTTTGTAACGAATAACTAGAAACATTTTATATATTGCTGTACATCTACAGTATTGCAGACTAATAGCATAGTAAAACATAATGGTCTTACAATGACCTTATGTAGAAGAAAAAGGATTTAATATAATTTTGTGTGGCAGGTCTCTGGTTTATAAAGAGTGTATTCCCAAATGCAATTATATATTTTCAATTACAGAATGTTGGGGCATTATAATGTGCAATGATTCACACTCAAAGTTGATTAATTATTTTTCTCTACAATTAAACCATGTTTTGGTTTGTTTAGCTATATCTGGCTGGAGCCACATCATTTGTGCATCATGCTCATCCCTAGTGGGACTCTATGGATATATTTTTTGTTCTTTTATTCATAGTCATAGCAGCCATATCTTACTCATGTTTTGTTTGAGGCTCAAACACTCAATAATCAGGGAAGATGGGCATTTCATCATGTGGTGATCACGCCTGCAGAAAAAAAAAGCTGTAGGAAAATTTACACTACGTCTGAAAATGACCTCAGTATTTCAGTTTTTAATTACTTTTTTATGTACCAACGTTATATCCTCAGATTTTTTAAATTAATGATCCAAAGTAACACAACGATAAAACATTGTTTGCCAACATGAATTTTGCAATTTACAAGAAGAAACAGAATAAACAGCATGTGCTGCAATAAAGGCCCCTAATTATTACTTAGTCCAATATAGGAAAAAAGAGAAGCGGCACTCACACTCTTAGATGCCAAATCCTTTATTTTGTCTTGCTCATCCTAGCACAGACAAATCAGCGGGAGAGAGGGAGTGGGGGTCGGCGGACGGCTTGCCGTTTCGCAGCTCTTGCTGCCTCAACGGGTCAAACTTGCTGCTAAACTTCATCCGCCAGATCCAATATTTTTGTTGGACCGGGGCGATCCGGCGCCATAGACTCTCATTTTAGGGGGCGCCAGATCGCCCCGGATCCGGGAGGATCCGGTTTGGGCAGATTTTCATCCAGGACACAAAAACGCTGCTTGCAACATTTTTGTGTCTGGGAGAAAAATTTGAATTATCCTCCCGCACAGCTGGAAACCAGATGGCATATAGCTGCCATCCGATTCCATCCGGTTCCATAAGGCTGCATTATGTCAAAATCGAGTCCGGGGCTGCCTGGTTTCCAATTGAACCCATGGAAGCCTAATCAGGCGAAACATGCACCTGTCGTCCTCCCCGCACCTCCCTCTCCGCTACATAGTGTTTGCAACCCGCACCTCTTAACGGAGCAATTGGATTAAAAGAACCTTCATCTTTTGGTGAGTGCCATCTGTTTCTTCTAAATCTTTGGATATTTTTGTGATTGGACCTTGTGCTGCAGACTTGTGCAACTCCATATTGCTGGCAGCACATATAAGCCTAGGAAAAACACCAAAAGCCCTCTAGTGCCCAGATTCCTTCCCTATGGTCGAACATTTTTTTTCAACCATTCCTGTGTACCTTTGGGGATGTGTGTTTTGGATCATTGTCTTGCTGGAGGACCCATGATCTTCGACTCAAACCAAGTTTCCCTACACTGGGTAGGACATTTCGCTCTAAAATCTCTTGATAGTTCTCTGATTTCATAATTCCTGTGATACTGTCTAGGCCTCCAATACCAGACACTGAAAATAATAATGGTAATAATAATCTTTATTTATATAGCGCCAACGTATTCCACAGCGCTTTACAATTCATTGGTTCACATACAAACTGTCATAAGTAACAATTATAAAGATACAATACAATAATTAAAACAAAGAAACAATGTAAAAAATACAATACAGTAATTAAAGTAGAGAATCAAGGTAAAAAAAATACAATACAATAATTAAAGCAGAGAAACAATGTACAAAATACAATACAATAATTAAAGCAAAAATAAAGAAATCACACAGCATTATGGATCCGCTACTATGCTTAACTGTTGGAAGGGTATTTTTTTCCTTATAAGCTTTATTGCCATCTGTAAACAAACTGTTGCTTTGCATTGCCAAAAAAATATATTTTTGTTTCAAATGTCCAAAGAACATTTTTCCAGAAGGGTTGTGGAAGAGCAAAATCTTGGCTAATAGGTGACCCCAGGGCCAGGAAGCCTACAGCGGTTATGACCCGGTAGAGGCCCCTGCAGTACCTAGGACTCCTGCGTCAAGGCACCCGTATTGTTTGTTGTTGTGTTGTTAACTTTTAAGCCACAGAGACTTTACCTGTTGGACTTGTTGAATATTCCCCTTTTCTTAATTTCCAAAAATGGACCATAGCCACAGCACTGGTAGTGGTAAACACCCTTTTAAACACCCTTTAAACAGCCAGCCGTGGATGGACTAGCGTTGTATGGACTGATTACCCATTTCTTATTTATACCTGGCTTTTGTAAATTTTTCATTTTTAAGACTCTGTGCAATGACAAATGTAAATAGATGTGTTATGTTTATGAAAAATGTTTCAGTCCCGGAGTACTGTATTTAACTAGGGAGGAATGTGGCACCCCTGTGCGGGATTGCCATAGGATCCACCTGTGCAAGGAGGGAGTTACACCTTGGTTCACACAGCACACAACACCTTCCACCCCAGACCTGAAGGGGGTGCTCTACTGGCTGCCATAAGCCAGTTCCCCTTTAAAAGATTCAGGCCTGAGGGGAGGAGTCAGTTAGTGCAGTTAGTTTCAATTAGTCTGCAGTGAACAGAGGAGTGAGGAGCTGGTCGCTGGGAGAGATTCAGGCCCAGGACCAGGGACCACTGACTGCTGTGTTGCACCCTAGGGAAAGGGTCGGTGGCAACTGAAAGAAACAGGGAATCAAGAAAAGGGAACCAGTTGCTACAGCCCTCTAGTACACCTGGACACTGGAGTCCGACGCTGATACCATTTACTGTTACAGCAAAAGCCCGGAAGACTCAGGAGAAGTTCACTCCTGAAGAGAACAACATAATAACATAGTAACATAGTTTTTAAGGTTGAAGGAAGACTTTAAGTCCATCTAGTTCAACCCATAGCCCAACATGTTGATCCAGAGGAAGGCAAAAAAAAAACCCATGTGGCAACACTAGCTCCACATTGGGGGAAAAAATTCCTTCCTGACTCCAGATATGGCAATCAGACTAATTCCCTGGATAAACGCCCTATCAAAGCATCTAGTATATATAACTGGTAATATTATAGTTTTCAAGAAAGGCATCCAGGCCCTTCTTAAATGTTAGTAGTGAGTCACTCATTACAACATCATGTGGCAGAGAGTTCCATAGTTTCACTGCTCTTACAGTAAAGAATCCACGTCTGTGATTATGATTAAACCTTCTTTCCTCCAGACGTAGAGGATGCCCCCTTGTCCCCGTCTCAGGCCTAAGAGTAAAGAAAGTTCTCCGTACAGTCCCCTCATATATTTATACATTATTATAAGATCACCCCTAAGCCTTCGTTTTTCCAAGCTAAATAACCCCAAGTTTAATAACCTGTCTTCTTGGTATTGCAGACCCCTCAGTCCTCTAATAACCTTGGTCGCTCTTCACTGCACCGACTCTAGTTCTACTATGTCTTTCTTATACACAGGAGACCAGAATTGTACACAGTATTCTAAGTGTGGTCGCACTAGTGACTTGTATAGAGGCAAAATTATGTTCTCCTCATGAGCATCTATGCCTCTTTTAATGCATCCCATTATTTTATTTGTTTACCGAAAACAGAGTAATGATCATGATGAGACCATCACAGAACCACACCAACTCTACAATAGTATCAAAATATTACAAATTTTATTAATGAATAAATAACAAAGACATGAAAGCGTAGGAGAGTATACACAGAAAATTAATTCGTGATACAGTTGTTAGACCCCTCAGATAGGGGAGAGAAGACTAGTTCGTGTGGGAAACATATACGAACCTCCTTATTACAGAAAATTCTGAAATAACTGCTACAGAATATTGGACCAGCAATTCCTGATCCAGAGAATATTTTAGAGAGTCAGATAGAAATTAAACCTATTCTGTATAAATAGTATTATTGCTGTATAGCATACAAAAGAAATAACACATGGAAATCCTGGAAAATCAATTACAGCCCATTAAGGCAGACTAGGACTAATGTCCAGTCTGTCCTATAATGGTAGAATAACTGTGTTAAGCATATAAAACATTTGATTTACCCTGTGCCATGGTGTAGATCCTTTGATGGAGACCGATATGGAGCCCACACGACTAAACCTCGACGATCGTTTCGTCAAGAAAATGACTTCGTCAGGTAGTGACTTGTATAGAGGTAAAATTATGTTCTCCTCATGAGCATCTATGCCTCTTTTAATGCATCCCATTATTTTATTTGCCTTTGCAGCAGCTGCCTGACACTGGCCACTAAATGTGAGTTTGTCATCTACCCATACACCCAGGTCTTTTTCAGTGACCGTTTTGCCCAGTGTTTTACAATTAAGCACATAATTATACCTTTTGTTTCCTCTGCCCAAGTGCATGACTTTACATTTATCCCCATTAAAGCTCATTTGCCATTTAGCAGCCCAAGCTTCTAGTTTACATAAATCCTCCTGTAATATAAAATTGTCCTCCTCTGTATTGATTATCCTGCATAGTTTAGTGCCATTTGCAAAAATTGAGATTCTACTCTTTATATGCCCCCTACAAGGTCATTAATAAATATATTAAAAAGAAGCGGGCCCCACACTGCCCCCTGTGGTACCCCACTGTTAACTGTGACCCATTTTCAGTGTGTTCCATTAATGACCACCCTTTGTTTCCTATCGCTAAGCCAGTTTTTAACCCACTTACACATATTTTCCCCTATTCCCATTGCTCTCATTTTATGTATCAATCTTTTGTGTGGCACAGTATCAAAAGCTTTTGAAAAGCCCATATACACCACATCCACTGCATTTCTTTGGTCCAGTCCAGAACTTACGTCTTCATAGAAGCTTATCAGACAAGTAACGCTAAATGCAAGAGACGCTAAACTGACCAAGTATATGACCAGGGGCCATAGGAGAAACAGGAACCCCGCAGAAGGACCTCATTGTCAGTTTAGGACAAAGCCGAGGAAGGGAGTGGGTTCAGGCACAGGCAGGACTCATCCGAAACTGCAGAGCACAAAGACAGAGGAGGCCTCACAACTTTCTAAGGTGGAAGTCCCAAGTTGCATCGGGGACCTGGTTATTTCTCTGGACTGTACCTGTTACCTTGTCACCAGTAAAAGGTACCGAAACAACGATCACTGTGTGTATATGTGCCTGCTTAACCGCCGCAATCCACTGCCCTGTCTGCGAAGACGCAACTACTACTCCCCTCATCCATCTCCGCTGCCCTGAGGTAAAGCTCCACCTGTGGGGAGCTGTACCACACTCTGCTGCACCCACCATCACCTCAGCGACCGGCTGCAGCGTTGGTATACCCGTTATCAGGTACCATAGGAGGCATCAAGTTAACAATTTCCTTTATCCCCACAGTTCCCCGCCATTGAGGGTCCAGGGCACGAGACCGGGGACTGACCAGCCGTGATCCCCCATTGAAGCCGCCATCAGCCCCGGTACCTGAGTACCCCATACCCTGTCGACCGCCTCATATGGTACTTGTTGAAACCATGACCCCAGACTGTTCCAGCTTGGCCTTCAAGGTCTTTGGATATTTGACGTGGTGTTTTTTCCACTATTTGCTGCAACATCTCTTGTCAATTTTTTCTCTTTCCCCCACGTTCAGGGAGGTTCTTGACAGTTCAACGCTTGGCAAAGTTCTTAATAACATTGGACTCTATTAAAACTGGGAAACCTAGGTCTTTGGAGATGAAGAGTTCCAGAGTTATTAGCACATAAAGTGACACAGGTCAGATTTGAAAAATTTGGCCTCATCAGGAAGATATAAAAAGAGAAGGCAAGGCATAAATAGGAGCAGCACCATAAGATAGTATGCAAACTGAAAAAAATTATTTTCATTTTTGTGCACATATACAGAGGGGGATTTTAATACCAATTAAAAACAGTAGATCACGTGAGAATGAACCACAGTATAATAACATCACATGTATGGACAGTACTAAATTGCTGGAAGCCGTATATACAATAAACATATGGCGATACAATAAGGTGAAAAAGCAAGACCGAATAGGTAGGTGATCTGAAGAGCTGGGTGTAGTGGTTGATCAGAAGGGTATACAAGGTAACAATAACATGGGTGTACAAAATAACAATCGTGGGTTCAAAACCTGCAAGGGCAGTAATGAATACAAATAGCAATCATAACACCTATTAACCAATCCCCAGGATGGGAAAGTATCCTATTTCCCTTATACAAGTAGTGTGTGTGTAATATCCTGGAGGGCGTAAAGTACTGGACAAGGGAACATAATTATAAATAATATCCTGTAGAAGCCCCACTGATATTGTTACACCAGATCCATATCAATAGTACACCTGTGGCCCTCTAAGCACGTCGGGGGATGTTAGACACATTAAATGTATAATGCATTAATGATGGGTTGTGTGCTAAGATATATGCAAATAGTCTAATTATAAGGACCGATACCTTCAAACCTCATACGACCCAGTGATGCTGAGAGCAGGTACCACCAATACCACAGAAGAATAGTCAAGGTCATAGTCACCATAGTAGCCACAGTAGTGTCTCAATAAGAAAGGAGCCATCAGGAGGAATACATGGGTGAAAGGCTGTAGTATCCCAAGTTCCCCAGGCCCCACGCGTATCGCTGCAGGGGCGCAGCTTCATCAGGGGAAGTGATTTCTAATTGGTTTTAATATTCCAAATGCACAAAAATAATTTTTAAAAAATCACTTTTGCATACTATCTTGTGGTGCTGCTCCCATTTTATAGTTTTTAAGGTTGAAGGAAGACTTTAAGTCCATCTAGTTCAACCCAAAGCCTAACATGTTGATCCAGAGGAAGGCAAAAAAAGCCCATGTGGCAACACTAAGCTCCACATTGGGGGAAAAAATTCCTTCCTGACTCCAGGTACGGCAATCAGACTAGTTCCCTAGATCAACGCCATATCAAAGAATCTAGTATGTATAACTGGTAATATTATAGTTTTCAAGAAAGGCATCCAGGCCCTTCTTAAATGTTAGTAGTGACTCACTCATTACAACATCATGTGGCAGAGAGTTCCATAGTCTCACTGCTCTTACAGTAAAGAATCCGCGTCTGTGATTATGATTAAACCTTCTTTCCTCCAGACGTAGAGGATGCCCCCTTGTCCCAGTCTCAGGCCTAAGAGTAAAGAGATCATTAGAAAGGTCTCTCTACTGTCCCCTCATATATTTATACATTATTATAAGATCACCCCTAAGCCTTCGTTTTTCCAAGCTAAATAACCCCAAGTTTAATAACCTGTCTTGGTATTGCAGACCCCTTAGTCCTCTAATGACTTTTGTCGCTCTTCTCTGGATCCGCTCTAGTTCAGCTATGTCTTTCTTATACACCGGAGACCAGAATTGTACACAGTATTCTAAGTGTGGTCGCACTAGTGACTTATATAGAGGTAAAATTATGTTCTCCTCATGAGCATCTATGCCTCTTTTAATGCATCCCATTATTTTATTTGCCTTTGCAGCCGCTGCCTGACACTGGCCACTAAATGTGAGTTTGTCATCTACCCATACACCCAGGTCTTTTTCAGTGCCAGTTTTGCCCAGTGTTTTACAATTAAGCACATAATTATACCTTTTGTTTCCTCTGCCCAAGTGCATGACTTTACATTTATCCCCATTAAAGCTCATTTGCCATTTAGCAGCCCAAGCTTCTATTTTACATAAATCCTCCTGTAATATAAAATTGTCCTCCTCTTTATTGATTACCCTGCAGAGTTTAGTGTCATCTGCAAATATTGAGATTCTACTCTGTATGCCCCCTACAAGGTCATTAATAAATATATTAAATAGAAGCGGGCCCAACACTGACCCCTGTGGTACCCCACTGTTAACTGTGACCCATTCTGAGTGTGTTCCATTAATAACCACCCTTTGTTTCCTATCACTAAGCCAGTTCTTAACCCACTTACACATATTTTCCCCTATCCCCATTGCCCTCATTTTATGTATCAACCTTTTGTGTGGCACCGTATGAAAAGCTTTTGAAAAGTCCATATACACCACATCCACTGCATTTCCTTGGTCCAGTCCAGAACTTACTTCTTCATAGAAGCTTATTAGATTAGTTTGACAGGAACGGTCCCTCGTAAAACCATGTTGATAATGGGTCATGAGTTTTTTTTTCTTCAGATACTCCAGTATAGCATCTCTTAGAAAACCCTCTAGGATTTTACCCACAGAAGAGGTTAAGCTTACTGGCCTATAATTTCCAAGTTCAGTTTTTGTCCCCTTTTTGAATATTGGCACCACATTTGCTATACGCCAGTCCTGTGGTACAGACCCTGTTATTATGGAATCTTTAAATATTTAAAATAATGGTCTATCTATGACAGTACTTAATTCCTGCAGCACTCTGGGGTGTATCCCATCCGGACCCGGGGATTTGTCAATTTTAGTGATTTTTAGACGATGCCGTACTTCCTCTTGGGTTAAGCAGGTGACATTTAATTGAGAATTTTTGTTATCACTGAGCAGATTGTCTGTCATGTGATTTTCTTGTGTAAATACTGTTGAAAAAAAGTCATTTAGCATATTGGCTTTTTCCTCATATTCATCCACCATTTCACCCAGACTATTTTTAAAGGGGCCAACACCATCAATTTTTAGTTTCTTACTATTTATGTAGTTAAAAAATATTTTGGGATTCTTTTTACTTTCTCTGGCAATGAGTCTCTCTGTCTCAATCTTTGCTGCCTTGATTTGCTTTTTACAAATGTTATTTAATTTTCTGTATTTATTTAATGCCTCATCACTACCTACTTGCTTGAATTCCCTAAATGCTTTCTTTTTGTCAGAGATTGCACCTCTTACCGCTTTATTTAGCCATAGTGGTTTCCTCCTATTTCTAGCATGCTTATTCCCATAGGGTATATATTGTGCACAGGTACTATTCAGGATGCTAATAAACATCTCCCATTTGTGTTGTGTACTTTTATGTCTCAGGACATCGTCCCAGTTTATTGCACTAAGATCATCTCTCAACCGTTGGAAATTTGCCTTCCTGAAGTTTAATGTCCTTGTAGCCCCTCTACTACACATCTTAGTAAAGGATACTTGAAAGCTTATTAAGTTATGATCACTATTACCCAAGTGACCTCCAACCCGTATATTTGATATGCGGTCCGGCCTGTTGGTTAATATTAGGTCCAGCAGTGCCCCCCTTCTTGTTGGGTCCTGAACCAGTTGTGAAAGGTAATTGTCTCGCATAGTTTTCAAAAACTTATTACCTTTGCTGGAACTGCAGGTTTCTGATCCCCAATGTGCCTTGTCTTCTCTTTTTTCTGCTGCTTTCCTGGCATAGTGAGCACCCCTTCCATTATTAGGCAATTACATTTGCAAGGTTTGCCTTCTTCCTTTCCTAGGAAGGTGAAAACAGGCATAGGTGTGAAGGGGTTAAAGGTCAGATTGGTGGGATCAAACAGTCCAAGTTCGAGGAAGCTCACAATCTCACACCCTATTATATTTTACAAGGTTAAAAATAGTTTTAGAAATTGGATTCTATATAATTTGTCCATAATGGATGGCAGCACATCCTTCAGTTAAAGTTATGTGGGTTGTAATCTCCCTGGGACTGCAAAGTTTCGGCACAGAGCCATTCTCAAGCAGTACTGTCGTAGTCCCTGGGAGATAAAACCCACATAACTTTAACTGAAGGAAGTGCTGCCGTCCATTTTTTGTCCATTGTCTACAATACCTAGATGGCGGTAGGAGGGCTTTGCACCCGATCTGAGAAGTTGTACTGTTTTGTTTTTTTATTTTATTCTATTTTGTCCATATATATTTTTTTTATTTAGGTGTTTTATTTGCAATACTTAATACAACTTATTAGCTATCTGATTGTGATCTTAAATTTTGCCCTACTGTTTAGCCCTAGCTGTATCTAGGATATCGTTGAGGTATCATCTCATCTGGACGGGTCCTGGACTTTGTAATGAAGTGCTGTTTTGAAAGCTGTCAGTGAATCGAAGAAACACTTTTTGGGTTAGCTGAGGATAATGTCATTTTATGTATGTTAATCCTCAGTTTTCTACCAGAGACATAAATAATTACATCTACACCATTCACATAGCAATAGCTGATTTCCAGACTTGTATACATTATCACTAGTAGATCTCATTTGGAATATACAGAGTTACGGCACACCTCATATATCTGGGTGGCAGCATCATATTCCAAAATATTTATTTTCTTAAATGTGAGATGTTGGGAAAGTTTAGAAAACAACTTCAATACATTAGGAAATATGACTCTTTCCAATATTATATTTCAATGTAATAGATATAGCCTTTATAATAATAGAACAAATATGGAAGATGACAATTATATGGAAACAATAGAATATCTGAAGTAATGCCCATTATTTTTGTCTGTATATTTTATGAAGCAAAAGACAGAGCCACTGACACTTGGATAAAACAAGCTGGGAACATACGGTATTCTAATACCTAACACATATCCGGTAGATCAATAGACTGAGAATTTGTTAATTATACCTGCATCGCAATGAATTAGAATATCATCAACAAGTTAATTTATTTCGGTAATTCGATACATAAAGTGAAATGCATATATTATATAGAGTCATTACAGAGTGATCTATTTCCGGTGTTTTTTATGTTAATGTTGATGATTATGGCTTACAGCCAATGAAAGCCCAGAGGTCATTATCTCTGAAAATTAAAGTAGGGAGGATGAAGGGTTAAAAACCATATTGTCGTATTCCACAAGACTTTAAAGGGTGAAGATAATATTGATTTATTACTCAAAGCAATGACAATACGATATTGATTTGTCCTGAAGAAGGGGATAGGGAGCCCCAAAACCCATTGACTAATAAATCAGTATTATATTCACCCTTTGATGTCTCAGGGAATACGGCAACACAGTGTTTAACCCTTTATCCTCCCTACTCTATACGTACCACACTGGGGACTGCAGCAGTCATGACCCTTCAACCTCGCTACTTTAATTTTCTGAGATAATGATCTTTGGATTTTCATTGACTGTAAGCCATAATCATCAACATTAACAGAAATAAACACTTGAAATAGATCACTCTGTTTGTAATGACTCTATATAATATGTATGTTTCACTTTTTGTATTGAATTACTGGAAAAAAATTACTTTTTGATGATATTCTAATTCATTGAGATGCACCTTTATATAACACATTACTTTAACCCTTTCGTGAAGTGGCAATTTCCAGTTTTGGATGTCTGCTTTTTCCTCTCCTACCCAGAGCCTATCCAGTTTTTTGCAAGATGAGATGTATTTTGGGGTGACACCATTCATTTTATTACATAGTGTATGGTAATTCCAGGTGGGGAGGAATTGTGAAAAAAGCACAATTCTGCTGTTTTTTGGGGAAATGGTTTTACGGTGTACACTTTGTGATAAAAGTACCTTGCTATATGATTTTCTGCATCAGTACGATTATAGCGATACCAAACATGTACACTTTTTTTTATTATTTTAGTGGCGAAAAAAATTGAAGTTGGCGGGTTGTTATAATATTTTCCAAGATCTGTAAAGTTTTCATTTTTGGGTTGATGGAGTCGTGTAATGGCTTATTTTTTGCTGAATAGCACATTCCTGTATTTTTATTGACACCACTTTGAGTAGTTATAATGTTCTGATCGCTTGTTACAACATTTTTTGTGTTATTGCGCTGTCGTTTTTTTCATTCTTGATTTTTTTCTTTACGGTGTTTACCAATCATGTTCAATATTGGTATATTTTGATAGATTGGACTTTTCTGAATGTGGTGATATCACATATGTGTCCTTTTTTTAATTGTATTTATATGGAGGCAAAAGGGGGGTGATTTGCACTTTTTTTTTCTTATTTTTAAAACTTTCATTTACTTTTCAATGTTTTTAATAGCCCGTTTAGGGGACAATAATATTGTGTTGTCACTTATGCTATACACCGTAATGCCACAGCATTTCTGCATATAGAAAAATATCACAGTCTCAAACCACAGACAAGCAAGAAGATCTTCAGCAGTCCACCTGCTGACATAGAAACTCATCGGCGATCTATGATCACATTGATGGATGCTTAAACTGATGTCACCCTATGCCGCTGCATGTTAAATCCCACTGTCAGAGTTTGACAGCAGGATTTAACATGTCAAGAATCATAGGGGGAGTTTGTTAGAGGCAGAGTCTGACTGTTAAAGAAAATCATTCCATGGAGAATGGGGTGAGTTCATCTTGTAAGCTTGCTCCGTACACCCGCTTCAGCCATGTGCTGATGATGTCAAGAAAATGTAATATTTTAAGTAACAACAGGAAGAAACATTTATGTTAGGATTTTAATTTCACTAAATAAGTATTTCAGGATCTCACTATCAAAAACTGAAATGAGTTTCTGTTTATGGGAACTTAAAGTGAACCTATAAGGTGGAAAATGCTATTAACCTGCAGTATGGAGTTAATCTGCAGGTTAATGGCATTTTGAACCTACCTGGCACCGGTGCATTAAACTCTGCTGCCAGGAGAAAATGAACTTTAAACCTCCTGTCAGCATTTCAGTTTCACTCATGAAGGTGGCAGCACAGCGGGTTCAGTCTCCACTCTGTGTAAGGAAAAAGGTGGCTATATTCACACCATCTGCACTAACTGACAGCAGGTTCTAGTAAAGAGTGACTGTCAGTCAATGTAGACATGAGTTTAAGGCTGGAATCACACAATACGATGCAAGTAACAAGCAAGTCACTCGGACGAGTCTCGGATGACAAACTCAGAATGGCCTGCCCCTTCTGGAGCTGCTTAGAAACACAAGCAGCTGACACTCCTATCCAGAGAGGGGGAGGCCATTCTGAGTTAGTCATCCGAGACTCATGTCACTCGGACAGTGTGATTCCAGCCTAATGAGCAGGTTCAGAATGCTGTTAACCTGCAGATTAACCCCATATCTGCAGGCTCATAGCATTTTGGGGGGCACAGTGGCTCAGTGGTTAGCACTGTGGCCTTGCAGCATGGAGGTCTGGGTTCAAATTCCACCAAGGACAACATCTGCAAGGAGTTTGTATGTTCTCTCTGTGTTAGCATGGGTTTCCTCCAGGCACTCTGGTTTCCTCCCACATTATAAAGACATAGTGATAGGATGTTTAGATTATGAGCCTCAATGGGGACAGCATTACCGATGTATGTATAGTGCTATGGAATTAATAGCGCTATATAAATTAATAAAAATTATTATTATTATTTTTCCACATGACAGCTTTATTTTAAGTTTAAAGGGAACCTGTCAGGCTCTCTGTGCTCCTAGAACCATGAGCAGTTCTGGGCACACATCTTTAATCCCTTCCTAATAGTCTTTTCCTGTAGCTGCATACACAAACAGATCTTTAAAAAAATAATTTCTAAAGACTGTTTATGAGATGTGTGGTGCCCCACTGATCAGTGCGCCACAGTAGGGGTACTGCACCTATAACTGCGTATGCAGTATTCCTGTCATTGGGGATTGTAAAGTCAACCTGAGGCTCTCATCCAGAATCCATACACCTAACATAGGGGACCAATTGGCCACCCGTTACCAGGGTAACCGGTCCCGGTGGGAGGAGTATTTGGGTAGAAGGAACGGGAACTAACAGACAGAATGAGTTAAGCCTGAGAAGTCCTAGAGGGACACCACAGGGAGGATGCCCAAAAGGAGACGAAAGGAGGAAACCAAGTGCCGAACCTCATCCACGGTCCGGGGGAATCCTGGTCCACAACGGGTTACTGGCTCCGAGTCACGGTGCGGGCGAGTCTAACCCTGAGCCGTCAAACCGGTGGGTTGTTGGTTTGCCCAGCACCCCCAACCTCGTCCAGAATGCGCAGCCCCACCAGAAGCACTAAACCGGGTTGAGCCCCTTAGAGAAGATGGGTAACCTCATAGCACCCAGCGGGCCTGGTAAACAAGTGGGTTGTACAGGACAGTGTAAGGACAGTAAGGAGGCACAGGCAAAGACACAGAGGACAGTGAAGGTGCTAAGGAAGGAACACTCTGGGAGCCTCAAAGAGACTTTATATTCCCCAGTGAGTACCCGGCCAGCTACCCGCAAAGACTGTGTAACTGAACTGCTGAGAACTGTTGCCAGTAAAGCACCTATGCAGAGTCAGCAAGCCTCCAGTGCCTTATTCTACTAAGCTAATCCGAAGAGCTGCTGACATGACAACCAGCTCAACAGCAGCACTGCCCCAGGGATCCCGCTCCGCCTGCAGGGAGCGTTATCAACTGGCTGCAATACCACCATCCCCGGCGGTCTAACAGCGGTGCTGGTGAGATCACCAGAAACTGCTCGTGGTGTCATGAGACTTTTATTATTTACCATTTTTATTTTCCCCTTTTTCAAGTGACCCCAGGGTATGGACCCGGGCATAGACACCCCATCTCCATGCCCGGATACCGAGTTATCAAAGACCCCTGGGTGGGTCAGATGCTAATTAGGGCTTTGATTTGTCAAGGGGGTGTTAGTTCCCTCGATTAGTCGGCTTACTTAAACATGTGAACACTCCCCTGTGAGCATGCATGATAATCTGTTTTATAACGGCCAGCTTCATCGGCAGTGCTATAGAAAGCCATGCCAGTGCACAACTTTGTACCCCTCAGAATTGATCTACTCTGACCCCGGTTGTATGCGTCCCAGTTTCAGAGAGGCGTAGTGTGCATGATTGGGAGTGTGCAGGACATCTGATCATGTGCAATGAGCCTCTCTGAAGTGGGATGCATACGGGGTCAGAGTAAATCAATGCAGAGGGGTACAAAGCTCATGGTTCTCGATACAGAGAGGACTAGACAGGTTCTTTTTAAAGGCCACTTCACACACACAGATATCTGAGTCCAATATCTGAACAGATCTCTGGTTGCAGTGAAATCATGGACACATTGTTCCATTTTGTGGCTGTGTACAACATGGAGCAATGTGTCCGTGATTTCACTGCAATAAGAGATCTGTTTAGAAATTGGTCACAGATATCTCTGTGTGTGAAAAGTGGCCTTTAGGGCTCAGCTAGATGAGTGAATAATCTGTTTGTGTGCTGTCCATGTGCACACAGCCCATGATAGCCAGTGTGCATGCTTCACATGGCTGATTTTCCACAAAAAACAATAATCTACAAGGAAAGAATTGTAGCATGCCCTATCTTAGGCGGCCGTCACACGCTACGATATCTTGAAAGATATCGCTTGAACGCGCCTGATTAAACATCGCTTGAACGATGTCTCTGCGTGTGACGGCAAGATACGACGAGCGAGAAGTGTTCAAATCGCAAGATCGAGATCTGAGCTCCGGACCTCACATCTTGCGATGAACGATTTTACGATCTGCTTCATCGTGGTGTATAACACCACGATGAATGATCTCCCAGCACCAGAGCCTATGCTGGGAGATGGTAACTATGGTACACGTCGGGTTACTATGCGATGCGCGGCGCCTAGATACCAGATGTGTACCATAGTTACCACCGTTCACGCTGGTCCACATCGCTGGTGAGACTGTCTGTGTGACATCTCACCAGCGATGTGAGCGATATTGTAAGCGATCGCGCGTGCATGTGATCGCTTACAATATCGCTAGCGAGATCGTAGCGTGTGACGGCCGCCTTATGGAACACAATATAAATTAGTTCCAGCACCCATCCATGGTACATGGAACTGTACTGGATCTAGTTGCACTCTCAATTTGAGGTCATGGCTGACCCAATTGTTAATGCAGCCATCTGAACCAGCCTTAGGGCCACATCACACGCTCCAATATCTGAAACGATATCGTTGAAGCGTGACGCTTTTGTGATCGTTTAAATTATCTAATTTTAGGATCATTGCGTGTAAACGTTGGCTATCTGAAGGAAAAATCGTTAGATCATTCATCATAAATTTGAGCTCCTGACCTCAAATCTATCGTTCATCGTCCAATTAACGCTGCAGCAAACTGCAACATCGTACAGTGTGACACCATGATGAACGATCTCCTTCAGATTTCTCCTATTCCTGCCACTGTCATGTACCAAAGTTTATTAAAAACCATGATACGGCCGTGATTTTACATGTAAAAGCCGCTCCAGAAGCTCTGTGCTACATGTCGGCACAGAGCTGCAGGATTGGGTATATAAAGCCGGTGTTTAATGGGTTAACGTTAGTGTGCCAGATGGCCCCAGAGAGTGCCCACACTCCCCTGGAACCATGTAGCTAAAAACATTGGCAGCGCTGAAGTTATTTCATGTACTTTGCAGAAGCCGCACACTGTCGGCTCTGCTATATCCATTCATAAAAAGCCGCCGGCTCCTGTCATTTGACAGTGCGGCGTGAACAACTGGTAAACAGCTCCTTGAATAGAGAGCTGTCCAAGGTACTTACACAAAATGCGTAATGTACTGGTTGCTGTCTATGGTGCTGAACAGTTATACAGCACTCCTATGGCGGTGAGGTGCCCATAAAACTCCTGTATAAAAGCCGTTCAGCACCCTGGATAGCGGCATGTACATTAAGCATTTTGCGTATGTACCTTTAGCAATTGTTCACGTCGCACTGTCAAATGACAGGAGTCGGCAGCTTTTTATGAATGGATATAGCAGAGCCGACAGTGTGCGGCTTCTGCAAAGTACATGAAATAACCTCAGCGCTGCCAATGTTTTTAGCTACATGGCTCCAGGGGAGTGTGGGCACTCTCTGGGGCCATGTGGCACACTAACATTAACCCATTAAACACCGGCTTTATAAACCCACTCCTGCAGCTCTGTGCCGACATGTAGCAAAGAGCTGCAGGAGCGGCTTTTACATGTGAAATCATGAAGGGAAATATATATATAAATGACTTTCTAACATACAATATTGTGCCAGTGCTGCTGTCACAGCGCTGGCACATTATTGTAATGGCGTTGCTCAGCATCAGATGGAAAAATCTTCCTCCGATACTGGTGCGCTGCCTAAATGGATATCGTTACCGATATCCTTGTGTGTGACGATAATTACAAATTGTTTGTACAATTTCTGTCAAGTGACTTTTCTAACGATATCGATAACGATATCGTAGGGTGTGACGGTACCCTTAATTGCATATAACATCTTGAGATGCATTTTTGCATGAGATTTCTTCAGTGGAAAATGCGGGAAATGCGTCTAGCGCGGAGTTTGCAATAAGGCATGTGTTTTGCGTTTTTGAAAACGCTCATGCGTTTTTGCCTGCGTTTTTACATACGTTTCCATTAAAACCTATGGGACCAAAAACGTAAGCAGTAAAAACGCCTAAAAACGCAAATTTAGCAAAACGCACACCATTCTTAGATGTGAAACAGGCCGCAGTGTATATTAATTTTCTAATAGCAGGAAGCAGGGGCAGGGTGCTGGAGGCGGCAGGTCTATGGCTACCTTCACATTTGCGTTCCCCTCCGCAGCGTTCTGCGGAGGGGAGCCGCAATGTGAGAGCAGCACCACAAGCCCCTATCTTTATAATGGGAGCGCATGGTGCTGCGTATGACCGTGCGCGCCCATTCACCCCCACATGTGATCTGTGCGCAGGCGGACGCCTGCGCACAAATCAACCAGTCTCGTCCACACCAGAAATGCAACATGTCGCGTTCGTGGTGCAGACGAGACTGGGTGATTTGTGCGCAGGCGTCCGCCTGCGCACACATCACATATGGGAGTGAATGGGTGCGCATGGTCATACACAGCACCGTGCGCTTCCATTATAAAGATAGGGGCTTGCTGTGCTGCGCTCACATTGCGGCTCCTCTCCGCAGAACGCTGCGGAGCGGAACGCAAATGTGAAGGCACCCTATCAGTACTGCTGTCTTGCTTACCTCTTAACAGCTACTCAAAGTACTCCAGTTCTCTGTGCATTCTTCATTGGCACTTTTATTATTTCTGCCTGATTCTGGTTTAATCAATAATACAGCTGCGCTAGACAGGAGGAGGTGGGTGGACTCTCATCCACATTGCGAGAGGCAGTTATGTAATGAAGGCAGGGCTGTGGCAGCACAGAACAGCACAGTGCACAGTCCCCCTGACACTGCCTCTTCATTACGTGATTTGGACACAAGACCACCCAGTCCCTCTTGTCAGGCACAGCTGCAGTGATGAAAGCCCAATGTGCACAGAGAACTGGAGTACTTTGAGAGGCGCCAAAGAGGCAAGCATTAGGCTATGTTCACACACACCATTTTTGATCTGTTTTTTTTGCATCCATTTTATCCAGTTAAATGCAGTGAACAGATCACTCAAATGGAATTCCAGCAAAGTCAATGAGTTTTCACTTTTCCTGTTCAGACAGAGAATTTGCGATGTGATCCGTATTTTCCCTTGAAAAGTGATCTAGCCAAAGAAAGTGCAAGTTAGTTTCTGTTGTGTTTTTCTGATCCGCTTTTCCCATAGGAACCATTCTGCATCAGTTTGGATCTGTTGCTGTCCGAGGGGTCCTGCAAAAAGTCGGATCCCCTCAGACAGCACAAAAATGCATTGTGAAAGCAGCCTAAGAAAAACGGATTTGTCATGGGAAACACTCTGAAAAACGGATTGGCATGTGTGACCACAGCCATATATTGCTAAATAGCTATAGTTTCATTGTTTTCTTATATATAAAACTAGCTGGGTGCCCGATGCACATGCATCGGGATTCTAGAAGGGCGAGTCTCTGACTCGCAATGGCCGCTTCGCGGCCAATGCTTCGCGCTGCTAAGGCGACTCGCCATGCCCGCTGCGCGGGCATAGCGAGTCGCCTTAGAACTGCTCGCAATGGCCGCTGCGCGGCCAATGCTTCGGGCGTATCCACTTGACCACGCTGACTCGCATTGCGAGTCGATCAGAAGGGGCAAAAAACCCATTCGCAATTATATAATAGACTAGCTGTGAGCCCGATGCAAATGCATCGGGATTCTAGAACGTGCATTAATTTGATTATAGTAGTTATAGCTGTTAGGCTGATGCAAATGCATCGGGTATCTAAAATATGTTTATTGTTATTTTAAAGATTTTTAAATAATAATCGCATCATCAATAGCAATAATATAAGCCATAGCATTATTATTAGCAGTAATAGCAGTATTAATAGCATTATTAGCAGTATTATGAGCATTAATAACAGTATTAATAGCATTAATAGCATTATTATTAGCATTAATAGCATTATTAGCATTAATAATAGCATTAATAACATTATTAATAGCATTAATAGCATTATTATTAGCATCAATAGCATTAATAATAGCATTATTAGCATTAATAATAGCATTAATAACATTATGAATAGCATTAATAGCATTATTATTAGCATTAATAGCATTAATAATAGCATTATTAGCATTAATAATAGCATTAATAACATTATTAATAGCATTAATATCATTATTATTAGCATTATAGCATTATTAATAGCATTAATAGGATACATATTAGCATTAATAGCATAAATAATAGCATTAATAGCATTATTAATAGCATTAATAGCATTATTATTAGCATTAATAATGGCATTATTAGCATTAATAATAGCATTAATAACATTATTAATAGCATTAATAGCATTATTTTTAGCATTAATAGCATTATTATTAGCATTAATAGCATTAATAATGCCATTAATAGGATAAATATTAGCATTAATAGCATTAATAGCATAATTAATAGCATTAATAGCATTATTAATAGCATTATTAATAGCATTAATAGCATTAATAGGATAAATATTAGCATTAATAGCATAATTAATAGCATTAATTACATTATTATTAGCATTAATAGCATTAATAATAGCATTATTAGCATTAATAATAGCATTAATAACATTATTAATAGCATTAATAGCATTATTAATAACATTAATAGCATTAATAGCATTATTATTAGCATTAATAGCATTAATAATACCATGAATAGGATAAATATTAGCATTAATAGCAATAATAGCATAATTAATAGCATTAATAGCATTATTAATAGCATTAATAGCATTATTATTATCATTAATAGCATTAATAGGATAAATATTAGCATTAATAGCATTAATAGCATAATTAATAGCATTAATAGCATTATTAATAGCATTAATCGCATTATTATTAGCATTATTAGCATTAATAATAGCATTATTAGCATTAATAATAGCATTAATATACATTATTATTAGCATTAATAGCATTATTATTAGCATTAATAGCATTAATAGCATTATTATTAGCATTAATAGCATTAATAATACCATGAATAGGATAAACATTAGCATTAATAGCATTAATAGCATAATTAATAGCATTAATAGCATTATTAATAGCATTAATAGCATTATCATTAGCATTAATAGCATTAATAATAGCATTATTAGCATTAATAATAGCATTAATAACATTATGAATAGCATTAATAGCATTATTATTAGCATTAATAGCATTAATAATAGCATTATTAGCATTAATAATAGCATTAATAACATTATTAGCATTAATAGCATTATTATTCGCATTAATAGCATTATTAATAGCATTAATAGGATACATATTAGCATTAATAGCATTAATAGCATAATTAATAGCATTAATAGCATTATTAATAGCATTAATAGCATTATTATTAGCATTATTAGCATTAATAATGGCATTATTAGCATTAATAATAGCATTAATAACATTATTAATAGCATTAATAGCATTATTATTAGCATTAATAGCATTATTATTAGCATTAATAGCATTAATAATGGCATTAATAGGATAAATATTAGCATTAATAGCATTAATAGCATAATTAATAGAATTAATAGCATTATTAATAGCATTAATAGCATTATTATTAGCATTAATAGCATTAATAGGATAAATATTAGCATTAATAGCATAATTAATAGCATTATTAACATTATTAATAGCATTAATAGCATTATTATTAGCATTAATAGCATTAATAATAGCATTATTAGCATTAATAATAGCATTAATAACATTATTATTAGCATTAATAGCATAATTATTAGCATTAATAGAATTATTATTAGCAGTAATATCATTATTATTAGCATTTTATTTTTTAATTATTATTTTTTATTAAATTATTTATTATTTTTTATTAATTTTTGTATTATATTTAAATTATTTTTTTTATTATTAAATTTATTATTTAGGCTGAGACCCAGTTCTCTTTCAGGTCCGCTGAAAGGGCTGATATAATTAGCATATATTTAATTTTTTTATTATTATTTTTTTTTAATTATTGAATATTTTTAATTTTTTTTTTTATTATTTTTTAATTATTTTTAAATTATTTTTAATATTATTTAATTAATTTATTTTTTTAAGTGAGAGTGAGAGACAGTTCTCATTCAGGTCCGAATTTTTTTTTTTTTTTTAATTATTATTTTTATTTAATTATTTATTATTTTTTATTTCTTTTTTTTATTATTTTTTAATTTATTTTTAAATTATTTTTTTTATTATTTAATTTATTTATTTTTTTAAGTGAGAGTGAGAGAGAGTTCTCATTCAGGTCCGCATTTTTTTTTTTTTTTTATTATTATTTTTATTTAATTATTTATTATTTTTTATTAATTTATTTTATTATTTTTTAATTATTTTTAAATCATTATTTTTATTATTTAATTTATTTATTTTTTTTAAGTCAGACTGAGACACAGTTCTCATTCCGGTCCGCTTTTTTTTTTTTTTTTTAATTATTATTTTTATTTAATTATTTATTATTTTTTATTATTTTTTTTTATTATTTTTTAATTATTTTTAAATCATTTTTTTTATTATTTAATTTATTTATTTTTTTAAGTGAGAGTGAGAGACAGTTCTCATTCAGGTCCGCATTTTTTTTTTTTTTTTTATTATATTTTTATTTAATTATTTATTATTTTTTATTTTTTTTTTTTATTATTTTTTAATTATTTTTAAATCATTTTTTTTTATTATTTAATTTATTTATTTTTTTTAAGTCAGACTGAGACACAGTTCTCATTCCGGTCCGCTTTTTTTTTTTTTTTTAATTATTATTTTTATTTAATTATTTATTATTTTTTATTATTTTTTTTTATTATTTTTTAATTATTTTTAAATCATTTTTTTTATTATTTAATTTATTTATTTTTTTACTTGCGACAGTGAGAGACAGTTCTCATTCCGGTCCGCCTTTTTTTTCCCATTGACATACATTAGCGGTGTGTCGGCGATTTTATGGCCGTCCACCTGGTTCTATTTGTCGGGCGTAAAATCGCGGACACACCGCTAATGCATCTCTATGGGCAGTCACAGCTCGAATTCTGATTGGTCGGCGTTCAATCCGAAATCGGGCTGACTGCCCATAGAGATGCATTAGCGGTGTGTCGCGATTTTAGGGCCGACAAATAGAACCAGGTGGGTGGCCATAAAATCGGCGACACACCGGTAATGTATGTCAATGGGGAAAAAAAGGCGGACCTGAATGAGAACTGCGTCTCAGTTTTGAGGGGCTCTTCTGATTGGCTGAGGGCAGTTTACAGCGACCAATCAGAAGAGGGCCTCAGATCTCATTAAGGTAGAATGGCGGATTTTTCGTCCATTCTATGTTAATGAGAAGGAAGAAGACGTCGGAGGAGGAAGTTATCGAAAAGAAGACAGAAGATCCCGGGGCCGGACGAAGAGGCGGAGATGGCGGAAGGAAGAGAGAAGACCCCCGGGGCCGGAGGAAGAGGACGCCTGGCCGGACGGACGATCAGATGACTTGAAGGCATGTAAGTGAAAGACGGGGACGTTAGGTTAGGCGACGGCGGGGGCTTCGGGTATAGGGCCTTAGGTGACAGCGGCGTTAGGTTAGGGGACTGCGGGGGCTTAGGGTGTAGGGCTTTACCGATAGGGGCAGGGGGTAGACGGCGGGGCTTAGGGGGTATCGGCGGGGGCTTAGGGGGTGGGTGTGCGGACATGGGGGGGCTGTGCGGACATGGGGGGGCTGTGCGGACATGGGGGGACTGTGCGGACATGGGGGGGCTGTGCGGACATGGGGGGGCTGTGCGGACATGGGGGGGCTGTGCGGACATGGGGGGGCTGTGCGGACATGGGGGGGCTGTGCGGACATGGGGGCGGGCTGTGCGGACATGGGGGCGGGCTGTGCGGACATGGGGGGGCTGTGCGGACATAGGGGGCGGGCTGTGCGGACATAGGGGGCGGGCTGTGCGGACATAGGGGGCGGGCTGTGCGGACATAGGGGGCGGGCTGTGCGGACATAGGGGGCGGGCTGTGCGGACATAGGGGGCGGGCTGTGCGGACATAGGGGGCGGACTGTGCGGACATAGGGGGCGGACTGTGCGGACATAGGGGGCGGACTGTGCGGACATAGGGGGCGGACTGTGCGGACATAGGGGGCGGACTGTGCGGACATAGGGGGCGGGCTGTGCGGACATAGGGGGCGGGCTGGCGAATTGTGGGTAGCGGGGAGCGGAGGCGGCAGTGCCGCCTCCGCTCCATGGTCCCCGGGTAGGGATTTGCGGCTCAGGCAGCGACTCGCAATGGCCTCGCGGCCATTGCTCGCGCTACCTGAGCGGTAAATGGCAAAGGTTGTAGCCGGGCCTGTGGATCGATTTTGGGCCAGCGGCTCGCAATGGCCGCTTCGCGGCCATTGCTCGCCCTGGGCCAGCTACTCGCAATGGCCTCGCGGCCATTGCTCGCGCAGCATTGGGCGCTTCGCGCCCAATGTTAAATTCGTATCCACATGACGACATCGGAAAGTGCGCGTGAAGGGGCGCTTTTCCGATTCGCGATTATATAATAGATGATATAGAGAAACAGCTTCTTTCAGCAACATGGACCTGAAAGAGACACAAAACACCTTGTGAAATTCCTGCTTATGATCTGGCATAGGACAGATGTCATGGTGGATTTTTAATATTTTTTTCAATTTGAAGGAATATGTTGTAAAATGAGAAACCTAGTCCTGTACCAGAAACTACTGTATGTTTGGATATTTAATTTGCTTTCATTTGTACCCAAGGTTGCTATAAATGATAGAAATATAAAACTAATTCCAGTTAAACTATAATAGGAGACATGTTATATTTGCCCTTGATTGCTGTATTTCTTAAAATACCTTAGTGATTACTTCAGCGTCAGAAAATGAATAGGGATGTAAAAATAGATTTTCTCCGGGAAACAGAACAGTAACTTCAGTAATAGACTATAGTTGCATGAAGAAAAGAAACTTAATACTTGAGCAGAGGTTTCTAAGTTGCTGGAAAATAGATTTACAAAGCAAACCTGCTAGCAAAACCATCCGCCACCTGAAACCTAATTTTTCAGAAAGGAAAACCTGTGAAATTTCAGCCCCTAATAAAACCTGACCCAAAGCAGAAGTAGCTGTTTTCTTTTACAGGAGTTATTTCCACTTGAGTGTGGAAAGAAAGGTAAACAATAGGCTTCTTTTCATTCTTTTGCATTTTGTGTAAAATGTGTATGAAGTGTTTTGTAGCATTTTCAAGAAATACAATGCTCTGTAATAGGCATGGGAGATGAATGACATAATACTTGTTATGCGTATGTAGCTTCCCTATCTCATGCACTGCTGTTAGCCAACCCAGCTAAGATATTAATAACATCAGGATGTCCTAACATCTTATTTTTGCTTGTCCTTTTTACAAAACACTGGATTTCCTATCCTGAGACGTTTGTCAAGACATCACATACAGAACGTTTTCTGGGTTAACAGCCTATGTGCATGAAAATATGATGGATCTGTAATGCCGGTGTGTTGATTCCCCGGCATCACTGGGCATGTCAGTGCCCTTACCAAATGCTCCT
Source organism: Allobates femoralis (assembly GCA_033576535.1). Classification (NCBI taxonomy): domain Eukaryota; kingdom Metazoa; phylum Chordata; class Amphibia; order Anura; family Aromobatidae; genus Allobates; species Allobates femoralis. The sequence continues at coordinate 217,140,687 of JARQOC010000003.1, forward strand.
AGCCCCCTAACTGGCTAAGATACTGTTGTCTGTTACCTTTTATAGATGCTGCTCAGTTCCCTGTTCTGCTGCTTAGCTGTACGTGTGTTGTAAAGTCTTGAATGCTGCTGTGGAAGCTATCCGCAGGTTGCGAGGTCATCTGCTGCAGTGCACGGTTTTCCACGTGTGCCAAGCTTGCAGCCACTTCCAGGTGCCCTAGGCCTCAGTTCCTGTGCGGCTATGCTGTACTGGTTTCTGTCTGTACATAGGGTGTGTGTGGCCACACCTTCCCTGTTTATATTAGGAGGAGTGTGTGCGCTTGAATTGCTGTCCCCAGCCTATTGCTGAGGGGCAGCGCCTATTTATAGTACCTCTTTCCTGTTGGGCATCGCCAGAGCATCTCATTAGGTTGCACAACCTAGACATGTGTGTTTGATTCAGCTAGATGCTCTTGGTCTGCCTTGTCTTCAGCTACTGTTCTGTCTGCTATCAGTTCTATGATAGCTGATGTCTCTCTGTCTTTGTCCCTGGACCTGCCCTGTCTATTTGTTGGTACCAAAGTCTTTGCCATTGAATGTGGATTCCTGCTGTGTGATATTCCTGAAGTCATTCTGTGTCTTGAATCATGTGTCTGTGAGTTCATGTAACCATTGTTATACAAATAAACACTTGTTAGTCTTTTGAAGATTGAGTCCAGTGTTCCTGCTGAACATGTACTATGCTGTGTTCATGCTACTATGCTGTGCTAGCACCAGCTCTGGTCCACTCCTGCAGTGCATGTGTCTCTCAGCTCCAGTCAATGCTGGGTGTGCTTGCACTGTTTGGCTCTGGTCTGCTCCTGTTGTGCCCATGTCGTGCAGCTCCGTTCTGCTCCTGCGTTGCTTGTGCCATCTTTCTTATGTTTGTTTCCAGGTCATGTGCGATGTCTGGAGCCTGATGAATACTGTCTGGTGCCTGAAGGTCGTTTCCGATGTCCGGAACTTGATGACCACTTGTCACGGGTGGCACGGATGACAGGGTGGAGGCCGCGCGCAGACGATCCCAGCGGTTGGCCCACCAGCCATAATGGTGGAGGATGGTCCGTCTCTTTCAGGAGCATTTACCTTCTGTGTTGATGGAAAGAAGGTGTGATGAGATCTCTCTATTATGGGGAGACGGCTGTGGAGGTCTTGCGCTCGGTCTGGTTTTATCCACCAATGTTGTAGGTCACTAGGACCCAGCAGACTCCTTCCACCTTTATAAGGAGGTTCATTACCCTTCCTCGGTGCAGGTGATAGTTCCTTGTGCACACTTTATCCTTGCTCCAGCAGAAGCTGAGATGGTGGAGGTTGCTGTGTTCTGCTGTCAGATAAGTGTTTCCTTTTCCCAAATGTCTGTCTTCCCTGGTGTTTGTCTTTAGTTGATAGTGGAGGGGTCTAGTGAACCTCTCCATCTGATCCTTAGATAAGATAGATCTAGGATCAGAGAGGGACGAGGTTCGTGGTCGGCGACAGTTGAGGAGACTGTATAGGGACGTTAGGGCAGACAGGGTCAGCTCTAGGAAGTCTAGGGGTCACCCTCTCCTTCTTGTGCCCTTAGCATTAGGGACTCCTGATCCCCCCCCCCCCCCGTCGTTATCCTACGCTGGGTGTCTTCCCCACTCCCAGCGTGACACCACTGCCTTGTGCCTGGAGCTCATGTCTGATGTCCGGAGTCTGATGACTGTTCCCTGGTGCCTGGAGTCCCATGACCGAGGTCTGCCTGGTATCCCCGATGTCCTGCTGGTGTCCACAATGTCCTGCTGGTGTCCTGACGTTTGCTGCCTGGAGCCATGACATTCCCTGATGAAGGAGTTGGGAGATAACTCTGAAACGCGTTGGATAATAAAGAAGAATCATTGATCCAGACATTCTCTTGTACTGGCTTCTTTTGTCCCTTTCTGAAGTGGCAGCGCGGACCTCGAGGTACTGTGTCCTGGGAGCTGATTATACCACAGGGATCTGTGGAAAGTACGGTCCTGCAGCAGCTACTTATATTTGAGCGATCATCACCAGTTGTGGGTTTTCACAACTGCATCAGGTGAGCAGCCTCTTTGTATAACCTTTTGTTCTTCTTTAAAGAAGATATCACCCTATGTGCGCATTCTTGATTTTTATAGACTGCTGGTATCCAGACGTTCGCTGTCTGGAGCCATGTCTACTGTCCGGAGCCCAGATGTCCTGCCTTTGTCCTAGATGTCCTGCCAGTGTACAGTCAGAGGTCCTAGTCTTTAAGCTCATATTCCAGAGTGTTCTTGGATGGGTTCCTCTGTGTTCTTGGGGAGTCTCAAACCTTGTATTCCGGTGACGGCTCTGCCGGTGTATCCTGGATCAGAGCAGCCGATGTCCTAAGCTTCTATGTCGGTGTTCCTGGACCTGTGCTCTCTATCTTCCGCCTGTGTCCCGATGTCTGACCTGTTCCCTGGAGTACATCCTGTGATGATGTCTGTCCGAGTTTGGTGTCTGATGTTCTCCTGCTGTGCCAGTACATAGCCTGATGCCTAAGAGAGAGGTTCTCCTGATATGCCCGTGCCAGACGACACTGGACTGCATCAACCCATGATGACCTCTTGCCATTGCCTGACGTCTGTATACCTGAGATGTTCCCCTTGCCTGATTTTTAGAATCCAAAGTCTGGCATTATGTCTTGTATTTTGTACATTGGACTTTATCACTAAACTTGATGTTTCTTCATACCTGAAAATGTGCAGTGTCATCTAGTCCTGCATGTTACTGCCTTGCCCACATGCTCAGCTGCCACAGACCCCAGTCGCTGCCTTTCCCTAGTCCTAGTCAGCCTGAGCCCCTCCCTGTGGTTCAGTGGGTCCATCCACATTCTATTATCACTTGGAACACATGCCCCACATTGCCGTGGCCTGGCCTCATTGAAGCGTAAGCAAGCTAAGCAGGCAAAGCCGCATCTTGTAACAGGATCCTGGCCATGTAAATTTAAATTAAAACTTAAATTATAACCAGTAGCGTAACTTGAAGTTCATGGGTCTCAATGCCAAAATCACCAAAATCTTTTCACATTGGTCAGAGAGACCCTTTGGGCCATTAAAGCTCCAGAGTGCGATAGCAACACTTGCACTACTGACCAAAATGTTGGTAGTATGCACCAGTAGCCTGTCAATATTTCTATATATTAATAAATTGGATTCAAGATAGTACAATTTGATTAATACAACAAATTTAGGATCTATATAAACTAAAGTGAAATCAATGCATGGAAACCCTACAGTAAGTAAATACTAACATATGTTAAAAACAAAGGGTACTTTAACATTTTTTTTTATCGCAAAAGCACAAAACCCATCCCAAAGTAGTGAGGTGTACGTAATCAGGAGTTTCTACTGTAGTAACTCACCTGGCCATGTGCCAGAAGGCATCCAAATAAGCAGGGTCAGAGCTGGACCAGTGCTGGACCTAGCCCTGACAGTGTTCTACAGCTGCCTCTAGAAAGCTGTATAGATAATGGTGCACAGAGCAAAGAGCATCTCCCATTTTGGTGAACACTACAAGGACCGTGGATTACTTTTGAAGAATATAATTTGGGAATCCTTTACCCTCTATTGGCAGATAAAAAATGTTTGTATCGTGTTAGCCAGTAGATAGAAAAATATTGCAATCTCAGAGTCCTCAGTAGTTGATAACGTCTAATAGCGAACTGAAAAGATGGTGAAAAATAGCAAGCTTTCAAAACGCTAAGGCCTCTTCAGGCTAAAAATTCTGAACATACACATATATACACAAACGAAGGGTTGGATAATGCAATACATAAGACAGGTGAGGTGAAGCACAACACAGAATGTTCAGGGATGGTCAGTGCTATGGTGTTCATTTATTTATAGTTTTGAACCTGCAACCTTCCAAATATGAGATTCACTGCATTGGCCCATCAGGGTATTAATCCTCCAGCTAACCAGGAGAGATTTTCTATGCCTTAGTGAAAAAAAACTCAGTGTGTCCAAAAATCTTTTTTATTCTGATCCTTGAGACCTGACTACATTTGTTATGAGAAGTCAGAAATGAAGGATCAAAAATCACAAATCAGCCACTGAAAATGAAATATCAGCCACCAGAGGTCACTTAACTTTCATGAGTCTATTTGTTTAGAAAATAAATCTCTCCTGGTTAGCTGGAGAATGAGTAGCTTGGTGGACTAATGTGGTAATTCTTATAATTGGAAGATCACAGGTTCAAAACCAGAATTTAACTTTTTTTTGTTGTTGATTTATTAACCAGCATAATTTATTATGCAGGTGTTTTTGAGGGGTTAATTGGCTTTGGGCCACTGAACTCACACCACAATTGCATACATGATATGTCCCACATCAAATTCAGTTTACTCCAGCCTGGCCCAAATGGTTTCTGGATAGGGATGGGCGAACCTGCTATGACAGGGTGTGTGACAAAGCAAGAAGGAACAGCAGGCCGATGAACAATCCAAGGAACTTTATTGAGACAACAAAAAAAATAACAGTCAAAAAATAAAAGAGTGTATTTTGCATTTCAACTCTTTCCCTCCTTTCTGCTATATTGACGTTGGCATGGGGTGGTGTGCTGAATGCAGCCGCCAGCCTCGATTGAGTAATTTAAGGAAAATTTTTTGTATTAATCCTAGTTATTACCTTTGTTTGAACTAATACAGAAGATCCATGTCTTGTGGACTTTGTTTGCAAACATACAGTCATGGCCAAAGGTTTTGAGAATTACACCAAAATTATATTTTCACATGATCTGCTGCTCTCTGGTTTTTATTTGTGTTTGATGTTTATATCACATACAGAAATATAATTGCAATCATATTATGAGTACCAAAAGGTTATATTGACAGTTAGAATGAGTTAATGCAGCAAGTCAATATTTGCAGTGTTGACCCTTCTTCTCCAGGACCTCTGCAATTCTCCCTGGCATGCTCTCAATCAACTTCTGGACCAAATCCTGACTGATAGCAGTCCATTCTTGCATAATCAATGCTTGCATTTTGGCAGAATTTGTGGGATTTTGTTTGTCCACCCGTTTCTTGATGATTGACCACAAGTTCTCAATGGGATTAAGATTATCTCTGGAACGCTGATATTTATTCCCGGAGATGCTCTTTTCTTCCCCCTCCCAACACTTTACGGTGTTCAATTTAGGACATGGCAATTTCTCAAAGACATCAGAAATACTGTGTGATACCTGAGAAATGATTATGAGAATGGTCATATCTGAGTATGAGAACTGGCAACTGATACCTGATAACTGATACCTGACACCTGATAACTAATACCTGAGAGCTGATAACTGATACCTGATACATGAAAACTGATAACTGATACCTGAGATCTGATAAGTGATAACTGATACCTCAGACCTGAGACCTGATACCAGAGATCTGATACTTGATACGTGAAAACTGATACCTCATACGTGATATGTTCTGTGTATTCACATGGTACATAGCCCAAGGTAATTTGGGTGGGAGGCACTAATTTACTATATATAGGAGTATACTAAATAGAATGAAGAAAAGGAATAAATAAAAAGAATAAACTTTTTTTAATAAATTGTGCTCTTTAATACACACCTTTCTGACATATTTCACTTTAATATAAAAAGTGAAACATGGCTGAACTTTGTCTATTAACCACTGTAATTTATTAGCAAAAAAAAGGGTGTCATGTCATGGGGATAGACGTCGTGCACATGGGGATTAGAGGTGGAAACGTGAAACATCTGCTGTCAAGGTGTGAGGCCAGGTAGATTGTCAGCCCTGACACTAGGATCCCCAGGGGCCTCAATGAATCCCCGTGTTTTGCCTCCTTTTTGTAATTGATCCTCTTATTTGTTCCCATATTTTTTCAGCTTACTGGGTTGCTACAGTGACCGTCCTGTTCTGCCCCACTTGCCCCATCGTCAGAGATTGCCATCAAGCATGTGCGGGATTGCAGTGATGTTTCCCACCCCCGCTGCTGCATGATTGGCCAGTGATGTCAGGGAGGCGTGTCTAGAGGAGGCAGAGCTGCATGGAACATGCAAGCACCGGCGCCCGAGCCTTATTGGGGATTTGAGCGGTGGTATGGTATAAAGGGGTTTGGTGGATGAGTAATGGTGGCACTGATAATACCTTATAGGAGGCTGATCACCTCTCTACTGTCCCCCTGAAGAAGTGAACCTATTGGTCCAGGAAACGTCCGTACAGGATTAACCAGGATTAAGCAGTAGAATTTCTGCATGACATGGTTATGTGCAATAATGGTGGGATCATGTGGGGGTGATACCACAAGAGCTGGGGAGCCGTCTTAAACTGTATCTGAAGCAATTTATGGGGTGACAAATAGTATATATTGCATGTCTTACTGCTGCACAAGCATTGATGAATTCTGGGTTTCCCATTTATACTTTATTCAATTTGTGCATTCCACCCTGTTGCTGCTGTAATTGTGCAGATCAGTATGAAAGATTGTGAACCCCTTTCATTTGTATCCATTTTGTTTTACATGCTTTGTGTTATGTACATGTAGCTTTCCAACCCTTCCTGTATCATTGTACTAAGGTGCCTCCTAACCTAATAACTATCAATAAATAAAAAAGCGTAATTTGTATTTCAACTCTTTTCCTCCTTTCTGCTATAAAGGGAATAATTAGTTTTAACTAATCCTCAATGTAGTAAATAATTTTTATAAAAAGTCATATATGCTTTGTTAATGATTTTCTAAACTACAATTGCAAATCTAATACAACACAAACTTATAAAATATATATAGGGTGCTTTAAATGATAAAATGGTATTATTTTTAACATTGAAAAATGGTGATTAATATTATGTGCCCAAAGACCAAAAGCAAAAAGTAAACAAGCACTTTGTACAAAAATGTCTCAATGCATATCATACATGCAAAATGTGTCAGCAAACCAAATGTTTACATCAAAATAACATGGCATTTAGAAATAGTACAAAGATCCTTATGGGGAAAGGTAAATATAGATACTTTTCAAATGTTTAACTTTTTGATGGACGTGTATTATTCAGCAAAATGGCATCCAGTTGCACCAATTGAATGAATCCATGTGACTTACATGAATTTGGCAAATGCTGAATTTTTTAACATTCAAGTAGAATTCAATTCAATTAAAAAATATTGACATATGGATAGTACATTAAGAGATCAAGTTTAATATATATTAAATATATTTATATATATGCGCACAGGTGCAAGTTAACAGATTCAGAGCCATACACATATATAGCTGGTTCACCAATGACAGGGTGTAGGCTGGCTGGAGTAGCAGGCTTAATGGAGATGGATGCTAACGTAGATTTGGCAGACACAATAAAGGCTGGTGCAAGCAGACAAGCAGAGAAGACTCAATAGAGACAGGTGCAGAAAGCTGACGCAGCAGGCACTAGGACGAGACAAGGTATTAGCAAAAGCATGGGCAAGGTACAAGAGACAAGATAAGAAGCAAAAGGATTTGAGTATTAACAACACAATTAAGAGACTTGAGAGGTAGCTCAGGCACTTCCATTAAGTGAAGGATGCCTTATATACACTGAGCATCTCAACAATAAACTGAAAGGCACTTCCGGGTTTATGGCATACTGGCTGTTTAAATTAGAAAAGAGGGCAGTGAGTGCCACCTAATTGCACCCCCGTTAGCTGTGCACATTTAATGCAGGCTCTGGGAAGAGAAGACAGTAGCTAGGTAGTGAGGAGGCAGAGCAGGAATGCAGGCCAGCTGAGTAACTCATGCAGGGGGCACAGCACAGTAGTGGGCAGCATGGAAACAGGAAGAGCGTGCGGGGCCACGTGCTGGGCATCATTATCCCTGCCCAGTGGATTCCAGTCCCGCAGCCAGGGGCATAACAAAAACTATGCAAATGTGTCTATTATATCTGTTGTTGCACATGGTTGAATTGCCAAGACTTCAGAAAAGTGCCTATCAATCATAGTGCTGGGGATAATAAGAAGATGGACCTAAATATTATTGAAGAATTAACCACATACTCCTTAACTTTGATAGTACATGAATAGATGTTTTTTTAAAAGACAGGTGAACGCATGAAACAAATAGAAGCACTATGAGTAATGTTTAATGAACTTGACACTGTGGTAGCATTAAATGGTACAATATGGTTTTTGCAGTGAAAATTCCACTCCAATGTAAAGAGAAAGATTTAGGCTGTATGTACATGTAGTGCAGTACCTAATGTATCTGACTCTATATATATAACCCTTGAGTGACCACACAGGGATGAAGATCTGCAGTTAACCCTTGTGTGGTCACTCAGGGGTTAACTATCTGCAGATCACCCCTATATTGTAACACAGGGGTTAACTGCAGATGAGTTAACCCCTGAGTGACCACACAGGGATGAAGATCTGCAGTTAACCCTTGTATGGTCACTCAGGGTTAACTGTCTGCAGATCACCCCTGTATTGTAACACAGGGGTTAACTGCAGATGAGTTAACCCCTGAGTGACCACACAGGGATGAAGATCTGCAGTTAACCCTTGTGTGGTCACTCAGGGGTTAACTATCTGCAGATCACCCCTGTATTGTAACACAGGGGTTAACAGCAGATGAGTTAACCCCTGAGTGACCACACAGGGATGAAGATCTGCAGTTAACCCTTGTGTGATCACTCAGGGGTTAACTATCTGCAGATCATCCCTGTATTGTAACACAGGGGTTAACTGCAGATCAGTTAACCCCTGAGTGACCACACAAAGGTTAACTGCAGATCTTCATCCCTGTGTGGTCACTCAGGGGTTAACTGATCTGCAATTAACCCCTGGGTGACAAGACAGGGGTTAACTGAAGATCATCATCCCTGTGTGGTCATCCAGGGGTTAACTGATCTGCAGTTAACCCCTGATTGACCACACAGGGATGATGATCTGCAGTTAACCCCTGAGTGCAGATCATGCTGAATGAGAATCATTGCGGGACCTCCCACTGGACTACGTCGAACCTTCCCTTTGGACTACGTCGGACGTCACAGTAATAAAGATGGGGTCTAAAGATGTGTTTGTGTTTTTTTTTCCCAATAAAAATATTTTTCTCTGTGTTGTGTCTTCTTTACAATTTACTAGAGATTCCTAATGGTCCGGTCTAATATTGGCCAGACGTTATGAATCTCGGGCTTAGTGCCAGCTGCCAAAAAGCTGGCATTAACCCCTTATTACCCAGTCTGCCACCGCTACACGGCAGCTGGAAGAGCTGGATACAGCGCCAGAAAATGGCACTTCTATGAATGCGCCATTTTCTGGGGCGGCTGCGGGCTGCAATTCACAGCGGGGGAAGCCCAGAAAGCTTGGGCCTCCCTAACGCTGAGGATTTCAGCCCCCAGCTGCCTAGTTGTACCTGGCTGGCCCAAAAATGTGGCGAAGCCCATGCCATTTTTTTTTAATTATTTCAAGAAATAATTTTTTAAAAAAGGGCTTCCCTATATTTTTGGTTTCCAGCCAGGTAAAATTAGGCAGAAGGGGTTGGTGGCAGCCCGTAGCTGCCTGTTGTACCTGGCTGGACCAAAAATATGGCGAAGCCCCAATTCACTTTTTAAAAAAAATTTAATAAAGAAATACTAAAAAAAAAACGCAGGAGAGGAGACAACCAGGATACGGTGTCTCCATATCTTGAGCGCATGCTCTAAAAGTGAGAAATTGTGTGAAAAAAAGAAAATGTTCAATATGACGTTATCAAATTCTTTGAAGTAGCTGTAGGTTCCAAATGCTCACTATACCCTAGATATAATCCTTGAGGCATCTAGTTTCCAAAATGGGGTCACTTGTGTGGAGCGCTAATGTTTAGGCACAGAGGGGCTCTCCATATGCAACATGGTGTCCGCTAATTATTGGAGCTAATTTTCCATTCAGATTGTTAGCGGACACCATATCGCATATGGAGAGCCCCTGTGTGCCTAAACATTGGAGCTCCCCCACAAGTGACCCCATTTTGGAAACTAGAACCCCACAAGGAACATATCTAGATGCATAGTGAGCAGTTTTAACCCCCAGGTGCTTCACAAATTAGTTCGTAAAAAGGAAAAAAAAAAGGTTTTTGTGAAAAAAAAGTACTTTTTCATTTTTATGGATCAGTTTGTGAAGCACCTAGGGGCTCAAAGTGCTCACTATGCATCTAGATAAGTTCCTTGGGGCGTCTAGTTTACAAAATGGGGTCACTTGTGGGGGAGCCTCAATGTTTAGGCACACAGGGGCTCTCCATTACTGACATGGTGTCCACTAACAATTGGAATAGTAAGTGGATACCATGTCGCTTATGGCGAGCCCCTGTGTGCCTAAACATTGGAGCTCCCCCATGAGTGACCCCATTTTGGAAACTAGACACCCCAAGGAATTTATTTAGATGCATAGTGAGCACTTTGAAACCCCAGGTGCTTCACAAATTGATCCGTAAAAATGAAAAAGTACTTTTTTTTCACAAAAATCTTTTTTTCCTTTTTACAGACAAATTTGTGAAGCACTTGGGGGTTGAAAGTGCTCACTATGCATCTAGATATGTTCCTTGGGAAGTCTAGCTTCCAAAATGGGGTCACTTATGGGGGAGCTCAAATGTTTAGGCACACAGGGGCTCTCCATACGTGACATGGTGTCTGCTAACAATTGGAGCTAATTTTCCATTCAAATTGTTAGCGGACACCATGTCGCATATGGAAAGCCCCTGTGTGCCTAAACATTGGAGCTCCCCCACACGTGACCCCATATTGGAAACTAGACCCCCCAAAAGAACTTATCTAGATGCATAAAGAGCACTTTGAACCCCCAGGTGCTTCACAAATTGATCTGTAAAAATGAAAAAGTACTTTCTTTTTCACAAAAATTGTATTTTTTCATTTTTACGGATTCATTTGTGAAGCACCTGGGGGTTCAAAGTGCTCACCAACTATCTAGATAAGTTCCTTGGGGGGGTCTAGTTTCCAAAATGGGGTCACTTGTGGGCGAGCTCCAATGTTTAGGCACACAGGGGCTCTCCATATGCTACATGGTGTCCGCTAACTATTTGAGCTAATTTTCCATTCAAATTGTTAGCGGACACCATGTTGCGTATGGAGAGCCCCTGTGTGCCTAAACATTGGAGCATCCCAACAAGTGACCCCATTTTGGAATCTAGACCCCCCAAGGAACTTATCTAGATGCATAGTGAGTACTTTGAACCCTCTGGTGCTTTACAAATTGATCCGTAAAAATGAAAAAGTACTTTTTTTTCACAAAAAGTTTCTTTTGTCCTCAATTTTTTCATTTTCACATGAGCAACAAGATAAAATGCATCCTAAACTTTGTTGGGCAATTTCTCCTGAGTACACCGATACCTCATATGTAGTCATAAACCATTGTTTGGGCCCACAGCAGGGCTCGAAAGGGAAGGAGCGCCATTTGATTTTTTGAATGGTAAATTAACTCCAAAAGACAAATTGCGCTCCTTCCCTTCTGTGCCCTGCCGTGCACCCAAACAGTGGTTTATGACCACATATAAGGTATCGATATACTCGGGAGAAATTTCCCAACAAATTTTAGGATGCATTTTATCCAATTGCCCATGTGAAAATGAAAAAATTGAGGGTAACAGAACATTTTTGTTGGAAAAATTAAAATGTCCATTTTTTGTTTCCATTTTGCTTTAGTTGCTGTGAAGCACTTGAAGGGTTAATAATCTTCTTGAATGTAGTTTTGAGTAGCTTGAGGGGTACAGTTTTTGTAATGGTGTCACTTTTGGGTGTTATCTGTCATTTACACCTCTTAAAGGGACTTCAAATGTGATGTGGTCACTAAAAAAAATGATTTTGTAAATTTTGCTGGAAAAATGAAAAATTGCTGATGAACTTTGAACCCTTATAACTCCCTAATCAAAAATTTCTTTTTCCCTAAATTGTGCTGATGTGAAGTAGACATGTGGGAAATGTTATTTATTAACTATTTTGTGTCACATAACTCTCCGGTTTAACAGAATAAAAATTCAAAATTTGAAAATTGTGAAATTTTCAACATTTTTGCCAATTTTTTTATATTTTCACAAATAAACGCAAAAATTATCGACCTAAATTTACCACTAACATGAAGCCCGATATGTCACGAAAAAACAATCTTAGAATCGCTAGGATCCGTTGAAGCGTTCCAGAGATATTACCTCATAAAGGGACACTGGTCAGAATTACATTAAGGTGGAAATTGGCTCCGTCACTAAGGGGTTAAACTAAAAGCTTAAAATCAGGTCAGTTTCCCGTTGTCTATTCATGGATTGTGACCAAATCAGAAATATCAGCCCAATCACCAAGTCTCCTGATCTCAGCTAGACATATACAATACTAGCTGTACAGCCTGGCATTGCCCAGGCGTAATGCTCATATATGGTCGTAATGCTTATATATGGTAATATCACCCATATTTGGTAATGTATGTGTGTGTATGTATCATAGCCTGGCTCCCCCTCCCAGTAGCCCTGCTCAATCATAGCTCTGCCCCTACACATAGCCCCACTTCAAACATTAGCCATACTCATTTCATAGCACCACCCTCATAAATTGTACCAGCCCCTTCATACATCCTCCTCTCAACATAGTCCCAGGGGTGGGGCTATGTAGAGGAGGCGGGGATATGTGGAGATGCAGGGTGTGAAGTGCGCCTGGCTATGTGGAGTGGGCATGGCTATCTTGTAGTGGGTGTGGCTATTTGGAGTGGGAGCATGGCTATGCAGAGTAGGCAGGGCTATGTAGAGTAAACGGGGCTATTCGGAGTAGATGTGGCTATGCAGAGAGGGTGTGGCTATGATGAATGGGCAGGGTTTTGATGAGTGGGTGTGGCTATATGGAGTGGGTGGGACTTGTCACATACACACACATATACACTCAGCTTTAAATATTAGATGAGGAAGTTTGTTCAGGTCCAGTCCAGACCAGGTATTTTAACCCCTTAAGGACCGAGTCACTTTTCAGCTTAATGACCAGACCATTTTTTGTAATTCTATCCACTCTCCCTTTATGAGGTAATATCTCTGGAACGCTAGCGATTATGAGACTGTTTTTTCGTGACATATTGGTCTTCATGTTAGTATTAAATTTAGGTCGATAATTTTTGCGTTTATTTGTGAAAAAATCAAAAATTTGGCAAAAATTTAGTAATTTTCACATTTTTAATTTTTATTCTGCTAAACCAGAGAGTTATGTGCCACAAAATAGTTAATAAATAACATTTCCCACATGTGTACTTCACATCAGCACAATTTTGGAAGAAAAAAAAAAATTTGGTAGGACGTTATAAGGGTTCAAAGTTCATCAGCAATTACTGTCTATACTCGCGTATAAGCCGAGTTTTTCAGCCCAAAAATTGGGCTGAAAAGTCTCCCCCTTGGCTTATACGCGAGTCAGTGCCTGTGCTGGCTGGTGAGGGCCGAGATCGGGGGCTGGAGGGGGCTGGAGGAGGCTGGGGAGGCTGACAATAGAGCGGAGAGGTCACGTGGTGCTGCTCATATTATATTCATGATATGCACTGCATCCCCCACCCATCAGTGGGGGGGGGGAGCAGTGCATATACAATACCATTATACAGGCCCCCTCACAGTATGGCACCCCCCCTCACAGGATGGCCCCCGCATGCAGCGCTCCGCACATACATTACCTGGCTATCAGCTGTCACCCCCCAGTGGCGGATCGCTGCTCCTGGCTTAGAGCTGCATCTTCATCTGTGTCTTCCTGCTTGTCACGTGACCGGTCGGGGTTGCGATGACGTCATCGCGATGAGCCCCGGCCACAAGCAGGAAGACACAGATGAAGATGCAGCCAGGAGCAGCGATCCGCCGCTGGAGGGTGGCAGCTGATAGCCAGATAGCCAGGTAATGTATGTGTGCAGCGCTGCATGCGGGGGCCATCCTGTGAGAGGGGGAGGCTGTATACTGTGAGAGGGGGACCTGTATACCATCACTGCTGGGCTGTATACTATGCCTGGGGACCTGTATACCATCACTGCTGGGCTGTATACTATGCCTGGGGACCTGTATACCATCACTGCTAGGCTGTATACTATGCCTGGTGACCTGTATACCATCACTGCTAGGCTGTATACTATGCCTGGTGACCTGTATACCATCACTGCTGGGCTGTATACTATGCCTGGGGACCTGTATACCATCACTGCTGGGCTGTATATGTGGCGCCCCTGCGGGTATTAGCCACAGTATAAGATCATAATAGTTGCACTCACTTAGAAAGCCATGCCACTGCACTACCACCTTTGGCCAGTAGGGGGAGCTCCAGAGACACCAGAGACTTCCCTAGAGATAAAACACTGGTCTGAGGTAAATTTTCAGACAGTTGGAGCCAGGAGCTCAGAGTGACAGGAGCTGCATTGAGTTCCTGAGGACTGACTGACAATTTCCAGGGCCAAGCCATCGGTCTGAGGAGGAGAAAACTGATAAGAGGAACACTTTCAGAATCGGGTAGCATCATTATCTACCCTAGATAAAAAGCGCAGATACGGATACCGGATCCGTGGCTGCATTAGTTATATACAATACAGCAACCGGAAAAACGTGAGGTAACAACAAGCTTCACAGGGCCAGACACAGCAACATACTAAGAGTTCAGCAGTACTCCCGGAGGGGGTAAGCAGAGAGAGACAAAGGACTCAAGTTGCCTGTTGAGTGGGACCCAGAGAGGACAGATTTGGGCCGGCAGCGAGTTCACACACGGCAGCAGGGCCACATAGACAGCGCAAGCAGGAGGTAAAGGACCCGGTGGGGCCTGAGCAACTGAACCCCTATTGCAGACTCCGGAGACGGGACTTGTTGTATTATAGTTTGGTTGAAAGTAAACCAGTTAAACCTCATCTGTGCCTCAGCCTCTGATTTAACAGCTACCATCTATCCAGGATTGGGACCATCACCGCTGAGAGAATTTGCTGTGAATCAAGTAAGTGTCTGTGTCCTTAACATCTCCTCACCATACTTCCATCTTCATCCATCATTAACTTTAACATCACCTGTCCAGGGGACCCTACAGCCCTACCCGGAAAAGGGCTATACCATCTCAGCTGCCTCTCACCATCATCCCCTGGCCAGTACAAGGCAGCGGTGGCCATATATAGCCACATTATTCCGGGTGGCGTCACGACAATAACATCTATAAACTTTATAAATTATATAAACTTCTAAATCCCCTGTAAATACCCCCTTTTAGGAGTGTGCCAGCCTGGGGCCATGGCCTGGGTCCAGCCACCAGTGACTCCCCCAAGGAAAGGGACCCTGTGCCGGGTATCCCCGTCCCCTAAGCTGGGCGGCACATATACTATGCCTGAGGACCTGTATACCATCACTGCTGGGGCTGTATACTATGCTGGGGACCTGCTGTATACCATCACTGCTGGGGCTGTATACCATCACTGCTGGGGACCTACTGTATACCACCACTGCTCGGGACCTGCTGTATACTACCACTGCTGGGGACCTGCTGTATACCACACTGCTGGGCGCTGTATACCTGTGTTGGGGTCCACCCTCGGCTTATACGTGAGTCAATACGTTTTCCCAGGTTTTGGGGGAAAAAGTAGGGGGGTCGGCTTATACACGGATCGGCTTATACACGAGTATATACGGTATTCATTTTTCCAGCAAAATTTACAAAATCATTTTTTTAGCGACCACATCACATTTGAAGTTTATTTGAGGGGTGTACATGACAGAAAACACCCAAAAGTGACACCATTCCAAAAACTGCACCTCTCAAGCTACTCAAAACTATATTCAAGAAGATTATTAACCCTTCAGGTGCTTCACAGGAACAAAAATAAAGTTGAAGGAAAAAATGGACAATTTAATTTTTGTAACAAAAATGTTCTTTTAGCCTCAATTTTTTCATTTTCACGTGGGCAACAGGATAAAATGCATCCTAAAATTTGTTGGGCAATTTCTCCTGAGTATACAGATACCTCATATATGGTCATAAACCACTGTTTGGGCGCACGGCAGGGCTCAGAAGGGAAGGAGCGCAATTTGAATCTTAGAGCCAATTTTCCGTTCAAAAAGTGAAATGGCACTCCTTCACTTCTGAGCCCTGCCGTGCGCCCAAACAGTGGTTTATGACCACATATAAGGTATCGGTTTACTCAGGAGAAATTGACCAACAAATTTTGGGATGTATTTATTCCCTTTGCCTATGTGAAACTGAAAAAATGTAGGCAAAAAAATTTTTTTGTAAAGAAAAAGTGTTTTTTTCATTTTTATGGAAGAATTTGTGAAGCATCTGGGGGTTCAAAGTGCTCACTATGCATCTAGATACGTTCCTTGGGGGGTCTAGTTTCCAAAATGGGGTCATTTGTTGGTGAGCTCCAATGTGGAGACACACGGAGACCCTCCATACGCGACATGGTGTCCGCTAACAATTTGAATGGAAAGTAAGCTCAAATTGTTAGCGGACACCATGTCGCGTTTGGAGTGTCCCTGTGTATCTCCACATTGGAGCTCCCCCATAAGTGACCCCATTTTAGAAACTAGACCCCCCAAGGAACGTATCTAGATGCATAGTTAGCACTTTGAATCCCCAGATGCTTCAGAAATTCATCTGTAAAAATGAAAAAGCACTTTTTTTTCCCCAAATAATTTCTTTTTTCATTTTTACGGATCAATTTGTGAAGCATCTGGGGGTTCAAAGTGCTCATTATGCATCTAGATATAATCCTTTGGGGGTCTAGTTTCCAAAATAGGGTCACTTGTGGGGGAGCTCCAATGTGGAGACACACAGGGGCTCTTCATACACAACATGGTGTCCACTAACAATTGGAATTGTTAGCGGGCACCTTGTAGGATATGAAGAGCCCCTTTGTGCTTAAACATTGGAGCTCCCCCACAAGTGACCCCATTTTGAAAACTAGATCACCCAAGGAACGTATCTAGATGCATAGTGAGCACTTTGATCCCCCAGGTGCTTCACAAATTGATCCGTAAAAATTAAAAAATAAACTTTTTGTGGAAAAAAAGTGCTTTTTCATTTTTATGGATGCATTTGTGAAGCATCTATGGGTTTAAAGTGATCACTATACATCTAGATACGTTCCTTCGGGGGTCTAGTTTCCAAAATGTGGTCAGTTGTGGGGGAGCTCCAATGTTCAGGCACACAGGGAGGGGCTCTCCATACCCGACATGGTTTCCGCTAACAATTGGAGCTAATTTTCCATTGAAATTGTTAGCGGACACCATGTCGCATATGAAGAACCCGTGTGCCACCAGCACAAGGGCAACTGGAAGAGTTGGGGTACAGCACCAGAAAATGCCGCCTCCAATGAATGCGCTATTTTCTTGGGTGGCTGTGGGTTGACATTTGCAGCGTGGGGGACCCACAACATTTGGGTCTCTCCAAGCTGAGGATTCCAGTCAGCCAGCTACCAAGTTGTACATGGCTGGCTACAAAAAATACAGTGAAGGCCTTTTTTTTATTTCTAGAACTAATTCTAGAAAGAAAAAAAATGACGTGGGGCTCCGCCATATTTTTGGTCCAGCCAGGTACAACTTGGCAGCTACAGACTGCCAGCAATCCCCAGCTGCCTCGTTGTACCTGGCTGCAACCAAAAATACAGCAAAGCCCATTTTTTTTTATTTCTAGAACTAATTCTAGAAAAAAAAAATGATGTAGGGCTCCGCCATATTTTTGGCCCAGCCAGGTACAACTAGGCAGCTGGGGGCTGGAATCCTCAGCATGGTAAGGCCCAAGCATTCTGGACACCCCATGTTGCGAATTGCAGCCCCCAGCCGCCTCAGAAAATGGCGCATTCATTGAGGCGCCATTTTCTGGTGCTGTACCCATGCTCTTCCACTTGCCCTGGTGTCGGTGGCAAACTGGGTAATAAAAGGGTTAATGCCAGCTTTTTATTGGCAGCTGGCACTAAGCCAGAGATTCATAACATTGGGCCAATGTTAGACCCGCCATTAGGAATCTCTGGTAAGTAGTCAATAAATACACACAGAGAAAAATATTTTTATTTTGAAAAAAAACACAAACAAAATTCAGACTCCATCTTTATTATAAAAAGATCCGACGTAGTCCACAACGAAGGTCCCACAACGCTCGATTGCCTCCGACGTAGTCCACAACGAAGGTCCCACGATCGCCATGCAGGAGGATCGGACTGCAAAGTAGCGATCTGACAGCCCGGGTGCAGTGATCCACTATGTGGATCACTGCACCCGGGCTGTGAGATCGCTTTCTGCAGCTCAATCTGCATGCAGACGGATCGGACTGCAGAGCAGCGATCTGGCAGTTCAGGTGCAGAGCTGGGGCTGCGAGATCGCTTTCTGCAGCTCGATCCTCATGCAGGAGGATCGGACTGCAGAGCAGCAATCTGGCAGCCCGGGTGCCGTGCCGGGGCTGCAAGATTGCTTTAGGCAGCTCGATCCCAATGCAAGGGGAATCCCCTGCATGGAGAGCGAGCTGCAGAAAGCGATCTGACAGCTTGGTTTCAGTGATCCACTGGATCACTGCACCCGAGCTGACAGATTGCTTTCTGCAGCTCAATCTCCATGCAGGGGAATCCCCCTGCATGGGGATCAAGATGTAGAAAGTGATCTGACAACTTGGGCACAGTGATCTACTGGATCACTGCACCTGAGCTGTCAGATCTCTTTCTGAAGTTCGATCCCCATGCAGGGGGATGGGGGATCAGGGATCCCCTGCAGGGGGATGGGGGATCAGGGATCCCCCTGCAGGGGGATGGGAGATCAGGGATCCACCTGCAGGGGGATGGGAGATCAGGGATCCACCTGCATGGGGATGGGGGATCAGGGATCCCCTTGCAGGGGGATGGTGGATCAGGGATCCCCTTGCAGGGGGATGGGGGATCAGGGATCCCCTTGCAGGGGGATGGGGGATCAGGGATCCCCTTGCAGGGGGATGGGGATCAGGGATCCCCCTGCAGGGGGATGGGGGATCAGGGATCCCCTGCAGGGGATCATGCAGGGGGTCTTACCAGACGTCGGGTCCAGAAGGATGAGATGGCGGGCGGCGGTGAGAGCGGCGGGGAGAGGAGGCAACAGCAGGAGGAGCCAAGCGGGAGGTGGTGGCGGCAGCGGCAGGAGGAGGTGAGCGGGAGGAAGCGGCGGAAAGAGGTGTTCACCGGGTTGGTGATCACCTCCTCCCTCCGGTCACCAGCGGTGGCGGGGGGCCCAGACACAGCAGGGGACAGGGGGGACAGTGGGGGACCTGGGACAAGGAGGGGGCAAGAGGGATGACCAGGGGGAGAGGAACGGGGCAGACATAGCAGGGGGCAGGGGGGGATGAGCATGGGGGGCCCAGACACAGTGACAGCAGGGGGCAGGGGGGATGAGCTGGGGGCTGCCAGACACAGCGGGGGTTAAGGGGAATGAGCGGGGGATGCGGACACAGCTGGGAGAGGCAGGAGAGCGGGCACAATAGTGGGCAGTGGGCACAAGCAGGGGATGATTGCAGGAGCCGGGCACAGCTGACAGTCCGGCTCCTGCAGAGATCATGCAGGGAAGTGCTGACATTCAGCACTTTCCTGTGCGATCATGATGTGATCGGTCAGTCAGATTGACTGACCGATCACATCGCTCTGAGTGTGGGGACCACTAAAAAGGGTCCCCGCACCTCTGCCCCTGACCCTCAGCTGTCACTGACAGCTGTTAGATTTGAGCTGTCACTGTTTGTTTACAAGCAGTGACAGTTCAAAGCCATGTCGAGTTTAGCCGTCATGATGCGGGAACTGACATCTTTTCATGACGGCTAAACTCGTCATTGGTCGTAATGGGGTTAATATGAGCACATGTAATGAACACATGTGAAATCAGTCATAGGCTCTTTTAGTGTGTAGCCCATCACGGTTCAGAGTAAGAAGTAAAGAGAAAACAAGTTTTAACAGCACAGATGCATCATTAAAATTGAGATTCAATATACAATGTTATATAACTAGGCTTAATTAATCTTCATGCACATATAAAAGGATAAAAAACACTACTTTAGTCACATTTTCAAAAGTGCAAAATTTGATGTCAAATTTTCTAATGCCAACACAAAAATCCCCACGGATTTTCAACATTTTTCACAATGTGTTAACAAAAGAAAAATAATTTATCCGCCATGTAAATATAAAAATATGATAAAAATTGGGTTTTTTATTGTCTGAAAGCTACAATCATCAACAGTAACAAGAATAAAATATTGACATAGATCACTCTGCTTGTAATGACTATATATTATATGTGTTTCACTTTTTGTGTTGAATTACTGAAATAAATTAAGTTTTTAATGATATTCTAATTCATTGAGATGCTCCTGTATATCAGAGATGTCCTACGGAGGACATGAACCATAATTACTCTCAATCTTGTCTTTATTTATGCTGTCATGGAAAGAACAGTAAGTGTAGTCTATATAACAGTAGAAATCTGTGCTGTTTCATGCTGGTACTCTCTTAGTTTTCCATATTTAGTGGTCTCCGATTCCATTTTCTCACGACACTCATCCTATAGCATTGTCCTTAGCTGCCTGTAAAATAACTGCAATAATCAAAGAAGCTCAGTCTGATTTAATAGTATAATACAATTAAAATATCATTTTAATGACATGTCTTTGTCATCCTAAAACATGTTTTGATTTTCTTGTAATTCTGGGAACAATCACTTTGTGGAAACTGAAAGTAATATGGAACAAAACACAAGTCTGTCCAATCATAGAGCAAGTGTTACAGTTAGGGGCAGAAATATTTGGACAGTGACACAATTTTCGCGAGTTGGGCTCTGCATGCCACCACATTGGATTTGAAATGAAACCTCTACAACAGAATTCAAGTGCAGATTGTAACGTTTAATTTGAAGGGTTGAACAAAAATATCTGATAGAAAATGTAGGAATTGTACACATTTCTTTACAAACTCTCCACATTTTAGGAGGTCAAAAGTAATTGGACAAATAAACATAACCCAAACAAAATATTTTTATTTTCAATATTTTGTTGCGAATCCTTTGGAGGCAATCACTGCCTTAAGTCTGGAACCCATGGACATCATCAAACGCTGGGTTATCTCCTTCTTAATGCTTTGCCAGGCCTTTACAGCCGCAGCCTTCAGGTCTTGCTTGTTTGTGGGTCTTTCCGTCTTAAGTCTGGATTTCAGCAAGTGAAATGCATGCTCAATTGGGTTAAGATCTGGTGATTGACTTGGCCATTGCAGAATGTTCCACTTTTTTGCACTCATGAACTCCTGGGTAGCTTTGGCTGTATGCTTGGGGTCATTGTCCATCTGTACTATGAAGCGCCGTCCAATCAACTTTGCAGCATTTGGCTGAATCTGGGCTGAAAGTATATCCCGGTACACTTCAGAATTCATCCGGCTACACTTGTCTGCTGTTATGTCATCAATAAACACAAGCGACCCAGTGCCATTGAAAGCCATGCATGCCCATGCCATCACGTTGCCTCCCACCATGTTTTACAGAGGATGTGGTGTGCCTTGGATCATGTGCCGTTCCCTTTCTTCTCCAAACTTTTTTCTTCCCATCATTCTGGTACAGGTTGATCTTTGTCTCATCTGTCCATAGAATACTTTTCCAGAACTGAGCTGGCTTCTTGAGGTGTTTTTCTGCAAATTTAACTCTGGCCTGTCTATTTTTGGAATTGATGAATGGTTTGCATCTAGATGTGAACCCTTTGTATTTACTGTCATGGAGTCTTCTCTTTACTGTTGACTTAGAGACAGATACACCTACTTCACTGAGAGTGTTCTGGACTTCAGTTGATGTTGTGAACGGGTTCTTCTTCACCAAATAAAGTATGCGGCGATCATCCACCACTGTTGTCATCCGTTGACGCCCAGGCCTTTTAGAGTTCCCAAGCTCACCAGTCAATTCCTTTTTTCTCAGAATGTACCCAACTGTTGATTTTGCTACTCCAAGCATGTCTGCTATCTCTCTGATTGATTTTTTCTTTTTTTTCAGCCTCAGGATGTTCTGCTTCACCTCAATTGAGAGTTCCTTTGACCGCATGTTGTCTGGTCACAGCAACAGCTTCCAAATGCAAAACCACACACCTGGAATCCACCCCTGACCTTTTAACTACTTCATTGATTACAGGATAACGAGGGAGACGCCTTCAGAGTTAATTGCAGCCCTTAGAGTCCATTGTCCAATTACTTTTGGTCCCTTGAAAAAGAGGAGGCTATGCATTACAGAGTTATGATTCCTAAACCCTTTCTCCGATTTGGATGTGGAAACTCTCATATTGCAGCTGGGAGTGTGCACTTTCAGCCCATATTATATATATAATTGTATTTCTGAACATGTTTTTGTAAACAGCTAAAATAACAAAACTTGTGTCACTGTCCAAATATTTCTGGCCCTAACTGTATATAAGGCTGGGGTCACAGTAGCATTTTTCACATGCGTTTTTGGAGACCTGCATTTTCAAAAACGCATGTAAAAAACGCACCCATAGGCCCCCATGTTAAAAAACGCATGCCCTAATTGCCAAAAAGCATGTGTGACAGTCCCATGCGTTTTTGGTGCTTTTCCAAAAACGCATGCGTTTTTTAATATGGGGCCTTATGGGAAACGCATGCAAAAACGCATGTACAATTAGTGCCATTCAAAAACGCATGCGTTTCCCATAGGAGCCCATGTTAAAAAAATGCATGCGTTTCTGAAAACGCATGCGTTTTTTTAACATGGGCTCCTATGGGAAACGCATGCGTTTTTGAATGGCACTAAAAGTTACTAATGTATCATGCGTTTTTGCATGCGTTTTCCATAGAGGCCCATGTTATAAAAACGCATGCGTTTTCTACAAAAACACATGCGTTTTTCAAAACGCACAAAAAAATACTACAAGCACTATTTTTAGGTGCAGATTCAAAAACGCAGCCAAAAACGCAGGGAGCCATCACACAACTTAAAAAACTCATCCTGACATGAAAAAACACATGAGTTTTGTTAAATCACTAAAAAAAAACGCATGTCATCTGTGACCACAGCCTAAGGCTGTGGTCACAGTTGACATGCGTTTTTTTAGTGCCTTTTAAAAACGCATGCTTTTTTACATGCGTTTTTCATGTCATCATGAGATGTTTAAGGTGTCTGATGGCTCCCTGCGTTTTTGGCTGTGTTTTGGAATCTGCACCCAAAAATAGTGCTTGTAGTATTTTTTTGTGCATTTTGAAAAACGCATGCGTTTTTGTAGAAAACGCATGCGTTTTTATAACATGAGCCTCTATGGGAAACGCATGCAAAAACGTATGGTACATTAGTACCTTTTAGTGCCATTCAAAAACGCATGCGTTTCCCATAGGAGCCCATGTTAAAAAAACGCATGCGTTTTCTGAAACGCATGCGTTTTTTTTTACATGGGCTCCTATGGGAAACGCATGCGTTTTTGAATGGCACTAATTGTACATGTGTTTTTGCATGCGTTTCCCATAAGACCCCATATTAAAAAACGCATGCGTTTTTGGAAAAGCTCCAAAAACGCATGGGACTGTCACACATGCTTTTTGGCTATTAGGGCATGCGTTTTTTAACATGGGGGCCTATGGGTGCGTTTTTTACATGCGTTTTTGAAAACGCAGGTCTCCAAAAACGCACGTGAAAAATGCTACTGTGACCCCAGCCTAAGTCAGTGTAATTTATGTGAACATTGTTTTTCTGACTTGTAAATGAGATGTTCTGTGCCACCCTAGAATGTCTTATACTTTAAGAGAATAGTCAATCTGTAATATATAAAAAGGTCTACAAATTATTAAATATAGTAAGTAGATTTTACCTATAAATTTAAGAAAAATTGAGTAGATGTCGGTCCAATGTGTTAATTTACACTTCCCACAAAAAGATAATGATGCTTGGCTTTTGGATGAAATTTCAGGATGAACCTAAAATTCACTGTAACCTTTTCAGGAGAACTTATTATGACCTTCTCTAAACCTTTGAATGAACATGTCAAACTGTTCAATGTTTCAGTACTTTTTGCACAACTTGTTCTCTAACAAGGAGATAATGGCAAATTTTACAAGTGTTTGATTCATGAATCGCCCAATAAATGTTGTGGTTCAATTGGAATGGGTATTTAAATAGTTCTCCTCATCATGCTGCTCACAATTTTACATCATGAGACCAACCCAGCCCCTAACATTTGATCCACATCACCTTGCCATTATGAGGCTTCAAGCAGGATGTTTTCAGATGAAATTGACCACTAAGTTTAGAGTGTGACCCAGTGTCATCAGCAGGCTTCAACAGAGGTACAGAGAGACTGGAGGAGTCACAGAAAGGTATAGAAGTGGACATCCTTTCTCCACACCCCAAACTGATGACCGCTTCATTGTGAAAAATGACGTACGGAACTGGATGACAAATCCACACAATTCCAGACACATTTAACGGAGTTGAGAGGCACTCAAGTGTCTTGTCAGACCATTTTAAACCATTTACATTAGTGTGGTCTGCATGCTAGACTATCTGCAAGGGTTCCTGACCAACTAACCATGTAGCCAAGGAGCATCTATGCTGGGCCTCAGTGCTATTCACTGATGAAAGTCAATTCATTCTGAATTGAAAGGATGGCTGTAAATGATGTGGGACACACCCAGAAGAGCGCTATATATCAGACACTATCGTCACCAGATGAACCTTTGGTAGTAGTGGTGTTACAGTGTGGGCAGGTGTGTCTAATCAGTACAGAACTGTCCTACACTTTATGAATTGTACAGTGACAAACCTCTACTACTTTAATAGCAGCATTAGTCTAGTCATTGTGCCTCTTCATGAACACAAACGCATAATTTCATCGTCATGAACAAAAATGTTTCAGTTCATCGAGTTGGCATGATTAGGGAATGGCTACTGGAGATTAGGGTACCTAAAATGGAGTGTCCTGCACTTTCTCTAGACCTGAATCTCATAGAAAACGTATAGGATCAGCTGAGCTGCCATGTAGAGGCTTGTAACTCTACACACCAGAAACTCAATGACCTGAGGGCCACCCTTCAAGAAATGAAGGCTGCCATACCTCAGCAGAATATGACTTGTGAACAGCATGAGACATTGTAGTCAAACTGTAATTGATGGCCACATGACTAGTTATTAAGTCATTTACATTTTTTGATGGGGTATACCCACCACTGCTGTTGGCTTTTGCTTCAATAAATTGTTTGAGATGAGGAAATCACCATTACATGCTTCTACTTAAATGCCTTACTGTCATGATAAAATATCATTGTAGCATGAAATTTTTATGCTGCCTACAAATTTTACCCAAAAGTCAAATATCCCTAACATTTTGTGAATAGTTTGTGCTTTACTCTGCACTAGCCATGATAATTACTTGGAACTGTTGTTAGTTATCACATAGATTGCTCGTAGAATATATATATATTGTAAGATGAGTGGCAGGATGCTAATATATTAGTATAGGTGGACTCTAGGGTTTAAATCTGTGGGCATCATATACATACAGTGTTGGCCAAAAGTATTGACACCCCTGCAATTCTGTCAGATAATACTCAGTTTCTTCCTGAAAATGATTGCAATCACAAATTCTTTGGTATTATTATCTTCATTTAATTTGTCTTCAATGAAAAAACACAAAAGAGAATGAAGCAAAAAGCAAAACATTGACCATTTCACACTAAACTCCCAAAATGGGCCGGACAAAAGTATTGGCACCCTCAGCCTAATACTTGGTTGCACAACCTTTAGCCAAAATAACTGCGATCAACCGCTTCCGGTAACCATCAATGAGTTTCTTACAATGCTCTGCTGGGATTTTAGACCATTCTTCTTTGGCAAACTGCTCCAGGTCCCTGATATTTGAAGGGTGCCTTCTCCAAACTGCCATTTTTAGATCTCTCCACAGATGTTATATGGGATTCACGTCTGGACTCATTGCTGGCCACCTTAGAAGTCTCCAGTGCTTTCTCTCAAACCATTTTCTAGTGCTTTTTGAAGTGTGTTTTGGGTCATTGTCCTGCTGGAAGACCCATGACCTCTGAGGGAAACCCAGCTTTCTCACACTGGGCCCTACATTGTGCTGCAAAATTTGTTGGTAGTCTTCAGACTTCATAATGCCATGCACACGGTCAATCAGTCCAGTGCCAGAGGCAGCAAAGCAACCCCAAAACATCAGGGAACCTCCGCCATTTTTTGACTGTAGGGACCGTGTTCTTTTCTTTGAATGCCTCTTTTTTCTCTTGTAAACTCTATGTTGATGCCTTTGCCCAAAAAGAGAGAACATTCTTCCAAAACGTTTTAGGCTTTCTCAGGTAAGTTTTGGCAAACTCCAGCCTGGCTTTTTTATGTCTTGGGGTAAGAAGTGGGGTCTTCCTGGGTCTCCTACCATACAGTCTCTTTTCATTCAGACGCCGACGGATAGTACGGGTTGACACTGCTGTACCATCAGACTGCAGGGCAGCTTGAACTTGTTTGGATGTTAGTCGAGGTTCTTTATCCACCATCCGCACAATCTTGCATTGAAATCTCTCGTCAATTTTTCTTTTCCGTCCACATCTAGGGAGGTTAGCAACAGTGCAATGGGCTTTAAATTTCTTGATGACACTGTGCACGGTAGACACAGGAACATTCAGGTCTTTGGAGATGGACTTGTAGCCTTGAGATTGCTCATGCTTCCTCACAATTTGGTTTCTCAAGTCCTCAGACAGTTCTTTGGTCTTCTTTCTTTTCTCCATGCTCAATGTGGTACACACAAGGACACAGGACAGAGGTTAAGTCAACTTTAATCCATGTCAACTGGCTGCAAGTGTGATTTAGTTATTGTCAACACCTGTTAGGTGCCACAGGTAAGTAAGATTTTTCTAAGGGCGCCAATACTTTTGTCCACCCCCTTTTTTATGTTTGGTGTAGAATTATATCCAATTTGGCTTTAGGACAATTTTTTTTGTGTTTTTTTCATTGAAGACAAATTAAGTGAAGATAATAATACCAAAGAATTTGTGATTGCAATCATTTTCAGGAAGAAACTGAGTATTATCTGACAGAATGGCAGGGGGGTCAATACTTTTGGCCAACATTGTATTGTTTGCATTTTCTTCCAATGTTATTGTGTTTTTCCCCACATTTAAAAGACATGATAGGAGTACATTTGGTTTCCTAAGAAAAGGATCATAGAGCTTGTCAAAAATGGGGAAAGTGAAATGTGAGCTCCATGCCAAATTGGACTCTGCTTCGAAATATGTTGTTACTATCTAAGCAATGAGGAAGATATAACTGTAAAACAAATCTGAGTTTTTATTTGTAATTAAAGACTTGGAAAAATTATACAAATCCTATTTTTTCTTGTTAAATTTAAATCATCTGTAAAAAGAGGTAGCTGGTAATAATGTCTCATCATTATTCTAAATTCTAATCTGGACAAATCCGATAAAAAATAAAGTCCCAAAGACTGTCATAAAAAACCTACAACCAAGGTTAGGTTTTAGGAAACCTACCATGAATTGGGGTACTAAAGATCCATCCATACATAACTTCTCTTGAATGAAAGCCAGCAATTTTAAGTAAAGTCTGACTTTTTGAGTCCCTAAAACATATATACTACATAGTCCCTATGCTCAAAGTTCCAAAGAAGCCATTATTACACGTGTTCTAAACATGGTGAATTGTCCAAAACAAAAGAACGTTTTTCAGTACATATTCCTCCAAAAGTAAGATATATTTTTAGCAGAACTAGACTAGGATGGGTTCTCAGCCTATGAAAGAAGAATGTTTTCATTTACTGGCATCCAGCAGAGATCTTAAAACATACATTTTAAGAAAATATTAAGCAGCTTTAATATTTTCCCACATAGCAAAAGCAAGTTACATTACAAAACAAAATAAATCCTGGGACACCTGGCCACTAACTAAACATCAGCAGGTTTCCTCATCCATGCAGTACAACAAACAATATTTTCAGTAGGTCGGGACATGTGAGTTCTTCACTTCTTTGTCGCAGTCTGTATTACATACAGACTTTTTTAAAGTTAAAAAAAGAGTCTAGAAGCTTCACTGGAACATGATGGAAAGTTTCAGAAAGGCCATACTCGTGTGACATGGAGTGAAAGCTCTCATTACCAACCTACCTTCCACCTCATAAAAAATAAAGATCCAAGTCAAGATGGAACCATGTACTAAAACTTAGCAAACAAATGTTACTGAGAAACTCGTCTCTTTCCTAGGTAAGATATATATTCATATAAACAGTATATATATATATATATATATATATATATATATATATATATATATATCTAATATATAAAGCTGAATGTGTGTATGTGTGTGTGTATGTGTGTGTGTATGAATGTGTGTATGTATATCCGGGATTGGCATCTACACCGTCGCAACTACAGCCGCAAAATTTTGCACAGTCACACGTCTGGACCCCGAGAGCGTCATAGGCTATGTTGTGAGACGAAATTTTAACCCTGCACGTTCCAGTTCACCAAACAATTTTGCCCCTATCTACAAAATGGGGAAAAAGTGAATGGAAAAGTGTTGGAGGAAAATCAACAGCTGTCAGCTATAGCCAAAAATTTTGCACAGTCACACGTCTGGACCCCGGGAGCGTCATAGGCTATGTTGTGAGGCAAAATTTTAACCCCGCGCATTCCAATTCACCAAACAATTTTGCCCCTATCTACATAATGGGGAAAAAGTGACAGTTACCAGTTGACAGTTGTGAATGAGAGGGGCTTAATGATAGCCCCAAAGACTAACAGCACATACCAGCATATAGTCACTAAGGTGGGGCCCCAACATGAGATATTCACCACGCACGGGGACATGTATACACACCACACGCACACCAAGAGTAACAGCAAGTGTATAGTCGCTAAGGTGCAGCCCCAATATTAGATACTCACCACGCACCCGAACAAACACACACACACCACAAAGAGACACACACAGCGCAGAGACACACACACACACCCCCAAGGGGACACACACACCCTATAGCGACACATGCACTCACCCCACAGGGACACACACACCACAAAGAGACACACAAAACACAGACACACACCACACAGACCCCCCACATAAGGACACACACACATAGCCACCCTAGAGGGACACATGCACTCACCCCACATGGACACACACACGCACACACACCACAAAGAGACACACACACACCACACAGACCCCCCCACAAGGACACATACACACCCTATAGGTACACATGCACTCACCGCACAGGGACACACACACACCACAAAGGGACACACACAACACAGAGACACACACACCCCACACAGACACCCCCCCACAAGGACACACACACATACACACCCTATAGGGACACATGCACTCACCCCACAGGGACACACACACACACACCACAAAGAGACACACACAACACAGATACACACACACCACACAGACCCACCCACAGGGACACACACACATACACACACTATAGGGACACATGCACTCACCCCACAGGGACACACACACCACAAAGAGACACACACAACACAGATACACACACACCACACAGACCCACCCACAGGGACACACACACATACATACACACTCTATAGGGACACATGCACTCACCCTACAGGGACACACACACACCACAAAGAGAGACATACAACAGAGACACACACCACACAGACTTCCCCACAGGGACATACACACCCTACCCTACAGGGACACATGCACTCACCCCATAGGGACACACACATACACACCACAAAGAGACACACACCCCCAAGGGGACACACACCCTATAGCGACACATGCACTCACCCCACATGGACACACACACCACAAAGAGACACACACAACACAGACACACACACCACACAGACCCCCCCACAAGGACACACACACATAGCCACCCTATATGGACACATGCACTCACCCACAGGGACACACACACCACACAGACCCCCTCTACAGGGACACACACACATACACACCCTATAGGGACACATGCACTCACCGCACAGGGACACACACACACACACACCACAAAGAGACACACGCAACACAGAGACACACATACCCCACACAGACCCCCCCCCCCCACAGGGACACACACATACACACCCTATAGGGACACATGCATTCACCCCACAGGGACACACACACACACACCACAAAGAGACACACACAACACAGATACACACACACCACACAGACCCACCCACAGGGACACACAGACATACACACACTATAGGGAGACATGCACTCACCCCACAGGGACACACACACGCACCGCAAAGAGACACACACAACAGAGACACACACCATCTTCTAAGAGATGCTATACTGGACTATCTGAAGAAAAATAACCTCATGACCCATTATCAACATGGTTTTACGAGGGACCGTTCCTGTCAAACTAATCTGATAAGCTTCTATGAAGAAGTAAGTTCTGGACTGGACCAAAGAAATGCAGTGGATGTGGTGTATATGGACTTTTCAAAAGCTTTTGATACGGTGCCACACAAAAGGTTGATACATAAAATGAGGGCAATGGGGATAGGGGAAAATATGTGTAAGTGGGTTAAGAACTGGCTTAGTGATAGGAAACAAAGGGTGGTTATTAATGGAACACACTCAGAATGGGTCACAGTTAACAGTGGGGTACCACAGGGGTCAGTGTTGGGCCCGCTTCTATTTAATATATTTATTAATGACCTTGTAGGGGGCATACAGAGTAGAATCTCAATATTTGCAGATGACACTAAACTCTGCAGGGTAATCAATACAGAGGAGGACAATTTTATATTACAGGAGGATTTGTGTAAACTAGAAGCTTGGGCTGCTAAATGGCAAATGCGCTTTAATGGCGATAAATGTAAAGTCATGCACTTGGGCAGAGGAAACAAAAGGTATAATTATGTGCTTAATTGTAAAACACTGGGCAAAACTGTCACTGAAAAAGACCTGGGTGTATGGGTAGATGACAAACTCACATTTAGTGGCCAGTGTTAGGCAGCTGCTGCAAAGGCAAATAAAATAATGGGATGCATTAAAAGAGGCATAGATGCTCATGAGGAGAACATAATTTTACCTCTATACAAGTCACTAGTGCGACCACACTTAGAATACTGTGTACAATTCTGGTCTCCGGTGTATAAGAAAGACATAGCTGAACTAGAGCGGGTCCAGAGAAGAGCGACAAAAGTCATTAGAGGACTAAGGGGTCTTCAATACCAAGACAGGTTATTAAACTTGGGGTTATTTAGCTTGGAAAAACGAAGGCTTAGGGGTGATCTTATAATAATGTATAAATATATGAGGGGACAGTACAGAGACCTTTCTAATGATCTCTTTACTCTTATGCCTGAGACTGGGACAAGGGGGCATCCTCTACGTCTGGAGGAAAGAAGGTTTAATCATAATCACAGATGCGGATTCTTTACTGTAAGAGCAGTGAGACTATGGAAATCTCTGCCACATGCTGTTGTAATGAGTGAGTCACTACTAACTTTTAAGAAGGGCCTGGATGCCTTTCTTGAAAACTATAATATTATCAGTTATACATACTAGATTCTTTGATAGGGCGTTGATCCAGGGAATTAGTCTGATTGCCGTATCTGGAGTCAGGAAGGACTTTTTTCCCCCAATGTG
The DNA here is from genome assembly GCA_033576535.1 of Allobates femoralis. Classification (NCBI taxonomy): domain Eukaryota; kingdom Metazoa; phylum Chordata; class Amphibia; order Anura; family Aromobatidae; genus Allobates; species Allobates femoralis. Next base: position 217,172,249 of record JARQOC010000003.1, read on the forward strand.
GAGCTTAGTGTTGCCACATGGTTTTTTTTTTGCCTTCCTCTGGATCAACATGTGAGGCTATGGGTTGAACTAGATGGACTTAAAGTCTTCCTTCAACCTTAAAAACTATGTTACTATGTTACTATGTTACCACACAGACCCCCCCACAGGGACACACACACATACACACCCTATAGGGACACATGCACTCACCTCACAGGGACACACACATGCACACACCCCAGGGACACACACACCACACAGACAGACACAGATGTGCACAAATCACCTCACACAACTCACCTCATACGTGTGCTATCTTTAATTTTCAAACCTAAACATCTGATTAAAAACAGCCAATGTGCAACAAATGTGCCATATAGGGAATTAAGGCAGATGTCAGTCATATGAGCTGTCTATTATGTGTATGTGTTAGGTAACATATACTGCCCGGCCAGGGGGAGGGTTTACTGTTGGCTGGAGATTTATTAGGCTGCCTATAGCAACCAATCACAGCTCAGCTTCTATTTTCTTACAGGTCATTAATATGACATATTCAAATTCTATTTTGTTATAGCTAACAGCAGTTATTTATTAACCCGGGCGTAGCCGGGTACTACAGCTCGTATATATATTTATATAATTAACGTGCCACAAAATAGCACATCTTAAATTCATGAATTCTACTATTGCTACACACTTACAAATTTAGGATACTTAATGAGAACCTAACAGGTAATGCTGCTACCCAAGCTATGGGAACCAATCAGAGTCTTCCTCTTTTAGTTTCAGGAAGGGATGTTTAATTCTGAAAGGTTGTGGCATTTCCAAGAGGAATTTAGAAGCCATCTGGGGACTATGCTTCTCCAAGAAGGTGGTCTGCAGAGGCTTTCACAGCCTCCACTCCAAGTAAGGGACCAACCTAAATGTGTGTATAAGCAGAGACCAGTCACTGAAGGGTATGCAGAGAAATCCCGGGAACCAGACTCTTAAATCACTCAAGCTTCACAGTCACTCTTCAGCTTTTAATGATATGCTATTTTCCAAAATGCCACATTGTTTCTGCATAAAACATACCTGGCTTTAATAATGCAGCCAGATAAATCCATGCTGCCTATGGCTCATTGCGGGGTGTGTGGGTGTGTGACCATCTACCAGGGACAAGGCAACCTCTTTTAGACAGAACCCAATGCTAAATACACACTTCTTTGTTTGCCTACACATAAGTACCCATTGTATTCAATATACCATACAACAACAATATAGTATTATTCACACAATGGAACTAGAAACCCTAAAGAGTTCTTTTCTTTCATTAGGACTGAAAAATTAATTCCTTCACCAAAAAAGTCTGCAATCCTATTTGTCTACTAGTCTTAGGGCCCTTTCACATCAGCGTTTTTCGTAATTCGCGGCAGATGCGGTGAAAAAACCGCATCTGCCGCGTTTGCCGCATAACGGTTCCACTTGCGGCACGGTTGCGGTTTTTTCCATAGGAAGTATAGGGGGACTTGCGGCAGATGCGGCAAGTGCGGTATTGCACTTGCGGCAGGTGCGGCAGAGAAAAAAACCGCGGCTTACTGCGGTTTTTTTCTCTGCCGCACCTGCCGCAAGTGCAATACCGCACTTGCCGCATCTGCCGCAAGTCCCCCTATACTTCCTATGGAAAAAACCGCAACCGTGCCGCAAGTGGAACCGTTATGCGGCAAACGCGGCAGATGCGGTTTTTTCACCGCATCTGCCGCGAATTACGAAAAACGCTGATGTGAAAGGGCCCTTACATATTTTACGGACTAAGTGTAAGTATTTTACTATGGAACGCAATACAAGAGATGATCGAACCTTTGACATTCCGAGTTCTTAGGCATTAAGTTGGAGACTATGATAGGAGAGAGAGGGACATGGATTTATGTTTATTGGCGAAGTCCATGCTGAAGTCTGTGACAGATACAATCTACTACAACGTGTACTATAGTGTTGGATATTTTGAGATTAGCTCAAATCAAATTACATGTTGTTCAAATTTAACGAAACTTGTGGATTTCAGAAAATTTTACTTGAATTTGATTTCCATCAAATCGATTGTTCATCCCTACACAATACACCAAATTATACAGTAGATAAGCAGGAATTGTTGCAATAAAAAGTGTTGATTTCTCAATCCAGGATTGGACAGTAATGACTGATGCTTTCATCTCTGAAAACATTTCTTGCTGAATGTTCAATTTTGAGCCTCATTGAAATCTTTCACCACATGATTAAAGGAAACATAAATTGTGTATTGATGGGTTTTCCTGTCTCCACATCAGTTTTTATTGGTGAGAAGCCTAGATTACTAGCTGTATATCGATATGTTTTCTTTCCCCTGCATTAGTTATTATTGGTAAAAAGCCTAGATTACTAATTTTATATTGATGGGTTTTCCTTTTTATAAATCAGTTATTAGTGGTGAAAAGTCTAAATTACAGTAACAGAAATCTACAATGTTTTATGGTAACTTTCTCTGCACATTGATGCATGTTTGGAGGAACACGAGTTCTAGAGAAGGTTATCCTGTCACAATTTTCAACTCATACCCGGCTACACAGAACTTCCCTTTTATTTAAACATATATTGCCACATAAAGTGATTTGGTATCACCTGGTCTCCTCTCTTCTGTGACATGAAACAATGGTCTTTTGGAATTTCAAAATTATTGTAGAGTGGCTTATCATTTTATACTTATATTTAATGATGAGCAAGTAGAGAAATAATGGCACTCACCATACTCGTAACGAGTAGTTTATAATACTCGCATATTCGTCTGAATAGCACGTCTAATGTTAGTCAATTTGTGAAAGGCTCTGCCCACACACATCCGGCCATAGGACAAGTATTTCCGAGACAGAACGGGAGGGTGGGATTTTTTGCGTTACTGCCAAACCAGTCATGCTGGAGGATGTTGCAGGCAGCAGAACATTCTCTACTGTGTCTCCGGACTCTGTCACATCTGTCAAATGTGCTCACTGTGAAACTGCACTCATCTGTGAATGGCACCAATGTTGGATTTGCCAATTTTGGTGTTCTCTAGAATATGCCAATTGCCCTGCACGGTGTTGGGCTGTAAGCACAACACCCACTTGTGGACAACAGGCCCGCATACCACCCTCATAGAGTCTGTTTCTGACTGTTGAGCAGACACATGGATATTAGTGGCCTACAGGAGGTCATTTTGCCAGGATCTGGCACTGCTCTACCTATTCCTCCTTGAACAAAAAAGGAAGTAGTGGTCCTGCTGCTGGGTTATTGTCCTCCTTCAACCCCCTCCACATCTCCTGGTGTACTGGCCTGTCTCCTGGTATTTGCTCCATGCTTTGAACACTGTGCTGACAGACACCGCTAACCTTCTTGTCACAGCTTACATTGATTTGCCATCCTGGATGAGCTGCACTACCTGATAAACTTCCATGGGTTGTAGACACCATCTCATGCTAGTTCTATGGGTGAGAGCAATGATAAAATGCAAAAGTGACCTAAACATCAGCCAAAAAGGATGAGAACAGAGAAATGGTCTGTGGTCACCACCTGCAGAATCACTCCTTTAAAGGGGTTGAATTAATTACCAATAATTTCTACAGTTGTCTGTTCCATTTGAACTATAGTTGGAGAAATTGATTCACAGTCAGTGTTGCTTCATAGCTGGACAGGTTGATTTAGCTGAAGTGTGATTAACTTGAAGTTACATTGTGTTATTTAAGTGTATGCTTTATTTTTTGAGCAGTGTATAAACTGTAGTCTCAGACTGGATTTCAATGGATGCAGTGTTAGAAGACATAGGGATTTTCAGCAGACCCGCAGCTGAAAATAGGAACCCATCAATTCTCTGCAATTGTATTACAGGGGATGGGGCAATAGGCTCTTGGAACATACTGCAAATGTCTTTGTAAATACTGTCAGAGATTTATAAGGTTAATAGATACTCTTCACCTGCCATTGTTGGAGGCAGATTGTAGATGTGTGTTACAGCTTTATTCTTCCGGATATGGGTAGGCTCAGCCTCTGACCCTGCTCTCCACTTGCACCATATATGAATGGATATGTATGGTGGATTTCAGGAAGGGGTTAAAAGTGCCATGCATTGAATGGATATGTAACTATTGTGGCTCCCCTGTGACCAGGGTGGCCACAGGTAGGAACTGCAGCCAGGAGATAGTGACAGTTTGTATATCAAACACCTCCAAAACACACATCCACTGACATAGACCCAACCTGGAGCCTTGGACTCTAGGCAGGCAAGGGGTAGTAGGGCCAGTTAAAAGTGGGTGAGGCATAGTCATGGTAACGGACCAGTATAAAAAGGAGAAACAGGAAGTAGTTAGCCAGTAGGCAAGTGCCGAGCAGCCAAGACAAGTACCCTGGAGTAGGCTGAGAGGCAAAGACCAAGAGGAGTAGGCGAGTGCCGACAGAGTGACCAGTAAAGACAGGAACAACAGAAACCGGACCCGTGTCACCGGGTCCGAGGAAGACGGTAGCTCTGACAAATTATTGACAGGACAGACTCTCCTGAAGTACCTGGGAAGTTACACGGGTAGAAAAGAGCCCGGTGATCCCTTGCAAGACAGGGACACCCAAGGCTGGGCTGGGACCAGAGTGTTGGCTCTGAGGGGGGCTGAAGTCTCATACCGGCTCCCCAGACAAACTGACGGGGAACACAGATTCCATATCCGTGTTCCCACTACAGGGTTGGGGGCATAGCAGCAACTAGGAGTACCCGGCTTACCGCCCATATACTTAGGGGGAAGCTACATTGAGGGACCGAGCTGCCGCTCCACCATCCACCCAGGAGAAGAAGCATAGAGAATCAGCCTGAAAGGACATATAGTAAGAGTGAGGGGTCTCAGAGTGATAACCTGGCTGCAGAGGGTTCAAGTGTTACTGGAGTCAATTGTGTAAAGCGGTTAAGAACTGAACTGTACCGTGCACTGTGTGACTTGGAAGAATTGGAGAGTAAACCCAATGAACCCTGCTTCAGTATCTGTGTCTGATTCCAGGTATACAAAACTGCTATTGCACCATTTTACCCTGTCAGGAGCTGTCCCGACCCACGGCGGGCTCATCCACCTGGCTGCAGCATCCATCCATCCTCCTGACAGAAGTACACTGCAGCGGTGGTCCCCTCATTGATCACAACCCGTGGGTGGCATCACGACAAACTCCCCTGTAAATATACCCCCCATTTATTGCGGAACCCAGGACACAGTCCGGACCAGGACCACCGTGACATCCCCAGCAGTACCCCGGTCCGGTACTGAGTACCCCGTCCCAGTGGGCTCCACAACCATTGTTTGGACAAGCTAAAATCATAACACAGAATCCAGAGCTTCCAAGATCCAGAGCTTCATCACTTAGACTAGCATTCCTTAAAGCTTTTTAACCATAAATCTAGCATAAAAAACTTTGAAAAGTCACATAATTTTTGTTCAATGCAAGACTGCACAGAAATGTAGCAACTTTTGCTGTTTATAAGGAGTCGGGTTGGGATATTTCTTGCTCATTATTTGATTGGGGTAGCACATGACTTGTTCACCTAATCAAAAGAGCCATGTTCTACTGTAAGATTCCTTGTAGCACTGTCCTGTGGTTCAGGAGGAGACAGACACTTCTGATGTGGCCAGGGATAGGGGTACTCGAACACCGCGACTGATGACTGCTTGAATGGGGAGATCACGGGTGGTCGGGATCCCGGTTCCGTGCCCTTGTTATCATTTGAAGTAGATGGTGGGGGAGAAGGGAGTATTTACAGGGGATCATGACGTCACCTGTAGTTCCCAGTAATATAGGTACCGACGCTGCAAGCCGGCCGCTGAGGTGATGGTGGGTGGAGCAGAGAATAGTCCAGCTCCCTACAGGTGGAGCTATTAACTCAGGGCAGTGGTGAAGGAAGATGGTGAGGGAGGGCAGTAGTGGTGAGGGTTGGTGTTGCAGTTCTTACTCCTCTGCTGAGCTGCTGGTGATGCTGAGCCCTCCAGGCACTGCAATAAGGATAACCAAGTCCAATTCAACTTTAACTCCCTTTAATGGTACCGGCATATTGTGATGGTATACGGTACAGTCTGGTTTACAGGGGGTCTGTCACCAGTTCCTGGTTTCCCGTTATGGAGTCTCTAGATGTTCTTCCTTCTATGGCTTTCTGGGTTTAACTTATTCTTCCTCACTTCTACCACCCTCGCAGAGCTCTCCCGCCAGTCCCTTGATCTCCCATGGTGGGGCACAGGTGTCCTCTACCGGTTCTAAGGGGAGACCAGTCACTCCCACCACCGGTATTCGGGCCGTTGCCCTTGTGATCTTGGATCTAGTTTTTAGTCCTGAGGGGCGAGGTACCCTGTGGTGCTGTCAGCATCTCCTGTTTGTGATGGGCCTGCATCTCGTCGGTCTGCAGCCAGAGATAAACGCCTGACTGCTACGGCTACCCGCACTGCCAATGTTTCCCCAACGTGACCAGCTGGCTCCAACCAGTCCTGTCCGTTGCCCTCTGTCCTGGTTCCCCCCTTGAACGTTGGGGTTACTCTCTGCAGCGTTGCTGTCAGGCTAGTCCTAGCTGGCTGCCTTCCCAGCACTAACTGACTAAACTAAAGCTTTCCCTCCCACTACTCTATCCTACGCTGCACCCCCACCCTTTTGGGACCTACTACATACCGGCCCCCCTATTCTAAGTGGTGTAGTCCTAGGTGGGTGTGAAAACAGACTCCATAAGATGAACCTTGAACTGTCACTTTACAGGGTTAACACATTATTATTTAAGGTGCAATACTACCCTGTGGCACCTAGTCACAGGGGCGCCACACTTTACACTGCAAACATTTTTCACCTTGATCTGCTTTGGTGTAATTTTTTTAAGTAAGAAATGCTGAACTCAGAAACCAGCTATCTAGATTGTATAGTGCAGTGCTCCCTAACTCCAGTCCTCAAGAGCCACCAACTCTGCAGGTTTTCAGGATTTCTCTAGTATTGCACGGGTGATAGTGTAATAACCTGCACAGATGATAATTCTGTCACCTGTGCAATACAATTGAAATCCTGAAAACATGCAGTGCTGGTGGCTCTTGAGGACTGGAGTTGGGGAAGACTGCAATGATGTTGGCAAGAGTGACATCCATTCTCCATAAATAATATGAAGACGTTAAATATTCAACTTGTCATTTTCTTTATTTAGTCCTTGAGATAATCTGTAAAATTACCCTTTGTCTAATTATCATTCATAATATCCAGTCCCTGCTCTCCCTAATTTAGCAATATTTTTTATCTCTATGAAACTTGATTGCCATGGATAAAAAAGTCAATTTGTTTTTTGAAGTTATGCAAACATTCAGGCTTCACTGGTCAATCACTTAAATTACATAATGTAAAGGAGGCCAAAAATCACAAAGAATTCATTAGTAAAAGACTATGGAAGTTCTTTGGCTAATGCGGCGCACATACACTGATTGATTAGAGTAAATCATGATCCACGTTCTCATATTTCTGCTAATTTGGAATATTTTTAGACAAAGATTACTAGAATGCTAAATATCAAATAGCATTTCCATAGCAAAGAAACATAACTCTAAAAGTTTGCAATATGGTCAATACTACAGCATTGATAGGAGCTTTCTGTCTCCTTTTGCAATGATGGTAATGTCATAGATTAGTGGTGGGCGAGTGCTAAAACGCTTTAGTGCTCAATACTAGAATCAAGCAGGTTGGATGCTAGAATGAGCACGATTCTAATGAGTAAAAGGCTGCACACTCACAATCAGTATACGCAGTGTCTAGCCGCTGCGTCCAAAACGCTGCAAAGTACTGTATCAGTATAGTAGATGGGATTTGTAGAAATTCCATGCCCACTATGCTTAACCCGACCGCAGTGTTTTGACAGCTATGGTGCAGGTCACCAGCATTCTGCTCCTCCTCCGCATGTTCATTTTTATGCTGTGGAGTCGGAAGCAGATCTCATCTGGTGGCTGCAGGGAGAAGCCGCCCTGCACCCGCCACACATGGTGAGTACAGGGGGGCTGCAGTATCCCTGCGGCCATCCAGGGGTTTACTCAGGTCCGGAGGAGCTGCATCCAACACACAGCTCCTCTGGACCATGAGCACACAGCCTTATGGAAATCAATGGGAAAAAAAGCATTTTTTTTAGCAGAACCCCTAGGAGGGCTTGTGATGGGGCAGGAAAATGGCTGAAATGGATGACAATAGCGTTGAAATGGAATGGGAACAGCAAGGGGAAGATGCCTGGATGCATCTCTGACTCCCATGTCACTGAAGAAAAAGTATTGGGAGAGTATTATGCCACGTTTTTGGACTGATGATAACAAATGCAAAACCGAAGATAAAAAGGAATGCTAGGAAACTTTCTCTCCTAAAGATTACCTTGTATATAAGGTAAAAATAAAAAGACAAAAAAAGCCTCCTCCACCCCTTAGGCTACGTATAGGCATAGTTTTTTTGCTGCATTTTTGCACTTTCTGATTGTTTTCAATGTTGGAAAAACTCTGCAAAAAAGCTGCAAAAACCCTAAAAGAATTGACATGCTGTTTCTTCAAAAAACAGCAGTTTTCCACTTCAGTCAGGAAAAAAAAACATCTTTGTGCATTAGATGTGTGACAACCCCTAGCTTTTGCTGGTACTGTAAAATTCAGCTTTTAATTTGCATAAAACTGGTGAAAAAAATGCAGCGAAAATGCAAAGTGTGAACATAGATTTAATAGCCAGGTTATCTCTCACTGTATTTCTCTGACACCTATGACTACAGTAGATGAGGGGGAAATAAAACTAGCCCTGCCAGTAGTCACCAGTAAATGTAATGTTAACATTTTACAACCTTATCTGGGCATGTGGTTTTGTGACAAGTTTAAAAAAACTTCCAGTTTAAATCATGGAGGAGGGACTCTGAAACTCACTAGGTTTTAACAGACAATGCAAGAATAGCCAAATTTTAGCAGGAAGAGGGACTCCTATACACACTATATTAGACATAAAAGAGAGTCTCATAACCGTTATAGTAAAATTGTTAGGCAGTGATACACCTAGACGCCTATCCACTATGTGCAAGAGCTGCCAAAAATTAGAAAGAGGGACTGCAATAAACCCTAAAAGACACATAGAGGAAGGCGTCAGAAAACATTTTTCCCATATTTAAGAAGTGAGAGCCTGTGCACTACTGCTAAAAGTTAAAAGTAAGAACTGAAATACACCCTATGCAAGATAAGCAAGGGCTGGACAAAAATTAAAAGGAGGGACTCCAATAAACCCTAGAATACATATAGAGGCATACATCTTTTTTTTTACATTATAAAAAGGAGTGGGCCTCTGACTGGTAAAGTCTGTACACTGTGTGCAAGGGCCTCCAAGAATTATGAGAAGGGATCCCAATACATCCTGGAAGACACAAAAAGGAAAACCTCAGAAAAAAATATTTTACCATTATTAAAGGAGTGGGACTTCATGCAAAGTTAAACCTATTCACTATTTGCAGGGGCTTCCAAAAATTAAAAGGAGGAACTAAAATACAATGTGGAAGACACTTAGAAGAGGGCAAGAAGTAGGGTGGAAGGAGTGTATGGGAATATGTGGAGCCCACTGGGACGGGGTACTCCGTGCCGGACCGGGGTACTGCTGGGGATGTCACGGCGGCCTGGTCCGGACCGTGTCCCGGGCCCGCACAATAAAATGGGGGGTTATTTACAGGGGATTTGTCCTTGGTGACGCCACCCACTATATGCGGCCAGTAATGGGGTCGCCGCTGCTGCAGAACCTCCGGGGATGATGGGAAAGCAGCTTGGATAGAATAGTTCCTGTGGGCAGAACTGGGTTCCCCGGGGCAGTGGTAGTAGTAGTTAAAGTCTGTGAGGATAGTTATTGATGCTGCAGGAGAGTAGGGGTAGCAGTAGAGATGATGAGAGTAGAGGTAATCGCAGTATATGAGGGCAAGTGGAGCTTCAGTATAAGGATCACACACACTCACGGTTTCTGTTGTTTTCCAAGTCTTTACTTGCAGATGGTATAACAGTATTGTCCACGGAGTTTGTACCGGGTTGCTCTCACCCTGACCGGGTCCTTGGCTTCCTACTTAAGCGCTGTGTGTGGCCCTGCTGCTGCTTGTAGCTGAACTGCTGGCCCTGTCTCTGCTCACGGGTACCAATCTGCTGGGCAACTTGAGTCCTCTGTGTCACTGACCCCTCCGTGTTGCTTTGCTATGGTACAGTGAAGATGGTGGACCTTCACTATGCCGGTGTTTACTGTCCTGTCTGTCTCAGGCACAGCCTCGGATCCGGTATCCGTCTTAAGCGCCTCTCCGGGGTTAAGTTTGGGGTAACTCTTTATCCCGGGGATGTTCCTCTGTTACTCTGTCTCCTTTCCTCAGACCTCTCAGGACCTCCACTTCTACTTGACTCTGCTCCTGCTCCAGACTCAAACTACACTCCTGCTCTGTGGTAAACAACTTAGCTCCTCCCACTAGTGCAGGTGCCACCTAAACTCCTCCCACTTTCTAGTGTAGTGTTGTGTGGGGAGTAAACCTGTGTTGATGTTTCTGTGGCACATTAACCCTTGGGGTGCCACAAATACACCAGAAAAACAGAACATTAGAATTGGCTTTATGTTCTGCTGCTGTCATCCAGTGGGGTTGAGAAGTCTGGACCAATGCAGGCCTTGTTCATTTTGAAAACAGTCAACCGGTCAGCATTTTGAGTTGACAAGTTTATGCACCTACCAGTTATTATGGCCTTGGAGCCATTAAAAGCCCATTCTGATGAAACACTAGCAGCAGAGCAGGTCAGCACCTCCAAGGCTTAGAGGAACAGATCATGCTATGTGTCGAACGTGGATACCCAATAGTTTCATGTCACAGAGGAATCACGGATGATACTGGTGCAGTCGGCTAGGCACTCTTTCACCATATTCCAAAACTTTTGCCTACTTGTCAGACTACCCTATGCAGCAGAGAAACATAACAGATTTTTGTACAGCCAAATACCTTGCAGGTCAGTTGGCATTTGCAAGGGAACACCAAGACTGGCAGGTTCGACATTGGCACCATGTGCTCTTCATGAATGAGAGTAGGTCCATACTGAGCACATCGGACAGAGTCTGGAGATGCCACAGAAATCCTCAAGCATGACTGGTTTGGCAGTGGGTCATTAAAGGTGTGGGGAGGAATTATCACCATTAGGTACCAGAATGAGAGCCTTCGTCCAATTGTGAAACCATATGCAGGTGCAGTGGGCTCTGGGTTTCTTCATCTGCATGACATTGCTAGGCCTCATGTGGCTGAAGTGTGTCACCAGTTCCTGCATTATGAAGACATTGATATTATGGACTGAGCTGCCCATTTCTCAGATTTAAATCCAATCGAGGACATCTGGGACATCATGTCTCATTCCATTCACTAACGCCACATTGCACCACATATGGAAAGGAGAGAAGTCCGGCTTTCAGGATCGCGCTGTTCCAGTTCACAAGGAGATAATCCAAGGACCAAGCAGTAATCATAACTTTCTTTATTCTATAAAACTCTACACGTTTCGTGTACACGCTGTACACTTCCTCAGGAGCAAAGTCTTTGAACTGGAACAGCGCGATCCTGAAAGCCAGACTTCTCTCCTTTCCATATATGCAATTCTAGTGACCTGCTGATTGCTGCAGTTCATCGGATCCTACCCATTTGTGCTTATGGTTGTTGTGTTCCACACAACTGAACCAGGTGAGTGGATCCATATCTGTGAAACGATTTTACCATTGGATAAGACCCTATTGTGCACTTCTGTCTCCCCCTTTTTACATTGCACCACAGGCATTCGAGGAGTTAACTCATGCGTACATTACGTATAGTAGGTGCGCAGCTGTCAGAGGAGCCGCGGCTTCATTCACAAAATTGTACAGAGCCGACAGGAGCCGGCTTAGTGTACAGGAGTTATTAACACATGACATGCCGCCCTGAGTGGGCAGCATGTCTCTAGAGGGGGTGGGCACCCCCTAGAGACATGTTGCCCACAATTATTATTAATATTTCATCTTTTATTCAACTGTTAACAGTTTGTTCATCCCTGCGGCAGCAGGGATGAACAAACTGTACGGTAACCACATTGCTCAGGATTACACATCCTGAGCAATGCGGTTACCACATTGCGGGTCAGAGAACCGCTCCGAAAACTGCAGCCTACATAATTTTTCACGCAGGCTGCAGATTCGGAGCCGGTAACCGAATTGCTTGTAAAGCAATCCGATTACCATCATGGGCTCCTATCAGGGCTCCGGATCAGGATTTCAAAATAAAAACGTGTGTGTGACCCTAGCCATAGTTAGTATATTGAGTCCACTTTTGTGTAATTTATTTGAAGTATAACTATAGCTGTTCTGTCAAGAAGATTCTGAAATGTTTGACTTAATAAATGAACTTTTGGCTGTGCCATCGCTCATTTCTATCACTGCCATTGATTTAGTTAAATAATTAAACAATTAATTTGCTTTACTTGCATGATTAATCCGGTCACTTTATTATGTTAAAAAGTGTTAAATATTTGATAAATATATGTTAATGGAAACTCCTCCACGGGAAATACTTTAAACTCAAGCATATGAAAACTTATCTTCAGCTAATCCTATAGCTATAGTATTTGTTTTCCTATTTGTTCTTACTGTGATATATTAGCAACAGCATTGTATGTTCTGCAGTGAGCATTGAACCTGGGTATCATGACCTGTCTTTTGATTTCATTACATTATTGAGCAGTAAGAAAATGGCACCACATTATGACTTGCTTTTTATTGCTTTTGTGTAATACGGGCAATCGGGATATTGAGGTCCGGATGCAGCTGTAAATTGTGTTTATAGAGTAAGGCTGGGGTCACAGTACCATTTTTCACATGCATTTTTGGAGACCTGCGTTTTCAAAAACGCATGTAAAAAACGCACCCATAGGCCCCCATGTTAAAAAACGCATGCCCTAATAGCCAAAAAGCATGTGTGACTGTCCCATGCGTTTTTGGAGCATATCCAAAAACGCATGCGTTTCTGTAGAAAACGCATGCGTTTTTGTAGAAAACGCATGCGTTTTTATAACATGGGTTCCTATGGAAAACGCATGCAAAAACGCATGTACAGTTAGTACCTTTTAGTGCCATTCAAAAACGCATGCGTTTCCCATAGGAGCCCATGTTAACAAAAACGCATGCGTTTCCGGAAACGCATGCGTTTTTGTTAACATGGGCTCCTATGGGAAACGCATGCGTTTTTGAATGGCACTAAAAGGTACTAACTGTACATGCGTTTTTGCATGCGTTTCCCATAGGAACCCATGTTATAAAAACGCATGCGTTTTCTACAAAAACGCATGCGTTTTTCAAAACGCTCAAAAAAATACTACAAGCACTATTTTTAGGTGCAGATTCAAAAACGCACCCAAAAACACAGGGAGCCATCAGAGACCTTACAAAACTCATGCTGACATGAAAAAAAGCATGAGTTTTGTTAAATCACTTAAAAAAACGCATGGCAACTGTGACCACAGCCTTAGATTTTAATTTTTTTGGGGGTGCTAAATGGATGCAATACTATCAAGAATCATACAAAACTCTTCTGGTCTATAGAATAGACCACAAATGCTCCCACTTACATGCCTTGTCCATAGTAAGTGGCCCATGTAAAACAAAAACATAGGAAAACATACAAACTCCTTGCAGATGTTGTCCTTGGTGGGATTTGCACTCAGGACCCAAGCGCTGCAAACCAACAGTGCTAATCACTGAACTTTCATCTACTCTACTATTCAAAGCTATCCCAGTACACCAGCCAGACACAGACACCGGCCACAAGGCACTTTTTTTTTTATAAATCCACTGCATGTCAATTACTTCTGTTTTTCCAGTGTTTTTTCCAAGTTCAAACACATGGGAAAAAAAACGCAAGTTAAAAAGGATGCAAAAATGCTGGTAGAAATGAGCAAAAAATGCATGAGTAGTATTTTGACTGCCAACACTCCGTCTTTTGTTGCATAACAATCTGCAGCAGAAGACGTTTTCTGAGAATATAAAACATATTAGCATGAAATAATAACTCCCTCAGGGCTCCAGCACCGATGATTAGGTGATCTCTGCCAGTCTTGTCACTTGGCTATAGTGATGTTGTGTATAGGACTTTTTTATCCCTTTTTATTCTGTTGTTTGTGAGGTAGGATTTACAAAAAGACGGCAATTCTGCCAATGTTTTCTATTGTTTGACTCTTAAGGGTCATTCACATGACTGCATTTTTGGTCTGAGTGCTGCGCTCTGACCAGTGTTTCTTAGGGTACCGTTACAAGTCGCAACATTGCATGCAATTTCACTTGCAATTTGCTGGTTGCAGTGAAATCATGGACACATTGTTCCATTTGGTACACGGCAACAAAATAGAACAATGTGTCCATGATTTCACTGCAACCAGCAAATTGCAAGTGAAATTGCATGCAATGTTGCGACGTGTAACGGTACCCTTAGTGGGGCAGCGCAGAAGTGTGATTTTTTTTTTTATTCACTGTCTGAATCTGCATGCGAAGAAAAGCATTCAATCACTACAGATACATTGTAATTCTGTAACAGAAAACTGTAAATGATTAATATCTACTGCTGTAAAAAACAGATTGTACAAGAATTAGAGATGAGCCACCAACCTATTGTTTGAATTCGATTCGATTTGTTGAATTGGGGGTGTGTTCGTCGAACACCGTCGAACACCATTGAAGACAATGGCAGGCAAACACAAACACATACAAACACATAGAAAACACCTTCTAAAGTGTCCAAAAGGTGACAAACTACTCAGAAGACTCAAAAAAACATGGAAAAGTGAAAAGTACTTATAAAAATGCGAAAAGAAAAGAGCTGGATGGGTAAAAGGAGGAGGAGACACAGATATAGGCATGTCATGCCCTTCTAAAATCATGTAAAACACAGTAAGGGGACTCCAACAAGAGTTTCCATTTTTTCCAAAAATTTGGGCCCAGACACCACTTAAGTGGCATCAATTGCCCCAAAGTTGCAAGCTTAAAATGGATGGTGAGGTGACCTTCATGCAGCACATTCAAAAATCCACAAGCCTTTAGTCTCCCCATGTTATCTGTAAGATTTGTCACCAAAATCTAAGTAGAGGCCGAAAAATCAATAGTTTGAGTACTTCATGCATGAACCGTCACATGGATATGCAGCAAAAATTGCAGTGGGAAGCTCACTGTGCTACAATGCGGCCTAGCGGGCCGAGCCAACCAACGTCTGTCCTATCAAGTGCATCTGTGGCCTCTTCATCCTCTGTGACTGTGGGGACAGCAGTCACACATGCTTTTGGACGCAGACCTTCCCCCTCTTTAACCGCAACAGCCAGTGTGATTGGCAGGTTGTCAGTTCTTTTGGAAGTGGAAACACCTGCTGGTGTTGAGCGCTGACAGACATCGAGAACACGACCTTTGGATGAAGGCAACATAATATCTACGCCTGCACCTTCCTCACAGACCAGTAGCTTACGGGGACACCCTACTTAACCCCGTCTCAGCACAGCAGCCAGCCCTCGGTCCCTCAGATGTGGACAAGTAAAAGGCCATTTCCTCTTAGCCATGAGGAAGCCAAGAGGTTGAATTTCACAATCTGCAAGCCGTTGGTTACAGAAATGCTGCCTTTCCACCTGGTGGACATAGAAGATTTTTGAGACCTTATGTCCATCGCAGTGCCCCAGTACGAGATGCCCAGTTGCCACTACTTCTCAAAGAAAGCTGTGCCTGCGCTACACCAGCATGTCCCACACAACATCACCGCTTCCTTGAGAAACTCTGTGTGTGACAGGGTGCATTTTACCACAGACACTTGGATGAGTAAGCATGGACATGAGTGTTACATATCAGTGACTGGGCAATGGGTAACTATAGTGACAGCAGGAGAAGGGGCTGCTGTACAAGTCTTGCCATCCCCACGAGTTGTGCGTCAATCCTCTGTATGTAGAAGTTCCTCCACTGCTTCTGCCTCCTTAGCCTCATCTCAGTCCTCCACCTGCACCCAAAGCCTGTCTGGTAATGCCACCCGTGCTCTAACTGCGCAGAAGGAATCCTGCACACCTCCTTACTATGCTGGCACCAGGGCTCAAGAGCATCAGGTGGTGTTTATATTACAATGTCTGGGAAATGTGAGTCACACAGCTGAAGAGTTGTGGTCAGCTGTGGAGACTGAGTTTCATCAATAGTTGTCTCCACTGAACCAGCAGCCAGGGTAGGCCGTGTGCGACAATGCTGCAATGCTGGGTGCCGCCCTTCACAATGTGACACACGTGCCATGTATGGCTCACGTCTTGAACCTGGTTGTCCAGCAATTTTTAGCCCACTATCCCGGCATAGATGGGCTTCTGCAGAGGGCACAGTCGCTGTGTGCTCACTTCCGCCGTTCGCATTCCGCAGCTCAATGACATGCATCTCTACAGAAGTCGTTTGGCCTGCCAGTTTTCCGGCTGAAATGCGATGTGCCAACATGATGGAATTCAACTCTGCACATGTTGTAGCAACTGTGGCAGCACCGACGAGCCCTGGTGCAATATGTTATGACGTATAACCTGGGCCAATGAGATCCAGAGGTGGGGCAAATCACGCTGCTGGAGTGGTCTCAGATCAAGGATCTACTGTATGTACCCTTCTGCACAGTTTTGAAATGGTGACGAAGATGTTTAGTGCTGACGATGCCATTATCAGCATGACTATTTCGGTCATTTACATGCTGGAGCACACTTTAAACAGTATTCGGAGTCAGGTGGTGGGACAAGATGAGGGGGAGGAAGTACAGGAGGAGTCGTATGCGGAAAGGATAACAAGATCTCCAAGGTCCAGATGGTCGGCAGCACCAAGGCGGCAGGCATGGGAGGGTGGGGGAGAGAGATTAAGGAGCGCGCATGGTAGCAGCCAAACTGTTGAGGAAGGTGCAGGAGCCGAGGAACAGATGGAGGACGAACTGGCGATGGGCATGGAAGACTCATTAGATGAAGGAGACCTTGATTACATTTCTGTTGTGCGAGGTTGGGGGGGAGTAGGCAAAGGAAGGAAGCATGATTCTTATCTTGCCGCCACCAACAGAACAAGGACTTGGACCTCCTGGATGTGCAAGACACATGAGTGCCTTTTTGCTGCACTACCTGCAACATGACCCTCAAGTTGTCAGAATTTGAATTAATGCCGACTACTGGGTTGCCACACTCTTAGATCCCCGATACAAGAGTAAATTTGGCAAAATAATTCCTGCCATAGAAAGGGATTCACGCATGCAAGAGTATCAGCAGAAGCTGTTACAAAATCTTAGATCTGCTTTTCCACAAAACACCAGTGGTGCACATAGTGAATGACACAGTTCTAACATGCCAACCGTGGGACTGTCGAGTCATCACTCAAACCGTAAAAGTAACACCGTATCTGGTGGTAACAGCAATTTTGTGAAATTGTTTCACCAATTTTTTAGACCATCCTTTGCAAGTCCAGAGGAGACAAGAAGTCTGACACATAGTCAACGCCTAGAGAGGATGGTCCACGAGTATCTCCAAGTGAACATCGATGCCATGACTGTGGAACTGGACCCTTGCTCATTTTGGGCTTCCAATCTGGAAAAATGGCCTGAGCTCACCACTCACGCCTTGGAGATAATGTCGTGCACCACAGCCAGTGTTCTCTCTGAATGTGTCTTCAGTGCTGCTGGTTTTGTGCTGACAGATAAGCGCACATGGCTGTGTCCAGTGACAATGTAGACAGGCTAACCTTCATCAAGATGATCAAGTCATGCATCTGCAAGGACTTTTCTACCCTGTGTCATCTTGAGTTGGCTCATCCTTTGAGATCTCAAAAAAGGCCCAGGCTAGGCAAGGCTTAGAGCCCATGTGACCTCAAGAAAAGCCACCACGACTTCTGCTCAGAGGCAGAGTTATGGTTGAGGATGCAGTTGTTGACGTGCTTCCAGTACTCCGTCTCTGTCCAGGAAGGCGCAACCTAACCACATCATCACTAGCATCCTCCTTCACCTCCTCTGCTGACTCTCATCGACTGGCTTTGACAGTAAGTGGGACTCCAACCTCATCTTCACCCTGTGTGCTCTCATTCCCGTCATCCTCAGTGTCAACCTCTTCCTGCCCTGACCGAAAAGTCAAGTTGTCATTCCAATCAGGTATCTCAGTCTCATCAGCATCTTCCTCATTGTCTCCACCAACAGGACTTACAGCTTGGGAATGAGGGTCTACATCAGGGGTCTCAAACTCGGCTGGGTTGATCGGCCACACATAGAAAACATTTTTTATCGGGGGGCCGGATTGCTTGTAGGACTAAGTGACATTTTTAGTAATACCAGAATTTTTTGCTCAATGTAGTACTGTCCAAATCCTTGTCCCCTTCTTGTTGTAATGTCCCCATCCTGGTACCCATCTTGGTCCCACTCTTTTACTAATATCCCCATCCTGATCCCCTTTTGTACTGATGTCCCCAATCTGGTCTACCTTCTTTTTATACACACACATTCACTCACACACACTCACAGTCTCAGACACACTCACAGTCTCAGACACACTCACACACTCAGTCTCAAACACACTCACACTCACACACTCAGTCTCAGACACACTCAATCTCAGACACACTCACGCTCAGTCTCAGACACACTCAATCTCAGACACACTCACGCTCAGTCTCAGACCACTCAACGCTCAGTCTCAGACGCACTCACGCTCAGTCTCAGACGCACTCACGCTCAGTCTCAGATGCACTCACTCTCAGTCTCAGACGCACTCATGCTCAGTCTCAGACGCACTCATGCTCAGTCTCAGACGCACTCACGCTCAGTCTCAGATGCACTCACTCTCAGTCTCAGACGCACTCATGCTCAGTCTCAGACGCACTCATGCTCAGTCTCAGACGCACTCACGCTCAGTCAGTCACGCTCAGTCTCAGACACTCACACTCAGTCTCAGACACTCACATTCAGTCTCAGACACACACACTCAGTCTCAGACACACACACTCAGTCTCAGACACACACTCTCAGTCACAGACGCACTTATGCTCAGTCACAGACGCACTCACGCTCAGTCACAGACGCACTCACGCTCAGTCACAGACGCACTCAGGCTCAGTCTCAGACGCACTTACACTCAGCCTCAGATGCATTCACGCTCAGTCTCAGACGCACTCATGCTCAGTCTCAGACGCACTCATGCTCAGTCTCAGACGCACTCACGCTCAGTCAGTCATGCTCAGTCTCAGACACACACACTCAGTTTCAGACACACACAGTCAGTCTCAGACACACACACTCAGTTTCAGACACACACTCTCAGTCACAGACGCACTCATGCTCAGTCACAGACGCACTCACGCTCAGTCACAGACGCACTCACGCTCAGTCACAGACGCACTCATGCTCAGTCTCAGACGCACTCACACGCAGTCTCAGATGCACTTACACTCAGTCTCATACGCACTCACGCTCAGTCTCAGACGCACTCACGCTCAGTCTCAGACGCACTCACGCTCTGTCTCAGACGTACTCACGCTCTGTCTCAGACGCACTCACGCTCAGTCTCAGACACTCACGCTCAGTCTCAGACACTCACACTCAGTCTCAGACACTCACACTCAGTCTCAGACATTCACACTCAGTCTCAGACACTCACACACAGTCTCAGACACTCACACACACTTACATTAACTCACACACACACACACACACACTCTTTTGTAAAATGAACCTAGCCGGCGGTCCTGTGCAAGGGGCCGCCGCAATACTGCTGTATTATTACTTCCAGCCCCTTCATTGACACATCACTGCCGCTTGATCTGCGCCCTATGCAAGCTGCCAGCCAATTAGAGGCCCACAGGTGACATCATACGCCTCTCATTGGCTGGCAGCTTGCATTGAACTTGCAGGGCACAGAGCAAGCAGCAGAGCTAGCAGCAGTGAAGTGTCAATGAAGGGGCCGGAAGTAATAATACAGCGGTATCGCGGTGGCCCCCTGCACAGGACTGCCGGTATGATTCACTGTCCATGGTGTCGGGGGCCGCTCTGAGAAGCCCCAGGGGCCGCATGCGGCCCACGGGCCACGTGTTTGAATCCACTGGTCTACATTATGCTTGCTCAGAACCTTCTTCATCTGGGCCTGGATCCGACTCACAAAGCTTCTGGGCATCAGTACAGATCATTTCCTTATCTGGACTTACAGAAGCTTTGGAGAAGACCTCTGATTCCCAGGCTACAGTATGAGTGAACATCTCTGCATACTCAACCATCTGTCTTCCCCATACTCAGACAGGCGGCTGCAGTCTTGGGAGCTGTGAGGAAGCAAGTGCGATTAGGGTGACACCTCTGAGGACTAATGTATTTGTGATGTTGAAGTTGAGGTGGAGGAGAGCCCACTTGATGAAGCGCTTGCTATCCATTCAAGCGCCTGCTCTTTTTGTGCCTCATCTACAATTGTTAGCGATCGTCGTGTGACTCGTTTCTGTAAGAAAGCGATCATATCAGATTGTCCACGAAAAGAAGTAGACATCTTAGTTTGGCTGGAAGACGGTCTTTCGCAGATGTTACTGTTGCTTTACCACCTACCCCACGGACACAAACTTTTTTTCCCTTTCCACCACACCTATTCCCCTTTCCACCAGCAACAGGCCTTTTGACACTCATTTTGTATGTGAACAAATTGGCAACTGTGCAGTTGTTGGCAAAAATAATTTGGATGGAAATTGAGCAGAGCTGAGTGGCCAAACAGTGCTACTAGGCCCAAACTATTACCTGGGCTAGATGCAGTTAAAAATTAGTATGAAATAGACAGGCGGTGTAGCTTGGTTCACAACTGGGCTACACCACTGACTAACAGACACTGCTACTAGGCCCAAACTATTACCTGGGCTAGATGCAGTTAAAAATTAGTATGAAATAGACAGGCGGTGTAGCTTGGTTCACAACTGGGCTACACCGCTGTCTATCAGACACTGCTACTAGCCCAAAAGGATTGCCTGGACTAGCTGCAGTAAAAAATTGGCTACTGGATTGACAGGCGGTGTAGCTTACTTTACAGCTGGGCTACACCGCTGACTTTCAGACACTGCTACTAGCCCAAAAGGATTACCTGGGCTAGCTGTAGTAAAAAATTGGCTACTGAAGACAGGTGGTGTAGCTTTCTTCACAGCAGTGCTCCACTACCTGCCCAAAAGGATTGCCTTAGCTAGATTTGGCCAGATGCTGTGAAAAACACTTGCACAGCACTGGCACACACCTGCCTGGCAAAAACTTCTAGGAACTGCTCTAACCTAGCCCTCAAAAGGGCTGAAATTACAACTAGTCCTTACTTCTATGAAGTAGCCATCAAAAGGGCTGATTTTTCAACTAGTCCCTACTCCCTAAACCTATCTGTCTATCTAACTTGATATTCACTCACTATCTGTCTAAGTCACACTTTATAGCGCCCACAGCAGCAGTAGTGGTGCTTGACTGACACACAACTGCAGCACTGAGGTAATGGCGGCGATGGGGAAAATGGTCAGGTCTTATAGGGCAAGGACATGTGACATACACAGCTAATGACACATGCCCTTGCTTGTGTGCAAAAAAATGCACTTTGCTGTGTGTGATTTGCTGACAGTCTGCACCACCCCACTGTATATGCAGTTAGGAGGAAAAAAATGGAGATCAGCATTATTTCAGCAGCACTGATCTAAACCACGCCCCCTCCCCCCCTTCCCACACACTATACACTGAAACTGGATATTAACATTCAATAACAGTATTACTGTGAAAATCCAGTTATGCTTTTGGTGAACGAACCGTTATCAAACATAAAGTCTAACTGCCCAATTTTAAGCAAATTGTTCGCATTCGTCGAATGTCTTCAACACCACCTAAAACAGCTCGAATTTGAGATTGGCGAACATTTCCAATCAAACACCGCTCATCTCTAACATGGATTACAGGTAAGAAGAAATCATTCTACAGTTTTTTCCTTAAAGGGAACCTGTCACCTGGATCTAAGCCCCTACACTATCACTACCTGTCCCTGCACCTTCCTAGCTGCTCCCTATCTATCCCTCTCTGAGCTAAATCCGCCCTATAAAACTGCAGAAAAATAACTTATAACTTACAGAAGTCCCTGAGGCTGGGGACTGAGAAGGTGGCGCCAGGCTCCATTCAGCCCCTCCTCCATGTAGCAGCACACGCCCCACTGGGCGGCATTATCCTTTCTTCATCGCCGCCTCCTCCATTTGGAATCTCCTGCCTGCTTTACACCTATCATGTTGTGGTGATGCGACCTCGATGTGTCCCCTGACTGAGACACAGCATATGGGAGATTGTATCTTCTTCTCGGTAGCAGCACACACAGGGTGAGCTGCTACTGGAGCTAAGTGCTGATTGAAATCACTGACGCCCAGGTGTGCGGGTGAATAGGAGATGATATGTGCTGCCCTGGGCTGTGGGGAGGGGGTGGAGTGTGTCAGGAGTCAGGACAGCAGCAAGAGCTGCTGGGATTGTATGAGGTTCTACTCGGCTGTGCCCCGGTGTAACAGGCCAGACTAACCCCTCCGACCAGAATATACTCGGGGTTAAAGTGGCCTAGGCCAGATTATACCCCTCCGTATACCACAGCAGCTGTAGATCAGGGCTCCAAGCAACACATGGGGGCCCGAGGCAGCACAAAGTGGCCCAGGCAGCAGAAAGTGGCCCTACGCAACATACAGGGGCCCCAGGCAGTGCTAGGGCCCCAGGCAGTGCTAGGGGCCCCAGGCAGTGCACAGGGCCCCAGGCAGCACAAAGTGGCCCCAAGCAGCACACAGGGGCCCAGGCAGTACTAGGGGCCACAAGCTACACACAGGATCCCAGGCTACACACAGGGGCCCCATGCAGCATACAAGGACCCCAGGCAGTGCACGGGGCCCCAGGGAGTGCACGGGGCCCTAGGCAGTGCACGGGGCCCCAGGCAGTGCACAGGCCCCAGGCAGCACAAAGTGGCCCCAGGCAGCACAAAGTGGCCCCAGGCAACATACAGGGGCCCCAGGCAACATACAGGGGCCCCAGGCAGCACAAAGTGACCACAGGCAATATACAGGGGCCCCAGGCAGTGGGCCACCCGGGGCCACTTTGTGCTGCCTGGGGCCCCTGTGTGCTGCCTCTGGCCCCCATGCGCTGCCTGGGACCCCTTTATACTGCCTGGGGCCCTTGTATGCTGCATGGGGCCCCTGTATGTAGCCTGGGACCCTGTGTGTAGCCTGGGGCCCCTGTATGTTGCCTGGGGCCACTTTGTGCTGCCTGGGGCCACTTTGTGCTGCCTGGGGCCCCGTGCACTGCCTGGGGCCCCGTGCACTGCCTGGGGCCCCATGCACTCCCTGGGGCCCCGTGCACTGCCTGGGGTCCTTGTATGCTGCATGGGGCCCCTGTGTGTAGCCTGGGATCCTGTGTGTAGCTTGTGGCCCCTAGTACTGCCTGGGGCCCCTGTGTGCTGCTTGGGGCCACTTTGTGCTGCCTGGGGCCCTGTGCACTGCCTGGGGCCCCTAGCACTGCCTGGGGCCCTAGCACTGCCTGGGGCCCCTGTATGTTGCGTAGGGCCACTTTCTGCTGCCTGGGGCCACTTTGTGCTGCCTCGGGCCCCCATGTGTTGCTTGGAGCCCTGATCTACAGCTGCTGTGGTATACGGAGGGGTATAATCTGGCCTAGGCCACTTTAACCCCGAGTATATTCTGGTCGGGGGGTTAGTCTGGCCTGTTACACCGGGGCACAGCCGAGTAGAACCTCATACAATCCCAGCAGCTCTTGCTGCTGTCCTGACACACTCCACCCCCTCCCCACAGCCCAGGGCAGCACATATCATCTCCTATTCACCCGCACACCTGGGGTTCAGTGATTTCAATCAGCACTCAGCTCCAGTAGCAGCTCACCCTGTGTGTGCTGCTACTGAGCAGAAGATACAATCTCCCATATGCTGTGTCTCAGTCAGGGGACACATCGAGGTCGCATCACCACAACATGATAGGTGTAAAGCAGGCAGGAGATTCCAAATGGAGGAGGCGGCGATGAAGAAAGGATAACGCCGCCCAGTGGGGCGTGTGCTGCTACATGGAGGAGGGGCTGAATGGAGCCTGGCTCGCCTTTTCAGTCCCCAGCCTCAGGGACTTCTGTAAGTTATAAGTTATTTTTCTGCAGTTTTATAGGGCGGATTTAGCTCAGAGAGGGATACATAGGGAGCAGCTAGGAAGGTGCAGGGACAGGTAGTGATAGTGTAGGGGCTTAGATCCAGGTGACAGGTTCCCTTTAATGACATTCTGAACAATTTTTTCAGTGGTCATGTGAACCTATCCAAAGGCCTTCTTCATAGTAGTGCCCATGTAGCCTCCAAGTGGAGACTGAAAGATGGAGTTGAGTGGCAGTGGCTAAAATTAAGGCAGATCTTCAGATTTTGTCTTGAACACAGTGATAGCCAGAGATTGGTCTGCAGACCGTTGGTGTGACACCCAGGATTATGGCTTGAGAATGGCATAATGTGCAGTAGTTGGAAACCTCTTGTCTTCATTCCAGATATGTTAACAGCTCAGTGTTACATTTATTTAATCATGGAACCAGTGGTAGAGCTAACTCTCCAATCACCCCAATGGCTATTTTCTATCATGACCACATCATATTGCTTATGCTACTGGGAGCTGCCTACATGGCCAAAATATGGTACCATGGTCTGCAGCGTCTCCAAGTTTGACTTTCATCAAGCACATTAAGGGCCTACTGTAATTGTTTAGAAATTGGTAAGGTTGCTGCCAGCACCAGATCTTGATGATTTGCCCAAGTCCATTTAGCATAGCAACACATCCACAGAGGATGCGAGAATACCGCGCTTTCCAACACAAATAAGCAATGGAATATCTAGTTTTCTGCAGCAGTATATATATAGAAGAAAATGATGCAGTAGAAATACATATGCTTACTAGAACAAAATAAATATGTACAGGAAATTTGCAAATGTCGAAACATAATGCATGACCCGCTGTACGAGAATGTAGGTATGAGGAATAAACACCAACAATTCATCAATGAGAAACAAATATATAGGGCTTGAGAAAGGACACTTTGTCTGAAACACGTCGCCCATCAGACCCACCTGCCATGTCATCTACCTACTGATCCATATAACCATGTTGTAATTTGGAAGGTGCAGGGAAATAAATAAAGACTTGTCGATATTCATCAAACGGAAGCTGGGCCACCTTCTTCTTTCTATATATTTGTTTCTCACTGATGTATTGTTGGTGGTATACTGCATTATCTTCTAAGACCCCTTTCACATCAGCGATTATTTAAATTTGAGGCAGATCCGGCAGATTTACCGCATCTCCTGCATAATAGCTGCACTTGCGGCACACTTGCAGCAAGACCCATTCATTCTCTATGGGACTTGCGGCAGGTGCGGCAAATGCTTTTCTTGTGGCAGTTGCGGCAGGTAAAAAAAAAATACAGCTAGTAGCTTTTTTTCTCGCGCCGCAAGTGCCGGATCCGGCAAACCGCCTTGCCGCATCTGACCACAAGCCCCATAGAGAATGAATGAGGCTTGCCGCAAGTGCAGCCATTATGCGGCAGATGCAGTGAATTTGCCGGATCTACCGCAAATTTAAAAAAAAAATGCTAATGTGAAAGGGGCCTTATATATACACTGCTGTAGAAAACTAGATTTTGAGTCGCATACCCACATTTGTCCATTGTGGGTCCATTGTTTCTTTGGGGGACCGTGGAATTCTCCAATCTATCATTATCCATATACCAATAGCCTATCACACAGCTGCATTACCCATTGCAGAGACATTGTTACTGCGGTGTCCATAGTTGTTCTAAACCAGCTCCAGTATTTCTTTTTATCTAATCCTAAAACAACCTTTAATAATAACCTTATTGATAGCAGCCAAGAAGTGTAAGTTTGTATATTAGTGAGTATGAAACTCATGCCTAATACTGAATAAATCAAATTTAGTTAAATTTTTCCTCATTTACATACTCTTAACATGTCTATCTATAATACATAAATAATTCCACAACCTTTCGGTGTTGCAATTTCTATGTTGAGGGGTGTAGATTTTTATTAAATTGGATTGAAGGTACAGCTGTAGGGTATTTCATATACAGTGCTCTTAAATTTGCAGTCTATAAGGCACGTCTCATCAAACTATTCTAAACCACTTGCATTCACTTTTATTTTAAACTTCTTCTGACAACCAGGCCTATGAGTTCAGCTTATGAATCATGCATAAGTAGAAACACACAGTATAAGTCAATGTTCATCACATAATTACAGCACATAATATTTTTTTCCTCATTTTTGTTTTCTTTACATAACTTTATTGATCATGCGATTGCAATTCAGCATTATATACTGCAATGTATTACCTAGTAACCGCATCTCACATCATTTTTACATTGAGCTTGGCAGCCCCTGTAAGCAAAAGCTATCAAATGACAGACCATCACCAGAGGACTGTAGTCAGGTCTACCCATGGGTTCAAAGTTCAAGCACATAAAATTCAGTAGTCATCTGGTGACCAATAGAAAACAAACAACTTGTATGACCTGTCCTTCTGGTTTTGTTTAGCGACTTTCATGTGAACCTAATTGTGTGAGACATCAACGTTTTCAATTGTACTTATAATGTACAATACTACACTCACGTACGTCTACCAAGGAGTTTTATCTCTGGGCTCTGTAAACACTGGGAAAATCTTGGACAGGTTTCAAGATGCTTCTTTTTCCATCATCTAACATTTCAGTTCTAATCAATTTTAAATGTTTGGTTAAATTGACTTGAATTAGTGATAGGGTAAGGGTTACTTGGTAATGTTTATTTTATATTTCCACTCAAGGAGTCTGATGGAGAGTTGTATTTTCATCATCAATCCCATGGGAGATTTAGGATTTTAAAAGCCATGTCTAGAAACCAAGCTGTTTTCCTTAGTTCTGTATCACGTGTCCAATAAGAGATGACATCATGAAATACAAATCGGCAATGAGAAACAGATACCAAGTCAATATGGCAGCCATGTGGAATTCTCACTTGTCAGTATTTCCAAACTAAATGATCATTATTTCTGACAGTAAAAATAGTCCTTTTATTTATAAAAGAGTTGAAGTATTTATTTTTAAACTAATATGGTAAGAGATAATGAGCTCGAAAATAAACGACTCATGAAAAGTTATCGTGCAGAAGGAGAATGACGTCAATGTTGATTGGAAAAATTGTTCATTGGGAATTAGGCCCAGTGTCTAAAGCATTTGCAAAAGTCAAAGGAGATATGCAAAGCATGGGAATTTATTGATTTCTTTGATGATTTAGATTAACGCAGATGACATGGTTCGAGAGTATTTAAGAGAACCAAAGAAATGCCAGTATATGCTACTTCTTTGATTTATTTTCGAATATGGTTAATAAACTCTACCTCATTACTACTTGATAAACAAAAAAAAAACCTTACTTCCATCATGCAATATTATATACCAATATAATGTATATTGTGTTTTTCGAATCTGTGTGGAAAGTAATTAATAGAGATGAGCCACCACCCTAGTGTTCTAGTTCGATTCGATTAATTAAATCGGGGGGGGTGTTCAACGAATGTTCATCGAATGTTCGTCAAACACCGTCAAACACCATAGAACACTAAATAATGAGCTATGCGGGGCATTTTGTATGTATATACATACATTGCGGAAGTGAAATTAAGTAAAAGAAATAGTTAATAATAAAAAAAAACTGTATGCTCACCTGTCTGACGATCCACCGCTGCCTCCTGCAAGGTCCTGATGCTTATGCGACCTATGGTGATGTCACAAATCGGCCCTTGCCGGAGGCAGCAGTGGATCACAGGACAGGTGAGCATACAGGTTTTTTATTTTTAACCCCGCAGAAAATGTGGCAGATGCGTTTTTTTTTGTCCAGATCTGCCGCATTTTCAAACCAAAATCGAACATAACCTAGAACTGCCGAATTTGAAGCAAATTGTTCGAATTCAGCAAATGACTCAAACACCACCAAAAACAGCTCGAATTTGAGATTGACGAACAATTCGAGTCGAACACCGCTCATCTCTAGTAATTGATTAGCAATTTTACTCATTTTGACCGATGGCAACTAAGCCTGGAGAGGAAAGGGAATTGGATCTACAAATACAGTTAAAAACATGTCCACTTATTCAGCAAACCCCAGACTTTAATTGTTGGAGTGATCTGGGGGCATTGGTGCAATTACTTTTTCTCTAGTCACCTTCCACAACAACATGGGAGGTTGCCACGCCACGCCCTAATAGGGACAGAAAGCACAAGAGAGGTTAAAAGAACCCTCCCACCTCCAATTAGCAGTGTCTTTTCTGTCCCCATGGGCACGGAGAGGTGTTCTCCTGTGCTGTGGGGCTGGCGACTGTAGCATACCTTTTTGGAGTTGTTTTTTGCCGGGCAGTGATTGTCGGTGCTTAGGCTCTCCTGCTCCTGCAGCTCCTGCCGCAATTTTTGGGGCAGTGGGACCATTCCCTGGTCCTCCAGAGCTTCCCTGGAGGCGATGCTGTCCTTGGGCACTCTGGTCGGCGGCCTCTCTGAGCTCTCTGAGCCTGCCCGTCTCCCCCTGTGTGCGTGCTTTCGGCGCAAGCCGGTCGTGACGTCAGCAAGCGTCACTTCCGGGTCACATGCTCCCCTGGGAGGGCGGTCGAAATCCGGCGGGACAGCGTGCAGGGCACGCCAATGATTGAACTGCGGCCTGTCTGGGACCCTGCATGGGGGGAAGGGGCACATCGTCTAGAGCTGTGGGGCAGGCTTATAGAAATAAGCTGCCCTGAAGGCGTCAGTTGAGGTACGCTGTTCATCTGGAAGGATGGCTGATTTAGCTGCCGAGCCCAGCTCTGCCCCAGCCACAGTAAGCCTCTGCCGAGGGGGTGTTCTTGTGCCTGTTGTTTAGGCTGATTCTTATGGCATCCCCTCTTTTTTTTTATAGGGCGAGAAGGCTGCCACAAAGAAACTGGGGGGAAGAGATGCCCTGTCTGTAATAAGAAGTTTCCATCGCCATGGGACAAAAAACTCTGTTAGGATTGTACAGATAAAGTAGTTAGAGCGGAACATCCCTCATTAGTGGATGAATTGCGCTCCATGGTTAAACAGGAGATACAAGCTTCATTAGCTTCCCTGACTCCAGCCGCACCCATCCAGGTCCCGGGCCCTCCTTCTCCAAAGAAACTGAAGCTCCAGCAGGACCAGTCTGACTCTGAAGGCCAGATAGACTCAGACTCTGACAATAGGGAAGAAGGTTCTCCCTCCAAGCCTTCTGACCCTAAAAAGTTTCTATCTCTCCTCGCAGAATTTGGCTGAGCTCATTGCGGCGGTGCGTAGCACTATGGGTCTGGAGCAGGAACAGGTCCTCAACTCTGTCCAGGATGCTATGTTTGCTGGGCTACGTCCTGTAAAACCAGTGGGGTTTCCAGTCCATGCCAGCATTCAGGATCTCATTGCAGTGGGAGTTTCCTGAAATCTCCCAAATCTGCAGAGGTCTCAGCTACTCCCCTCCTCAGTCAGGAGATTCCTGAGGGTTTTGCTGGACTCAGATAGGCAGATGTCCTTTCTTCCGAAGGATCACGAAGTGATCCTCACTTCGAAAATGTCTGCCCTTTGGGCTTAGAAGTCACCTGCAATCTGGACGGCAATGTCGGTCCTGGGATCTATGACGGCTTACATACCTTCGGTAATGTGGGCCCAGGCACATTTCAGATGCCTTCAGGATCATATCCTGTTACACTGGAACCGTCTCCCTTCCTCCCTCAACAAAAGAGTTTGCTTGTCAGGGCGAGTGGTGTCCTCCCTCAGGTGGTGGTTGTCCCCTGCGAATCTGGCCAGGGGGGTCTGGGTTTCCTGGTCTCAGACTCCTCTAGTTATTTTTATGACGGATGCCAGCCAGCGAGGCTGGGGGCAGTGGTGTCAGGGTCCCGTTTCAGGGTCTCTGGAGTCCGCTGATCAGTTGTGGGTCCTCCAACTACCGCAAACTCAAGGCAGTGGAAGAGGCTCTCCTGGCAGTGCAGAATCTGGTCCGGGATTCGCATATGTTGGTGTATTTGGATAACGTGACTATGGTGGCCCATCTTCGCCCATCTTCGCCATTAGGGCAGCACTTGATACCGCGCCCTGAAAGAGATCTCCAGTCGGATATTTCACTGGGCCGAGATGTCCCTTCAATTTCTATCGGCAGTCCATCTAAAGGGGAGTTGAATTCTCAGGCAGATTTTTTAAGCCAAAGGGATCTCCATCCGGGGAAGTGGAGCCTGGACCAAGCAGTTTTCTGCAGTCTGGTGGCGTGCTGGGGTGTCCCGAGGGTGGATTTGTTCGCCTCCAGTCTCAACCGAAAGGTCAGAACATTCTTCTCCCTCAACCCCAGGGACGATGTGGTCAGGGTGGACGCCTTCTCCCACGCGTGGCCATTTCATTTGGCCTACGCTTTTCCTCCTCTCCCTCTCCTGACAAGGGCTCTGACGAAAATCAGGGACGAGTGCGTTCCTACCATCCTCATTGCCCCCCTCTGGCCAAAGAGAAGTTGGTACAATCTGATCATGTCCCTCAAAGTGGACGGGTCGGTGTGTCTGGGGCCGGACCCGAGCAGGGTCAGCGCTTCCATCCAGAATCACAGAATCTCAAATTAGCTGCCTGACTTCTGAAGCCCGGGTTCTGAAGTCTCAGGGCCTTTCTGATCGGGTCATTGCTACTTTGCAAGATTGCCGTAAACCAGTTACCAATTTCATCTACAATAACATTTGGATTAAATTCTCCTCTTGGTGCGGTCCCAGCTTGCCTGATTTTTTCGCTCCCAATGTTTCGCAAATATTGGATTTCTTACAGCAAGGATTGGATTTAGGTCTTAAGCCTAGCACCGTCAAGGTGCAGGTGGCGGCCCTGAGTTCCGTGTTTGATGTGTTACTGGCGGATCATCATTGGATCAAGCGTTTCATGGTGGCGGCTTCAAGACAATGTCGCTGCTGGCGAATTGTCACTCCCTCTTGGGATCTGAATGTTGTGCTTACAGGTCTTTCCCGTTCTCCTTATGAACCTCTTGAGTCTTGTAACATGAGGTCTCTGTCTCACAAACTCGCCTTTCTAGTGGCGATTACCTCTGCAAGGAGAATTGGTGAGCTTCAGGCTTTGTCCATCCGCGAACCATATTTGACGGTTCGTGATGACAGCATAGTCTTCCAGCTAGATCCCTCTTTTCTACTGAAAGTTGTGTCTGAGTTCCATCACTCTCAGTCGATTGTTCTTCCCTCCTTCTGTCAGCATCCTAAGTCTGCGAAGGAAGTGGAATTTCATTCTCTGGATGTCTGTAGACTGGTGTTACACTACCTGGAGTTAACGGCACCGTGTCGTATTGAGCATAACTTGTTTATTCAGCCCTTTGGTCGCAACAAAGGCTGGAAGGTAGCTAAAAGCACAATTGCCAATTGGATAAAAAAGGCCATTACCGATGCCTACCTCGGTCAGGGCCTCTCAGCCTCTTCAGGATTCACAGCCCATTCTACCAGGTCCACTTCCGTCTCATGGGCTGAGCATGCGGGGGCTTCGCCTGAAAAGCTCTGCAAGGCGGCTACGTGGTCTTCTCTGCATACCTTCATGAAACATTATTGCTTGGATGTTATGGCTGGCAGGGACTTAGACTTCAGCAGAAAAGTCCTGCAAGCTGTCGTCCCTCCCTAGGTAAGGATTCGGGGGCATTCCTCCTATGCTGTCGTGGAAGGTGACTAGAGAAAAAAGAATTATTCTTAGGCTAGGGTCACACATAAGCCCTTGGTCCGTTTTTGGCTTCATTTTTGGCATTTTTTTTTTCTAAGTCCAAAAACTGACAGAAAAACGGATTGGATTTAATAAACACCCTGTCCGTTTTTTTCTGGACCTAAAAACATTGCTATGTCCGTTTTTGAGCCACAAACGTTGCTAGTAACGTTTTTGGCATCAGTTAAAAAACGCATGCGTTTTTTTAACATGGGGCCCTATGAGAAAAGCATGCGTTAACGCATGGCACATATAGGCACCTGCATTAATGCATGCGTTAACGCATATGCGTTTTTAATGAAAAAAAATGAAAAAATGACTAAGTCCAAAAACGTTCAGAGGTGCAGGAGGCTCAAAAAGCACCCAAAAAAAAACGGATTGGTCATGGAAATCACTTCCAAAAATGGATTTCTATGTGTGACCCCAGCCTTACCGTTAATTCGGTTTCTAGGAAACCTTCTACGACAGCATTTATTTCCCTCCCTATATTCCTTGTTGTTGGAATGTGTACTAGTTTCTTATGAGACATGGGTTCGTTGTAAGACACTGGCTAATGGGAGGTGGGAGGATCCTTTTAACCTCTCTTGTGCTTCCTGTCTCTATTAGGGCGTGGCGAAGCAACCTCCCATGTTGTCGTGGAAGGTTTCCTAGAAACCGAATTAACGATAAGAATAATAATTTTTTTGTTTTTGCATCTTGGTGCTGTTTGCACCTGGGATTGCAAAGATGAGAAAGACCTTGCTGCCCATTCTATTAGCGGGGTGAGGTCAGTTTTAGTTTCCTATTGATAGCTCAAATGATGCATGCAAAGAGTTGGAGACAAACATAAATATATAGAAGCACAAAGCGTGGCTTTATTATTATAAAAGAGGTGCAAAGGGAGACTTCACTATTGTATAGTTGTTGTATGTACGACCCTCAGTATGTGAAGGCTTACACTTAACATGAGTTCTTCTGGAATCCCAGGGAAATCTTACACAGGGTGACCATTATCCTACTGTACAGTAAAGAGGCAGTATCTTCAGGCACAGTTATCACACTGTTCAGAAGTGGGGTTGATTTTAGGGGTTTTTATTTAACTTCTTTCCAATACATTAAATCACTTTTCTTCATACGATATTTCATCAACATCTATGACAGCTTTTATACAAAGCATTTCTCCTCACAGATCAATCCTCTTCACACTGTGTCTAGAGCTATGCAGACTGTACTTGCCTCATACAATGAAGGTGGGTGGGAAGGAATAAGTTGGTGCTGTCCCTCTTAATGTTTTCTTGAGGCAATACAGAAAGTCTTGTCCGTCCTGAGCTTCCTTGTTTACAGCAATCATTTCACAGCAAAAACCACTCTATACAGCTTGTCTATTCTCCATGTCTCCCTCACCGACTTTCTCACCTGGTTGTCATGGGCACCATTCGCCTTTCCCAGCACTACCTGGGGCTCCACAACTACTTCCTGTCTTCACATTATTCATCCCTGTAGTTGCTAGCTGATTCTAGATCAACATCTCTTCAGCTGGAGCTTTCGTCTTCAGCTGGAGCTTTCGTCTGTCTTCAACCAGCTTAGGCTGACTAGTATCATGTACTGTTATCATTCTTTGTTATTATAAAGTCGTTTAGTTTAAGTTCAGGCAAAGAGTCTATTCGCTCAGGTAAAGTCTCAGGAAAAGTACATTACTGAGAGATACCACTCAGATAAGCTTACCTAATCCGTCGGCAGCAACATCCGTGTCAACTAAACAGTACTTGGTACTCTGCTCGGTTCACCTAGTGTATCATAGGTCAGCATCATTGGTCTTCTTACTTCTCGAGTTGAAGTCCTCCTGCAGGGTTGTTCCTCTGATACCTATTCTTCCCCTGAATTTACTTGCAGCACTTCCTCCGCTGTTCTTGGATCTATATCTGTAGGTTCCGAATCTTCTTTCGGATCATCAATTTCTGTATTGTCCACTGATTTCTATAACCCTATATTTCTATCTGTATCTTCAGCAATTGGTGTTTGATCATTACATCGGAAAAGGACCTCAGTTGGGTTTCTTTGTACAAACTCTGGAGCTTTCCAGCTTAGTTTACTTTCAAGTACAAAAGTCTAATCTTCATCTGAACTCTCAAGGTCACTGTCCACCTCAGAATCTTCAGTCTGTGGTAGTCTCTCGGCTGTTTTTGGTCTTCGTTGATTCATTTCCGGGATGTCTTGTTGCGATGAGAGGTAATCACAGGGTAGTAGCAAGTTCTGATGTACTATTGTGGTTTTGTTGTCTCCCATTTCCAGTCTGATCTCATAAACTGGGCTGTTGTCTGAGATCCTGTTGATGACCACTAGGGATGAGCGAGTATACTCGAAACTATTCGGTATTCGCCGAATAGTAGCGGTACTCGGGCTACTCGCTACTCTCCGAGTACTTATGTGTACTCGAGAGTAGCGAGTAGTCCTAATATTTTAGCAGTATATCTATAGATACACTGCGAAAGTAGCCTAAAAATGATTAAAAGTTGTTAAAAAATAATAAAATTACATACACACCTTCCGACGCCTGCACCTGGACCGGCAGGGAAGACATCCGATCGCTGGACAAGGACCTGTTACTGCCAGCCAATCAGATGGCCGGTAGCAATCTGGCCAATTAGATGGCGCCACGTCACAACCACGTGATCGCTAGCAGCCACCTGATTGGCCAATTTGCAAGGTCCTAGATGTACTATCAGGACCTTGCAAACTGGCCAATCAGGTGGCCGCTAGCCATGACGTAGTTGTGACATGGTGCCATCTGATTGGCCAGATCGCTGCCGGCCATCTGATTGGCTGGTAGTGATAGGTCCTTGTCCAGCGATCGGATGTCTTCTGGGACGGCCCCGGTGCAGGCGTCGGAAGGTGAGTATGTAAGTTTATTATTTTTTAACAACTTTTACTCACTTTTAGACTACTTTCGCAGTGTATCTGTAGATACACTGCGAAAGTATTCGTACTCGCTATACTCGCAATGAGTAGCGAGTACCGCTACCTACTCGTTGCGAGTAAAGCGAGCACGAATATTTAGGTACTCGCTCATCCCTAATGACCAAATACACCTTCTCTTCCCAGAATGAACAAAGTTTTCCTGGACCTCCTTTCTCACATATGTTTCTGACTAGCACCCGACTTCCAGGTATCAATTCCGCTCTATGACATTTCTGATCATAGTATTCTTTACTAGTTTACTAGCCTTTTATTTACTGCATCTGGCCAAGCAAATCCTTTTTGGATAGTAGCAGTGTGTGCCAGACATTGGTGTAGCACTGTTGTGAAGAAGGCTACACCTCCTGTGTTTACTAGCCTTTTTTTACTGCATCTAGCCAAGCAAATCCTTTTTGACTAGTAGCAGTGTGTACAAGGCACTGGTATAGCACTGTTGTGAAGAAAGCTACACCTACTGTGTTTACTAGCCTTTTCTACTGCATCTAGCTAAGCTAATCCTTTTTTGATAGTAGTAGTGTGTGCCAGACATTGGTGTAGCACTGTTGTGAAGAAAACTACACCTCCTGTGTTTACTAGCCTTTTTTTACTGCATCTAGCCAAGCAAATCCTTTTTGGCTAGTAGCAGTGTGTGCCAGACATTGGTGTAGCACTGTTGTGAAGAAAGCTACACCTCCTGTGCTTACTGGCCACTGCATCTAGCCAAGCAAATCCTTTTTGGCTAGTAGCAGTGTGTGCCAGGCACTGGTGTAGCACTGTTATGAAGAAAGCTACACCCCCTGTGTTTTCTAGCCTTTTTTTACTGCATCTAGCCAAGGAAATCCTTTTTAGCTAAAGTCCATGTGTGCCAGGCACTGGTGTAGCACTGTTGTGAAGAAAGCTACACCTTATGTGTTTACTAGCCTTTTTTTACTGCATCTAGCCAAGGAAATCCTTTTTGGCTTGCAGCAGTGTGTGCCAGACATTGGTGTAGCACTGTTGTGAAGAAAACTATACCTCCTGTGTTTACTAGCCTTTTTTTACTTCATCTAGCCAGCAAATCCTTTTGAGTTAGTAGCAGTGTTTGGATAGGTAGTTGTGGTCCAGTGTTCTGTTGAAATCTACCTCCACACAGTGTAGAAAACACTTTTGTATATCATTTGCCCAAATCTACTTACCAAAATCTATTTAGGGTGCTACCACTGTTTGACTAGGCAGATGTGACCCAGTGTCCCGTTGAAATTTACTGCCACACAGTGCAGAAAACACTTTTCTATTGCATCTGCCCAAATCTACTTACCAAACCTATTTAGGGTAGTACCACTGCTTGACTAGGTAGATGTGGTCCAGTGTTCTATTAAAATCTACCACCACACAGTGCAGAAAACAATTTTGTATTGCATCTGCCCAAACCTACTTACCAAAACCTATTTAGGGTAGTACCACTGTTTGACTAGGTAGCTGTGGTCCAGTGTTCTGTTGAAATCTACCTCCACACAGTGTAGAAAACACTTTTGTATATCATCTGCCCAAATCTACTCACCAAAATCTATTTAGGGTACTACCACTGTTTGACTAGGCAGATGTGACCCAGTGTCCCGTTGAAATTTACTGCCACACAGTGCAGAAAACAATTTTGTATTGCATCTGCCCAAACCTACTTACCAAAACCTATTTAGGGTAGTACCACTGTTTGACTAGGTAGCTGTGGTCCAGTGTTCTGTTGAAATCCACCGCCACACAGCACAGAAAACACTTTTGTATTGCATATGCCCAAACCTACTTACCAAAATCTATTTAGGGTAGTACCACTGTTTGGTCACTCAGCTCTGCTAGTTTTACATCCATAGTTTGTGTGCCAAAAACTACAGAGTTGCCAATTATTTACCCTCAAATATGAGTGGTAAAAGGTCTGCTGATGTTGGAAAGGGGAACAGGCGTGTTGGAAAGGGTAAAAATCTTTGTGTCCATGAGGGAGTTGGTAAAGTAGCAGAAACATCTGCTGAACAAATACCGACTTCAAGCCAAACTAAAACGTCTACTTTTTTTCGTGGACGTTCTGCTATCATCCCTTTCTTTCGCAGCAGAGCATCATTAAAACTTGTAGATGACGCCCAAAAAGAGCAGGTGCTGCAATGGATATCAAGCGCTTCATCAAGTGGGCTCTCCTCTACCTCAACTTCAACATCACAAACACTCCAGTCATCAGAGGTGAAACCCAATCGTACTTGCTTCCTCACAGCTCACAAGTCTCCAGTCGCCCTACTGACTATGGGTTAACACATATGAGTGAGTCTGCAAAGCTGTTCACTCATACTATAGCCTGGGAATCAGAGGTCTGCTCCAAATCTTCATTGAGTCAAGACGAGGAAATAATCTGCCCCGATGCCCAAAATCTTTTGGAGTCGGATCCAGGCCCAGATGAAGAAGGGTCCGATCATAATGTAGACCCTTATTCCCAAACTGTGATCCCTGTTGGTGGAGACAATGAGGCAGATAATGATGAGACTCAGATACCTGATTGGAACGACAACTTAACTTTGCGCTTAGGGCAGGGAGTGGTTGGCTCTGAGGATGACGAGTGTGAGAACACACAGGATGATGATGAGGTTAAAGATCCTACTTACTGTCAACCCACAGGCAGAAAGTTGATGAGCTCAGCAGAAGAGGTGGAGGAGGATGCTAGTTATGAGGTTAGATTGCGGCTTCCATGACAGAGACGGAGTCCTGCAAGCATGTCAACAACTGCATCCTCAGCCATAACTCTGCCTCTGTGCAGAAGCCGTGGTGGCTCCTCAGGTCGCATGGACGCTAAGCCTTGGCTAGCCTGGGCCTTTTTTCAGATCGCAAAGGATGGCCCAACTCATGCTATCTGCAAAATTTGTAAACGAAATCTGAGTAAAGGCCAAAAAATCAATAGTTTGAGTACTTCATGCATGAACCGTCACATGGACATGAAGCATAAGTCACAGTGGGAAGCTCACTGTGCTATAATGCGGCCTACCGGGGCTGGCCAACTACCGTCTTGCCCATCAAGTGCATCTGCAGCTTCTTCATCCTCTGTGACTGTGGGGACAGCTGTCACACAGGCTTTCGGCTGCATAACTTCCACCTCTTTAACCACAACAGCCAGTGTGATTGACAGATTATTAGCTGTTTTGGAAGTGGAAACACCTGCTGGTGTTGAGCGCTGTCTGACATTGAGAGCACCACCTTTTTATGAATCCAACAAAATATGTCCGCCTGCACCTCACTCACAGTCCAGCAGTTTATCTGGGACATTCTACTCAACCCTGTTTCAGTACAGCAGCCAGCCCTCGGACCCTCAGATGTGGACAAGTAAAAGACCATTTCCACCTACCCATGCCAAAGCAAAGAGGTCGAATTTCATCATCTGCAAGCTGTTGGCTATGGAAATGCTGTCTTTCCAGCTGGTAGATACAGAGGATTTTCGAGACCTCATGTCCATCGCAGTGCACCAGAACTAGATGCCAAGTCGCCACTACTTTTCGAAGAAAGCTGTGCCTGCGCTACACCAGCATGTTGCACACAACATCACCACTTGCTTGAGAAACTCTGTGTTTAACTGGGTGCATTTCACCACTGACACTTGAACGAGTAAGCATGAACAGGGGCGTTACATGTAGAGATAAGCCACCACCCTAGTGTTCGATTAGTCGAATTGGCGGGTTGTGTTCGTCGAATGTTCGTCGAACACTGTCGAACACCAATGAATGAGCTGTGCGAGGCACTTTCACTTCCGCAATGCTCACCTGTCCGGCGTTCCACCGATGCCTCCAGCACTTCCGTCCTGATGCCTGTAGGACCTGCCGTGATGTCACAATCCGACAGCGTCATTGGGTCACATGACTCCAGTTACTGCGGTAACCGGTCATGTGACCCAATGACGCTGCCGGCTTGTGACATGACGACAGGTCCTACAGGCATCAAGACGGAGGTGCTGGAGGCATCGGTGGATCGCTGGACAGGTGTGCATAGAGATTTTTTTATTTTTAACCATTTCGTTTACTACATTTAACTTCCGTAATGTATGTCTATACATTGCGTAAGTGAAAGTACCCCACACAGCTCATTCATTAGGCAGAAAATGCATCAGTCGAAGCATTATCGAACATAACCTCGACCTGCCGAATTTGAAGTTAATTATTCACATTCGTCAAATGACTCGAACACCGCCCAAAACAGCTCGAATTTGAGATTGGCGAACTATTCGAAACGAACACCGCTCGTCTCTAATTGCATGTCGCTGACTGGGCACTGGGTGACTATTGTGACAGCAGGAGAAGGGGCTGGTGTCTTGCCATCTCCACGGGTTGTGCGTCAAACCTCTGTATCTAGAAGTTCCTCCACTGCTTCTGCCTCCCCCACCTCTTCTAGGTCCTCCAGCTGTGCACTGTCTGGTAATGTGACCTGCATTCAAACTGCGCAAAAGGAATCCAGCAGTCCTCCTTACTATGCTGGCATCAGGGCTCAATGCCATCAGGAGGTGTTTACGTTACAATGTCTGGGAAATGTGGGTCACACTGCTGAGGAGTTGTGGTCAGCTCTGGAGACCAAGATTAATCAATGGTTGTTTCACTGAAAGTGCAGCCAGGGAAGGCCATGGGCAACAATGCTGCCAACCTGCGTGCGGCCCTTTGTCAGGGCAAGGTGACACACGTGCCTTGTATGGCTCACGTTTTGAACCTGGTCGTCCAGTAATTTCTAGCCCACTATCCTAGCCTGGATACGCTTCTACAGAGGGCACGATCGCTGTGTGCTCACTTCCGCCGTTCGCCGCAGCTCAACAACTTGCATTGCTACAGAAGTCATTCGGCCTGCCGGTTCACCACCTGAAATGCGATGTGCAGACATGATGGAATTCCACTCTGCACATGTTGCAGCGATTGGGGCAGCAGTGAAGAGCCCTGGTGCAGTATGTTATGAGGTATAGCCTGGGCCAACATGATCCAGAGGTGGGGCAAATCACGCTACTGGAGTGGTCTAAGATCAAGGACCTCTGCACCCTTCTGCAGAGTTTTGATATGGCTACTAAGATGTTTAGCGCTGACGATGCCATTAGCAGCATGACTATTCTGGTCATCTATGTGCAGGAGCACACTTTAACCAGTATTCGGAGTCAGGTGGTGGGCAAAGAGGAAGGGGAGGAAGTAGAAGAGGAGGTGTATGCGGAAGAAATAACAAGATCTCAAAGATCCAGACAGTCAGCAGCACCAAGGCGGCTGGCATGGGAGGGTTGGGAAGAGGGAACAACGAGGGTGCATGGTAGCAGCCAAACTGTTGATGAAGGTGCAGGAGCCGAGGAAGAAATGGAGGATGAACAGGTGATGGGCATGGAAGACTCAGCAGATGAGGGAGATCTTGATCACATTTCTGTTGTGCTAGGTTGGGGGGAGAGAATAGAGGAAGGAAGCATGAAAGTTACCTCGCCGCCACCAACAAGACTTGGGCCTCCTGGATGCGCAAGACACAGGAGTGCCTTGTTGCTGCAATACCTGCAACATTATCCTCGGATTGTAAGAATTTGAAGTAATGCCGTCTACTGGGTTGCCACACTATTAGATTCCTGGTATTAGGCTACGTTCACACCCTGCTTCTTTTTTGCGCTTTTTTGCTCGCACTTTTAGCCCACATTTTGTGGTCGCACAAAAAAGCACAAAAAAAGAAGCAGTGCTTTCACACAGCATGCTTTTTTAGGAAGAAGTGATGTCACAAAGGGGAGGAAGAATCCTGGTTCCTCCTTCCCTCTATGACATGCTGCCAGCCCTTATGTGATTTCACAGTGTTTCTGAATATTCGACCTTTTTGTCTATCGAACCAGTGATTACAAATTTGCAGTATTCACATCCACCGTTTTTGGGTGCTTAAAAGCACTGATTACTACATCTCCCTTAATGTTTGCATAAACTGGTTTTGGGCATCAAACCAGGGTTTAGCAAATGTGCTGTATACACATGAACAGTTTTTGGGCCCTTAAAAGCTTGTTTGGTCAATCTCCCTTTTCCACTAGGCCTATGCAGGTCACTGTCCCACTTGACTAGTTATACTCCATGACATTTATACTTGTCCCATCTGGGTGTGGCAGGGCATAACATTGATAGGGGCACTTGCATGAGCTTTGAGTTTATCCGGCCTACTATGCCTAAACAGGTGACTGACCAACCTGACTAGTTTTTTTCAGTAATATTCCACAAAACTGATAGTTGTCCCACCTGTGTGTGGCGAAGCATAACATTGATGAGAGCGCTTGCATGAGCTTTGGTTTATCCAGCCCTGTAGGCCTAAACAAGTCCCTTACATACCTCCCTGTTATTTCCTGTAATACTCCACGACACATATAGTTGTCCTACTTGTGTGTGGAATGGCATCTCATTGATGGGAGTACTTGCATGAACTTTGAGTTCATCCGGTCCAGTAGGCCTAAACAGGTTACTGACCTACCTGAGTATTTTTTCAGTAATATTCCACAAAACTGATAGTTGTCCCACCTGTGTGTAGTGGGGCATAATATTGACGGGAGAGCTTGCATGAGCTTTGAGTTTATCCAGCCAGTAGGCCTAAACAGGTCACTGACTTACCTCTCTATTATTTTCTGTAATACTCTATGAAACTAATAGTTGTCCCATTTGTGTGTGGCGAGGCATTACTTTTATGGGAGCGTTTACATGAGCTTTGAGTTTAGCTGGTGCAGTAGGCCTATACAGGTGACTTACCTACCTCTTTATTATTTATTCTAATACTCCACGACAATTATAGTTGTCCCACCTGTGTGTGGCAGGGCATAACATTTATGGGAGCACTTGCATGAGCTTTGAGTTTATCCAGCCCACTAGGCCTAAACAGGTCACTGACCCTACTGGCTCGTTTTTTCCGTAATATTCCATGAAACTGATTGTTGTCCCACCTGTGTGTTGCAGTGTATAACATTAATGGGAGCGCTTGCATGAGTTTTGAGTTTATCCGGCCCAGTAGGCCTAAACAGGTCAATGACCTACCTCTCTATTTTTTCCTGTAATACTCCAATAAACTGATAGCTGTCCCACATGAGTGTGGCGGGACATAACATTGATGGGAGAGCTTGTATGAGCTTTGAATTTATCCAGCCCCGTAGACCTAAACAGGACACTTACCTCTCTATTTGTTATTTCCTGTAATACTCCACGTCAAGACATAGCTGAACTAGAGCGGGTCCAGAGAAGAGCGACCAAAGTCATTAGAGGACTGAGGGGTCTGCAATACCAAGACAGGTTATTAAACTTGGGGTTATTTAGCTTGGAAAAACAAAGGCTTAGGGGTGATCTTATAATAATATATAAATATATGAGGGGACAGTACAGAGACCTTTTTAATGATCTCTTTACTCTTAGGCCTGAGACGGGGACAAGGGGGCATCCTCTACGTATGGAGGAAAGAAGGTTTAATCATAATCACAGACGTGGATTCTTTACTGTAAGAGCAGTGAGACTATGGAACTCTCTGCCACATGATGTTGTAATGAGTGACTCACAACTAACACTTTAAGAAGGGCCTGGATGCCTTTCTTGAAAACTATAATATTACCGGTTATATATACTAGATTCTTTGATAGGGCGTTGATCCAGGGAATTAGTCTGATTGCCGTATCTGGAGTCAGGAAGGAATTTTTTTCCACAATATGGAGCTTATTGTTGCCACATGGGTTTTTTTTTGCCTTCCTCTGGATCAACATGTTATGCTATGGATTGAACTAGATGGACTTAAAGTCTCTCTTCAACCTTAAAAACTATGTTACTATGTTACTATGTTACTTATAGTTGTCACACCTGTGTTTGGCCGGTCATCTAATTGATGGCAGCACTTGCATGAGCTTTCAGTTTATCCTGCCCATTAGGCCTAAATAGGTCACTGACCTACCTGACTAGTTTTTCGGTAATATTCCACAAAACTTATAGTTGTCTGACCTGTGCGTGGCAGGGCATAACATTCATGGGAGCACTTGCATGAGCCTTGAGTTTATCCAGCCCAATAGGCTTAAACAGGTCACTGACCTACCTGACTAGTTTTTCCCGTAATATTCCATGAAATGTATAGTTATCTCACCTGTGTGTGGCGGGGCATAAAATTGATGGGAGCACTTGAATGAGCTTTGAGTTTATTCGGCCCACTAAGCCTAAATAGGTCACTGACCAACCTGACTAGTTTTTTCGTTATATTCAACAAATTGTATAGTTTTCCCACCTGTGTGTGGCAGGGCATAACATTGATGGGAGCGCTTGCATGAGCTTTGAGTTTATCCGGCCCACTAGGCCTATACAGATCACTGACCTACTTCTCTAGTTTTTCCTGTAATACTCCACAAAACTTGTAGTTACTAAGCAATGTTTAATCTTGAAATGCTAGGCCAGATCCTGTTCCACACCCTGTGCCATGCATGCAGGCTGGGCCATTCAACAATTTTTGGTCTGGGACAATTGATGCCATTTTGCTGTCGTCTGACCCTTTGGGAAGAGTGAGGAGGCTTGTTGGGGTCCCCTTGCTGTGAGGTACATGATTTGAGCAGGGTGTGACATGCCTATACCTGTATATCATCCTCCTTTTACTTTTCCAACTCTTTTTACTTAAAGGTAGAAAACTACTGCCACTTTCCCCTGTAACTCATCCATTTGTCAATTCAAAGTTTCACTCACCTCTGAAATTTCGGAGTAGTTTGACATCTTTTGGACACCTTTGAAGGTGTTTTCTATGTGTTTGCTGTTGCCTGCCATTCATTCCAATGGGGTTCGACAGTGTTTGACAAACATTCGATGAACAATTCATTGAACGCACTCGAATTCGGTGAATCAAATGGAATTCAAATATTTAGATGATGGCTCATCACTAATCTGGATCCTACAGTATTTTCCTAACTTAGCAAAGAGCTGTATCTGAAATTCTCTTCCTTCGTCATGATGTAGTCTGGATAGAAACCCAAACTTCAGAGCAAAGTCATTGAAAATCTTCTCTGCTGCTGTGTAGCCAGACTTATTGGTGGTTGAATAAGCTTGAGCAAATTGATTAAAATAGTGCATCACTACTAAAATGTATTTATATCCACCTTTATACGTCTGAAGATGTAAAAAGTCATTTGAAACCAATTCAAATGGGTAAGTCATTTGTATGTTGCCCATAGGTGCTCGGGTTGGTGTTAGGATGCTTATCTTTCAATTAACCACACTCTCTGGTCACAAACCTCTCAATATCTCTCTGCATGTACGGCCAGAAGAACCATTCCCGAGCGAAATTTGTAATCCTTTCCACTCCTAGATGTCCCATTTCTTCATGTAGTTCTTTGAACACCAACAAATGGTATCTTCCTGGTAGTACTAGCTATTGCTTCTGTCCTTTTTTGCGATACAGGATACTGTCTGTGCTGAGGTAGAGCTTCGCCCATTATCTACATAAGACAGCTACTGCTGGTGACTCCATATCTCTCTCTCGCTTTCTTGGGAACAGGTTTTGTTCCACATAATGTAGAATTCAGCCAATTATTTGATCTTCCCATTGTGCTTTCTGGATTGTTTCTTTTGATAACAGTTAGATGGACATGGGATGATCTTGTT
This sequence comes from Allobates femoralis, assembly GCA_033576535.1. Classification (NCBI taxonomy): domain Eukaryota; kingdom Metazoa; phylum Chordata; class Amphibia; order Anura; family Aromobatidae; genus Allobates; species Allobates femoralis. The sequence continues at coordinate 217,216,565 of JARQOC010000003.1, forward strand.
CTGGTGCTTTCACTGTAGTTTCCACAGTCAACTGACACCACAATGGTGTGCATTCCTCATACTGACCTTGTACTGCATGGGTGGTGCTCACAATAGCTTCTAGACTGACTTCTTCAGAGCACTCTTGTATGAACTCTGGCATTCCTGACAATCCATCTGCACTCACACTGGATTTTTGCTGGCCTATTGTTGATACTAAAGTTTTAGTCAGCTAGTTCAGCTACCCATCTCTGACCTATAGTATTCAGGTTATGTGTAGTGAAGACTTAGGTCGGAGGGTTGTTGTCACTGTATACCTCAAACTCCTTGCTGTAATAGCGATAATCTCTAAATCGTTCACAGACAGCCCTTTTCAATGCCAGGAATTCCAGTTTTCCAAAATGAAGATGGTAACTTTTCTCGGCATCTGTCAGCGTTCTGGAACCATAGTTGATGACTCTGAATTTACCATTTTGATGCTGATAAAGGGCAGCTCTAAGTCACATTTGAGAGGCGTCACAATGCAGAACAAATGGTTGGTTGAAATCAGGATATGCCATTATGGATGGTTTTACAAGGTAATCCGCTAATTCTTCCAATATCTCCTGGTGATCTGATGTCCAGCTAATTGGCTGCTGAGCAAAAACTGTGTTTTTTCCATTAGACCAAATCCAACCAGTGTTCTCTTCTTTTCCCACTGATGTGCCTGAATTTGTTGTTCCCGCCCAAGAGGTGGTATAACAGAGCAGCAATCCGGGAAAAGTTCTTTATGTAAGTCCTGTAATTGGAGAGAAATGCCAAGATCTTCGTCAGTTCCCCCACATTTGACAGATGTTTGTCTTTCAAGGCCATTACTGGAGCAATTTCTGCTGGGTCCATGGTGTATCCATCTCCAGACACGATTGTTCCCAGAAATCAAACTTGTCTTTTGAACAGTTGACACTATTTTTGGGGTTAGCTTGACTCCATGTTGCTGATAACATTGGAGTACAGGCCTCAATGATTAAATTGGAGACTAAATGTCGGCCACAGATTATGGTATGGTGGGCATAACTGAAGCCTTGCTGGGTAAGATCTATTACTGTGTGACACATATGAACGTTTTCACTTAATTCAGAAAGACAGTAAAGATAAAAAAGGAGAATGGTGTATATTTTGATGAAATACATTTTTTGACCTATACTCAATGATGGCAATGGAGGGAGCAGTGACAGCATAGACTTATGAAAATGGAGAACACTCATTAACTTAATCAAAAATTGAATGCTTTATTAGATCATTTAAAAGAAGAAGTGGAAAAGACAAGTATCTTAAAATTATACATCATGGCTTATAAAAAGGGAATAAGAAACGTGAATTCTTCCAGGCAATGCACATTTGACATATATTCTTTAAACATAAAAGAAAGACAAAAAACACACAATAAAAACTAAAAAAATATATAGAAAGATAATAATTAACATTACCAATAGATAATAAAACAAAATTATGCTCATGACCTTAGTAATGAAGTATTAAAACATACCTATTGTTTATCCATTTCACACCGAGGGTGATTTTCCTTTTTCTGTTTTCCCCTCCCCTTCTTCCAAGATCCATAACCTTTTTATTCTTTCGTCAATAAAGACATATGAGGGCTTGTTTTTTGTGGGACAAGTTGTACTTTGAATGAAATTGTTAATTTTACCATATAGTGAACAGGAAAATGGAAAAAAACTCCAAGTGAAGTGAGTTGCAAAAAAACTGCAATTACGCATTTGTATTGTTTTTTTATTCGCCATGTTCACTGTATGGTAAAACTAACGTGTTAATATGATGGCTTGAGTTGGTGCAAGTTTGTAGATACCAAACATGTATACTTTTAAGTGGTGAAAAGTTTTCCTAGACACGTAGCGTTCTTATTTTTCGTGATCTGGGGCTGTGTGATGGCTTATTCTTTGCACCTAGAGTGTGACCCTACAGTTGTGACCTGTAACATCATCTTAATACATGGATAAATAAAGCACAAAGTGGATTTATACTTTCTTACATGGAGTGCCATAATTTCCTATCATTTTCATTACTTTGGACTGTTTGCACCTGAAGATTTGGGCACCTGCCGGTTCGTCAGTGGCTTCCAGCTCTATTGAATCTACCTGCAGCATAGTCATCTTTCGCTCTTTATTCTTCATTTAAAATGTAGGTTTTCATCACTTTAAAAAAACAACAAAAGATTTTCCTATAGAAGATCTCAGTAGAGCACACAGAAACTGTTCAAATCATATAATGCGAAGAAAGGGTCATTTGTACTAGATTAATGGAGAGACGGTATCCAGAATAAACGTTAAAATTAGCTTAAAAATAATGTGAAAAGGAACACGTGGGTAGATTTAGACATTAATAAACCTTATTGTTAAAAAACATTTTCCAATCGAGTAACAAGATGAAAAACTTCATACCATACTTCAAAATGGATGTCATTTTATTTTTCAAAAAGAGACCTTTAACACAAAGGAACATATTATCTCCTTGCATGATAAATAGCAGTAAACTGAAGGGCAATATATCTTGGCTTCAGTATAATTACTTTAAATGTGGTGCACAAACATGTTCATGCTGCAAACTTGTGATAAAAACAACAGAATTATAGAATTGCATTGATAAAAATATGTATTAAGCCAAATAGTTTATTAATTGCAACTTGAAGCATTCAACTTCTTATAAAGATAATGAGTGCTGGCCATTTTCATGGATCCATTTGTCTCAGAGTATCAGTGCTGCACAGCGGGCGAATAAGCTGAGTTTTTTTTTCTTACAGCTGTGACAGTGTAGGTGTGCTAAAGCTATACATTTTATATAATAATCTAATCTATTATTTGGTTGATGAACCAGAGTAGATAATTTGTTTGATATTGTCCTCTCAAATTGACCAAATAGATCATTAGGTCTGTGATGACTTGAGCAGCAGACATTACACTTGTACATTTCATATATGTTCAACAATGAACTACCTATGCCAAATAATATTCCACAAGCCATCAATATCACTAACAACGCAAAAGATAGAGTGAATGTGACGGAGTAAATTGAATATTGGCTATTGATGGAATTAAGCTAAAGCTACTGTCTGCAAAGTCAACATTGTTTTATGTACAACATTTTTTAAGGCATTATAAGTAGTGATGAGCGAGTAGCAAAATATTTGCACTGCTTTACTCGTCACGAGTAGTTTTTAATACTCACATATTCGTCCGAATAGCGAGTATAATGTTAGTCAATTAGGGATAGGCTTCACCCCCCACATCCAGCCATAAAACGAGTCTTTCCGGGACTGGGCAGGAGGGTGGGCTTTTTAGCATTTCTACTGCATAAAACACATTGCTATGCCCCCCAGGGGGACCCTAACATTCTATCTGCTCTCATTGAGGTGCCAGCTCCTATTGTTTACCGAATTTACATCACTCATGAGCACCAGCGATACTCGCTGAGTAACGAGTATCACGAATACTGTACTGTTCATGAGAGTAACGAATAGTCACAATTACACTCGCTCAAACCTAATTATAAGGAATGACTTGTAAAAGTATATAGCAGAAAACAATATAATAATTGACAATCCACAGGGATCCATGAATCACAAATTGGCCCTTTTACAACCAGCATTTGTATGAAAGGGAATGTGAAAATCTGAAAATGATATATGTAGACTTTTCAAAGTTATCTGTTCATGTGTAAAACTGCAGCCTAATATTGAAGATTCAAAAGCAGTTATTTGGGGACATAATATGCAGAGTCATTTTACATGCTATATCCGATGCATGAGCTAAAGTCAGCAGTGTTAAGCTTAAAACTTTTTATTCTCTTTGTTTGGAAATTAAAGTGTCCAGCAGTATATGGGTAGAATGGCAATGACCAATCTGACCGTGTCATGTATGTGGATCTACTGGATCATGGATCACAGGCTTACCCTGAAGGGGAATAACTAAGTGGCAACCTGGTTTTCTCAAGAGCCTCAAATGGTGAGGTTGGGTTTGTGCTGCAGATAGTCACCAGGTACCACTCCAAGGCAGTTTCCAAATCTGCAGAAGCTAACGCTAATGGGAAATTGTCTAGATTTAGTTAGAGCCTCTGCTGGGACAGGATCACGATAATTAACAGGGTGCTAGCTGGTACAAGTGCAGATGTGGCTGGAAAAGGTATGGGTTTAGGTACATGCAGGGACATGGATTCAGGAACATGGGCATGTATGGTCATACAAGGATACAGGAACACAGAACGGAACGGATTCAGGAACACAGTTGGGTACCAGAAAATAGGAAAGGATACAGGAACGCAGACTTGTATTGGGACACATGAACAAATACAGGAATACAGACTAATATTAGGACAAAGGAACACAGATAGGATCTCAGTCTGGTAGTAGAACAGAGGTATGAATTTAGGAATGCAGGCTGGTACCGGGATACAGGAGCCTATGCAGGAACTCAGGCTTATACTGGAACATAGGAATCGATTCAGGCACACAGGCTGCTACTGGGACACAGAAATGGATACATGAATACAGGACATGAGTACTGGAACATAAGTACACATACAGGAATTCAGGCTGGTACTATGACAAAGAAACGGATACAAAACTCAGGCTGGTACTGGGATACAGAGATTGATTCAGGAATGCAGGCAGGTAGCAGGACACAGGAATGAATACATGAATTTAGGCTGGTACCAGGACACAGGAATTAATAATGGAAGCCAGTCTGGCACTAAGAAACAGGAATAGATTCAGGAACTCAGGATGGAAATGAAAACCAGGATTGGATACAGGAAATCAGTCTGGAACTGGGAACCAGAAATGAATACAGGAACTCAGGCTAGAACCAGGAAGCAAGATTGATAAGAAACTTTGGTTCAAACCAGGAACGGATACAGGAACTCAGACTGAAACTGGGAACCAGGAACAGATACAGGAATTCAGGAAAGCACCAGGATCAGGACTGGTTCAGACATATGTGCGAGTACCAAATCTGAAACAGGATCTTGGAACCAATCAACAAACTCATAGCAATGGTGGACCAAGGTGGAAAAGGCAAGATTGGTATATGATCCCTTTGCCATCTAATAACTCATAATGCACAATTCCACCTGCTTTAGTGCTCAAAACGGACCCCCTTACCTCTTGGGCCCCTTTACGACTGCACAGATTGCACCAATGATGTGTATCTGGAAGTACATTGGAGCATAATAACGAATTATCTGAATCATGCAGCAATTTCAGATATCCAGTGGCATTGAGGTTTCCATTGATGAACAATGGCCACACTATCTTTGTACCCCATATACCACACTGTACCATTAATTTATGTTTTCCAACAGTCTTGGTGGGATCTATCCACTGTGGGTTAGTGTCAGACCAATAGCGGTGGTTTTGTTTGTTAAATTCACCATTCACAAAAAAGTTTGCCTCATCACTGATCTGAAGGCAATTGTCTATGCTGTGAAGATATGAGATGTGCAGCATCTGAAACAACAGATACTGGAAGTCTGTGTTAGCATTTCTTCTGCGGTGTTGCTATCAGCGTGTCAAGAGTGCGACAAGAGGGTTGCATTGAAAATTCAACACAATGGGCAGCACTTTGAAAACATTTTATAAGTGGCCATAAACTTGTAAATAACTCATGAAATAATAAAGTTACAATAAAACCAAGCACACCATTGTTTTTCTTATGAAATTCTCAGTGAGTTTGATGTGTCACATGACCCTCTTCCCATTGAAAAAAATAAAGTTGGATCCAAAACGGCTAACTTCGAAATGCCTGCCTTGGTCACCACCCGTCTGGAAACCTTTTTTTCCCCTCCCATGTGCTAATGTGCCACAAACAGGAAGTTGATATCACCAACCACTCCCATTTGATTCAGGTGCACCCATGCAAGTGTCCCACCTGTATATATATATATATATATATATATATATATATATATATATATATCTATAATATAAAAGCCGAAGGCCACTTCCGGAAAACCCGAAGGGTACTTCCGTGATGGCCTCCGGACCTATGCTGCTGACGTCACCAGTGCGGGCTACCCGGCCAGTGCCCGGCTACAGGAAACGGAGGAGGAACGTTCCGATTTTGGAAGTTCCGCCCGGTCCTGCACCCCCATCCGGCTCCTGCGGGCCCCCCCGACATGGCTCCTGCCCCCCCGCGGCTCCTGCGGGCCCCCCTGCCGCGGCTCCTACGGGCCCCGCTGCGGCTCCTGCGAGCCCCCCCGCGGGTCGTCCTGCCCCCCCAGCCGTGGCTCCTGCGGCCCCACCGCGGGTCGTCCTGCCCCCCCAGCCGCGGCTCCTGCCCCCCCGCGGCTCCTGCGGGATCCCCGCGGGTCGTCCTGACCCCCCGCGGCTCCTGCGGCCCCCCCCGCAGGTGCTCCTGCCCCCCGCGGCTCCTGCCCCCCCGCGGCTCCTGCGGGCCCCCCGCGAGTCATCCTGCCCCCCAGCCGCGGCTCCTGCGGGCCTCTTGCCGCTGCTCATGCCCCCCCGCGGCTCCTGCGGCCCTCCCGCCGCTGCTCCTGCCCCCCCCCCGCGGCTCCTGCGGGCCCCCCCGCCGTGGCTCCTGCCCCCCTGCGGCTCCTGCGGGCCCCCCGCGGGTCATCCTGGCGGCTCCTGCGGCCCCCCCCGCCAACTCCATCCTGCCCCCCCACACCAGCTCCATCCTGCCCCTGACCACTCTGCCCACGTCGCTGAGCTGACCACTCTGCCCACGCCACTGCGCTGCCCACTCTGCCCACGCCGCTCCGCTGACCACTCTGCCCACGCCGCTGCGCTGACCACTCTGCCCATGCCGCTGCGCTGACCACTCTGCCCTCGCCGCTGCGCTGACCACTCTGCCCACGCCGCTGCGCTGACCACTCTGCCCACGCCGCTGCGCTGACCACTCTGCCCACACCGCTGCGCTGACCACTCTGCCCACGGCGCTGCACTGACCACTCTGCCCACGCGCTGACCACTCTGCCCAAGCGCTCACTGCTGACAACTCACCCACCGCGCTCACTGCTGACCACTGAGCCACCCCGCTCACTGCTAACCACTGAGCCACCGCGCTCGCTGCTAACCACTCACCCACCGCGCTCACTGCTAACCACTGAGCCACCCCGCTCACTGCTAACCACTGAGCCAGCCCGCTCACTGGTAACCAATGAGCCACCCCGCTCACTGGTAACCAATGAGCCACCCCGCTCACTGCTACCCACTGAGCCACCCCGCTCACTGCTACCCACTGAGCCACCCCGCTCACTGCTACCCACGGAGCCACCCCGCTCACTGCTAACCACTGAGCCACCGTGCTCACTGATAACCACTGAGCCACCCCGCTCACTGCTAACCACTGAGCCACCCCGCTCACTGCTAACCACTGAGCCACCCCGCTCACTGCTAACCACTGAGCCATACCACTCACTGCTAACCACGGAGCCACCCCGCTCACTGCTAACCACTGAGCCACCCCGCTCACTGCTAACCTCTCAGCCACCGCACTCACTGCTAACCACTGAGCCACCGCGCTCACTGCTAACCACTGAGCCACCCCGCTCACTGCTAACCACTGAGCCCACCCGCTCACTGCTAACCACTCAGCCACCTCCGCTCACTGCTAACCACTGAGCCACCCCGTCACTGCTAACCACTGAGCCACCGCGCCTCACTGCTAACCACTGAGCCACCGCGCTCACTGCTAACCACTGAGCCACCCCGCTCACTGCTAACCACTGAGCCACCGCGCTCACTGCTAACACTGACCCACCCGCCTCACTGCTAACCACTGAGCCCACCGCGCTCACTGCTAACCACTGAGCCACCGCGCTCACTGCTAACCACTGAGCCACCCCGCCTCACTGCTAACCCACTGAGCCACCGCGCTCACTGCTAACCACTGAGCCACCGCGCTCACTGCTAACCACTGACCACCCCGCTCACTGCTAACCACTCACCCGCTCATGAACCACCACCCCTCACTGCTAACCACTGAGCCACCCGCGCTCACTGCTACCACTGAGCCACCCCGCTCACTGCTAACCACTGAGCCACACCGCTCACTGCTAACCACTGAGCCACCCCGCCCTGCTACCACTGCACCTCATAAACACCCACTGCTGCCAACCACGAGCCACCGCTTAACCACTGAGCCACCCGCTCACTGCTAACCACTGAGCCACCCGCTCACTGCTAACCACTGAGCCACCCGCCTCACTGCTAACCACTGAGCCACCCCGCTCACTGCTAACCACTAGCCACCACCGCTCACTGGTAACCACTGAGCCACCCGCTCACTACTAACCACTGAGCCACCCGCCTCACTGCTAACCACTGAGCCACCCGCGCTCACTGCTAACCACTGAGCCACCGCGCTCACTGCTAACCACTGAGCCACCGCGCTCACTGCTAACCACTGAGCCACCGCGCTCACTATGCTAACCACTACCGCTCACTGTAACCACTGAGCCACCCCGCTCACTGCTAACTCCACTGAGCCACCCCGCTCACTGCTAACCACTGAGCCACCCGCTCACTGCTAACCACTGAGCCACCCGCTCACTGCTAACCACTGAGCCACCACGCTCCACTAGCCACCCACTGCAACACAGCACCGCGCTCACTGCTAACCACTGAGCCACCCCGCTCACTGCTAACCACTGAGCCACCCCGCTCACTGCTAACCACTCAGCCACCCGCCTCACTGCTAACCACTGAGCCACCCCGCTCACTGCTAACCACTGACGTCAGCACCCGGCACCGCTCACTGCTAACCACTGAGCCACCCCGCTCACTGCTAACCACTGAGCCACCCCGCTCACTGCTAACCACTGAGCAACCCCGCTCACTGCTTACCATTGAGCTACCCCGCTCGCTGCTAACCACTGAGCCACCGAGCTCGCTCCTAACCAATGAGCAAACCGCGCTCACTGCTAACCACTGAGCCACCGCCCTCACTGCTAACCACTGAGCCACCTCCCTCACTGCTAACCACTGAGCCACCACGCTCACTGCTAACCACTGAGCCACCACTCTCACTGCTAACCACTGAGCCCCCGCCCTCACTGCTAACCACTCAGCCACCGCTCTCACTGCTAACCACTGAGCCACCGCCCTCGCTGCTAACCACTGAGCCACACCGCTCTCACTGCTAACCACTGAGCCACCGCGCTCACTGCTAACCACTCAGCCATCGCGCTCACTGCTAACCACTCAGCCACCCCGCTCACTGCTAACCACTCATCCACCGTGCTCACTGCTAACCACTCAGCCACCCCGCTCACTGCTAACCACTGAGCCACCCCGCTCACTGCTAACCATTGAGCCACCCCACTCACTGCTAACCACTGAGCCACCGCGCTCACTTCTAACCACTGAGCCAGCGCGCCCACTGCTAACCACTGAGCCACCGCGCTCACTGCTAACCACTGAGCCACCGCGCTCACTGCTAACCACTGAGCCACTGCGCTCACTGCTAACCACTGAGTCACCACGCTCACTGCTAACCACTGAGCCACCGAGCTCACTGCTAACCACTTAGCCACCCCGCTCACTGCTAACCACTGAGCCACCCTGCTCACTGCTAACCACTCAGCCACCGCGCTCACTGCTAACCACTCAGCCACCCCGCTCACTGCTAACCACTCATCCACCGTGCTCACTGCTAACCACTCAGCCACCCCGCTCACTGCTAACCACTGAGCCACCCCGCTCACTGCTAACCATTGAGCCACCCCACTCACTGCTAACCACTGAGCCACCGCGCTCACTTCTAACCACTGAGCCAGCGCGCCCACTACTAACCACTGAGCCACCGCGCTCACTGCTAACCACTGAGCCACCGCGCTCACTGCTAACCACTGAGCCACTGCGCTCACTGCTAACCACTGAGCCAGCGCGCTGACTGCTAACCACTCAGCCACCCTGCTCACTGCTAACCACTGAGCCACCGCGCTCACTGCTAACCACTGAGCCACCCCGCTCACTGCTAACCACTCAGCCACCCCGCTCACTGCTAACCACTCAGCCACCCCGCTCACTGCTAACCACTGAGCCACCCCACTCACTGATAACCACTGAGCCAGCGCGCTCACTGATAACCACTGAGCCACCGCGCTCACTGCTAACCACTGAGCCACCCCGCTCACTGCTAACCACTGAGCCAGCGTGCTCACTGCTAACCACTGAGCCAGCGCGCTCACTGCTAACCACTGAGCCAGCGCGCTCACTGCTAACCACTGAGCCAGCGCGCTCACTGCTAACCACTGAGCCAGCGCGTTCACTGCTAACCACTGAGACACCTGAATACACACAATTAATTTCACCGCACTCCCCTAACTATTAGTAAATAAACTATATATTGATTCTAGACTACCCGATTCTTTAGAATCGGGCCGCCATCTAGTATATATATATAAATAAAAGTGATACAGCTGATAGGTGGAAGAAAAGAAGTATCCAACATGTCTGGCAAGATACCACACATTAATCCTACCCCGGGAGCTACTGTGATGAATTTGTCACATCTTCAGGCTGAGGATAGTGTAAACATTAGACAAAATTAGTAACTCTGATCCATTATTTTTTTCTACAACCTTATATATAATGAATGAAACTAAAATTAATGAAATGAGACATTGCTTTTAACTTAATTAGCCATAGATATGTTATAATTACCAATTATAATTGGTTGTGTTTAGACGTTCAAATATATTAAACCTGAAGAATGCATTGTGTAATTCTGCTAAGCCAGAACACATGAGCACTTGCTTTAAAGTTTATGCCATTCTTATCCATATACAGTATTTGCCAATTGTATCTACTTTAGCTTTGACAAAACACTGATTTTTTTTCTTTCATCTTCTAGTTGTGCATGCATGATTAGGTCTTGTAAGCAGTCTTCCTGTAATTGTATATGGAGAAACCCATGGCAGATCTCGAATGTCATGTAACTTCCTACAGTATTTCCTTAATTCATAATGTTTTGCGATTCATTCAAAAATGAACCCACCAGGAAAAGAAAGTTGTTTCTACATTAGGAGGGAACTCTGGCTGTGGCCTTGTAGAGCTGCCAGGACATACATGATACCAGCTGACCTTTCTATAGATCTTCTACAAAAAATAAACATCATTGACAGTAAAAGATTGATTTGAAATTTTATTGTATTTGCTTATTGATGAAGAAAAAACATCAAGAAAATGTAAGAAGAAACAAATTTAATCAAAAGTCATATTACAAATAAAATAAGTCAGAATGATAAAAGAATATAATATCATTAATACAGATGTTATTTTGTGAAATTTTGTAGAACGGCACTGTCAAGGCTCCAGGATCTGTTTCAACAGTCTAAATGATTATAAAATTTGTTGACAATAGTGGACTAGACAATAGTATAGTATATCTTGCCTCACTTAATCTTCGATCTTCCTAAGACCTCCTCCTCTCCTCCACACTTATCTGTTCCTCACACAACCACCTCCAAGATTTCTCCTGAATATCCGCCATCCTCTGGAATTCTGCACCCCAACACGTCTGATTATCCACCACGCTCAGATCCTTCAGAGGGAACCTGAAAACCCATCTCTTCAGGAAAGCTTACAGCCTGCAATGACCATTCTGCTGCCTCACCACCACCAGAGCTGCCGCCCCACCACCACCGGAGCCACCGTCTCATCACCACCAGAGCTACCGCACCCCGACCTTCTGTCTCCTCCCCATTACCCTGTAGAATGTAAGTCTGAAAGGACATGGTCTTCTCCCTACTGTAGGAATCTGTTGTTGTTAATTTGTTTACTGTAAACTATATCTATAATTTTGTATGTAATCCCTTCTCATATACAGCATCATGGAATTAATGGTGCTATATAAATGAATAAATAATAAAGTAATTCTTTACTTTAATTATCAGATTGTAAACGGGAAATTAAACCTTTAACCAGAAATCATAGAAATTCAAATTCCCCAGCTTCTTCTATTTTTCCAAAATATTAGAATCACTGTGCATCTCAAATGCTGTTATACCTATAATTGGAAATCACAGCAAATGGACATAAATTATTAGGTGTTCTATTGCAGTACTGAACAACACAGAAAATGGAAGTGATGGTCTCAATCTGTAAACAATAATATAGAGTTTCAAGTGATAGGGAGGTGTTGGACCAAGAGTCTGTGCGACTGTCAATTGATTTATCTTTGACATACTCCAATTTTGGAACATTAAGAACATTTTCCCAGTTTTGATGGCCTACAAAGAAGGCAGTTTAAGACTCTCCAGTACTACTTTTTAACGAGAAGAAAAATAATCAACCCAAGACTCATTTGTCAGAAAAAAAGCTTTCTTCCTGTTGATATATTTTGTTGCCTTTCTTTTTCATTTTTTTAATATAAAGGCAGGGGTAGTTTTTATTTATGTTTTTAAGACAAAAAAAAGTCTCCACAATTCCAAAACCTAAGCATATCTCACTACTTATCAACGTTTGCTTGTTTATAAAAAATATAGATTTGCTCAACACTTGTAGACATGTAATATAATACTATATTTGCCACCTGAAAACAATGAGCTGTTGCACAGGAATGTTGCTAGCTTGCATATTTTGGCAAAATATTAACTAAGACCTCATACATACTTTTTGATCTTTGCAGGATGCAGCCAAGCCCTCTTGTTTATAGATTGTAAGCTTGCAAGAAAGGCCGTAATTCCTCCTGCAACTGTTGAACGATGTGATGCTTTGTAAAGTGATGCGGAAAATGTGGGCACTATATAAATTATATTATTGTTTTGGTGTGAGAAACTGGGGTGTCAGTCCTCTTGGTATACACTTGAAGTAAAGGTTCCATGGATGCAATGGCACAAAGGAGGGAAATGAAGTTGTAACCCACAAGATTTAATATACAATTTTGGGTATTACTCAATTTGGAAGAATTAAGAACTGCTACAATAGGTTACAGGTGTTGTAACTTAGTTTCAGAACTTGAATAATGACCTTGTACTGCATGGTCAGATTCATGCCCTGCTGAGCCACAGCCTGGTCAGTCTCTATCCAAATGGATGTTTTATCTTTGTGCTTGTCCTCCTTTGGTTTATGGTTATGAGCTGTTCTCACTTATTGTTTCTGTCCTATCACATCTCAGCTAGGACTAATCAACTCTCCTGATGCCAACCTTCTCTGCTGGCTATATTGTTATGTGGATTCTGTTTAAGAGTTCCAGCCCTGCTGCTAGGTATTTTGCCTGAGGGACAGCAACCAGTGTGGTATGTACTCTGTACCCTCTCATTTATCTCACCCTACACCTTTCTCTTGTTTGCTGTTAGGTTTGAAGGAGGCTTCCCTAGTTTGCTTCTCCTATTTTACCTTATCTACTTGTGCCTGTGTTTTATATTTCCTTACTTCATTTTCCTATCCTCTCTGCATGCTTTTCCTATCCTGGGTGTATAGTGTTCAGCAATTTTTCGCCTGGTTCCTCAGAAGGTATGTGGAACAACTTGAAGTCCTTTTAGGCAGACAGGTCTGAGTTGTAGGTATCCAGTGTTGTGGCTATCAATATTCCAGCCTGTGTAGGAACCATTAGAGGCTGTGCAGCTAGGGATATTAGTTTGTACAGGAATTAGGTGCAGATGCAGCTGCATTGATATAGGCTTTATTTCCCCTTGGAAGTTGAGATAGGCTTAGTGCAAAATCTTAATAGGCATTAATAAGGGACATAACACATTGTATACATTTAACCCTTTGGCAGGATGTTTATTTCTAAAATGTATAAAACTTGGTTGAAAACATATATTCCAAATGGAGTTGGAAAAAATGTGACACAATATGAGGTTGATGCTGAGTCTTCCTGATTTGGTTGGTTCCTCCCACAAAAGATCTCTTTGGGTTGGTGTGGTCCTTCCTGTTAAAGCCTGCAAATATACTGAAAATTAGATTTGGTCATATCTCTGATAAACTACTAGTGTGGGGTTTATGTAGCTTAATGTGTCTTACCTACTATAAGGCTGTATTGGTTTCAGTATCAATATTCTGGTGTGGCCAGGGGTGTGGCTTCTATAAATTAAGAGAAGCCACACCCCCAGCCACACCAGAATATTAATACTGAAACCAATACAGCCCTATAGTAGGTAAGACTCAATAAGGTACATAAACCCCACACTAGTAGTTTGGCAAGGATATGTCCGAATTTAATATTCTGTATATTTACAGGCTTTAACCAGGAAGGATCACACCAACCCGAAGAGATCTTTTGTGCAAGAAACCAACCAAATCAGGAAGACTCAGCATCAACCCCATATTGTGTCAACATTTTTTACAACTCCATTTTGGAATATATATGTTTTCAACCATGTTTTATACATTTTAAAAATAAACATCCTGCCAAAGGGTTACACGTATACAACGTGTTATGTCCCTTGTTAATGCCTATTAAAATTTTGCACTGAGCCTATCTCAATTTCCAAGTATATCCAATAACATAACCAGGTGTTATTTAGCACGGGAACACCTAAGGCTTACAAGCAGCATATCAGAAAAAGGAACAGTATCACTGAATCCTCTATACGTTGGCTCCAGTGTTCTAAATCCTATTTAGCATTTATTTCCTCTTAATCTGCATTGACATACTAATGTGCATAACAACAGATAATCAGAAAGCACAGACAATAAAGAAACACTTTTTAACTGAACAACTTCTAATGTAAACTAGCAATTAAAATAAATACACAATTTCCTTAATATTAAGGTCATTTTGTTCTCCTATATTAAAATATCTTAACATGAGTAAATTAGCAGTATTTTAAGCTTATTTCATAAATTGAATATAATCTAAATCACAGAATAAAAATGTAAATGAGATAAAAGAAAAAGAACACTGATCAAAATTAGAGAACACTTTCACATACCTGCAAATTATTAGTGTTGATCTGGCACCTGGTGCTAATTTACTTAATTATCTCACAAACTCTATTTAACTGTCAGCCTAAGTTTCTAGTTTGCACTCACTTTGCAAAAATGGAGTGCCATTCCAAAGTGTGTGAACCCTTCCGGCAGCAGGTTGTCCAGATGAAGGTTTATCAGCTGTAGGAAAAGAAGTTGGTCATTTCAAGTATGTGATTTCTAGAATATACCATCTTTACAGCATGAAAAACTTTTTCAAGTCCCCCTCAAAGGCTGGTTGCCCTCAAAATACAAAAGCAAGATTGGACAAGATAATACCGAACATCTCCATGGGTAGTCATTTCAGCACGGCAGCTGGAATAGCTTGTCAGTTCAACACTGAACAGGATAAGGATCTGTCATACAGTGTCACAATGCTTAAGATAATTTAGACTGAAAGCCCACTCTGCAGTGACCAAACCTCTTATTAGCAAAAATAATAAAAAGGCTAGACTCCCCCCTTTGGTGCGGAGCATGTGGTATGGACAGAGTGGAAGTGGTCCACAGCTCATTTTAGAGAAGAAAGCAAGTTAACTTATTTGGGTTGGATTAGGTAACATTAAGTTTATTGACAAAAAATGGAAAGACTGAACCCAAAGTGTGTCAAGAAATCAGTGAAAGGTGGTGGAGGAAGCGTCATAGCTTGTTGAATGATTTCTGCAGAAGAAGTTGGACCTTCCATACAGCTACATGGCTGAGTAAATGCAAGTGTGAATCAGAACCTATTTCGACAACACATTGTTCATTATTTGTGTTCTGCACTCAATCATCCAGCAATTTTCATGCAGGACAATACCCCCTGTCACACAGCAAAATGGGTAAAGTAGTTCCTTGAAACAGTAAATCTGTAGGGAATTCCAGCAATAGGAGTTCATTTTCCTCACTAGCGCCATCAATGGATTAATTATGCATTACTTTATGACTATTCAAATCAATGGCTTGACTGTGTAATGCAGGACAGGACAGCTCCTCTAACGAGATGCTCATCATTACCATTCTTCCTCTGACCAGAGAATTCACCTCTATTAATTCATAAATCTTTAACACAGTATATGGAAATCTGTTTTGCAAACTGGAAAACCTTTCTAATTTAAAAAGACAAAGGATCAAATTTTAGCAATATACCTATCATTAACTGAGAAGCCTTGAGTACATTTCACTACAAGTAGTTGTGCTTTCTGTTTCATATCAGCATATTAGAAGACATTTGGCAAAAAAATACTAAGATTTGGAATGAAAGACAACTAATTACATTACAGTGTAAATAGTACTTTATCATGTAGATGTTTCTTTTTTCTAAAACATTAGTAATCCCTGGTTCTATGTCATCATTAAACTATAAATCTGGTGTCGCTGCTGGCTTACATATAATTAGATGTAGTGATGGAGTGCAAATAGGTATTATCACTTGTGCATGGCCCATAGCAACACTGGTGACACATTCCTGCTGATTTCAATATAGAATTAGATGCTTGAATGGATTCAGATTTGGACGTTAAATCAAAGTAACAGCTTAAGATTTGGCTTCATACACTTGTATTACAAGAGAACAGAGAACGGAACTAATTAGTCACTTTCAGGAAATTGGCTCCAGTTTAGTTTTTTCCGTTTTTGAATCCTGATTTTGTATTTTTATATCCTTAAATATGATTTTAGAAATATAGGTGAGATTTTTAAAATTATGACATGTTAAATTAAATAATTACTACCGTATATACTCGTGTATAAGCCGAGTTTTTCAGCACAAAAAATGTGCTGAAAAGTCCCCCCTCGGCTTATACACGAGTATATACGGTAATAATAAAAAAATATATATATATACCCGGCTGTATACAGCCCCCCCCGTGGTATACCGGGCCCCCCCTGTGGCAACCTGTAAAGGAAGCGATGATTATACTTATCGGGTCGCTGTCGCCAACGCCGCCGCTCTGTCACCGTCCGTCACCGCGCTGCTCCTGGTCTTCATGCTTCCTTCACCGTCGCACAGGAAATGACGTCATTTTCTGTGCGCCGGTGAAGGAAGCATGAAGACGGGAAGGAGCGCGGTGACGGACGGTGACAGAGCGGCGGCGGCGGCGACAGCTACCCGATAAGTATAATCATCGCTTCCTTTACAGGTTGCCACAGGGGGGGCCCGGTATACCACGGGGGGGGGCTGTATACAGCCGGGTACCGCTGTATACAGCGGGAGCTGCTGTATACAGCGGGGGCTGCTGTATACCCCTCTGGGGCTGCTAAATACCCCTCTGGGGCTGCTGTATACCCCTCTGGGGCTGCTGTATACCCCTCTGGGGCTGCTGTATACAGCTCTGGGGCTGCTGTATACCCCTCTGGGGCTGCTATATACCCCTCTGGGGCTGCTATATACCCCTCTGGGGCTGCTATATACCCCTCTGGGGCTGCTGTATACCCCTCTGGGGCTGCTATATACCCCTCTGGGGCTGCTGTATACCCCTCTGGGGCTGCTGTATACCCCTCTGGGGCTGCTATATACAGCTCTGGGGCTGCTGTATACAGCTCTGGGGCTGCTGTATACCCCTCTGGGGCTGCTATATACCCCTCTGGGGCTGCTATATACCCCTCTGGGGCTGCTGTATACCCCTCTGGGGCTGCTGTATACCCCTCTGGGGCTGCTATATACCCCTCTGGGGCTGCTATATACTCTCTGGGGCTGCTATATACCCCTCTGGGGCTGCTGTATACCCCTCTGGGGCTGCTGTATACAGCTCTGGGGCTGCTGTATACCCCTCTGGGGCTGCTATATACCCCTCTGGGGCTGCTATATACCCCTCTGGGGCTGCTGTATACCCCTCTGGGGCTGCTGTATACCCCTCTGGGGCTGCTATATACCCCTCTGGGGCTGCTATATACCTCTCTGGGGCTGCTGTATACCCCTCTGGGGCTGCTGTATACAGCTCTGGGGCTGCTGTATAGAGCTCTGGGGCTGCTGTATACCTCTCTGGGGCTGCTATATACCCCTCTGGGGCTGCTGTATACCCCTCTGGGGCTGCTGCATACAGCTCTGGGGCTGCTGTATACAGCTCTGGGGCTGCTGTATACCCCTCTGGGGCTGCTGTATACCCCTCTGGGGCTGCTGTATACCCCTATGGGGCTGCTGTATACAGCTCTGGGGCTGCTGTATACAGCTCTAGGGCTGCTGTATACCCCTCTGGGGCTGCTATATACCCCTCTGGGGCTGCTGTATACCCCTCTGGGGCTGCTATATACCCCTCTGGGGCTGCTATATACCCTCTGGCTGCATGTATACCCCTCTGCTGCTGTATACAGCTCTGGACTGCTGTATACAGCTCTGGGGCTGCTATTTACCACTCTGGGCTGCTATATACCCCTCTGGGGCTGCTATTATACCCCTCTGGGGCTGCTATATACACCTCTGGGGCTGCTGTATACCCCTCTGGGGCTGCTGTATAACTCTGGGGTGCTGTATACCTCTGGGCTACTGTATACTACCACTGGGGAGGCTGCTGTATATACCACTGGGGAGGCTTTATCTGTATGTATACTACCACTGGGGAGGCTGCTGTATACTACCACACTGCTGGGGGCTGTATACCTGTGCTGGGGTCCACCCTCGGCTTATACACGAGTCAATAGGTTTTCCCAGGTTTTGGGGGCAAAAGTAGGGGGGTCGGCTTATACACGGGTCGGCTTATACACGAGTATATACGGTAATCAACCTGCAAAGTCTTTTGAATTCTGTATTCAAGGGGCGTTGGCAAAAGGTATAACTAGTACCTTCATTTTGGTTAAAACAAAAAAAAAGATTTAAAGGGAACCTGACAGGTCCCCCATGCTCTCCAAATCATCAACAATGTTATATTCTTTTATAAACACCCTGTCTAAGGCTACTTTCACATAATGATTTTTTCCCTGTCCATGGGATCCTACTTTTTGTAGGATCCCACGGACAGGAAAGGAAAGCATCGGAGGTGATCTCCAGATGCTTTTTCTGTGTCCGGAAAAGCTGAATCCAGCAAAGGGTGAGTATATCATTATTTATTATTATTATTTATTTTGATAGCGCCATTAAATTCCATGGTGTTACATTATGTATAGACAATCAAGTCACTCAGGTGCTGGAGGGGAGAGGACCCTGTCCGTTAGGGCTCAAAGTCTAAGAGTATAGAGGCTTATTTTAGAGCACCACTTCGGTGCTGAAAAAAATAATGGAGTGGAGCATTAAACATCTGTTTATGTGTCAGACAGTATAAAGAGACCATTAGGCAGAGTGTTTAGAAAGGAATATACAAATGCTGGTGGGTTGGAGGGCATGGAAGACCTGTCAGGTTCCCTTTAACTTCAGCATGACAAATCAAATCTGACACTGAGCAATAAACAGTCCATTCTTACATAATATGCATATATCTACAAAAAGTAGCTAAACGATTATTTTTCCCATTGGTAAATAATGTGAGCCACCACAATCTAATTCATCTAGTAGTTTTAATGCATTTGTTACATTTAGTTAATTTCAGTAGAAATAAATAAAACAATATATGATTTCATAATTTTACTTCTAAAGTTATTCCTATTACAAAGTTCTTAGCATCAGTATTTTCCTCTACTAGCGCAACTGTAGTTTTATGAGTGCAAAAGGCCACATTTCAGTAAGTTCATGTTCCCATTTAGCAAAAATGCAGCTTTTTTTCCACTGTATTTATTTTTCAGGTGTTTGGACTACAATATACAACAGCAATTTGCTCTGATTATTGTGTTTATGTTGTGTTATTATAAGTCTTCCTTTTTTATGCGATTTAGAGCAGATTCAATGCAATGTCTTAGAAAGTATTTTTAAAGGGAATTTGTCAGATGATTTTCTAGTACAAAACAAATAGTATCCTTGAATAGGGCTTGGGCAACTCTTTCAGGGTCAGTAACTTTGATTGCTCTACCTTCTACTGTTATCCTTCTGTAAGCTCCAGATAATTCAGTGTCACACGTTGGCTAGTCAAGCATACGTAAATCCGAATGCTCCCCATACTCATAATCTCTCTCTCATGCTGACATCAATAATCATAAAAATCTTCATTGTCATTTACTAACACTGCTGAGAGATGGATATGGGGAGGAATGCATAATCAGTTTGAATTTACATATGTTTGACTAGACAGCATGTGGCACTGATTTCTCCAGGGCTTACAGCAAGATATGCAGATCAATAAAAGTTACTGGTACTGAAAGGGCTGCCAAACCCTATTCCAGGATACCATTAGTAGTGTACTAGAAAATCAAGTGATAGATTCTCTTTAAGTGAAAAACTGCTTAAACCTGCACTTAAAATGCAACTTTGTATATTTAATGCATTATTTCAAACTCCCCATGGAAGCCTATCATGAAAAACTGAACAGTTTAAGTTTTTAACCCCTTTACCACAAAGCCATTTTTCTCCTTAATGACAAGGCCAAATTTTTCCATTCTGACTAGTGTCACTTTATAAAGGTATCCCGGCTCCCGGTGTGCCTAAATAGTGAAACTTTGGAATCTAGGCCCCCCAAAAAATGTATCAAGATGTTTGGTGAGCACACTGAACCCCCAAGTGCTTCATATGTTCCAGCCATGAAAAAGAAAAAAATATTTTTTTTCCACAAAAATGTTCTTTTAACCTTAATTCTTTCATTTTCTCAATGGCAACAGGAGAAAATAATCTAAATTGTTTGTTGAGCAGTTCCTCCTGAGTACAATGATGCCCCATATGTGGTAGAAAATCACTGTTTGGGTGCACAGCAGGGCTTAGAAGGGAAGGAGCATCATTTGACTTTTTTACTAGAAAATTGGCTGGAATAGTTAGCAGACCCTATGTTGCAGTTGGAGAACCCCTGATATGCCTAAACAGTGGGATCTTGTCACATGTGCTCCCATTTTTACAAGCACAACAGAAAAAAATGGACCCCAAAATTTGTTAATCAATTTGATCTGAGTATGCTGGAACCCCATATGTTGGGGAAAACCACTGTTTGGGTGCACGGTAAGACTCGCATGGGAAGGAGTGTCATTTGACTTTTTGAACGGAAAATAAGCTCGAGTCGTCAGGGGACTCCATGTCGCAGTTGGAGAACAGCTGATTTGCCTAAACCATGGAACTTCCCCACAAGTAACCCCATTTTGGCAACTAGACCCCCCAAGAAATGTATCTAGATTGTTGGTGAGCACCTTGAACCATCGGGTGCTTCACAGAATTTTATATCACGAAAATAATTTCAAAAATTACCACAAAAATGTTGCTTTAACCCCTAAACTCTCATTATCACAAGGGTAACAAAAAAAATGCACCATGAAATTTGTTTTGCAATTACTTCTGAAAAAAAAAAACACCATATGTGGTCAAAAATTACTTTTGAGGCATAGTACAAAGTGAAGAAGCCAAGCACCGCCACACTGGAGTTCAATTTAGTTGGAATGGTTTGTGTGTGCCATGCCAAATTGGCAAAGCACGTTAGGTGTGTAAACAGTAGGATCCCCCACAAGTGACCTCATTTCAGAAACTAGACCCCTTAAGCATTTTATCTAGATGTTTATTGAGCACCTTGAATCCTAAGGTGCTTCAAAGAATTTTATAACCTTGAGCTTATTTTTGTACAATCAACGGTGATCCAAAGATGCTAAGCAGGCTGCTTCGGTAGCAATGTAGAGTTAAAGGGCCAGATATGTAAGAATTGAGGTGGATGTAAGTTTTTTTTTATTATTTTTAAACAATTTAATGACATATGATTCACAAAATGAATCCACGGAAAGCTGAATCGTCTCTAATCTCTCTCTAGCCTCATCTCTATTCTTCACTAATTTGTCTTAGGGGCCAGCAGTGTCTCATGTATAACTAATTGCGCATTTTTCAAATTTGACATGACCTGCATATTTCAGGAAAAATGAGTTCTAATTCTATTGGTGTCAAATGTATTATTGCAGCAATTCCTGCTTACCCACTATACAAATTTGTGTATTGTGTAGAGATCTACACCATACACAAATTTATATGGTGAATAGTAGTGATGGGCGAATCCTTCAATACTCGGAATCGCTAGACTCTAACGAGTCCGACTCGGAAACTTGCTATTCGTTGCGAGTCTTGCGAGTCCAATGTTAATGAATGGGGAAGCGAGTATTTCAGCGATTCCTGTGCTGCTGGACCCTATAAGGGGTCTGGCAGCAGAGGAAAAAAATGCAATTCCCCATTTTCTTCTTTAAAAGCCAGCGCAAAAAGACGCCGGCTTTTAAAGAATATTAAAAAAAATTACTATGTAGAGGGATGTAGCAGATCTGACACCGCGTTTGGGACTACGTCGGACAGAAGAGGTTTTTTTTATTAAAGATGGAGTCCCTAATGTGTTTTTTTGTAATTACCAATAAAAAAATTTCTCTGTGTTTGTTTTTTTAAACAATTTAATAGAAATTCATGGCGGTCATATCTACTATTGGCGTGACCGCCATAAATTTCGGGCTTAGGGCCAGCTGATAACACAAAGCTGGCACTAACCCCTTTATTACCCAGTGAGGTAAAGTGCGTGCTATCACTTCGCAGAGAAGCAACGCACTGTCCCTACAAAAAATTAAATATTAGCTCAGCTAAGCCTCTGATTTTAGCTCTGAGGAAGGTTGAGTGACTAAGCTAAGCTCTGAGGTCGGTGCTGTATGCACTGCAAGGCTGATCCTGCCTGTCTCCCTGCCTTCAGTGCTGTACACAGCACTCCTCCGTCCTGTTAGCTCTCACAAGAGCTGTTTGGGTTATATGTGAGGAATCTTGAGGTGATTTTCCTACACTCACTGACAATCCCTATCTCTGATCTGCTCAAAGTCTCCCTACTCGCCCTGCAATAGCTCAGATCATCACAGGAATGTGTCCAAAATGGTGGGGGCAAGCCTTATATACAGCCTTGCCTGTCATACATGACATAGGCATCACGATGGCATGCGTTTTTTAACATGGGCCCCTATGGAAAACGCATGCAAAAACGCATGGTACATTAGTACCTTTTAGTGCCATCCAACAAAGCATGCGTTTTCCATAAGGGCCCATGTTAAAAAAAACGCATGCTTTTTTTTAACTTGAGCTCCTATTGAAAACGCATGCGTTTTTTGATGGTACTAATGTACCATGCGTTTTTGCATGCGTTTTCCATAGGGGCCCATGTTAAAAAACGCATGCGTTTTTGGAAATGCACCAAAAACGCATGGTACTGTCAAACATGCGTTTTTGCTATTAGGGCATGTGTTTTTTAACATGGGGGCCTATGGGTGTGTTTTTACATGTGTTTTTGAAAACGCAGGTCTCCAAAAACGCTTGTAAAAAACGCAAGTGTGACCCTAGCCTCAAACAGCGTGTTTCTATGGGGCTGTGTTGCCTGACAGCGCATAGTATTAACACTATGCGCTGCGGGGAAACGTTTTAAGTATTTAACGCTTGCGTCAAACGTGGGTCACCCTCCAAGTGTGACCCTAGCCTTAAAGATTCATTCCGTTCAACAAAAATGTTGCTCTTGCAACATTTTAATTTTCACAACAGTAACGAGGAAAAAATTGACCATAAATTTTGTTGTGCAATTTCTCCTAAGTACGATGATACTCAAAATGTGATCAGAAACTACTGTTTGGGCACACAACAGGACATGGAAGGAAAGGAGTGTTATTTGAATTTTGGAGTGCCAATTTAGCTGGACTAATCAGTAAATGCCATGTTGCATTTGATGAGCCCCTGACATGCCAAAAGAGTAGTGACCACATTTTGAAAATCGCACACCTTCAAAGAATTCACATAGGGGTGCAGAAAGCAGAGTGATTTATGGAGTTGTATATCATTCAGCTGTGAAAATTAAGAATTTTTCTCAATAAAAATGATGTTTTAGCCCACACATTTTTCCTTTTAACGAGAGTAGCTAGATAAACTGGAGCCCAGAATTTGAGAATTTGTTGTGCAATTTATCCTGAATGATGATGATATGATGAAATTCCATTTATAGTCCAAACTAATCTTTGGTTAGACAAAAATGCTTGGAAGAAAAGGAATGCTACTTCAATTTTTAGAGTGTCATTTTGGCTGGAATAGATTGCAGACACCATGTCACCTTTGATGAGCCCTTGACATGCCAAAACTGTAGAATTCATCTGATAGAGTTCATCTAGGACTGTAGTAAGCAATTGTAACCATCAGGTGACTCACGGGCTGTGAAAATAAACAAAATGCAATTTATATACCCTAAATTGTTGCTTTGGACCCAAATATTTTATTTTCAAAAAAGGATAATAAGAGGAAATCGACAGTAAAATTTGTCACATAGTTTCTCCTTGGTTCACTAATGCCCTATATGTGTTTGACAACTGCTTTTGAGGCAAAGTGCAGGCTAAGACGGTAAGGAGTGACGCACCCCAGGGCCAGGGTATTCGGATCTCGGGTGTAGCTTTAAGGGACTGTCACTGGTGGCCGGTGCCTGGAACCGTGGCCCTGGTGGTCCGAAAAAGGGGTTTAGTAAAAATAGAATAATAAAAGTTTTTTTTAACATGACAACACCTGCAGTATCTGATGATGGCACCAGTACTGCCAGCAGACCTCCAAGGAAGATGGGTAGGCAGCCGGATGATGTCGCTCTCTGCAGGCGGAGCAAAGTCCCCAGGCCAGTGAGGTAAAGAAATGGTTCACACAGGAACAGCTCTATAGGAGGTTATGACGTAGTCTATATTTGGTGCACGTTCATGGCGGAAAGAACGGGCAGGCACACATTGGGAGTAGTTTTCATACCTTTTACTGATGTTAAGCAGGTATAGTCCAATGTACACTCTGGGTAGTCGGGTAGCACTTCAGGATTTCCACACCAAGTAGGCCTCCTGGTCCATGTTTCCTTCCTGTTGAAACGCTGACGTGTATGACACTTAGTCTGGCCTCCGCTGTGTCTGTCACCCGTATTAACTGCACTGAGAACCCTTTAATGCATGCCGCCTTTCTCCTCTCTTCGGTTCCTAGCTTTCAAGTTGAACGTGCTGTGGGTGTCCGGGGAGACAGGAGTCTCCTCGCTATACCGGTATTTTCTGCTGGGCTAAATTACCCTCGGCAGACACGGACTCCGGTATCCGGGTACTTTGTCGGTGAGCCGGTATGGCTCCTCTGCCCCCTGTTTATCTGCTTTTCACCTTGCGTTCATCCCATACTCCCGGGACCCTCACACTGGTTCAGACTGTTCTCTGGTGCGGGCCTAGCACAGCTCCATTCACCAGGTTCTTCACAGTGCTGCCCGCACTGCACAGACTCTCTGACCCTCTCCTCCGCTGACTAACTGTCTGGTTGTCTGGCTATCTGACTAGCTCCACCCCCTGCACCTGTATTAATAGGGGACCTCAACTGACATCAGTAGTTGACCTGAAGGCAGCTGTTAGAGCTCCCCCTACAGGGTGGCAGGTGTTGTATATGTGAGGTGTACCCAATGTGGAAATCCCTACATGCACGAGGGTTCCTGTGGCCACCTGTATCGCAGGGTGCCACAGGAGCACCTTATTGAAGCTCAAATTTTGCTGGAATGTTTTGAGATGCCATGTCATTAACAGAGACCCTGACATGCAGACCACCTATAAATGACAATTTTTCCAAACTCCATCCCTCAATGAATTCATCTAAGAGTTCAGTGAGACACAGGTGTGCCTCCAAATTTTATTTAATCAAGCCTATGAAGAAAGAATAATTATTTTTGTTTCACTAAAATGTTGTTTAAGTGCCAAGTTTTTAATTTTTATAAGAGCTAATATAAAAATGGACCACACCATTTGATATGGAATTTCTCCTGAGTGTGCCAATACCCTACGTGTAACTAGAATCTATTTTAGAAGCACATTGCAAGGCTTTGAAGCGAAAGAGCACCATACTGGAGTTCAGATTTTGCTGGAATAGTTGTGGGTGCCTGGTCATATTGGCAAAGCCTCTATAGTATCATAAGAGCACAAATCCTAAGAACCACACTTTGCAAATTGCACACGTTAATAAATTGATTTGGGGTGCAGTGAGCACATTGACACCACAGGTGTGTAAAAAAAATTATACTATAGGGTCATGAAGAAAAAGTAAATATATGTTTCCAGTAAAATGTTGTTTTAACCACAGATCTCAAATTTTGAGAAGGGAAAAGATTTAAAACATTCCCATAAAGTGTTATACATTTTCTCCTGAACGCAGCAATACTGTATAGTTCTGTTTGGTCACACAGTAGGCCTTGAGAAAAGTGCTATTTGACAAAATCTGCATGTCTATCCTGAAGCCAGCAAGTCAGAGTTCAGAAGTGCTGTACCAAAGTGTGTTTTCTCCATGCAGATTTGGTGCAGATTTTGGGGTAGAAAAAAGAAATCTGAACCACATCTGCAAGGGAAAAAAAAGCATTTTAAGGACAGCACTTCTACCCTGTTGTAGACTTTGCTGGCCTCAGGATAGACGTGCATATTTTGATGCAGATTCTCAAAATCTGCATAAAAAAGCATCAAACAATGCACCATGGGCACAGGGACTAAGAGGGTCCAGGGAGAGCCATAGTTGTGGTGAAAGGGCACGAGGATTCTTCTTGCCACCTGGTTACTTCCACACAGATGTCTAGTGAAGGGGTGGCCAACTACAGTCCTCAAGTTGTTAAAGCAGTGCAGGTTTTTAGGATTTCCATAGCACAGGTGATAATTTCATCAACCACAGAGGTGATGATTCCAGCACCTTCTGCAATGCTAAGGAAACCAAACACACATGTATGACTATACACAGCACATATAAGGAAAGTCCCAAAGGGATCAGCAGACTCCATTAAAAGTGCAAAATCCATTAAGGGCAGAGTCCATTAAGGGCTTTGAGGTGTAGCCTGGAGAGGTGCAACTGGTCCAAAACTTGAATAGGAGAAAAATAAAATTTACAATAAAACTTGCCTCGCTCTTCAAAAAACTTAAAAACAACTGAAAACACTCCTTGTCCTAATGAAATGCCAACGAAGGGACTTGTGAATGACCTAACAACATGCTTTTTTTTAGAGAAGATTATTGTTTGCACAATGTTGTTGTCTAGCTCCTCATGAACCTGTCCATGGGGTGGGCTGCAGAAGGCAGTTGACTTACACTACCGTTCAAACGTTTGGGGTCACCCAGACAATTTTTTGGCTACTCCATTACAGATAGAATACCAGCTGCCTTCTTCTTCCCTAAGTAGTTCATGCATAATTTGGAGGTGTGCTTTGGGTCATTGTCCTGTTGGAGGATGAAATTGGCTCCAATCAAGCGCTGTCCACAGGGTATGGCATGACACAAAATGGAGTGATAGCCTTCCTTATTCAAAATCCCTTTTACCTTGTACAAATCTCCCACTTTACAAGCACCAAAGCAACCCCAGACAATCACATTACCTCCACCATGCTTGATAGATGGTCTCAGGCACTCTGCCAGCATATTGTCTGTTGTTCTGTGTCTCACAAATGTTCTATTATGTGATCCAAACACCTCAAACTTTGATTCGTCTGTCCATAAAACTTTTTTCCAATCTTCCTCTGTCCAATGTCTCTGTTTTTTTGCCCATATTAATCTTTTCCTTTTATTAGCCAGTCTCAGATATGGCTTTGTCTTTGCCATTCTTCCCTGAAGGCCAGCATCCCGACGTCGCCTCTTTACTGAAGATGTTGACACTTGCATTTTGTGGGTACTATTTAATGAAGCTGCCAATTGAGGAGCTGTGAGGCATCTATTTCTCAAAACTAGAGACTCTAATGTACTTGTCTTGTTGCTCAGTTGTGCAGCGGGGCCTCCCACTTCTCTTTCTATTCTGGTTAGAGCCTGTTTGTGCTTTACTCTGAAGGGAGTAGTATACACCATTGTAAGGAATCCTCAGTTTCTTGGCAATTTCTCGCATGGAATAGCCTTCATTTCTAAGAACACAAATAGACTGGTGAGTTTCACATGAAAGTTCTCTTTTCCTGGCCATTTTGAGAGTTTCATAGAACAAACAAATGTAAGCTCCAGATTCTCAACTAGCTCAAAGGAAGGTCAATTTTATAGCTTTTCTAATCGGCCAAACCATTTTCAGCTGTGCTAAGGGTTTTCTATGGTTTTCTAATCATCCATTCATTAAAAATAAAATGTGCTTTTCTTTCAAAAATAAGGAAATTTTTAAATGACCCCAAACTTTTGAATGGTACATTACGAATCCCATTTCCACACAACAGATGAAACCTGAGCTTGCGATTGGGTGGAGTGATTATTTAAGCTTGATATATTTGAAGGAAAAATAATAAAACTAAGTACATTTATTTAGCTCACTACCACTTCATCTGGAATCTTGAATAAAGCTAGTGGGCAGCAATGCAAGGACAAGTTCAATATTAATGATGCATATAACACACTTGTGCACATGCCAATAATCTGTATTGTAAATGTATGGAATGAAATAAAATAAAGTGATTGCACATTGTTAAAACCAATATCCATAGTAGGGTGTTTCATGACTGTGAACAACAATGGAAAGGATTGTGGTCAGAGATTATAGGAGCACCAGGCATATGGGAACAAGGGAATAGTACTACTTGTTGGAAACAAACCTCCTTTATTCAGTAAGACACCAAGACGCGTTTCCACAGCGATCCGCTGTCTTCCTCAGTTGGATTTACCTTTCCATTGTTGTTAAAATAATCCCTATGTGGGTGTTGTGGCTGGAGCTGCTGGCGTTGGTGAATTCCCCTGCAAAGTAAAGGACCTACTGTGACGTCAGACCAACACGTGGTCACGTGATCGGACTGCCCACGTGACCGGGTTCAGGAAGAAGTCATCGGTGGGGTCCCAGAATAGCTGCTCCCAGGTGATATACCGAAGTTGTGCAGGGATTGCACAACCATTTCAGGTGAGCGGCACATCCTTACACATAATCCCCACTAGGCCACTGGGTACCTCTAATGTGCGCTCTCTGAATTATTTGTTTCATGACTGTGAGCAGACCTTTAAAACCATATATGTGAAGCACATAATGGCCATCTGCTACTTTTATATGAATTGCTATCACATAAGTGTAGAATGGATGGCCCCACATGCTGCTGACCCTCTGCAATAATAAAGATTTTCTCTTTAAAAAAAAAAACGATAATTAAAAAAAAAAAATACCATATATACTCGTGTATTAGCCGACCCGTGTATAAGCCGACCACCCTACTTTTGCCCCCAAAACCTGGGAAAACCTTGACTCGTGTATAAGCCGGATCCCAGCACAAGTATACAGCCCCCAGCAGTGTGGTATACAGCAGCCTCCCCAGTGGTAGTATACAGCAGCAGCCCCAGTGGTATATACAGCAGCAGCCCCAGTGGTAGTATACAGCAGCCCCAGAGGTACATACAGCAGCCCCAGTGGTAGTATACAGCAGCAGCCCCAGTGGTATATACAGCAGCAGCCAAGGTGGTAGTATACAGAAGCCCAAGAGGTATATACAGCAGCCCCAGTGGTAGTATACAGAAGCCCCAGAGGTATATACAGCAGCCCCAGTGGTAGTATACAGAAGCCCCAGAGGTATATACAGTAGCCCCAGTGGTAGTATACAGAGGCCCCAGAGGTATATACAGCAGCCCCAGTGGTAGTATACAGCAGCCCCACAGGTATATACAGCAGCCCCAGTGGTAGTATACAGCAGCCGCAAAGGTAGTATACAGCAGCCCCAGAGGCATATACAGCAGCCCCAGTGGTAGTATACAGCAGCCCCAGAGGTATATACAGCAGCCCCAGTGGTAGTATACAGCAGCCCCAAAGGTAGTATACAGCAGCCCCAGAGGCATATACAGCAGCCCCAGTGGTAGTATACAGCAGCCCCAGAGGTATATACAGCAGCCCCAGTGGTAGTATACAGCGGCCCCAGAGGTATATACAGCAGCCCCAGTGGTAGTATACAGTCATGGCCAAAAGTATTGACACCCCTGCAATTCTGTCAGATAATACTCAGTTTCTTCCTGAAAATAATTGCAATCACAAATTCTTTGGTATTATTATCTTCTTTTAATTTGTCTTCAATGAAAAAAACACATAAAGATTTGTCCTAAAGCCAAATTCGATATAATTCTACACCAAACAAAAAAAAGGGGGTGGACAAAAGTATTGACACCCTTAGAAAAATCATGTGATGCTTCTCTAATTTGTGTAATTAACAGCACCTGTAACTTACCTGTGGCACCTAACAGGTGTTGGCAATAACTAAATCACACTTGCAGCCAGTTGACATGGATTAAAGTTGACTCAACCTCTGTCCTGTGTCCTTGTGTGTACCACATTGAGCATGGAGAAAAGAAAGAAGACCAAAGAACTGTCTAAGGACTTGAGAAACCAAATTGTGAGGAAGCATGAGCAATCTCAGGGCTACAAGTCCATCTCCAAAGACCTGAATGTACCTGTGTGTACCGTGCGCAGTGTCATCAAGAAGTTTAAAGCCCTTGGCACTGTGGTTAACTTTCCTAGATGTGGACGGAAAAGAAATATTGACGAGAGATTTCAACGCAAGATTGTGCGGATGGTGGATAAAGAAGCTCAACTAACATCCAAATAAGTTCAAGCTGCCCTGCAGTCCGAGGGTACAACAGTGTCAACCCGTACTATCCGACAGTGTCTGAATGAAAAGGAACTGTATAGTAGGAGACCCAGGAAGACCCCACTTCTTAGCCCGAGGCATAAAAAACCCAGGCTGGAGTTTGCCAAAACTTACCTGAAAAAGCCTAAAACGTTTTGGAAGAATGTTCTCTCTTTTTGGGCAAAGGCATCAACATAGAGTTTACAGGACAAAAAAAAGAGGCATTCAAAGAAAAGAACACGGTCCCTACAGTCAAATATGGTTCCCTGATGTTTTGGGGTTGCTTTGCTGCCTCTGGCACTGGACTGCTTGACCGTGTGCATGGCATTATGAAGTCTGAAGACTACCAATTTTGCAGCATAATGTAGGGCCCAGTGTGAGAAAGCTGGGTCTTCCTCAGAGGT
This sequence comes from Allobates femoralis, assembly GCA_033576535.1. NCBI lineage: Eukaryota > Metazoa > Chordata > Amphibia > Anura > Aromobatidae > Allobates > Allobates femoralis. Next base: position 217,247,428 of record JARQOC010000003.1, read on the forward strand.
CATGGGTCTTCCAGCAGGACAAAACACACTTCAAAAAGCACTAGAAAATGGTTTGAGAGAAAGCACTGGAGACTTCTAAGGTGGCCAGCAATGACTCCAGACCTGAATCCCATAGAACACCTGTGGAGAGATCTAAAAATGGCAGTTTGGAGAAGGCACCCTTCAAATATCAGGGACCTGGAGCAGTTTGCCAAAAAAGAATGGTCTACAATTCCAGCAGAGCATTGTAAGAAACTCACTGATGGTTACCGGAAGCGGTTGATCCCAGTTATTTTGGCTAAAGGTTGTGCAACCAAGTATAAGGCTGAGGGTGCCAGTACTTTTGTCCGGCCCATTTTTGGAGTTTTGTGTAAAATGATCAATGTTTTGCTTTTTGCTTCATTCTCTTTTGTGTTTTTCATTGAAGACAAATTAAATGAAGATAATAATACCAAAGAATTTGTGATTGCAATCATTTTCAGGAAGAAACTGAGTATTATCTGACAGAATTGCATTATATCTCAATGGGAAGTGAGGCACTATTCTCATTGGTCGCTGTCTGCTGGCGCCGACCAATGAGAATAGCGCCTCTCTTCCCATTGAGATATAATGGACGACTTTGAGTTTCAAATTTACCGCTGTAAGTGAGGCGCTATTCTCATTGGTCGGCGCCAGCACACAGCGACCAATGAGAATAGCGCCTCACTTCCCATTGAGATATAATGGACGACTTTAAATCTCAAATTTACCGCTGTAAGTGAGGCGCTATTCTCATTGGTCGGCGCCAGCACACAGCGACCAATGAGAATAGCGCCTCACTTCCCATTGAGATATAATGGACGACTTTGAGTTTCAAATTTACTCAAAGTCAAACTCAAAGTCCTCCATGTATCTCAATGGCCAGTGAGGCGCTTCTCTCATTGTACTCACAACAGTAGCAATATTAACCCCTTACATTCCGTTTTATCTGTAATTTCTATAACACAGTGTGTAGTTGTACTGCCACTGCAAAGTTAACCCCTTATATACCATTTCTGCCTTAACTCCATACTTTGTAGTCTCTATTATTACTGCCAGTAGGAACATTAACCCCTTATATTCCATTATTGTTGTTATTTCTATTACACAGTGTATAGTTGTAATGACACTGAGAAATTAACCCATTATATATCAGTTCAGCATTAACTGCATATTTGGTAGTGTTTATAACTACTGCCACTGGTACATTAACCCCATGAACACCATTTTGGATATAATTTACAGTGCTGAGTCTGTTGTCGGAGTGCCTTTGGGACATTAACTCCTTCAATAACATTTTTAATATCATTATAAGTTCCTACTCTGTTATAGTCCTGTTAGTCGGACATTAACTCTTTCTACACCTCCACTATATTGCTACCCTCACAGTTCTGCCTACATCGCCTACTTAGTCATATATCTGGTGTTTAAGTCTTTTATTTAAAACTCTTAAAAAAATTATATACAGATTCTAGACTCCCGATTCTTTAGAATCGGGCTCACAGCTAGTTGTATTATAGTTCATGTAAATTGCATTATATTGTCCAGAAATACAGCAGCATTAAATGAGTGAATATTTTGCAAAAAAAAAAAGAAAAACCAGTGCATAGATTCATACATCAACTATCTGCATTCCTATCTTAATGATATAGCAATTATTGTAGGTCACATCTGCAGAAGTTTATGCCTCATGTTTTATACAACATGATATTAACATATGAATGTACAGTTTATGCTAAAGTATTCCAATAAGAACCACACTCCTCTATCTAAAGTACTCTGCATATCTATTACATAATGTTCCATGAGTAACAACAGTCACCTGTAATAACAGACACAAGACAGGTTGCAACAATTAGAGATAGCTGCAGTTAGAAGAGTTAAATATAAGAAACCTCTTCACATAATAATATATGAAACATCAAGATGACTGCAAATATTATCTGTCCCCAGTCTGCAAACGTAGAAAAATGGTAGATAATGAAATATTTATGCATGCCCTTGAGCTGCACATGGCAAAATATTTGTAATTCTTTAGCTTTTTTGCCAGCCAAAGCCAGATTTACACATCAAAATGGACACAGATTGCCTGACTAAAACTCTACTGTCTGATATAGGCCTTTGAGGTTGTTGAGTTGAGGTCAGGAGTCCTGGGTTCACACTGAATATATGTGGCCATACTCAGACCATGAATGTCAAATATGTGTCACCTTCCTCATAGAGTTGAATTTAAGCTTCCAGTAATTAATATGTTAGTACTTGATTCTAATAGAGTAGCACCTTTAGGGTGAAAACACACTATCCTACTTACATGCGAGTCTCTCGGACAAGACTCTGATCAGTGACCCTGAACGGTCTCTCCCTCTCTGGACGGGAGTGTTAGCTGCTTGTGTTTTTGTGCAGCATCACACTACCGTCCAGAGAGGGAGAGACCATTCAGGGTCACTGATCCGAGTCTCGTCCGAGAGACTTGCATGTAATTAGGATAGTGTGTTTCCAGCCTTACTACTTTACTCATCTTAAGACCTAGTGCATAAAAAATTACTGTTGGTAGGACTAAGAGACCATCCACTTTTCAGACACTCCTGATTTATTATCTCCTTCACGACATGGCAATTTCCATTTTTGCATCTTTGTTTTTTCTTCTTCTTTTTCAGGAGTCATAACTTTTTTCCTTTTTTTTCAACCCACATAGGTGTATGAAGGCTTGTTTATTGTAGGATGAGTTGCACTTTTGAATGACATCATTCACTTTACCACATAGAACACTGGAAAATGGGGAAATATCCAAATGTTGAGAAACTGTGAAAAAAAAAATCCCATATTTATGACATTTGTTTTGCGAATTGTTTTTACAATGTACATTTTGTGGTAAAAGTGGCCCTACAATAATATTCTCATCAATGCAATTATGGTAATACCAGGCATATCCAGTTTTTTTTATTATTTAAGTGGTAAAAAAAAAGAAATAAAAAAAATCTTGGGATAGACATGATATTTTGATTGCTCATTGCAGTATTTTTTAGGGTAATACAACGATTTTTTGTTGTTTTTTAATTTTTTTTACAGTGCTTTCAGATCAGGTTCAATATTTTAGTTATTTGATAGAGCAAATTTTCTGAATATAGCAATACTACATAAATGTAATTTTTTTATTTTTTCATTATCTTTATTGTTAATGGGGCAAAAGGGGTGTGATTTGAAATGTGATTTTGTTCATATTTTTTTATTTAAATAACTTTTCACTGTTTTAATAATCCTAAGGAGCTTGAAGCTGCAATCATCTGATCACTTGTGCTATATGCAGCGATACCATAGTATTGATGCATATAGTGAAAATCACAGTCTTCTTTGAAGTCTAACCTCAGGCAGACCTTCTGCTTACATAGCAACCCATCTGCAACCACTGATAATGTCACAGGGGAATGCCGATGGACACCTTAAAGGGGGTACCCCATGCCAGCACATATTAAATCTACTGTCAGAGTTTAACAGCAGGATTTAACATGCACCACTTCACCTGAAACTGTTAGAAGCAGGTACTACTAAATGCACAAGCAGCTATTTGATGAATATGGCCAGGGTCACTCCGTCCAGGGGGGTCCATCAAAAAGATAGATTCTGGCAGCATTAAAACAGCATAACCATAAAGGAATGGTGCCTTAATGCTGCCAATAGAATCCTATGGGAGATGAACTCCCAAGCGCACTCAAACGCCGGTATGTTAGTGCCGGAGTTTGAAATCTCATGCTGTTTTCAAGCAGATCACGTGAGGCAAAAGCGTGCGTCATGTGGTCCGCTTGAAAATGGCATGATATTTCAAACTCTGGCACTAACATACCGGCGTTTGTATGCGCTTGGGAGTTCATCTCCCATAGGATTCTATTGGCAGCATTAAGGCAGCATTCTATTACGGTTATGCTGTGTTAATGCTGACAGAATCTATCTTTTGGATGGACCCCCCTGGGTTATGTGGGTTAATGCTGCCATAATCTATCTTTTTTTATTGACCCCCTGGACAAAATGGCAGCGCTAGTGTGACCCTGGCCTATGGGGCAGGATCACCCCCTGAGCCAGATCCATACACCTGCTTCCAACTTGCTCCTTTCATGTAATGTGGATGTCATAAAAGTTTAAAAGCATGTGTGTGACTCCAGAACACTCTTATCAAGACATCATTAGTCTTCATGAATCAGGACCTTAGGGCCACGTCACACACACAGATATATGTGCAGATATTGTTCACAGATCTCTGGTTGCAGTGAAATCATGGACAAATTGTTCCATTTTGTGGCTGTATACAAATGTGACAATTTGTCCATGACGTGGGCCTAAGAAAAACTTTAATATAAATGTTCTACTAATGTAACTTGTAGGATATTTTAGATTAACATTGTTAGTTCATTCACATATTGTTAATGATTTTGCATGAATTGTACTTTTAGTTTTACTTCATATATTGCTTGCAGATTGTTGTCATGCACTTAGAAATATCCTTATGCTGTTTATGTAAAGTATCTCGCTATGTCTTTTTCAAGACACTGACTTTTTAATTAATTGAACATTAAAGCTTTTCAACCACATCTTCTAGTGAAAGCATGTGAAAGCTTTGGAACCAAAAATTAATGAAAAACAGAAGACACAGCGACCAACCAACTGAACTTCTGGATCATTTAGAGAAACGGCCAAAAATGAGCTCTCCTAAAATATTACCAAAAAATGTTTATTACGGTAAGTAAAATTAAAGGAACATTGAAATGTGTTAAAACACAGTGTTTAATTTTTTTTTATATTATAGAAGATTTTCTGATATCAGTGGGAATTTAAAAAAAAAATCAGTAAAGAGGCTACTATGTAAATCCACAGTTCCACTGCAGATTGGGGGACTACATAGAGAAAGTGTTGTTGAAATGAAGCAATTCACTTAATTATCACTGCAAAAATCAACAAATAATTAGCAACTATATATCACTGAATACAAATTCTATTCAACCATCAAGATAGGCCAAGGTCACATTCGCGTTTTGACCCTGGCCTGCCGGAATCCGGTTTTAACTTAGAACTTTTTCCAGCGCCGCATAGCGTTACCGCAATGCGGTGCTGGAAAACGCAGTCCCTAGTTACCCGATGTTTACCTTAACGACCTGTCACACAGGCAGCGGCTTGGAGTGCGCTTTACAGCGCCGCACAGGAAACGCTGTCTGCAACGGTTTCCTGTGCGGCGCTGTAAAGCGCACTCCGAGCCTCTGCCTGTGTGACAGGTCGTTAAGGTAAACATCGGGTAACTAGGGACTGCGTTTTCCAGCACCGCATAGCAGTAACGCTATGCGGCGCTGGAAAAAGTTCTAAGTTAAAACCGGATTCCGGCAGGCCAGGGTCAAAACGCAAATGTGACCCTGGCCAAAGTCATACTGCTTAAGGCCACAAAAGCATTAGATTAAAGCTGTATGACATCCACCAATATTGGCATGATTGGCCCCAAGTTTAATGTACACACGGGTACCTAACTTATATTTGACAGATGATATTGGGTGAGATAAGCAGATATTTTTAGATCTGGTAACCTTTGATAATTCAAGTATGTTAGTACAGCTTGGCCACACTTGCTATGACTATGAGCATCATATCGCATTACCCAGCATGGCCATCCACTCTCCAGACAGAAGCATGAAAGCTGCATGTAATAATAATAATAATAATAATAATAATAATAATAATAAATCTTTATTTATATAGTGCCAACATATTCTGCAGCACTTTACAATACAAACAGTCATAGGTAACAATGAAAAATATACAATACAGTAATTAAAGTAGGGAATCAATATAAAAAAAAATCCAATACACTAACCAGAGAATTAATGTAAAAAAGTACAATAAATAAAGAAGGGAAAGAATGTAAAAAATACAGTACATTAATAAGATACAAAACAATAAGCTTAGAATCAGTTTAAAAAGTACAATACAATAATTAAAGCAAAAATAAAGGTGACCCTGCTCAAAAGAGCTTACAATCTACAGCGAGATAGGGGTTACACAAAGTACAGGGGCTTATTACATTGATGGTCCAGGTGTCTTAAGGAAGTGGGAGATAGAAATAAAGTTACATGAATGGTCATCAGACAATCTGTGTAGAGCTTTTGGGTTTGGTGGAGTTTGAAGGAGAATTATGACCAGAGAGATAGTGAATGTGCTATATACAGTACAAAGGACTTCTAGGGAGTATGATAGGCTGCCTTTAAAAGATGTGTTTTTAGGGAGCATCTAAAGCTTTACAAGTTGTGGATTGTCCTGATTTCTTGGGGTACAACATTGCAGAGAATTGGTGCAGCTCGGGAGAAGTCTTGGAGCTGGGAGTGGGAGGATCGGATTAGTGCAGATGTTTGTCGAAGTTCATTTGTAGAATGTAGAGAGCAGGTAGGGTGATATACAGAGATGAGGGAGGAGATGTAGGGAGGTGCTGCACTGTGAACAGTTTTGTGGGTGAGAACAAGCAATTTGAAATGGATCCTGTAGTGTATAGGCAGCCAGTGCAATGACTGGCACAGAGCGGAGTCATCTGAGTAACGATTGGCCAGATGGTGATCCTGGCTGCTGCATTAAGAATGGACTGGAGAGGGGAAAGTTTAGAGAGAGGGAGGCTGATTAGTAGAGAATTGCAGTAGTCAAGGTGGGAATGGATTAGTGCCATGGTGAGGGTTTTAGTTGTTTCCAGGTGATACATACCATGCTCCTATCCAGAGAGTGGATGTCCTTGCAGGGTGATGCAATGAGAGGCTCGAGCGAGCTACATGCAAGTGTGAGTTCAGGCTAACTTGTATTTTATGCACAATTAAGAATAATATAGCATCTGGATAACCCATGAAATATTATTAATAACTTGAGCAAAATGGGTAGCTCTAGCATTTGTTAAAATCACATTTTTCAGCTTCACCGATTTTTCACAAAAAAATCAATATGAGATGATCAATTCTCTGCAAATCAGACATACTTTAAGGCCCCTTTCACATCTCTGCGTTTGCTGCGTTTTGCTGCGTTTTGCTTCATTTGCGTTTTTTTCGCATTTTTACCGCAAAAAAACGCATGAAAACGCATGCGTTTTTGTCCCCAATGATTTTAATGGGAACGCATAAAAAACGCATGCAAAAACGCATGTCAAAACGCATGTGCGTTTGCAAAAACGCAAAACGCATGCGTTTTTGCAAACGCAGCCCAAAACGTTGTTTGCCACGTTTTGAGCTGCGTTTGCAAAAACGCATGCGTTTTGCGTTTTCCCAAACGCACATGCGTTTTGACATGCGTTTTTGCATGCGTTTTTCATGCGTTCCCATTAAAATCAATGGGGGGAAAAACGCATGCGTTTTGATGCGTTTTTGCGGTAAAAACGCATAAAAAACGCAAATGAAGCAAAACGCAGCAAACGCACAGATGTGAAAGGGGCCTAAGATTAGTGTGAGGATTTTTTTTAACCAACTGATGCTGTTTTACAATTTCAGAAAAATGCCGGCAAAAGGGTGCCATTTTGCTGCAAATGAGTGGAAGGCAATTACAAAAAAATCTTCATTTTAGTAAATACAGATTTTTGTAAAATTCAAATAGAATTTAATTTAATAAATGCATTCACTCATCTCTACTAAACACATATATCTATGGATAAATGGAACAAAACTAATCTGCTGCACTGATATGTTGTCATATACACAATATTTGAACAGTACGGTCAGTGTTTTATGGCTTTAACTCTCTAGCACTGCAGCTTAGCTGTGAGTTGTGACATCCCCCTCAGTATCTAGATTCACAACAAAATTGCTGCTGCAATCAATCTTTTTGACTTTTATGCAGGCTTCCTTTTAATTTGCTGCGCTAAAGTATTTTCTGATAGCAACAGGCTATTATGGGAACTCTTCCATGACTGTCCAGGGCTGCCACTAGAAATTTTGGGGCCCCTTACTAGCAAAATTTTGGGGCCCCCTGAGACACCACCCCAACTCCGCCTCCACCCACACTCCGCCTCCATCCAGGTTCCGCCTCCACCAACGCTCTGCCTCCACCCATCAAACCTTCCATAGTTTCACCACCCACTATGGGAAAAACTCCCTTTCTGCACCACGTCCTCGCCAATCACTCATTAATCTCTTTCTATACATTGTTCTTTATCAGAGCTGCGGAGGGATGTGAACAATAAATGCCACATGAGGCAGAATAATACTGGTGCTGTTATTCATCACCTTGAACAGGGGTGGGGAACCTTTTTGCTGCTGGAGGGACATTTGGAAATTACTACTGTCATTTAGGGGCCTCACATCACCATGAAAATTACCAGCTACATTAAATTAATTACCTCACCTAATTTGCTGGCTGCAGCTGCTTCTCTGTGTTCTGCGATGTTCGGTGGTATCTGATCTTCCAGGTTTGCGTTGGTCTGGAGCGCAGTCGACTCTGTGACAATAAGTTTTGTAAATCAAATACATGACATAGGAAGTTGTTATATATACAATATACAGGACAAAGAGTATATACAGCACTGCAGAGGGCTAGGGGACACAGACTGGGGGTGAGCTGAGCTCTGCAGGAGCCACAGAGATGTATGGTCTCTCCTAGGGCCCCCACCCATTGAGGGGATGAAGTGAGCTCTGGAGCCAGGGGTCACATGCTTCCAGAAAACGGCAGCGAATCTCGATTACTTATTATTATCAGAGACTCTGGAGAAGAATGCTACCGGCAAAGGCAGCCGAGACTATAAGAGCGGGAGCGGCATCCGCTGGGGTTACCACTGGTACACACACCTCGTACGCACGTGGCTCCACTCCGTACACCTTGTACGCACGCAGCTCAGCTCCGTACACACTCGGCTCCACTCCGTACACCTCGTACACACACGGCTCTGCTCCGTACATCTCATACACACTCGGCTCCACTCCGTACACCTCATACGCACGTGGCTCAGCTCTGTACACCTCGTACACACTCGGCTCAGCTCCGTACACCTCGTACGCACGCAGCTCAGCTCCGTACACACGCGGCTCTGCTCCGTACACCTCGTACGCACGTGGCTCCACTCCGTATACCTCGTACACACTCGACTCTGCTCCGTATACCTCGTACACACTCGACTCTGCTCTGTACACCTCGTACACACACGGCTCTGCTCTGTACACCTCGTACACACACGGCTCTGCTCTGTACACCTCGTACACACACGGCTCTGCTCTGTACACCTCGTACACACTCGACTCTGCTCCGTACACCTCGTACACACTCGACTCTGCTCCGTACACCTCGTACACACGCGGCTCTGCTCCGTACACCTCGTACACACGCGGCTCTGCTCCGTACACCTCGTACACACGCGGCTCTGCTCTGTAAACCTTGTACACACTCGACTCTGCTCCGTACACCTTGTACACACTCGACTCTGCTCCGTACACGTCGTACACACGCGACTCTGCTCCGTACACATCGTACACACTCGACTCTGCTCCGTACACCTCGTACACACTCGACTCTGCTCCGTACACCTTGTACACACTCGGCTCTGCGCTGTACACCTCGTACATAAGTGGCTCTGATCTGTACACCTCGTACACGTTGTTCCACTCCGTACACCTTGTACGCACGCAGCTCAGCTCCGTACACCTCATACGCACACGGCTTCGCTCCACACACATCATGCATACATGGCTCCTCTCCGTACACCTCGTACACATTCGGCTCTGCTACATCCACATTGTAAATCCATCCTGACCACAGATACACTTTACCTCATCCAGCACCATGACAACTGAGGAGCTGATCATGTGACCCCGACTCCTCCCCTCCAAGTGACGTCATCACAGGTCCTGTAAGAACAGAGCAGCTATGTAGCATACTGCTCTGCAGGTGGAGAACAATGGGGGGGATCCCGACCTTGGGCACTGCAGCAGGCACCCCCAAACCCCCCCTCCCCCCCAAACTGCTGCGCACAGGCCCCATGACACAGACAGCAGCAGAGGGAGAGTGGGCGGGCCAGGGCCCCTGCACTGCGAGGCTGATGTGTGTGTGCACACTGAGTCACACTGTGGGCGGGTACTGGCAGTGGTGCCGCTCAAGAGTAGGAGAGTCAGCTGTATGTTACAGGCTGTGCTGCGCCCCTGACCCTGTGCATTGAGGCCTGGGATGAGCGTGGATGGGCGGGCCCCCAAGGATAATAGAGGGTGGGCGTGCCTGGGCGGCGGCTGGGCGGTTCCCTGTGCCTGCTGGCCTGCCCAGCCCCAGCCTGTGTCTGTGTGTGTGACGGTCCCAGCCAGGCTCCCAGCAGGCCAGGTCCGGCCTGGTGGCATGGGGTGGACGGACGGGGGCGCCGGCGGCGCCGTAAACCACGTGCTCATTGCAGCAGTGTTTGAGCAATGGCACGGGCCGGCCGACACCGCACTCTGCCTCGCCCCGCCCCTGGCTGGTGACTCAGAGTCAGGCAGTGCTGCGTAGGAACTAGTCTGTGCCACTGCTGCTGGCCAAAGGGGGCGGGCATCATTGCTCCAAATGGCCCCGCCCACAGCCAGCGCGCCCGGGCCACCCCTGCTGTTTGTATGGCCACGCCCCCTCCACTTTTCGCCGGGCCCCATACAGCTGTATGGCTTATAATGCCCTATTGGCGGCCCTGTGACTGTCCATAAGGTCATGTGTCCTTTTGCAATGCCTACAATGGCAATAACCATTTTAGGCTATGTACTTGAAGTGAACTGAAAATTATTTTAATCCATCTACCACAGTGATTACCAAACAATATGCAAATTTGAATCATATCAAATCAATTTGCTCATCTCTAGTATTTGTATTTTATTTTAGCGTGGTTTAGCAAAATATTCAATCTTACTGTTTTGAAAAGAAATGTCACAAAAGGGCATCACTACATTTGTAGTTGTATTGTAGCTGTCCTTTCATGTATTAATATACTTAGCATTGCCTATAATTATAGAGCTTTCTAAATGCTATACTTTAAAGCTGTCCAAAAATCTGCAAAGAATCATTTTTTTTGGGATCATTCTGGCTGGCTGAGCTTGATGATTAGCCAGGATACTTGGTTTTCATTTTTCAACTGGCATATAGCCTTGTGTTCCAGTAGAGATGAAGAGAAACAACAAATAACATCCAATGGCAACACGGCCGATTCACAATGTCTCTGTACATTTAACTACTTGTCTACGACAATGTAACAAAATGATTGTCAGCATACTCATCAAGAGAAAAGACAAACTCTTTCCCAGTTGCTAAACAAGTATCAACCCACCATAAAAGTTTCAGACATAGTGTAATACACTCTCTTAAGCTAATTCTTCGATTGTAAAATACATAATTATGAACATAGCAAAAAATTAAAAAGTAATCTCTTCAAATAGAGCACTGACAATGAGCCTGTACTATAAGTCTACTTAGCAATTCATTTCATAGGAGTTCATACTTCATTTCCTCGCTATGGATTTGTGCATAATGCAGTAAACAATTCCTTCACATGGATATCATGAATATTTTTGTGAACAAATAGGATGAACAGGCTGCAATGAATACAAAAAGGAAGGTAAATCTCATTGAACAGGTTTTATATGTAAAAAACACAAGACTTGTTGGCTGACTAGTTTATCAATAATTCTGTCAAAACTGTATGATGAATCTTGTGTTAGGGCCCTTTCACATCAGCGGTATTTTCATATCGCGGCAGATGCGGTGAAAAAACCGCATCTGCCGCGATTACCGCATAACCGCTACACTTGCGGCACACTTGCGGCAAGCCCCATGCAATGTCTATGGGGCTTGCGGTAAGGGTGCGGCAGGTGCGGCAAGTGCGGTTTCGGCACTTGCGGCAGGTGCGGCCGCGAAAAAAAACGCTGCTTGCCGCGATTTGAAAATACCGCTGATGTGAAAGGGCCCTTAGGCTGCTTTCACACTGGCGTTTTCACCAAAATGCGGCAGATGCGGCAGATTTACTGCATCTGCCGTGTCTGCCGCCTAACGTCCATACTTGCGACACACTTGCAGCAAGCCCCTTGCATTGTCTATGGGGCTTGCGGTAAGGTGCGGCAGGTGAGGCAAGTATGGTTCCGGAAAATGCGGCAGTTGCGGCCGCGAAAAAAAACGCGGCTGACCACGTTTTTTTTTCCGCGTCTGCAACTGCTGCAACTGCACTTGCTGCACCTGCCGCATCTTTCCGCAAGCCCCATAGACAATGCATGGGGCTTGCCACAAGTGCGGTCATTAGGCGGCACTTGCGGCAGATGCGTTTTTTGTCTGGATCCGAGCAAAAACGCCGGTGTGAAAGGGGCCTTATTTATATATTACTAATTTGCATATATATTTTCTAAAAATGATCTTTCCATGATAGAACATTAGTACTATGGAAAACTTAATTTTCCCTAAGTTGGGTAACTTTTCCTATTTTCTCTGAGTGGCTGCTCTACATTTAGTTTGTGAACTGTACATCGATGTCTAAGTTCTGTCTGGAAAACTACAGCCAAAAATCTCAATATTTTGGAATATATTGATATATTACATAGTCATTTCAGTCTTATAATGTTGCAGATCAAGGCAATACCTTTCTTTGACTGCTCATATGGAGTGGACAACACATTCACAAATTGCATTTGATTTACTCAATGGTAATACTATTTACATATTTTGTCCAGTGTATGATACAATCATTCTGTTAAGATCATGTCAGGAAAAGTGATCAGATGTGTCTTGTTTATTAATGTTAAAAGCAAATATAAACTATTGAATAGAGTATGTACATCCAGTAATGGCCTATAGTGTAGGTACCCTTTAAATTATTCCAGAAAATGAAGTATTTCTTTGAGAAAATTATTGCAATTGCATACATTTTGTTAAACATGTTTATTTCTTTTGTGGAAAATTATAAAAGGGGTGGGGGACAAGAGGCGCAATAGTGCCCTATCACTAGTGACACTGTAGAGAAGGGTGGTATTGTGGAACCACTCACCTGGTGCAGTTATGATCCCCACAACTGGTTTGTAAGCGTGAAGCAATCAAGAGCTGCTGCAGGACCTCCACCTATCACTGACCAGTGGTGAAATCTAGAAAAGAAGATGGGAATGCAGGTGTGCCATGGTCCGCGCTGCTCCAAATGCAAAAACTCACCAAAGAGTCAAATTTTCCTTGAGCAAATTTCCAAGCTTTATTTTCTTCCTCCTACGTGTTTCGGCGCCTAGCCTGGCACCTTCATCAGGGATATTCAGGGATATCCCTGATGAAGGTGCCAGGCTAGGCGCCGAAACGCGTAGGGGGAAGAAAATAAAACTTGGAAATTTGCTCAAGGAAAATTTGACTCTTTGGTGAGTTTTTGCATTTGGAGCAGCGCGGACCGTGGCACACCTGCATTCCCATCTACTATTTCTTTTGTGCGTATTGAAACAAAACAAAAAAAAGAGAAAAAGGCAAATTGGATATAATTTTGCATAAAAAGTCAAAAATGGACCGGACAAAATTGTTGGCTCCCAATAACTATATTCAGTTGTACATTCCTTGGACTAAATGAATTAATCAATCGCTTCCTACACCTCACCAAGCTTTTCACACCTTTCAACTTTAGACTACTCTTGTTTTGCAAACTGTTTTGCCTTCCTTCATATTATATGCGGTGTGAATTCCAGCATACAGTTTAAACGTTCTTTGTATACCAAGTAAACAGACTGTGTTCTTTCTGTATTCTATGGGTAATTTTTCAACAGTGAGTAAATGATGATATGTATTAGTGTGGTCAAACTATAAGAATACAAATAAAACAAATCAGTTGTAAGCATATCATGGAAACAGTAATAATAATACAGTACAGTGAGCATAAATGAGCACTGGGTACATAATCATATTAACAGCAATGACACTATTAATTACAGAGGATGATTCATAGGATTGCATAGAACACATACATTTCTAACAGACCTAATCCCTATGTAAAATGATTGCTATACAATTCTAATAACAGACTTTACAGCAGAGGTCCCCAACTCCAGGCCTCAAGGGCCACCAACTGCAGGATTTCAGGATTTCCTTAGTATAGCACAGGTGCTAATGTGATCATCTACACAGGTGATGTTTCCAACCCCTTAGCAATACTAAGGAAATCCTGAAAGCCTGCACTGTTGGCAGCTCTTGAGGCCTGGAGTTGGGGACCCCTGCTTTACAGTATAAAATACACACAGACAGGAGTATAATTCACACCAGATATACTTGGCAAGGATGGTGGGGTGTTCAAAGCACATAGGAGTAAAGGTACCGTCACGCACGGCAATTTTGCTAGCAATTTCACTTCCAATTTGCTGGTTGCAATGAAATCATGGACACATTGTTCCATTTGTACACGGCAACAAAGTAGAATAATGTGTCCATGATTTCACTGCAACCAGCAAATTACCAGTGAAATTGCTAGCAAAAATGCCTCGTGTGATGGTACCTTAAGAGAACATATGTGTCTGCATGCAATCCTGTTTTATGCAGATTTAAGATGGCTGCTGCATTCTCAGAGATGCAGAGGGCTGATCCACAATGCACTGGGTAATACTGCCAGATGGTGCTAATCACATTAAACATCACAAGATAACATGTCACACACTGCTCCAGATCTCTCATATTTGATGGGTGCCTACTCTCAACAGCAATTTTAAGATTTCTCCACGTGTTCAAAGGGATTTATATCTAGACTGATTGCTGGCCACTTCAAAATTCTGCAGCCCTTTATTTTCATTAATTTCTTGGTGCTTCTTGAAGTATGTTTGGGGTCATGCCGGGAGACCCATGACCTAGGATGGAGAGCCGAGATCTCAATCCACGCGTGTGCAGTAATAGCAGCAATTTTACTTATGCCCATCATATATGCTGCCTGGACATCAATGTTACCAGCATTGCATTAGTGTGACACCTCCTCATCCCTTCCTTGGGCCTGCAGCATTGCCCTACACATGCTGACAATGCTGAATTTATCAGTGGCAATCCTGTCTCCAGTAATTCCACTCCACCATGCCCCCCTGGTAAACTATATGCAGATTATAAAATCCATGTCAGGTTTATAAAACGAACCCTTGTTTAACATGTAAAAAATTATTTTTTCCTATTTTCTTTCTCTAAATTTGGGGTGTGTCTTATATCTGATGTGTCTAATAATCCACAAAATAAACAAGGAAACAAAAACGCATTGTGCGCACAGCACTTCTGACCTGTCCTACACTTTGCTGGCCTCAGGATAGACATGCAGATTTTGATACAGATTCTTAGTCTGTGTAACAAAACCATCACACAACAAACCGTGGGCACTGGGCCTAATAGAGACCAAGGAGAGCCGAAGTTGTGTTAAAAGGGTTCAAGGATTCCCCTTGCCTCCTGGCTCCTTGCACAGAGACTTCAAGGGCAGGGGTGGTCAACTACAATCCTCAAGGTCTGAAAACATTGCAAGTTTTCTGGATTTTATTAGCATTGTGCAAGTGCTGTACATAGGTGATGAAAGATTCCAGCACTCTGTGCAATGCTAGAGGAGTTCAGAAAACATGCTCTTGAGAACTGCACTTGGCCAGCCCTTTTCTGCAGGTGTGGCTGTAGTGTCTTGCAGTTCCATATCTCAAACCTTCAAGCCAGAGGCCTGCGGCATGTTCACCAGACTCTGTAGGGCAGTATCAAAGCACATGTTTGCAGAAACAGCTTGATAAATGTATCCCCCAAAACGCGTAGTTTTTAGAGGGGTGAAGGGTAAATTTCCTTTTGATACACATGTAACATGTTTGGATTCCTTAAATATTGAAGAGATTTTGCAAAAAAAGTCTATCACTATTCCATCAACGCTTGCTGGAAACTACCTTTTTTTCTTTACTTGGATATAGCTGTGCTTAGCCTGGACGGGGCTACATCCGTGCTGGAGCATCTGAAACGGCCGTCAAGGTGGTGAGCTGAAACAGTCCAGCACACAAGGAGTGAACTTGAAAAACTTAACTATCTACACACAGACTATAAGTTTCAAACAAAAAAACTTAAATAATATACATAGTATATACACATAAGGAAAGTTTCACAGGGATCAGCATCAGCACACAGACTGTTAAAGCGGTGGATAGGCAATAAAGTGCAGAGTCCATAAAGCTCTTTTACTTGGACTCCAAAGGCTGCATGAATGCCTAGTAGGAGGAAGCGCAATCAGTGCAAAATGTTAGAAGAACTTTAACAAAAACACATGCCTTGATCAAGGACAACAAAAAAAGTGGAAATAAAACAAGTCCCAAAAGTCATTCTTTAGCCAAAATGTCAAGTAAGGGGCCATCACTGTCTCACAGACCCACCAACATGCCTTTGGGAATGTCCAGTGAGAGTGTTACTTATCATTTTCAGCCATGCCCTGGATGGTTGTCATAATATCTCCTCGTACTGCTCTGCCGGACGGTCTTGCGTGGTCACAGGGGCTACTCCTTTAGGCACATTCTCTGCAACCACCTGCCCCCCAGCACACTCCATCATTACCACAGCTGGAGAGGATGATGGAGGAACTAGGGGACGACCACCCCCTTCCCCCAGAACAGACAGGACCAAAACCATCTTTAGGAACATTGACATGCCATGCGGATTTGGGTGCATTTAGCTAGCCAACCAAGAGACACTTTGGCTGGACCCAATGCCAACTTCTGTCCAGGTAGGCCTCCTCCTGTCCCTTCTCAAATTGTGCGGCGGTATCAACCCGACATATGCCCAACTGCAAACTACCCCTTCATACCCCACACTTTCATGAATGTGACCTTATCCCCAACAAAGATGGTATGTGGTCTTTGGGGAAGATCATCACGCTGCAGAGCAGCACAGTTGACATAACACCAATGTTTAGTGCCATGTTCCATACCCCTTATCCTGTATGAATACCACCACCTTGCCTTTAATGCATTAATCAAGGAAGTCATTAGGCTTAGGCCCATGCAGCCCGTCCCAGCAAATGGCATCTGCATGTTGAATCTCCTCAACAAATGACATTGGAGATTGGGTTAGTTGATGCCTTGGATAGGTGCTTGGAGGGGTAGGGGTTTCCACATGGCATTGCACCATTTGAATACCTCTGGAGGTGGTGAGGGTGATCCATAGAGCTGGGAAACATTGCTTTCTAGGGGAATAGGATCCAGTAGCTTTGATTGAGACACCAGCTGCAGCTGGAATCTAGCCAGACATACTGTCAGATCATCTGCATTCTGACATGTGGTGCTCACGGTCCTGGATGCCATAGGGTAAGAGTAACCTGACTGCTGGGACTCGCTCCTCAGGTCCATGGCTTGCATCAGAACCAAGGATTGGATCCGCACCTTATTACACATGATGCCCAAATTGAGAAGTGCGGTGGAGCTCAAGCTGACAGAGGTCTCACTCTCTATCTCCTTTTCATGATGCCACTCTGGGTCTGGTTCTGCCGACCCACCTTCTACCCCAGTGGTGGTTAGGTAGATTATATCCTCTGAGTCCAGGTCAGCCTTGCCATGTAGAGGATCTATGAAGAAATGACTGCAGTGCAGGATCCAGACAGTGTACCTGTGTGCGTGCCACTGAGAATGCGGACAGAGGTAAGATGGGAGATGCTGTTAAAGTTCTGCGGCTTTGAGTGTGTTTGTTTGCTTTTCCTAAAGGGCCTGCCTCATTCTTTGAGTGTCACGATTCAGACCCATGCAATCAGTACTAGAGTTGAATGTTTGCACACTATTGTTGCCTAATGCCTAGCTGCTAATTAACACCTGTATGCCAGGCCACAATGTATATAAACTGGGTAGGGGATAATTAGTTCCAATCATTAAGAGTGACATCTTTGTGGCAAACATATTGATGAAAATAATTAAGTTTATTCAGGTCACCATTCATCACCAATTCTTCTGGAATGCTGAATAAGGCTAATGGGTACTGAGCACTGTAGGAATGCCAGGACAACTGGAATATGCATTATACCTGAAATGTGAGCCCCAATAGGGAGAGTGTTGCAAATATGTAAAGCTTTATGGAATTAATAGCGCTACATAAATTAATACATATTATTATTAGTAATATTATCAGTATGACATTATAGAGTGATTGCACATCTTTTATATTTTGTATTCTAGATGAAACATGAAGTTGAGAGATTGAAGACTCATCCATCCATGTATAGGAATAAAAGGAGGGGGGGTAATATACAAATTTTACCCAGGGACATGTGAGTAACCCACCAATCATAAATTTTGAAAAAATTACAAATGGCAGTTTTGTGACCAATTAATTATTCTAGCCCCCGGTGATCGGTCCTGATCTATGTAAGGCAATTGTGCGGTTTTTCCGCACGGTGACCTAATAGAAGGAATGGGTATCGTGTTGTACACGAACGGGTACTGTAGGGGGCGATGTTATTGAAAAATACGGACACTATAGCCTGTTTATGTAGTATGGGCAAACAAAGGCCCTTAGTAAAAATGGAGGACGGAGATCTAGGTGTAGGTGTGGAGCGTCATAGGGCAGCGACGCTGCATGTATGATGTAAGCGCTGACCTGCCATTGGATGATGTACCACATGACCGCGCGTACAGCAGCGCGATTGGTAGGAGATAGCACTGAGACTGATTGGTGGACTACTGCGCATGCCCAGGGAACCCGGAAGACGCCGGTCTCCGGGATGTAACACATAATACATGTGATGGGTGAGTCTGATGATTGAGAACATATTAACTGTATTTAAAGCACCTGTAGGCACTTTAGACATTAATGTATATATATTATACACTGTAATATTAAGATTAATTAAGCACAAGGCACTTTATATTAATGAATGAGATGAAAAATTCCTAATAGCTGATAGCAATAATATTAGGTTGTAAACCACTGTAAAAGGCACTTTTTTAATAATTGACTGTAATAACACTAAATGACTGGCACACTATATAAACCTGTCACAATGTATGAGCTGTACACTGCTGGAAGAAGGTTCTTCTGAACCGAAACGTTCAGTACACATGGGCCAATAAAGTAAGGCAAGACGTGCTATGAGGAGTGCTGTCTGATTTTTGGTAACTATGCACAGTTGAATACTGCTGGACACTGCACCCAAGGTGAATTGTTCCTAGTGCTTCTTTCTTTTTTCACTGTTAAACTGGGTAGGGGATAATTAGTTCCAATCATTAAGAGTGACATCTTTGTGGCAAACATATTGATGAAAATAATTAAGTTTATTCAGGTCACCATTCATCACCAATTCTTCTGGAATGCTGAATAAGGCTAATGGGTACTGAGCACTGTAGGAATGCCAGGACAACTGGAATATGCATTATACCTGAAATGTGAGCCCCAATAGGGAGAGTGTTGCAAATATGTAAAGCTTTATGGAATTAATAGCGCTACATAAATTAATACATATTATTATTAGTAATATTATCAGTATGACATTATAGAGTGATTGCACATTCTTAAGAAGCAACAGACATACAAAGGGGTTTCATCAGTATGGACAGGCCTATAAGATTATGAATGTGAAGCATATAATGGCCATATGCTAATTTTTAATATATTGCTTTCACATAAGTGTAGAACAGATGGTCCCGCGTGTTGGTAACCCTCTGCAATAATAAAGGTTTGCTCTCCAATAAAAAAAAATAAAAAAATATATTCACAAAAAAATTTCTTAACAATATAAAGCTGTCTTAAACTGATGTTTTAAGGACAATGAAAGCTTCCTGGACTTCCCAGCTGCTGCTACATCTGGCACTGTTTCCAAGGTTCAGACCTTGCAGGTGTCAAAACACCAGCAAACTCCAGGATGTTAAAAAAATGTCAAACAATTCCTAAAAATCCTACAGGTTAACACAGGTTGGTAGACTCGATGGTTGGGGACACTACTAACCTTTGGGTTTCCGATCACCAAACCGAATTCTTGCTGAATTTGAAATTGGCAAGCATGTTCGAGCAAAGTTGGTTCATCTCTACTCATATGTCTGATGCATCTATGAGGCCCAAGTCACTGCTGGTTTGTTGGTGGGATTGAATTCAAGGTTCCTTCCTCCATTGTCTCCTGCCAACCTTGAACAACAGAAAGGGGAACAATTTCTTCCCCATCTCCTGACTGTTATGTGCCAAACACCTCTTCATCTTTGTTCTCTTCCATTTGTTCCTCGGCTCCTGCACCTTCACTACCAGTTTGTCTGGTACCAGGAGTCCCTCTCTCTCACTCTACTCCACCCTCCTATGCCATCTGCCTGTGTGATGAGAGTTCAGACCCAGATATTGGTATCCTTTCGGCATCCTCTTCTTTTTCCACCTCCTCTTCCTCTGGGACCACCACCTCTTCACGGAATAGTGATGCTGATGATGGCATCATCTTTGCTAATCATCTTAGTGGCTATTTCAAAACTGTACAGAAGGGTGCAGAGGTTTTTGATCTGTGCCGACTTTGCAAACGTCATTTGCACCCATTCGGCTCACTTTGAGTCACTGTACACATCATTACATAGTGCACCAGGGCTTGTAGCTTCAGCCACATTCGCTGCAATATGTACAGAGTGGAATTTCACCATGGCGGCACATTGCATATCAAATGGTTAACCGGTTGTCTGAAAGACCTCTAAAACGATACTAGTCAATAAGCCATAGGGTGCGAACGGTGGAAGTGAGCACACCGCAACTGTTTCTTGTGAAACAGCTCATCCAGGACAGGATAGTTGCCTATGAATTACTGGACAACCAAGTTGAGGACATTAGCCATACAAATCACAAGTGTAAGTTTGCCTCGGTGTAGGGCCACCACCAGGTTTGAATTGTTATTGCACATGGACTTTCCTGGCTCCAGGTTTACAGGAGACAGCCACTGGTGAAACTCGGCTTGCATAGCTGTCTACAACTCAGTTATGCAGTTGGAGAGTTTTGACACGGGCTGAAACATGGGTAAATGGGGCACCAACTTTGAGGACTGTATTGTGTGTGATGTTGAAGTGGAGTAACAGGAGGACAGACCACTTAATGCAGTGCTTGCCATGAGCAAAAGCTCTTTCTGTGCATCATCCACAACATGTATCACTCTGTTGTTGGCAAACAAAGAGACTAGAGTTGGCCATCCAATAACAAAAGTTGCCATTTCACTTGGGATATGATTAGCTGGATGGAGCAGGATGGAGAAGCACAGATTGGCAACAGCACTGTCCCAAGCTGTAACACTCTGAAATTGGCGACGACGACAAATGACTGCTTCTTATGTCCCGATGGACATGTGACTTAAGGTACCGTTACACGGCACGACGTTGAAACGATGTCGGCAAGGATCTTGTGGGCGTGCAGTCGTTTCAGACATCGTTTTGACATAGTTTGTGAGATGTCACACGTCTAGATATTGTGAACGTCTCACCAACGATGTTGTGAGCAGGTATCATTCGCACAACCCAGCGAACTATACCTGCTCATTGCTGTGAATGGGTGAATGAGGTGTCAACACAACGATATACCACGTTGGCTGATTGTTGAGCGTGTGGTTTGAGAACATGTTCTCAAACCTGCGATCAACGATCCAACAATTTATCGTTACAACTTTGCAGAGTCACACGCAACGAGGTCGCAGTGATGTCGCTTGATCAACTTCAAATACATAACGTTTAAGCAATATTGTTAATGTTGTCATGCCGTGTAACGGGGCCTTTAGTTAGCCAATGACACAAGCCATCCAATGACACAAGCCCTTGTGTCTACAAATTGTGAATGTTTTATGCTCCCTGATTGGCTGCCAGCCTGGAATATCCACAAAGAAAGTGCCAGGGGAAAAAAAAAAACCAGTCCGATGCTCCTCTGACCTATTCTCACTCTCTCCCCTCATCGAACATGTCCTGCCCGCTATCACAAACAGTCATAAAGTATAAGAAAAGCATACCTTTGCAGTAATACTCTTTTTTTATCCGCTCAGTCACTGAGCAAAGCCATTTACCAATTTCTTTGTAAATCTGCAATATTCGTGCCGAATTTAAAATTGGAGAACAAGTTCAGGGAAAGTTTGCTCATCTCTATCGATCCCATATCAACCCATGCTGATATTGGGTCATGTGGTTCTTCTTGAGTTACACAAGTATACCATCTCTTAGGGTACCTTTACACGCCACAACTTTTGGCGGCGATAAGAGGCAATCTAACGTGTGCGTGCACATTTTTCATGGTTGCTTCATTTCGCCAAAGGCACTTTTACACGCTGCAATTTCGCCCTCAACATAAGGCGACGTGTCGTCCCGGAAGTTGCCACACCAACAGCGGGAAACATCCGGTCGCCTTCCCTCACTGCTTCACACGCCGCAATCCCCAAAGGAATGTGGGCGTACATGTGCAGAGCGGCGAGAACATAGGTGTGCCAGACTGGTCTACACCGCGCCCCAAACACGCTCATTGGACAACGCAATAGCGCTATGATAGGGCAGCCTGCGCTGGAAGGCTGGCTAATACATGACACCATTTTCTTTCGGAGTTTGGCACTAATACACACTCAAATATGGCGCGGTGTCAACTGACAGCCAATGGGAAGACAGTAGCCACCACCAATCATCGCTGATGGAGAGCGGTCTCCAGCACGCTGTGGCTTGTCTCCGGGAAATCAGTAGGCGACGCACATTCCATCCATATCGCCCCTTCACACGCCAAAAGCAGGGAATTTCGCCTTCATGATTGGCTCTGATTTTGGAGCAGTGCTGTGAAATCGGAACCAGGAGCAACCTTTTTGATCGCCACCAAATTCCCCAATTACACGCCGCAATTGTGAGGCAATTTCACGGTGATGGTGACGGGGCAACAGATTGCCGGTCATATTCCTCGCCGTGGTTGCGGTGTGTAAAGGTACCCTTAGGAAACTCTTAAGGATTTTACCCACAGTAGAGGGCAAACTTACCAGCCCATAATTTACAGTCTCATATTTTGTTCCCTTCTATTTATATACTTGCCTAGCAAAGTCCATCCTCAACTTCCATCTGTACAAGGCTATATCCCAAAATTCACCACGCCACCAGAAGCACGCCGGAAGCCATATTGGGACACTCAAGTAATGGGTGTCCAAATATGGCACCCACTAACAGTGCCACAAAAGCGCGGTGCACGGCGTTCACAGCCTGCTCACCTCCACCCAGTTCCGCCCTCAGCCTAATGCCAGCTATCCACCATCCCGCTCACTGCAAACACCACAGAATGAAATCCTACAGGTCCTTTGTTGATGTCAAGGTCATGGACGGAGCTAGGTGCACATGACTGATCACATGACTATGACATTACCAAAGGTCCTTTAACACCCCCATCTCCACAGCACAGAATGTGCCCACATCCCAGCCTATGTGCCCCATCCCAAGATAAGTACGTGCCCGCATCCCAGCCTAAGTTCCCCCCAGCAGCTTATGTGCCCCCATCCCAGCCTTTGTGCTCCCAGCAGCCTATGTGCCCTCATCCCAGCAGTGTATGTGCCTCATTCCAGCCTATGTGCCCCCAGCAGCCTGTGCCTCCATCCCAGCCTTTGTGCCCCAGCAGTCTATATGCCCCATCCCAGCCTATGTACCTTCATCCCAGATTATGTGCCTCCATCCCAGCAGTGTATGTGCCCCCATTCCAGCAATGTATGTGCCCTCATCCCAGCAGTGTATGTGCCCCATTCCAGCAGTGTATATACCCCCTCACAGCTATGTGCCCCCATCCCAGCCTATGTGCCCCCACCCAAGCAGTGTATGTGCCTCCCCCAGCAATGTATGTGACCCCAGCAGCTTGTGTACCCCTACCACAGCAGTCTAATGTTACCTTTCACTTACATTGTTTTAATTTTACTTTTACCACAGGGAGAGGGGCGAGTGTACAGGGGGGAGATAACTTAAGCATGAGAGCACAGAGTGGAGAAGACAGCACACATGTGAGAGAGCGAGCACATGGGGGGAGACAGCACACAGGGGGAAGAGAGACAGAAAACAGGGGGAGAGACAGCACAGGGGTTGAGAGACCACAGGGAAGAGAGACAGCACACAAGGGGCGAGCAGAGAACACAGAAGAAAGAAGATAGTACAGGGGGAGAAGTGGTCGCACCACAGAGCCCACCCCCATAATGACATCACTGCTCTGCCGATGTAATAGCATCGGGCCTCCATCTAGTTTTGAATATTGGCAAATATTTGCTATATTCCAGTCCTGTGTTACAAACCCTGTTATTATGGAATCTGTGAAGATTCAAAATAATGGTCCATTCTAAATGACTGCACTGCACTACTCATGCATTTATGCTATTCAGGCTTGGTGATTTGTCTACTTTAGTGATTTTGAGGCAGCACCACACTTCCTACTGGGTTAAGTTAGTGATTGTAATGGAGAATTTATGGCATCCTTAATAATGTCATCTGTCATGTGATTTTATTGCCGAAATACGGAAAACTTAAAGGCATTTAGCAGATTGGTCTTTCCCTCATCTTTTTCTACCATTTTACCCAGACTATTTTTGAGGGGGCCAACACTATCTTTTTTCAGTTTCCTACTGTTTAAGTAGTTGAAGAATATTTTTGGATTGTTTTACTTTCTCTGGCAATGAGTCTCTCTGTCTCAATCTTTGCTGCCTTGATTGGCTTTTACAGAATATATTTTTTAATTTTTTTATAAATATTGAAAGCTTCACACTACCTTCTTGTTAAGGTAAAAAATGTTTGTACCGTGTTAGCCAGTACATAGAAAAATATTAGTTTCTGAGAGTCCTCAGTGGTTGATACTTTTTAATGGCTAGCTGAAGAGATGGTAAGAAAAATCAAAACAAGCTGTCGAGACACTATGGCCTCTTCATCAGGCTTAATGATACAACTTCTGGAGAAATACATATATACATATAAAAATGCAGGGTGGGATAATGCAATACAGAACCTGCATTGGTATATATATGTGTGTTTAACTAGAAGTTGTATCATTTAGCCTGATGAAGAGGCCATAATGTCTCAAAAGCTTGCTTTGCTTTTTCTTACCATCTTTTCCGTTAGCCATTAAAAGGTATCAACCACTGAGGACTCTCAGATTCTAATATGTTTCTACCTTCTTGCTTTAGTTCTCTAAACACTTTCTTTTTGTCAATCAATTGTACCCCTTACTGCTCTATTTATCCACAGTAGTCTTCTCTTGTTTTTAGCTTGTTTATTCCTATTGGGTATATATTGTGCACAGGTCTCCTATTCAGGATGCTTATGAAATTGTCCCATTTGCTGTGTATACTTTTATTTCTCAGGACATCATCCCAGTTTATTGCACTAAGACCATAAATTAAACATTGGAAATTCACCTTTCTAAAGTTTAGTATCATTGTAGCCCCTCAACTACACATTTTACTAAAAGATACATGAAAATTTATTTTTTGTGATCACTTTTACTCCAGTTACCCCCAACTCATGTACTTGATATGCGGCCAAACCTGTTTGTTAGTACAAGGTCTAGCAGTGCCTACCTGCTTGTTGGGTCCTGAACTAGTTGTGAAAGCTAATTGTCTTTCATTATTGTCAAAACCCTTTTTCTTTTGCTGGACCTGAGGTTTCTGCTCCCCAATTCTTTTCAGACTAGTTGAAGCCCCCCATAATATTGACTTCTCCTTGAGTCGCAGCTTCATCTGTTTGCTTTGTGAAGATATTTTCTGCTGCTTCTTTTCCATGTGGAGACTTACAACAAACCCTTATCAATATTTTATTATCCTTTCTCTCTCCCTTATCTCCACCCATAGGGACTCTACATTTTCATTGATCTAACATATATTATCACGCAGCATGGGCTTTTCAGATTATTTTACTTATAAACATACAGTTCCTCCATGCTTATTTGTACAGTCATTCCTGATCAGACTATAGTCCTGTAAATCAGGGGTGGGCCATTTGGAATTTCCTACTATCCTTCGGGGGCCACACAAAACTTTCACCTTGAAAATTACCCTCTATATTTGGTTAAACAATCACCTCCCCTCTACTGTGGTGGCTGGGGCTGCTTCTCTTTGGCATGTCTGTGATGTTAGGTGATATTGATCATGTTGCTTCTCAACTGTTTTTCGAGGTTTGCTATGGCCATAGACATCAAAGGAGAGGCTGGGGCCATATACAACACTGGGATGGCTGAGGCTTGGGCATAGACACTGAGGAGCTAGATTTAAAAGGCAAGCACTCAGCAAAACGCTGCCAGCATGAGCCGTGTGATCCCCGGGAATCTGCCCGGGGGCCGCAGAAAAGTCATCGAGTGCCGCATACAGCCCTGGGGCCTGAGGTTCCCCACCCCTTCTGTAAATAAATAGCCCAGTCATGGCTCTTATCCAGCCATGTCTCCTATATCCACACCATGCCATAATTTATTTCTAATGATATTAACTTAAAACCTTCATCTTTTTGGTGAGGCTTCTAGCATTAGTGTCCGTGCACTTGATGTATTTCTCTGCTCCTCAGTTCTTGCTTAGTGTATTGACTGTCCTTATCCCTCCCCCAATGCCACCCACAATTCCATTACCTATGCCCAAATCACTATCTTTACTATCTTCCCCTCCTAAGCAGTGAATCCTTTTCCCCCAATCCCTAATTTAAAACACCTCCCCAACCTCCTAGGTATTGCCATCTCTGATTCCCAAATAATGGAGCCTCCAACTACCAGCCCCGGTCTGGACTCCCCTTTGCACCTATCTCCCTCCTTACTGGAGCAGACACTCTTTCAGAGGATGTGTCTTGCTGCAGCAGCGCTACTCCTGTAATAACCTCTCTCATATTCCAACTTAGCAAACCTGTTGGGGTGTGTTATATGATGAATAGCCTCCCTTCTAACTTTCACCCAGCTAGCTGCTTCACTGTCCTGTAGCACCATATTACAATCCTCCCCCACATCTACCCTATCTACCCCAGAGAGCACCTGCTCAGTGAGCAGCAAATTCCTATATTGTCTATGGATCTCACTTTTACCAGCTGCATCATCAAGAGGTGTGAAATGTCCTTAGTCCATAAGACAAACCCTGTCCTGCTACATTCATGTACTGTGATGCGTTTTTAATGGACTGAATAAAGACAAAGGCTAGGGTCAGACTTGGTTTAGTACGCACGTTTCCAGCCAGTGCTGAAACCGGACAGCAATAAGCACTGCCTGGAAATGTGGGTCCTGTAGAAACCTCCGCGCACAGGAAACACTGCCTGCAGCGTTTCCTATGCTCCTGAAAAGCGGCTGTCATGCAGCTCTGTGTGCGGCTGCTACTAAGGTAGACACAGGGTTTCTATGGACCCACATTTCCAGGCAGCGCTTGCCATTAACGCTGTCTGGTATTAGTGTTGCCTGGAAACGTGAGTCTTAAACCACGTCTGACCCCAGCCATAAGTTTTATGTCATCTGGTGAGAGCTGCTGTTTTTCTTTAACCGAATTTGATTTTCTAGCTGTTTATGTAGATCCAGTACATGAGCTTTCAAATGTACAACATGCATACATCAAGCACAGCAGTATGCAGCCTCAAGTGGCTGTTCAAGGTTTGCATACAAGTGAAAAGATGTACATTGGATGGCATTGTCAAGAATGGAGCACATTTTCCTAATGGGGATTGCACTAGGTCAAAATTTTAAGTAATTAAACAAATAAATACAAACAGAAATTCAGTACAATTGTGTCCATTGTAAATTCACTGAATATGAAGTCTCTGAATCATAAGTCACATACTTAATCCAAATTAAACTTTGGCTCAAATCACGCTCACCAGCTCTTTCATACTCGCAATGGAAGATGATTTAAATAGTAACTTTTTACCTTAAATGCAATATAACTTGCAACTCAAAGGAAAGTAACTGAAGGGAATGCAAGGATAGCAATCTTGCACAGGGCTCTTGTTAAAGGCGTCCCAAAGTCTACTTTGGCAAATAAGATGACACTTGTGGTATAGATGTGGTTGTTGGGGGAAAGCACAATTACAGAATTTAGGGGAAGAGTTTCAACTCTGGAGGAATATGAAGGGGATACTAAAGGAAATGATCATAAAACAATGCTCCTTATGCCACTCTACAGCCGTCTGTACACCACTTTGGCTAGGGTCATACTTGCGTGTTTTTGTTTTTTTTTAAATCATGATCCAGTTTTCAGCTTTCAAAAAGCTCAAAACCGCATTAGGAAACGCTCCTCATAGGAGCCCATTATAAAAATCCAGCTCTGCAGCCTGCGTAAAAAATCATGTAGGCTGCAATTTTCGGAGCGGTTCTAAGCCCCCAAAGCCCCAAAAGCGGTAACCGCATTGCTCAGGATGTGTAATCCTGAGCAATGCGGTTACCGTATACTTTGCTTATCCCGGCTGCCGTGATATGACATGATGGCCACAATTATTATTAATATTTAAATTGTTTTCACAGTTTTAACACTTTGCTCATCCCTGCAGCAGCAGGGATGAGCAAACTGTACAGTAACCGGATTGCTCTGGATTACACATCCTGAGCAATGCGGTTACCGCTAATTGCTTTCACCGCATCGGAATCTGGATGCGGTGAACGCAATTCTCTATTAAAGTGTGACCCTAGCCTTTGTCATATAAGTTAAGAAGTTATTCAACTTAAAAAAATGACAACAGTGAAATGTAAATCTTCCAGAGTGCCATATATGCAAAGTCCATTTTTTTAGCTGGATGCATATCAGCATGAATATGATGAACAGTTCTACAGGAAAACTTGCTTGAAATCATCTTGAAGCACTGTTCTCTTGTTTTACATGTTTAGAACAAACATTCTTAATTATAGTTATGCTATGCTTGGCTCACAGCTATCTCGCCTGTCTGTCCTTGAACACTCTGCTTCACTAAACGTTTGTGTGTTTTTTTAGGAGGATTTTGAATAAGCCACTATTAGACAATGTCTGACAATGGATTGTTTCCCATGGAAGCAAAATAATTCTCATAGAAACATTTTAACTCAACACATTTCTATCGCTCAACATTATTTGTAGGGGTGAGTACCGAGGGCACATAGACAATAGATAGTGTCAGTGTTGATGTGATTATTGGGTTGGGTTTACTATAATGTAGTGTATTATTTAATCCTTATTTGATACAAATGCTGCTTTTTAAGAGAGCTAAGTATAGTGGCAGCGCAAATTTGAAAATCACTTGTCAGTAAATAAAAACATATGCATCTATTCTTTCACCTGCATATATAATACTGACCTGTTGGAGAGCCTATTGGTCATTGCTGCTCTATTCCCATCACTAAGCAGTGTTGCTAGTAGTACGGCATGTGTACAATGCGGTACTAATTGGCTGCAACAGTCACATGCTGACAGCTTGTAGATAAAGACACAGAAAAGTTTTGTAAAATCAGCTCTTCTGGTGGAAAGATGAGAATATTTTCTTTTATTGTTTATTAAAATTTGCGGCTGTTTTAAAGATTTATCAATTGATTTGCATATGCGCAACCTTTCCATGGTCCATCTCAGAGAGCAATTATAAAAACCCACAACCGTGGGAATGCTTCAGAATAGCAAACAATGTTATTATAAATATTTAAAAAATAAAATCTGTAAGGCTAGGGTCTCATTTAAAAGGCACAATCCGGTAACCGCATCCATTACCGGATGCAGTTTTACCATGTGTCTTCATACTATCTTTTGATAGTAAAATTGCAACCCTCATTTCGGATCTGGATGCATTAACGCATCAGGTTTTGGAATGTGGGTTTTTGCACTTTTGAAAAAAGCATCCGGTTCCCATAGGCACCCATGTTAAAAAAATCAGATCCAGTTTTGCAACCGCTCCGAAAAATGCAGCCTGCATGATTTTCACCGCAGGCTGCAAAACGGGATGCGGTAACCGGATTGCAAAAAAGTGCAATCCGGTTTTTCTATTGAAGCCTAAGGGCTGCAGATCCGGATGCGGTTTTGAGCATTTTTAATGCTCAAAACCGGATCCGGATGTAAAAAAATACCGCAGGTGTTACCCTAGCCTAACCCCTTGGATGAATGGTGAATGCTTGAGTATATGAAAGGATTTGCCAAGGATAGATTTTCAGGAAGTGTTGAGAATGTTTCTTTGAATCTGGGAATTATGGTAACAGCATAGCTCACTTTAGAATGGCTGTGGTGAGAATACTCCATTAACGCCTTCCTGGTATTGGATGTCATAGTACAACTCACCTCGAGGCCGCATAAAAACAGCAAGCTCAGGAGCTGAGTCTGCCCCATTCTCAACAGATGCTGATGTTTTAGGATATGTGCGCACTGGCCGGTGGGTTGGTCGGCGGCGGCTGGGCGGACCCGCCAGGAAGCTCCGGAGCCGTCCACCGGCTTCCTGGCGGGTATTTGCAGCGGGTGACGGGCGGGTGCCGGGCGGGTGGCCAGCGGGTTAGCGTCGGCCGTTCTGCAGCGGCTGGAAGCAGCACATGATTCTGCTTGCAGCCGCTGCAGAACCGGCCGGTTTATAGAACATGCTCACTCTTTGCTAACCCGCTGGGAACCCAGCGGGTTGGCAACGGATGAGCATGTGTAAACCGCCGGTGTCTGCACAGCGGGTGTCGGTTTACATAGGTTTCTATGTTAATCCAAACGCCGGTTTGGATTAACATAAATTTACATGAAATTTATGTAAACCGACCGGCGGTTTACACACCTAATCCGACCATATCCCGGCCAGTGCGCACATACCCTTATACAGCAAGAATTTGACTGCACCAGCAGCCAGAAGAAATAGCTCTGATTGCTGCTATTTAACCATCTAAATGCTGTAACAATCAGCGTGTAGCAAAAAGTAAACAAAATAACCAAAAACAACAACACTCATAGTAAGAACCCCTCAAATGAGGAAAAGTCAATTAAGCACAAGTTTAAGAGCTGCATAAAAAATAATCTGTTGGGTCTCAAATTTGGACCTGAACAGAACAGCAGGGTTAAATCTAAATCTCTTTACTCATGCATTCCAATGTCTTTATTAACCGTTAAACAACATTACACTACAGTGATTAGTTTACGTCTTGCTCACTGAAATATGGGATGTTCAATATAAACAAGTCATGATGGGACAAACAATATTGGAAATCCTTAGAACACAATTTGTTTGTTCATTGCTAGTTATTTGCGCAAATGTTTAATCTCATTTTCAATCCAATTTAATCTATTTAATGAAGTGGCCATGAAAAGGCTTTTAAAAGGACATTTACTTTTTATTGAACACTTTATAGTCCTGGAATCTTAATTTGATTTCTCAATAAAAGATGATTAATAAATAATGAATGCATAGATAAAATGGACTCAACAATAACTTATTGACTTAGTGTACAAACATTATTTTCATGTCATAGCATCTCATGCCATCAAGCACATATTTTCTGATGTTAGGCTGTGGTCACAGTTTTTTTAGTGCCTTTTAAAAACGCATGCTTTTTTACATGCGTTTTTCATGTCAGCATGAGTTTTTTAAGGTCTCTGATGGCTCCCTGCGTTTTTGGCTGCGTTTTTGAATCTGCACATAAAAATAGTGCTTGTAGTATTTTTTTGAGCGTTTTGAAAAACGCATGCGTTTTTGTAGAAAACGCATGCGTTTTTATAACATGGGTTCCTATGGAAAACGCATGCAAAAACGCATGTACAGTTAGTACCTTTTAGTGCCATTCAAAAACGCATGCGTTTCCCATAGGAGCCCATGTTAAAAAAACGCATGCGTTTTTCCGGAAACGCATGCGTTTTTTTTAACATGGACTCCTATGGGAAACGCATGCGTTTTTGAATGGCACTAAAAGGTACTAATTGTACATGCGTTTTTGCATGCGTTTTCCATAGGAACCCATGTTATAAAAACGCATGCGTTTTCTACAAAAACGCATGCGTTTTCTACAAAAACGCATGCGTTTTTGGATATGCTCCAAAAATGCATGGGACAGTCACACATGCTTTTTGGCTATTAGGGCATGCGTTTTTTAACATGGGGGCCTATGGGTGCGTTTTTTACATGCGTTTTTGAAAACGCAGGTCTCCAAAAATGCATGTGAAAAATGGTACTGTGACCCCAGCCTTAAAAGAAATCTGACAGCCAACACATGTTGCCTAATCAGCAGACAGCATGTATTAGACACTGGGGTTGCTTTTAGCACTGCACCCTAGTCTCTTGGGATTTCGCTACATCACTGTGGAACATTGTGGGCATGAATAGATCCATTCATTCATATGATGCACAAGGACTTTGTTAAGGAGACTTTCTCCCTCAACATACAATTCCATGCAGGCAATGGTCTTCTGGTCTTGAACTATTCTATGCATATGAGTGTTATTTATTGTATTTTTGCATATATATACTGTATTCTGTAATACTGTGTATATATATACATATATATATATATATGTCCCGCCCCAGGGCCTTGGGGTAACCCAATCACGGGCGCTTATTTTACGGGAGATGTCACTGGGGCCTGTTGCCCGATCCCGTGGCCCTGGTGGTCACTTGGAAAAGGGGAAAAACAGTCAATAAAAAGAAAATAAGAGGGTTTCAAGATGCCACCTCGCCACCTATGGTTCCGGTAATATTAGCAGCACTGTGGGACAGTCCTCCTGGGTGATGGTGGAGCAGCAAGATGGTTGCGCTCCCCGTAAATGGAGCGAGATTCCCAGGGCAGTTTGAATGTTCCTGGACCCGTGGAAGCAGGCACAGCCCTGCGAAACAGCTGCTGTCGTCTTTGCTCCCCACTCCCTCTCCCCGTAGAATTTGTCATGATCCTCAAGTGAGAATAAAGGATCTTTGCAACCTGGTGAGTGCCACCCTGCTTTTCCTATTTGAATAGACTGTGGTTATGGCTTACTTGAGGGCGTGCAACACAGTGCACCGAGGAATTTTCCTGATGCTACTGTAGTCACTGAAGAACTCTAGCATCTCCGGTAGGTGCCCGGTAGCCTCTCTCAGTTTTCATATATATATATATACCTATTAGGCTGCTTTAAGATCATGATTTTTTTCCTGTCCGTGGGGATCCTGTTTTTTACAGGACCCCATGGACAGGAAAGGACAGGATCAGATGTGTGCCCCGGATTCCATTTCTGTGTCCGTGATATTCACGGATCCGGACACAGAAAGGAGCCCGAGCCTGCAAAGGTAAGCGGGGCACTTTCCCTTTCGCAATGTGTATACATACATTGCGAGAGTGAAGCAAGGGTTAAAAATGAAAAAATAAAGATCCTCACCTCTTTGGCGTGTATCCCGCGATGTGCGCCATCTAGCTCCGAGGGCTTAAGGACCTGTATCAGCTGACCGGGCAGGGTAACCCGATCAGCTGATTGGTCACATGACCGCATCAGCTGAGTGGTTTAAATAGCCCTCCAAAACTGATCGGCGGGTTGGAGATTTAAACCGCGCTGATGCGGTCATGTGACCGATCAGCTGAACGGGTTGCCCCACCCCACCCGGTCCCAGTCATCTGATACAGGTCCTTAAGCCCTCGGAGCTAGATGGCGCACATCGTGGGACACACGCCGGAGAGGTGATAACCTTTTTTTTTTTATTTTTAACCCTTGCTTAACTTCCGCAATGTATGTATATATATTGCGAAAGTGAAATTACATGGTAAAGAGCAGTTTTAATGTACTGAGCATGTTCGGTACACTAAAATCGGGTTCGGGAAACGATTCTGTTTTTTCCCGGACCAGTGCTCCATGGGCCCCTATGTTAATTGCTGCAAACCGAGCCAGATTCGATTGTGTCCGATTTGGTTCGCTGTGCCCGAAATCACAGCAGTCTCCATTTCTAGGTACAGCAAAAAATCGGACACAATCGGATATGTCACAAATCACATGGCAATAGAGCACCAATTCGTACTCATAGCAATACATGGTGGCCAAATCGCATCTGTGGCTGTCCATTTTACAATGGACAGCCACGGATGCCCAAAATTTGCAATGTGAAAGCAGCCTAACTCTCATGTTACAGTCTTTATCCTTACATTATATGACCTCGATTGTATTAGTATTGTTTGTACTGTGGTGCTAATCTGTGTATTTGCAATTGGATTTGTACAACCCTCAATTTGTGGAAATTGTCCCTTCCATTTCTTGTCCTTTTTTTAACAAACATTTTTAATATTTAAATAAAACCTTTTCTTTATTGCAATACACTCCAATTGTTGTCTTATTTATATAATGTATTATATACTGTATAATGTCAGACATGTATTTGGTTTCTCCCCTCCCTCTACCCTTAAGTGACTGGTCTCGCTCTGTATGTTTGTATATGGAGAGACCTGTCAGTCACAGGTATCGGGCGGTGTGAAGCCACTTGAATTGTTTGCTTAGGCTGGTTTCACACCACAGTTTTTTCACTGATCAGGTTTGATCCAGTTTGTGTGTCAAAACCAGGAGTGACTCCAAAACTCAGAACAGGTGTCAATCTTTCAATTATAGTTTTTCTCTGCATATTCCTCTCCTGGTTCATCTCGTGGTTTTGACTCACAAAACTAATCGAACCTGATCAGTGAAAAAGCTGTGGTGTGAAACCAGCCTTAAGGCCACTTCACACGCTACGATATCATTAACAATATTGTTAAAACGTCACGCTTTTATGATCGTTGGAACGATGTCGTTTGTGCATCGTTGCGTGTAAACATACGATCTTGAAACGAGAAATCGTTGAATCGTTCATAAAAAATTTGAGATCCTGACCTCAAATCTATCGTTCGTCGTCCAATTAACGTTCTGTGAACAAGCAACATTGTTCAGTGTGACACATTTTTGAACGATGTCGTTCACAATTCTCGTATTCCTGCTGCTTTGTAACATAGTTCACTAGTTCTTCTCAAGGTAGCTGGTGCGTTGCCAAATTTAAGATCGTTAACGATATCCATGCGTGTGACAATGCACTAACAATGTCGAAATGATTGCGGTCACGTGATATAGCTAACGATATCATTCAACGATATCGTAGCGTGTGAAGTAGCCTTAAGTCTCCCGTGCAGCTCGATAACTGTTTGGATTCTATGGTTTGCTTTTCTCCGACATAATTCAATATGGTAGCCATTTTTACAGCTGCTAGGTGACCACTTAAAGAGCCATGTTATACATCATCACAAAGTATTCACTGATCTCAGGGAGACCAGTCCAAGAAAACACTGCGGGCAGCTGGCTAAAGTGCTCAACACAGTGAATTCCTAGGCGCATTGCCCCCTGGGAATTATGAATATGCAAATCGAGTCTGTGGAGCCTCGGTTAGGAGTCTCAAAGGCAGGACTAGCCAGATATCCCTCCAGGGAAGGACCCAGCCAAGGGGTGACTCCTTGCAAAGAACACCATAACCACCATATTAAGTGGACCTTTCAGTCAATATCCAGCTCTTTTGCAAGATTAGAGATACGACAAGGGAAACCAAGGCCAGGTATCCATCCACAGACAGCTGTTTCGGGGTGTTGCCCCTCATCAGTGTGGAGTAGGATTCTGGCTAAGTGGAAGCAAGGCCTAGTAGACCAACATCACAAAGTATTCACTGATCTCAGGGAGATCAGTCCAAGAAAAGTCCTGTGTTTGAGACTTCTAATCGAGGCTCCACAGACTCGATTTGCATGTTATACATCCTGGCAGACATCAAATGTAGGCATAGAGAGAACTCATAATGCTGTACTGTGGATGATCTAATCAGATATTAATCTAGGATCCCAGTGATGTAACAAATTAGTGTCAGTCATTGTGCTGTTCACCTTATTATATTTCGGTATCAGAGAAAGTCACTATTGTCTTACAGAACATGTTTTTCTTAGTTAACACAAATACTTTCTTCTTGAATTTCTTATGCTTCTGTCACTGATTACTCTTTTCTGCTCTACTTTTTAATTGTCCAAACTTCCCTGATGACCCAGCATACACACAAAAATGAAAACCTTCTGAAATTTACTATAATGCTAATGTAGCCCATCCTGCCTTCCTGGAAGCTGCTTGAAAAAAATACAAAATAATTTCCAGAGATGATTTTTCAGCCAAGGGCAGCATCAGTAACGGTGCTCTGAAACAATGGGCGCCGCTCCCTGTGGCTGCACTACTATACCACAGAAATTTGCATTGCTTAGGAAATTAACTTAGACAAGGACCGTTGTACCATGATTCTCCCTTGTATTCATCTGCTTTCAATATGCCTATGTTTAATTCTACAGAGGTTGAAAGGTCGTTGTTGTTTTCCTCTATTTTCTTAAATGAATCTGTTTACTGTAACTGATATATGGTAAATGTAATATCACCAGCGACATAATACAGACTGTAACATTGGAATGGTCTATATACCGTAACTGAATATAGATAAACACTGGCATTTGATTGTCTACAGCGTTCTCCATGATAGCATGTAATCATTAAATAATACAGGAGGTATATAAAGTTTATCAGTATTTATCAGAAATACTTTTATTTGCTAATATCTTATTGTTATAGGACATAATATAAGGACATTTTATCTGTATGAGGCCTTCAACAATTAGGGTGTGTGTTCAGGATTCAGGGTCAGGAATTGCCGAGTTTTGGAGTATTGCCGCTGTATCCAAAACGCTGTGTTGTTCAGTTCCAGCATAGTGGATTGGATTTCCTTCACCTGACTACAGCGTGTTTTCAGCTGCAGTGCGGGTTTCCAGGCTTCCGCATCTTCGCAGCATGTTTATCGCCTCTGGGTGAATTCAGTAAAAGCCGCCCTGCACCAACCGCAGATCGTGTGCACAGGGCGGCTGGGGTCTCCCAGGGGTTCCCGCAGGTCCGGAGACACTGAGGCTAACATGCAGCACCTCCGGATGGGATGCACACAGCCTTGCTTTCTCTTCTTTTGCCCTTTTCTAAACTTGTATTCCTACTGTCCCCACTAGCTTCATTCACACACTAAATGCTGGTGCCTGTATGGCTGGGAAAAGATTGCCTATGGTTTTTACATAATACATTCACAGAGCTCAACATAATTTAGAGCCATTAAACTATCTGGCCGTGAGGTCTCATAGTCTCGATATATAGTAATACCCTACATATTGACACGCTGAGATCCAGTATGACACAGGCGCAGTATATTGATATGTACTATTAACAATTTTGCTTCTCTGTAGCTCAGAGAAATCAGCTATACATTCCTCACATATGTGCAAGAATAAAGTCAAATCTATCGTGAAGCTATTCACTGGATTCTGACTTCTAGCAGGCTCTCTGAAAGGCGACAGAATAACACACTGGGTGAACCACATAAATCACTCATTTTCTGAGAGGTATATACTCCAATATTTTTTTATTACTTCTGTAGCCAGAGGCGAACACATTACAATTCCTGTTGGTTCATTCTTCATGAGTGGACACACTTATTGAAACCACTGACAGGCGAACCCCATAGGGATGTTTGTAAGTGAAGGGTTTTATTTTGTTGGTGTTATTGCTTTTTCTCTGTCTTACTTGTCAAGAATCTCTATGTGTTTCTCAGGGGTATTGTTCTAATCTAATACTTTTGGATTTACCATCCGATTTGATCAAATTAAGAGAAATGTGCAATAGAATATACATGTTCTCTGAATTTCCACACACATCTTACTTTCTAAAACAATGTATTTATATCTGCATGAACATGTAAAGAAAATGTAGCTGGCATTGTTTTGCATCAGTTAATTATAAGTAGCAAGTATAAATTTAATTTAAAAATTACATTTTGTTTAAAAAAATGAAAATAATTAAAAAAATGTTTTATAAAATTTAGAACCTGAAATTTGTAAACAGAATGTTAAAGTCAAATTTGGTGAGGATGGACGTCCATGGAGCAGCAATGGTGCTGAGACGTTATAGTTTACACATGGTCCTGAATACATGTTTGGGAAGCAATTGTCTTTTTTTTCTAGTCAAAAACACACATGATGTCAATAATAGTAAAAATCACAAAGGTGGTTTCACTATATTACTACCCTTACTATATTATTACTCAATATCTTTCTGCCCTTACATGCGTACATTCATAATTATTATTATTATTATTATTATTATTACAGTTACACACAGCAAATAAGATCATTATGCTGGATTTTGTAATAAATCACTAGTCGGACATTTCCCAAGTGTCTAAGACTGTGTGATATATCGATGAATGATGCGTGCAGAGCCCTGTAGGGCGGCCTTTTGAAGCTGACTGTTATTTTGTCAACTCCAATTGTTTTCAAGTGTTAGCCAAGGATTTTAGGCACAGCACCCAGTGTGCCGATTATCACTGAGACCACCTTCACTGGCTTGTGCCAGAGTCTTTGCAGTTCGATATTTAAGTCATATCATGGAAGTTTTTCAAGTTGTTTCACCTCAATCCTGCTGTCGCCTGGTATTGCCACATCGACGATCCTTTTTTGTTCCAATGGTAAGGTCCAGAGTATTGTGTTCCAAGACTTTATCAGTCTGAATTCGGAGTCCCATAGTACTTTTGCATGTTCATTTTCAATAACCTTTTCAGGTTTATGATCCCACCAGTTCTTTGTGAGAGGAAGATGGTAATTGTGGCACAAGTCCCAGTGAATCATCTGACCAACTGTATTATGCCTTTGCTTGTAGTCTGTCTGTGCGATCTTCTTGCAGCAGCTCAGTATATGATCTATTGTTTCATCTGCTTCCTTGCACAGTCGACATTTGGGGTCTGTAGTTGATTTTTCAATTCTGGCTTTAATCGCATTTGTGCAGATCGCTTGCTCTTGGGCTGCTAGAATTAAGCTCTCTGTTTCCTTTTTCAATGTTCCATTAGTAAGCCACAACCAGGTCTCTTCCTTGTCGATTTTTCCCTAGATTTCTCTAGGAATTGTCCATGCAGAGCTTTCTATACCCAGTTTTCTCTTCTACTTTGTGCTGCTTTTGTAGGGTATTCACTTTTTGTCTGTTGTACTTAAAGCAGTTTTCTGTTGTTAACTTCCATCAAGGCTTGTTCTCCACTATCATTCACATAATCTGCCAGTGCATATTTCTTTTCTTCTACAGTTTGCTTCACCTGCAAAGGAGAGTGTTACCGGGCACTGGTGGCTTCACGGGTAAGCTGTCAGTAGACTACAATATGTGGAGACCTGGTGGTGTTGCTCGATCCCAAAGAGTAGATACAAACTTTTACATAGAAATGGATGGCACTCACCACAAGACTTTTTCATTAGTGCAGGTGCTTTCTTCCATTCCAGCAGAATCCAGGGTTACAAAGTGCAGGGAGGGGTGGGAGTGCAGAGAGGACTACAGTTCCTCCGTTTCGCGTGTTTCAATGCTTCCACTGGTCCATCTGGACCATGGACCCATGGAAGCATTGAAACACGCGAAACAGAGCGCCTGTAATCCTCTCCGCACTCTCACCCCTCCCTGCACTGTGTAACCCTGGATTATGCTGCAATGAAATAAAGCACCTGCACTAATGAAAAAGTCTTGTGGTGTGTGCCATCCATTTCTATGTAAAAAGTTGCTTCACTTTCAAAAGTCCTTTGCCTCCTGATTTTCTTGGCAGGTAAAGTCTGTCAATATCACTACGTAGATGCAATGAGTAGTGGATTGTCATCAGTTTTCATGTTTTTCTGTCCAGATCATCCAGCTCTCTCTGTGTCCAGTTCACAATTCCAGCAGTATATCTAATGACAGGAACGGTCCAGGTGTTTATGGCCTTGATGGTATTCCCACCATTCAATTTGCTCTTCAAACTTTTTTCTTGTATGTCCTCTTTGGACATGTTATTTACTAACCACATTTTTCACATTCCGTGCTTGATGTTATCCAGCTGTCATATGCCCATGTATTTGTAGGCTTCCGGCTGGTGGCATTTTATGTTTTGTCCATTAGGCATTTCTATTCTTTTACTGTCAAATATCTTCCCTTTCTTCAGTGCCACTGTGGCACATTTGTCCAAGGCAAACCCCATACTGATGTCATTACTAAAAATTCTAACAGTGTTGGTCAGAGACTAGATCTCAGTTTCAGACTTTTCATACAACTTTAAATCATCCATGTACAACAGGTGAGACATTTTTGTGAATTCCTGGCAGTTTGATAGCCCAAGTTTTTTTTTTTTTGCAGAATTAATGACAGTGGAATCATTGCAATGATAAACAATAGTGGTGACAATGAATCCCCCTGGAAAATTCCTCTCTTGATGTTGACTATTCCATAGCTTTGGTTGCCCACAAGCAACTCCATTTTCCAGTGTTCCATTGCATTTTCAATGTTTCTGCCAATATTTACACAAACCCTGATAACATCCACACACTTGATGATCCAACTGTGTGGCAGTGAGTCGAATGCTTTTTGGTACTCTATCCAAGTTGTATAAAGATTTGTTTTATGAATTTTAGGGCCCCTTTACACATTGAGACTTTCCAGCGATCCCACCAGCGATCCGACCTGACCTGGATCGCTGGTGCGTCACTATGTGGTCACTGGTGAGATGTCAAACAGTCAGATCTCACCAGCGACGCAGTAACGATACGGCAGTCGTTGGGACCCTGTCACTCTCGGGCTTAGTATTGAGATAGTTGGTCGTTGACCCTGTCAAACACAGGTATGCACGCTGACCAGTGAGAGACCGAACACCAAAAAATGGTGCCGAACGATTTGTAACGATCAACGATCTCACAGCAAGGGCCTGATCGCTGCGCAGCGAGGTCGCTGGCAGGGTCGCTGTTACGTCACAAAACCTGCGACGTTTCAGCAACATCGTTAGCGATGTTGCTGTGTGCGAAGTACCCTTTACAGTTCTCCAGTATCATTTTGTCAATCAGGAGTTGAGCTTTGGTGCCTCTGCTTTTTCTTTTATTGCCTTGTTGTTCTACTGGCAAAATGTGATTTGTCTCCAGGTAATCCTGGATTTGGTCAGCTATTATGCCTGTCAACACTTTGAACATTGTAGGCAAACAAGTTATTGGTCTGTAATTTCCTGGTTGTGTCCCTTTTACTGGATCATTCTGTAACAAATATGTTCTCCCAGTTGTGAAACATTCACTGATGTTTCCACTCTGCAGAATACCATTAAATTGATGGACCTTTTTTATTATTATTATTATTATTATTGTTGTTGTTATTATCATTTATTATTATTATACTGCTGTGCTTTTACATGCCTAGTGCAAATCTGCTGTGTAATCTGCTGTGTAATCTGTTGTGTAAGTGTAAATCTAGTGCTAAAGTCACACTACCATTTGACTTGACGATGATCGCATCACATTGCCTGGATCGGCCGGCGGCTCTCCTAAATGAGAATGTCAGCTGCATAGAAATGCATTGTGCAATGTCATCCTCACATGAGTCATATGGTAATGTGACTCTAGCCTAAAAGAGAATGTACTATTGAATATTTTTCAGTAAAATATCAAAATATTGAGATAAATTTTGACATTTTTTATTTTCTGACTGTTGATCTTTATATTTTGAGAATTGCTCTGTGAAAAGCATTAGAATTGTGCTTTACCACATCTTTTAATCTGCAAGAACTCATTTACATCTATGGGGCAGTCTTTGTGACCTATGCAAAAGTCACTGTGCAGGAAATGGTGAGAGTTGAGCTGTCACCAACACAAGTGGTAGACATATCATCAGTCCAACCTGTGTTGCTGAAAGGTGGCCCAAGAGGTAAGGGGACCTCTTTCCACCTCCAAAGCAGCAAGTAGTGTCTGTCAGAGACAATTCTATTGGACTGTAAAAGGCCCATACACTGATTTTGCACCAAGGCCCTTTCACGTCTGTATCTAACACTGAACATCACCTCTTGCTAAGTGAACACCCTAAAATATCAGGAATTTTTAAAATATAGATAATGATATGAAATCTTAAAAATGTAACATTAGTTTCCAAAAAACTATGTTTAACATGAAATCTTCATAAATAAAATAGAACAACTCTGGTAATATGATATCACTCAATATGTGAATTTCGTTGTCATGCCTTGAATTTGAGCTTGCAATCTTGTGTACTCTGGTCCATTTCCTTCTTCATTGAGACACAGTGTTTCCAGACTGTATTTCAGCTTGCCCTATCACCAAGCGGGTGTAACTATTTAAGGTTACCCTAGGCTTGCTTTTCCCAAAGGACCCTGCTTTGAATTTTTCAGTCTGCACTGGGGCATCTAGGGACTGTGCCGCTGGGATTGAGTCTCTGTTCAAAAATCTTGTTCTAGTCCATTTCCCTCTTCACTGAGCCACTGTCTGGTTTGGTTGCTCTTCAAATTCTGATTGTCTTTGTTTTCATTCATTGCCTTTCTGCCAACAGCTGTTTCGATTCTGCAATTTAGCCTCCCTATCACCTGATGGGAGTAACTATTTAAACCTTCCCTAAAATTGCATTTCCAAATGGGGAAATGCTTTGAATTTTTCAGTCTGCGCAGGGCCATTAGGGACTGCGCAACTGGGTCCTCTAGTCTGTTCAAGAATCGGGCTGGTTAGGAGTAGTAATTTGAGCTAGACCTTATTGCATTATGATCAAATTATTGCTGTCGTTCTGTCATGCAATATGTGTTGATTTATAAAGTTTGTCCTGCATGTCTTCCTGTGATTAGGCTCTGAAGCACGTGATCCCTCCCAACTTCTTATGTCTAGTTCAGTATTGTGTCAGCCATCATAGTCTTCAACATACAAGTCAGACTTAGGCCTATGGGCCAAATCTGGCCTGAAGTGTAATTTATTTGCCCAGCAAGAAAATACTAGTAGTAGCAATTTGTTGCTAGTGCAATTAAAACTTAACCTTTACTCAAGTTGCATTAAAAAGCGTGGCACCTGAACGGTATTATCCCTGTTATAGGATAAAAACTGACATACAAGACATACACGAAAATACACCTAGTTTGTGGGTGGGGGATTGACGGTAACACCACAGATTCCCAGTCACAGATGTTTCTGTTACTTTAGCACCTACCCCACGGACACAAAGATTTTTACCCTTTCCAACACACCTATTCCCCTTTCCACCATTAGCAGACATTTTACCACTCATATTTGTGGGTAACTAATTGGTAACTCTGTTGTTGTTGGCACAAAAAACTATGGATGTAAAACTAGCAGAGCTAAGTGGCCAAACAGTGGTACTAACCTAAGTAGGTTTGGGCAAATGCAATAGAAAAGTGTTTTCTGCGCTGAGTGGTGGTGGACTCCAACAGAACACTGGACCACAGCTACCTAGTCAAACTGTGGTACTACCCTAAATAGGTTTTGATAAGTAGATTTGGGTAGATGCAATACAGAAGTGTTTTCAGCATTTTGTGGTGATAGATTTCAAAAGAACACTGGACCACAGCTGCCTATCCAAACACTGCTACTAGCCAAAAAGGATTTTCTTGGCTAGATGCAGTAAAAAAAAGGCTAATAAACACAAGAGGTGTAACTTTCTTCACAACTGTGCTACATCGCTGCCTGGCACAAACTGCTACTAGCCAAAAAGGATTTACTTGGCTAGACTCAGTAGAAAAGGTTAATAAACGCAGGAGGTGTAGTTTTCTTCACAGCAGTGCTACACCACTGCCTGACACACACTGCTACTAGCCAAAAAGGAATTGCTTGGCTAGATGTAGTAAAAACAGGTTAGTAAACACAGGAGGTGTAGCTTTCTTCACAACAGTCCTACACCATGCCTGGCACACATGGCTACTAGCCAAAAAGGATTTGTTTTGCTAGATGCAGTAGAAAAAAAGCTAGTAAACACAGGGGGTGTAGCTTTCTTCACAACTGTGCTACACCAGTGCCTGGAACACACTGCATCTATCCAAAAAGGATTTTCTTGGCTAGATGCAGAAAAAAAGGCTAGTAAACACAGGAGGTGTAGCTTTCTTCACAACAGTCCTACACCAGTGCCTGGCACATACTACTGCTAGCCAAAAAGCATTTGCTTGGCTATATTTGGCCAGATACTGTAAAAAATGCTTGCACAGCACTGGAACAGAGCTGCCTGGCACACAGTGCTATTAAGTCCTAAAAAGAGCTGTTCAGGGAAGTAGTGCCTAAACCTACTATCTCTCTATCTAACTTGGAATGGAATCGCTATCTAACTATCTTTGCAGCACACACAGCAGCAGTTGTGTCAATTTTGTCCTTAAAAGAGTTGGCCAGATTGTCAGCGCTGAGGCTGGTGGTTGGGGCCTGTACTCTTGGACTGAGGAGGGAATGGAAAGTGTCAAAGAGTCATTTAGGATTATTGGCTAGTCATGTGATAAGAGTGTTGAAGTAAGCTTGTTTGGAGAGATGAAGGGCAGTGTTGTATGTTTTCTGCATACATTTATAATGGATGAACTCTTCGGCCAGGTTGGATTCTCTCCAAACACGTTCTGCACACCTGGAGCACAGCTGGAGAAACCGTGTTTGCACTGTGTACAAGAGTTGCCCTGCCGTTGCTGAGTTGTTCTAAGTGTAGGAGGTGCAGCTTCATCCAAGGGCACTTTGCAGTCTTTCATTATAGACTTTTAGTGCAGAGTCAGGACAGGAGAGGGAGGAGATTGGGCAAGTGAAGACTGTAAATTCTTTATAAGTTTCTGACTGTTAATGACACGTAAATGCTTATAGGTGAAGTCGAGTTGGGGGTGTCCTTGAAGGGTTGACAGTACTTGATTGAGAATGAAAGAAGGCTGTGGTCAGAGAGCGGAAAAGAGGAATTTGTAAAACCATGCACTAAGCAGAGTTGGGAGAAGATCAGGTCCAATGTATTCCCATCTTCAAGTGTCGCAGAGTTACAAAATTGTGAAAGACCAAGAGAGGAGGTTAGGGTTAAAAGATGAAATTCCGATGTGGAGATGGTGTTCTCAATAGGAATGTTAAAATCCCCCATGATGAGAGTGGGGAGATCGCAGGCTAGAAAGTGTGGAAGCCAGGTGGCAACGTGATTAAGAAATTGACTTGGGGGGTCTGGAGGTCAATAAACCACTGCCGCTTGCAGGGAGAAGGGCCTGTGGAGTCTTACAGTGTGTACCTCAAAAGAAGGGAAGATAAGTGAGGGGACAGATGGGATAACCTGATTTCGCTGCCTTTGTGGATTGGATGGGTTGTTACTGACATCTAGTGAGAAATTTAGGTCAATAGCATCTCTAGAAATATAGAGATATATTTACTTTAAAAAATTAGTGACGTGTCCAGTACTCATTTCACCC
Source organism: Allobates femoralis (assembly GCA_033576535.1). Classification (NCBI taxonomy): domain Eukaryota; kingdom Metazoa; phylum Chordata; class Amphibia; order Anura; family Aromobatidae; genus Allobates; species Allobates femoralis. The sequence goes on from JARQOC010000003.1 coordinate 217,292,424, forward strand.
ACTATAAATATATTTATAGGGAAGTGGCTTACAATCTCCTCACCTACTTCGCTCTCTCCATAAGGTTGAGAGCAAGTTCCCAGACCTTGTCTTAGCCCACTCACTCTGCCAGATCAGAATATCCCACACACTACACTGATGAGGGGCAGGTACCCCGAAACGCAGCGTCTGTAGTTTGGGGTTCTGATCTGGCACAAATCCCTTAGTTATATTAAAAGCTTGTAGGAAAGCGATTATGACTTTGAGGAAGCTGCTTAAATGTGGCACGGGAGTTTCTCAACTTCCTTAGTGAAGTGCAAATTTGCATATATGCATATATCTGAGAGGAGGGAAGTGGCTTACAATCTCCTCACCTACTTCGCTCTCTCCATAAGGTTGAGAGCAAGTTCCCAGACCTATATATATATATATATATATATATATATATATATATACAGTATACACAGTATGTATATACCGTATATACTCGTGTATAAGCCGACCCGTGTATAAGCCGACCCCCCTACTTTTGCCCCAAAAATCTGGAAAAACCTATTGACTCGTGTATAAGCCGAGGGTGGACCCCAGCACAGGTATACAGCCCCCAGCAGTGTGGTATACAGGCCCCCCCCAGTGGTATACAGGCCTCCCCAGTGGTAGTATACAGCAGCCCCAGTGGTAGTATATAGCATCCCCAGCAGCCCCAGTGGTACTATATAGCATCCCCAGTGGTAGTATATAGCATCCCCAGCAGCCCCAGTGGTAGTATATAGCATCCCCAGCAGCCCCAGTGGTAGTATATAGCATCCCCAGCAGCCCCAGTGGTAGTATATAGCATCCCCAGCAGCCCAGTGGTAGTATATAGCATCCCCAGCAGCCCCAGTGGTAGTATATAGCATCCCCAGCAGCCCCAGTGGTAGTATATAGCATCCCCAGCAGCCCCAGTGGTAGTATATAGCAGCCCCAGCAGCCCCAGTGGTAGTATACAGCAGCCCCAGTGGTAGTATACAGCAGCCCCAGTGGTAGTATATAGCATCCCCAGCAGCCCCAGTGGTACTATATAGCATCCCCAGTGGTAGTATATAGCATCCCCAGCAGCCCCAGTGGTAGTATATAGCATCCCCAGCAGCCCCAGTGGTAGTATATAGCATCCCCAGCAGCCCCAGTGGTAGTATATAGCAGCCCCAGCAGCCCCAGTGGTAGTATACAGCAGCCCCAGTGGTAGTATACAGCAGCCCCAGTGGTAGTATATAGCATCCCCAGCAGCCCCAGTGGTAGTATATAGGAGCCCCAGCAGCCCCAGTGGTAGTATACAGGAGCCCTAGTGGTAGTATACAGGAGCCCAAGCAGCCCCAGTGGTAGTATACATCAGCCCCAGATGTATATACAGCCCCAGAGGTAGTATACAGCCCCAGTGGTAGTATACATCAGCCCCAGAGGTATATGCAGCCCCAGTGGTAGTATACAGGAGCCCAAGCAGCCTCAGTGGTAGTATACATCAGCCCCAGATGTATATACAGCCCCAGTGGTAGTATACAGCCCCAGTGGTAGTATACATCAGCCCCAGAGGTATATGCAGCCCCAGTGGTAGTATACAGCCCCAGTGGTACTATCCAGCAGCCCCAGAGGTATATACAGCCCCAGTATTAATAAACAGCCCCCCCCCTCCTTATCATGGCCCCCCAGGCTGCGGCAGCTGTCAAAATAACAAACAGTTTATACATCACCTTCCGACGCAGCTTCTCCGCTCCTCCGGTCCTCCGCTCGCCGGCTGCTTCTTCTTTCTTGTTGTGCCGACTTCTGTGACCGCGCGCAGGAAATGACGTCATCTCCTGCGCCCGGTCACATGACACCGGCACAAGAAGAAAGAAGAAGCAGGCGAGCGGAGGACCGGAGGAGCGGAGAAGCTGCGTCGGAAGGTGATGTATAAACTGTTTGTTATTTTGACAGCTGCCGCAGCCTGGGGGGCCATGATAAGGAGGGGGGGGCTGTTTATTAATACTGGGGGACCCATATTAAGGAGGGGGGCTGTGCAGTGCAATATGCACGGCATCCCCCCGCCGTTGATGGACGGGGGGATGCCGTGCATATTCATTGCACTAATGAGGCGGCCCCACGTGACCGCCTGCGGTCACCGCGGCCCCCTCCTGCCTCCTCCAGCTCCCGGTCACAGCCCCCCCCACAGCATTACCGTATAGACCCGTGTATAAGCCGAGGGGGGACTTTTCAGCCCAATTTGTGGGCTGAAAAACTCGGCTTATACACGAGTATATACGGTATATGTATATATATATATATATATATATATATACACACACCCAAATACATATACTATATACAGTGATCTATCTGGATATGTGAGCATTGCAAATGTAACCTGGTTACGTATTCTTGCCATAAATGATTTCTAAAAATCCTATGTAATAGAGGTGTTGAACTGCAGTACTTGGCAGACAAGCTTAACTCCTATTCAATTTCACTTGTTATTACTTGAGCATTTTCCATGACGGAAACTTGCCAGTTTTCACACCTTGAGGCTGAGTACCTCTTTTTTAGTTCTCTTAGTTAAATTCCAGTGCTATTTCCAACTATATACCTTTCTCTTGAGATTGTTCCATATAAGTGAATAAAAAACCCTGCATGTGATTGTTTCACAAGTCCTTCGGAAAGAGTATGAGATCTTTTCATCTCTTCCACAAATCCTGCTACTGAATCTTGTAGGAAGAATAACACCAATACCTTTTTTCCTAAGAACTCTTGATTTAGATGTTTAGGAAAAACACTTTTGATTTTTATCATGGAGATGTATTAGTCTGATGCACTTTTTTGATATAAATAGCAAGCATAGTGAATAGCAAGGAATTGCATGAAAGTAAACTATAAAACATGGGGAAGTATTTTAAAAAGTATGTGTTTAACTACTGCCGAAGCGCATATAAACAGCAGTCGTTAACGGGCCTGTGGATACACGAGGGTCAGTGGGTGTTCTCGTCCGCTGGCCCAGCCACCTTTAGCAAGATAGCCTGGATCAGGGCTCATCCTCAAACTGAACACCCGAACTCCTTACCCGTGGGCGGAACACTACACAGACAACACAGTGTGCGGGAACCACAATATTAAGGCTTTATTGGATCCCCAAACAGTTAACAGCATATAACATATAACCAGCAAAACACACAATGTAACAGGCAACAGAGTCTCACTAGGGATGAGCGAGTCCGAAAAGACTCGGAATCGCAAGACCCCAACGAGTCCGAGTCAAGGACTCGGGACTCGTTGCGAGTCCAGCGAGTCCAATGTTAATGAATAGGGACCCGAGTAATAGCGAATAATGACATTTACAACTCGCTGATGTGTCTCTGAAAGTGTGCGAGTCCAAACTCGCTGGTTTTTCTCTTATTTTGAGGCTTGTAGCCGATGATGCGGGGGAAGCGATTCTCCAGCACACACCATGCTTTAAGGAAACAGGAAGCGAGTCGCGCTGACAGGCGCACACACAGAGCGATCCATTCATCAGTGCAATCATGGCAGCAGGACGTGGCACGGTGAACACACTGCGTCTTATTGCACTTGTGGAGGCTCGTCCATTTCTATGGCTCCCTACAGATCCTGAGTATGGGGATACGACCCTAATTAATACAGCCTGGAGAGAGATCGCCCAAGAGATGTTCCCTGCGTTCCATCGGAGTGACCATGAGGAACAGAGCAATCTAAGTAAGTTAAATGAGTTCACACGTTATATATTGCATTTACTGTATATATACTCGTGTATAAGCCGACCCGTGTATAAGCCGACCCCCTATTTTTGCCCCGAAAAACTATGAAAACATATTCACCGCCATCCTGGTATACAGCGGCTATCACTGGTAGACAGCCCCCCATCAGAGTATACACCTCCCCCTGCAGAGTATACAGGCCCCCAGATGGGTATACATCCCCCCATATTGTGGTATACAGGCAGGGGCGGACTGGCCCAGGTGCCACGGGTCATGCGGCTGCAGGAGCATGAATAATCCGCATGTCCCTGAAGCAGCAGGCGGAAACGGAAGCTCCTGGGCGCGCGATGACGTCATCAGCACGCGGCTGCGTCCGGGAGTGAGCGTCTGTGAGTGGCGTGCGGCTGCGACTGTTAGCGAGCGGCTGTGAGGAGCGCGAGGCTGCGGCTGGGAGCGAGCCATAGGAGAATGCGGGAGCTGCGGTGACTGTGAGGCGGCCGCCAGTCATCACCCTCCCCACCCCCCGTCCTCACCTGTGTCGGGCCGGTGAGGGAGGGTTGCGACCCAAACTGTAGGGTGCCAGTCAGTCCCTGTATACAGGGCCCTCAGTGTGTGTACAGGCCCCCCCAGCAATGGGTATACAGGGCCCCCAGCAGTGGGTAGACAGTGGCCCAGTGGGTTTACAGGGCCCCCAGCAGTGGGAATACAGGGCCCCCATAGCAGGGTATACAGGACCCTGAATGTGTTATCATGCTCCACCGCATAGTTGCCTATATTTGGATGGGCTCACAACAGTACAATGAGTTTAATGTCTGATCCTCCTGGCTCTTTCGGCCAAGGGGTTGGGTGTATATAAATACCACTAATGACCAGAGTCTGGTGCCCGCACTATTACATTCTCTATGCGTTGACATGTGTCCTGCCTCATTTGTGATTGTGGCCACGTGAGCTCAATGTCCGTAATGCTGTTGATGATGTTCCACACTGTCGTGTCACTGTGCCTTGTATACACATTACACACACAAAATGAATAAAATGTTATTGTTGATTTGTACACATACTTTTGTTGTTTCAAATATTACACATCTCTAAACCCGGTTTCAAATCATTTCACAGTTGACCATCTTAAAAAACGGTGGAGGAGCTGCCGGGACCAGCATAAGAAGCAGTACCGGCAGTACTCAGAGAGACAACCGGGAGCCGCTCCATTGCTCAACCACTACCACTTTTATGACCGGCTGTCCTTCCTTCACCCGGTGGCCGCTATGCCAAGGTATGTGTCTGCAGCACTGTTGTGTACATTTAGTATTATTTATAAATATATACATTAGTTTCCATTTTGGCTCTGTGGGTAGCAGAGTATACAGGCGGGTCTGAGGTAGCAGAGTATACAGGCGGGTCTGTGGGTAGCAGAGTATACAGGCGGGTCTGAGGTAGCAGAGTATACAGGCGGGTCTGTGGGTAGCAGAGTATACAGGCGGGTCTGTGGGTAGCAGAGTATACAGGCGGGTCTGTGGGTAGCAGAGTATACAGGCGGGTCTGAGGTAGCAGAGTATACAGGCGGGTCTGAGGTAGCAGAGTATACAGGCGGGTCTGTGGGTAGCAGAGTATACAGGCGGGTCTGAGGTAGCAGAGTATAAAGACGGCTCTGTGGGTAGCAGAGTATACAGGCGGGTCTGTGGGTAGCAGAGTATACAGGCGGCTCAGTGGGTAGCAGAGTATATAGGTGATGAGAATAGGGTTAATAGATGGTGCTACAGTGTTGGGGCGTGCTAGAGGGAGCAGAGATCCGATTACTGCCGTCATTTCTGACCTTATTAAAGATAGCGGCCGCAGCTAAATGACATCATGGCAAAGGTAAACATGGGGTGTGGTTAGCTGCAGGAGGTTAGTGAGAGGTGTGGGTTGTTTGGCAGAGGGCGTGGTGTGGGCGTGGTGAGCGCGGCTCCAGCGTCAGATACGCTGCGAGCGCGGAACCGCGGCACATCTCCAGGAGCAGAGGACGTGTCCGGTACGTCCGTAGCCCCCGGCCTCCCCGTTGTCCGCACACACAGCCCCGCTGTGACCTCTGCAGTGTCACAGGCCCCGGCGGGCGTCTGTCATCTCCTCCTGACACTGACCTCCTCCTGATTTGATTGTCTGTGTTGTCCCCCCCGCTGTCAGCATCAGTGATCTGCTAAGACCTGTGGGTGCACAGACGGGGGAAGTACAAATGCCAGCATGCCGGGGCGGATTGGGCGCTGTGAGGGGCGCAGGTCTTGCTGTGAGCGGAGGGCGCGAGGCCGCTAGAGAAAACGCTATAGCGGCTGTGTGAGTTAAGCGTCTGCGGCTCGCGAAGGCGCATACGCGTCTCCGCTCGCAGTGACGCTAAGGAGTTTGGGATTAGGCTACAGTGCCGGAATTTCAAACTCCCGATTATATAAATAGATTATATATATATATATTGTATACCTTTCAACCCCTTCCCTGCTTTATATAGATGATATAAGCTAAAAGTTTTGTGAATTAAGTATGTCAAGTTAAAAGTGAAGTCAGGGGGACTTTTTTTTTTCATGTGAACCATTGGTGTTATTGATCGTCTAGATTAGATGGGATGGGGGGGGGGGGGTGTTAATCAGGGGGTGAAAAATTATGTATTAGTATGGAATTAGCAAAGAAAGTCACGTATTCCTTTATGTTATGTACAGTTGGTTATTCTTTCATAATAATAACAAATATCTGATTAATAATACACAGATACACAGAGTCTAAAAAGCGTGCAACTTAATGTTTGACCTATGTTTTTGTTTCCAAATGCAATGCATTCACAAAATTTTTTTTTACTTTACCCACAGAGAAGCTTACTACAGAGGGCGGCGTGCTGTGAACCCTCCACCGCCAAACAGAAGGCGGCGTGGAGAAAACCCACCACCACCACCACGGCCGGCGCCACCACCACCGCCGCCGCCACCAGCACCAACACCACCACCACCGCCGCCACCAGCACCAGCACCACCACCACCGCCGCCACCAGCACCAGCAACACCACCACCGCCGCCACCAGAACCAACACCACCACCGCCGCCACCAGCACCAACACCACCACCGCCGCCACCAGCACCAACCCCAGCTTTGGGGCATGTCCGGCCGCAAGAGGAGGAACCTGGATGCCCACCTCACAGCAGCCATGGTCTGATCCCGGGGTCACCTAATAGACGGCGTGCACAAAGTAATGCTGACTTTGCCCACAGTCTGATACCATTCCTGGATGAAATTCCATTTCACAGGCTACTGCGGGCAAGGTCAGCATTACAGATTGTGCTTGGCGCCAGTCGCCCACCAAACCACCCAGGTGAGGTTTTCAATTATTTGGAGGGGTGGCAACTCAGACACTACAACCTACAAGACAGGCCCACACCCCGGGACAGCCATGTGCCACCCCAGAGGCCTGTACCTACCTTTCCACAATGGCCACCTAACAGGGACCTACCATTTTTCCCCACACCGGCCCAGAGGATCCACCCTCAAGGGTTGCCGGAGGCCATTCATGGGGCCCTTGACCTCTTGCAGGACCAGGGTGATGGTGTCACTTTACTGGCAAGGCCAGAGGATGCGGCAACCTACCAGCAGCTGTAGACCCCTTATTTTTTTGTTTTTTATTTTGTGTTCATGTGCATTGCACAATTTCTTTATGTTATTATTTCTTATATTTTCCTACTGTTTACAAAGTTGTACCAAAAAAAAAAAAAAAAAAAAAAAAAAATTCTGACATTTTTACCATTATGGCGGAATAATACCCAGTTTACAAAAACTGCTTTGTGTCTGTCTTTTTTCAGGGAAAGGATGTGTAGGTTGTTTTGTGGGTGGGCTTAAAGTCATCATCATTATAATTATTATTTATTTATATAGCACCGATAGGTTCCATGGCGCTTTACATGAGGATAAGGTACACAAGGAGAAGTACAATAAACATAGACAATAAGGTCATAGAGGTACAACAGGAGAGGACCCTGTACGCGTGGGCTCACATTCAACGAGGGGTGGGTGGGGATACAATAGGGTGGGGAAGGTGTCGGTCGTGGGGCGTGTAGCGGGGTGTCATGGCAGGTTGTAGGCCTGTCGGAAGAGGTGAGTCTTTAGGTGTTTCTTGAAGGTTCCCAGGGTAGGCGAGTGAGTGATGAGGTGGGGCAGCGAGTTACAGAGCATGGTTGATGCCCGGGAGAAATCCTGTATGCGGTTGTGGGAAGAGGAGATGAGGGGGGAGTGTCGCAGAAGTTCTTTGGATGAACGCAGGTAGCGTGAGGGATGGTATCGGGAGATCATGTCGGAGATGTATGGTGGGGATAGGTTGTGTAAGGCTTTGAATGTCATGATCAGTGTTTTAAAGTGAGCTCTCTGTGTGGCGGGGACCCAGTGAAGGGCTTGGCAGAGGGTGTAGACAGGTGAGTAGCGTGAGGACAGATGGATTAGTCGGGCAGCAGAGTTTAGTATAGATTGGAGAGGTGCAAGAGAGTTGGCAGGGAGGCCTGTGCGAAGGAGGTTCCAGTAGTCAAGGCGGGAGATGATGAGGGCATTAATGAGTGTTTTAGCTGTGTCAGGGTTGAGTAACGAGCAAATTCTTGAAATATTTTTGAGTTGGAGTGACAGGGACTTGGTTAGGAACTAGAGGTGGGGCTTGAAGGAGAGGGATGAGTCAAGGATTACCCCGAGACATTTGGCGTGGAGGACAGGGGAGAGAGAGCATCATTAGCAAGTACTTTACGGACCGCATGGAGCATGAAGTCACCTTGGTTACTAAGTGTAAAATCATGACTCCACAGACAAATGTTGCTGACAAATAAACAGTGCCTGTGTTTGGGGGGTTACTTAATGCCTCGCTATGGCAACAAGACTAGGAACACACATGTGAGAGGCTGGGACATCTACCTGCTACACATCGCGTCTACGCGTTTTCTACAGAGCGTACAGTGGGACCTTTCTCCAGGCTCCAGCAGGATGATAGTCCAAGCAATGCCCACGATGCAAGCATAGGCTTGTTGCCTAAAAAAATTAGCTCAAGGGGCTTCATATACATTTTTTTCAGAAAGCAGGGTGCTTGGCCCATACAATAGAATTGCTTGTACTAGGAGCATAGTACATGCAATGCCCACGATGGAGGCATAGGCTTGGTGCCTGGAAAAATTAGCCCAAGGGGCTGTTTGCCATTTTGGGTATAAATGCAGGCCTAAGGGCCATGATCAGCTTGTTAGCCAGGGTGGCTCAAAAAATTTGCCCAAGGGGCTGTTTGGCATTTTGGGTATAAATGCAGGCCTAAGGGCCATGATCAGCTTGTTAGCCATGGTGGCTCAAAAGATTTGCCCAAAGGGCTGTTTGGCAATTTGGGTATAAGTGCAGGCCTAAGGGCCATGATAAGCCTCTTAGGCTGGGTGTTTCCAAAAATTAGCCCAAGGGGCTGTTTTGCATTTTGGGTATAAATGCAGGCCTAAGGGCCATGATCAGCTTGTTAGGCTGGGTGTTTCCAAAAATTAGCCCAAGGGGCTGTTTGGCATTTTTAGTGTAAATGCAGGCCTAAGGGCCATGATAAGCCTCTTAGGCTGGGTGTTTCCAAAAATTAGCCCAAGGGGCTGTTTTGCATTTTGGGTATAAATGCAGGCCTAAGGGCCATGATCAGCTTGTTAGCCATGGTGGCTCCAAAAATTAGCCCAAGGGGCTGTTTGGCATTTTTAGTGTCAATGCAGGCCTAAGGGCCATGATAAGCCTCTTAGGCTGGGTGTTTCCAAAAATTAGCCCAAGGGGCTGTTTTGCATTTTGGGTATAAATGCAGGCCTAAGGGCCAGGATCAGCTTGTTAGCCAGGGTGGCTCAAAAAATTAGCCCAAGGGGCTTTTAAATGTTTGCTAACAGAAAATAAAGGTTGATTCCTTGTGAAAAGGTGTTGTGATGGTTAATGAAACCGAAGTTAAGGTGTAGTGTTGGTTTAAGATGAAGCAGCCTCATTACCAGGTTGCAGGAACATGGTTACGCAAATCGTTACTGGTCTTGTACATACTGCTTGTACCAAAAAGACACAATATAATACAATGATTAATTATATCATATTGATGTTGAACGTGGCACTTCAGCTCTGAGTACTGTCGTCTTCAGGGCTCAAGAAGTCTTGTGAAATCCAGTTCCTATTAAACTTAATTAGAGTAAGCCTGTCTGCATTCTCTGGAGTAAGACGTGTCCTGGTATCAGTTATGATACCCCCAGCGGCACTGAAAACCCGCTCTGATGTCACACTAGCTGCAGGGCATGCCAGCACCTCCAAGGCATACAACGAGAGCTCGGTCCAAGTGTGGAGCTTGGAGACCCAGTAATTAAACGGGACTGCGGCATCAGTCAGGAAGCAGGTACTGTCACTTAAGTATTCTTGTACCATGTTGGTAAGTTTCTGTCTCCGAGAGATGGTTACTGGAGCAACATGGCGCTGCAGGTTCGATGGCTTATTGAACATAGCCCACTTTGCGGACATCTTTCCAGCATCTCTTCTGGACAGCGTGGATGATTGTGCCCCGACCAAAGGCTGCTGTTGCACAGAGTTGCTAACTATGGGCAGAGTGTTGTCTGACGGTGATATTCGAAGCATATTATCCACAAGAACCCTCTTGAAATAGTCAATTGTCAAGCCACGTGGTGACTGAAACAGCAGCGAGGTGAATTTATCTTTATAACGTGGGTCCAGAAAGGTGGCCAACCAGTAGAGGTCGTTGTGCAATATGTTAATCACTCGTGGGTCTTCTAGCAGACAAGTCAACATGAAGTGAGCCATGTGTCCTAAGCTGCATAGACTCATGTCTTCAGTGTCCTCAGAACGATGTTCAATACCCATTGTATCCGGAAAGTCTGTCTCCGCCTCCTCCTCTCCAGGCCACCCATGGTGGACAGACACAAAGCTGGGGTTCTGAGTACCATCTGGGTTGACATCGGCACCAACAAAAAATAAATCCTCTTCATCGTCTTGCTCCTGTTCCTCCTCAGGAGCCATTGTGGCCTGGTCATACTGGCTTTGCTGGCTAGGTACTGCGCTGTTTAAATCTGGCTCCATAGCCATCTGCTGGGCTCTCAATGCTTCATTTTTCTGATTAATGAGGGATTCTTTCAGCAGACACAGCATGGGTACAGTGACACTGATGATGGACTGATCACCGCTCACCAGTTTTGTGCAGTAGTCAAAATTATCAAGAACCTCAGATGTGTCAGCGATCCACACCCACTCCATTGTACTAATATGTCGTGGCTGACTGCCGGTCTGACGGGCATGTTGCAACTGATACTCGGATATTGCCCTCTGCTGCTCATTGATCCTCGATAACATATGGAATGTAGAGTTCCATCGTGTCGGCATGTCACAAATGAGTCTGTGGTTGGGCAAATTCAATTGCTTTTGAAGCAATGAAAGTTTTCCAACCGCTGTTGACGAATGACGAAAATGTGCACAAACTCGACGCACCTTCTCCAGTAGGTCACATAGCTCTGGGTATGTACGCAGGAATTTCTGCACTACTAGATTCAGCACGTGAGCCATGCAAGGCACGTGCACAAGGTTTCCGAGCTTTAGTGCAGCCACCAGGTTACGACCATTGTCGCTCACCACGAGACCGGTCTGGAGTTGGAGTGGGGATAGCCACTCATCTGTCTGTTCCTTCAGACCTTTCAAGAGCTCTACTGCAGTGTGCGGTGTGTGACCTAAACAGATCAGCTTCAGCAGAGCCTGTTGGCGTCTTGCTGAAGCACTGCAGCAAACCTCCCAACTTGGCCGTGATGTTGAGGGCAATTGAGGATTGGTCGAGGAAGCGGAAGATGGGGTAGTGGACATATAGGATGATGCAGAGACCCTGAATGAGGTTGTGCCAGCTATCCGTGGCGTGGGTAGGATGTTTGATGTTACACTAACATCGTTTGGCACACTCTCCACAACGTTGATCCAATGCGCGGTGAGCGAGATGTACCGGCCCTGTCCTGAACTGCTTGTCCACGTGTCCGTAGTAAGGTGTACTTTCCCGGTTACAGCGTTGGTGAGGGCACGCTTGAGGTTGTTAATGACATGCTCATGTAACGCGGGGACGGCACAACGTGAAAAGTAGTGGCGGCTTGGAACCGAGTAGCGTGGTACTGCCACAGCCAAAAGCTCACGGAAAGAGTCTGTACCCACAAGCCTAAACGGCAACATCTCGACTGCTAACAACTTAGCTATCTGGGCATTTATTTTTTTGGCTAATGGGTGGGAAGAGTGGTATTTCTGCTTCCTTTCGTACAGCTGTGTCACTGATAACTGTAAGGATGTTGCTGACCGAGAACTGTCTGCACTCGTGTTCAGTCTCTCTGCTGCTTGTGATGAGTACATATGAGCTGGACCAGCTTCAGCAACACTTGATTGTGACGGACGTATCTGAGTTGCCGTCGCAGTCTTTGGGTCAGATGACTCTGTTGTGGAAGGCTGCACTTTTGACCACTGAATAGGGTGCTGACCAGCCATGTGCTTCCGCATACTGCTGGTGCTCTGGTTTCCTTTCCCGTGGCCTCTACTTAGCCTTGCATGGCAGATGGTACAGATGACCACATTTTCTTGAGAAGGCCCATCTTTAAAAAATTTCCACACAGTGGCTGACCGACCTCTAGGCTTGACTGTACTCCCTGAGGGATTACTGAGGCCCACATTTGTGACATTTTGTCCAACAGTTGACAAATTTTGAGCCACAGTGGACACATTTTGGGCAACAGTGGTGACTCTTTCAGTTCTGGTGGGAGGAGTCGGCCTTGGTGCCTTTGTTGGTGGGACATACACACTGTCTTCCTCCGTGCTGCTCTGCTGGCTCTGCATCGCAACATTCCACGTGGGATCAGTTGTCTCATCATCAACCCCTTCCTCTTCTAAATCTTCCCGATAACAAGTTGGATTTTGCTCCCCAGATGACAAGTGTGTCACTGTCTCATCATCATCATCCTCCAACTCCTGAGACGGTCTAAGACTTTGCTGAAAGACACGTTCATGTGGCCGGGGTGTCTCTAAAACTTGTCCATGATTGGACAATTCTTCATCAAGTATCTCATCTACTACGGAGTCTGGCAAACCGGATTCATGTAAAGGATTATATGTACCAAATAAGTCATCTGAGTGACCCATGTGTGTGTCAACATTTTCATGGGGCTGCTGTTGGTCTGAGGAACTGTGAAGAGGTTGTGGATTAGATGACCCAGCATGGTATGTACCAACAGTAGACACAGTGCTCAAGGAACCTTGAGTGCTGCAAGAACCTGTTGTTGAGGTCTTGTCTGCCAGCCAAGACGTTAGATGCTGTTCGTCTTCCGGCCTCAATACTCGTTTACTTTCCTGACGGGGAAAGTTAGACAGGAGGAACGATCGATCAATCCTCGTCTGTCTGCCCGAACTGGTGGATAGTTGGCCACGACTACCAATGCCTGTACCTCGTCCCTGTCCCTTAGCAAGACTTTTTTTGGGATTTGGTTTTTTGTGTGACATTTTATCATTTCTGGTGGCTTTCTGGGGGCTTGTAAAACAAGTATCAGGTACTATTTCGAGAAAGGTACACACTAGAGGCTAAGATATTTTAAGAGAGATGGAAGGTACCGTGCGAGCTGCAGGCAGGACACCGTACAGCAACGCACTGGCACAGGGAAAAATTGTTTAGTACGCAGAACCAGGCACTGTTAGGCTGCGGTGCTGGCTGCGTGCAAGTTTACAAGTACCGTGCGAACTGCAGGCAGGACACCGTACAGCAACGCACTGGCACAGGAAAAAATTGTTTAGTACGCAGAACCAGGCACTGTTAGACTGCAATGCTGGCTGCGTAAAATATTACAAGTACCGTGCGAGCTGCAGGCAGGACACCGTACAGCAACGCACTGGCACAGGAAAAAATTGTTTAGTACGCAGAACCAGGCACTATTAGGCTGCGGTGCTGGCTGCGTAAAATGTTACAAGTACCGTGCGAGCTGCAGGCAGGACACCGTACAGCAACGCACTGGCACAGGAAAAAATTGTTTAGTACGCAGAACCAGGCACTATTAGGCTGCGGTGCTGGCTGCGTAAAATGTTACAAGTACCGTGCGAGCTGCAGGCAGGACACCGTACAGCAACGCACTGGCACAGGAAAAAATTGTTTAGTACGCAGAACCAGGCACTGTTAGACTGCAATGCTGGCTGCGTAAAATATTACAAGTACCGTGCGAGCTGCAGGCAGGACACCGTACAGCAACGCACTGGCACAGGAAAAAATTGTTTAGTACGCAGAACCAGGCACTGTTAGACTGCAATGCTGGCTGCGTTAAATGTTACAAGTACCGTGCGAGCTGCAGGCAAGACACCGTACAGCAACGCACTGGCACAGGAAAAAATTGTTTAGTACGCAGAACCAGGCACTATTAGGCTGCGGTGCTGGCTGCGTAAAATGTTACAAGTACCGTGCGAGCTGCAGGCAGGACACCGTACAGCAACGCACTGGCACAGGAAAAAATTGTTTAGTACGCAGAACCAGGCACTGTTAGGCTGCGGTGCTGGCTGCGTAAAATGTTACAAGTACCGTGCGAGCTGCAGGCAGGACACCGTACAGCAACGCACTGGCACAGGAAAAAATTGTTTAGTACGCAGAACCAGGCACTATTAGGCTGCGGTGCTGGCTGCGTAAAATGTTACAAGTACCGTGCGAGCTGCAGGCAGGACACCGTACAGCAACGCACTGGCACAGGAAAAAATTGTTTAGTACGCAGAACCAGGCACTGTTAGACTGCAATGCTGGCTGCGTTAAATGTTACAAGTACCGTGCGAGCTGCAGGCAAGACACCGTACAGCAACGCACTGGCACAGGAAAAAATTGTTTAGTACGCAGAACCAGGCACTGTTAGACTGCAATGCTGGCTGCGTTAAATGTTACAAGTACCGTGCGAGCTGCAGGCAAGACACCGTACAGCAACGCACTGGCACAGGAAAAAATTGTTTAGTACGCAGAACCAGGCACTATTAGGCTGCGGTGCTGGCTGCGTAAAATGTTACAAGTACCGTGCGAGCTGCAGGCAGGACACCGTACAGCAACGCACTGGCACAGGAAAAAATTGTTTAGTACGCAGAACCAGGCACTATTAGGCTGCGGTGCTGGCTGCGTAAAATGTTACAAGTACCGTGCGAGCTGCAGGCAGGACACCGTACAGCAACGCACTGGCACAGGAAAAAATTGTTTAGTACGCAGAACCAGGCACTGTTAGACTGCAATGCTGGCTGCGTAAAATGTTACAAGTACCGTGCGAGCTGCAGGCAGGACGCCGTACAGCAACGCACTGGCACAGGAAATTTTTTGTTGAAAAATGGCACAAAAATTTTTTGGTAGACTAGTGCCAAAAATAAGAAAAAGCTTAGGATTACAGCTCTGCGGAAAGCTGGGTGAACTAAGCTCTGAGGATGGTGCTGGATTCACTGTAAGGCTGCTCCTATCTCCCCTTCCTTACAGTCCTGTACAGCAATCCTCCGTCCTGGTAGTTCTGAAAAGAACTTTTGGGTTATGTGTGAGGAATCTTGACTCCTACACTCCGTCCTGTTAGTTCTGAAAAGAACTTTTGGGTTATATGTGACTCCTACACTGCCTAACTGTCCCTAGATCTGCTCCAAGTCTCCCTGCACTAGGTCAGCTCTTCTCAGGAATGTGCCCAAAATGGCGGGGGCAAGCCTTATATACTGCCTTGCCTGTCATAGATGACATAGGCATCACGATGGACAGCAGCCAATCATAGTCCTGACACAAGCAAAACTGCTATGGCATTACTGACTATGATTGGCTGTCTTCACAAGTTTTCTGACCTAACACGCAATGCTGACTAGTAACATAAAAGATTCTGGATTCGCGAGTCCCGAATAGAGAATACAGGACTCGGAATCGCAGACTCGCTAGGATTCGGACTCGTAGACTCGCTCAGACTCGCTGCTGTTTGGGGAGATTCAAGCTATATAGCGATGTGATAGAGCGAGTCTAGCGAGTCTAGCGAGTGAGATAAAGTAAACTCTGACAAAACTAAGATTGCCATTGACTTGCATTGGACTCGTTACTGAGCGAGTATTCGCTAAAAGACTCGCCGATTACCGAGTCCAGCGAGTCCCTTAAGAATCGCCGAGTAACGAGTCCTAGCGAGTAGACTCGCTCATCCCTAAGTCTCACCCTTCCGCTGGCTCACCAGGGATCAGAATATAGCACAGCAAAGTCTGTAGCCAGGTGACTGGATTGTCCCAACCTGGGTTGCGTCCTTATGCAGCCTTTGTTATTCCAGCCGAATCCGAACTTTCGATGCTGAAGTCCTTGTAGAATTATAGTCCAGGTTTTGATCCCCTTGCTCGGCACCAAAATGCCTATGCCTGGGGTTATGGCCGGCTAATCGGGTTCGTAGATCCTAGATTAACTGCCTGTATCAAGTCCCGTGCACCTCTAGTCAGGACCAAAATCCCTAGCCTGAGGTCACTAGACAGAATCTACAACACCCTGGTAAAAGAACAGGTATGCTTATATCCCCGTGATTACCCATTGCAGGATATTGGGGACGTCACAATTGGTGGAATAAGACTGTCTTCACATTAGCTCGATCTCAAGCCTCACATAAAACATATTTAATAGTATTGCAGTCCTGGCAAGGGAGACGCACATGCTGATTGACATACCGTGTTTCCCCGAAAGTAAGGCCCTGTCTTACATTCTTTTGGGGGCGAAAAGTGGCCCCCGGCCTTACTTTCGGGGGGGGGCCTTACATTGAGTGCCCCAGCAGTGTGGCCTACAGGCCCCCTCCTGCTGGGACACTGCGGGAGCGGGTCGCACGTCACGTGCGCCCGCTCATTACATATGCACTGCATCCCCCTGTCAATCAGCGACAGGGGGAGCAGTGCATTATACTGTATATATGGGCCCCCTATTGCTGGCACACTCCCCCCTGTTATGAGGCCCCCACCGCTGCTGCTGCTGAAGACATCTTACCCTCCAGGGTCTTCTTGCAGCAGCCAGCGCGCGCGTCCGTCCGTCCTCTGTACTCGGCGGTCTCCCGGATCATGTGACCGGCCCGTCGCAGTCGCGATGACGTCATGCGCTGCGACGGGTCACATGATCCGGGAGACCGCCGAGTACAGAGGACGGACGGACGCGCGCGCTGGCTGCTGCAAGAAGACCCTGGAGGGTAAGATGTCTTCAGCAGCAGCAGCGGTGGGGGCCTCATAACAGGGGGGAGTGTGCCAGCAATAGGGGGCCCATATATAAAGTATAATGCACTGCTCCCCCTGTCGCTGATTGACAGGGGGATGCAGTGCATATGTAATGAGCGGGTGCACGTGACGTGCGACCCGCTCCCGCTCCCCCCCCCTCCGCTAGCGGCCTTACATTGGCCCCCCCGGTTGTAAGGCCTTATAATCGGGGGAGGCCTTACATTGGCAGGCCCCCCCTTTACCCCCAGGCGGCCTTACAATCGGGGGGGCCTTACTTTCGGGGAAACACGGTAGCAATACAATGGAATGTTAGTAAGATTAAGTTTTCTGACTGTCATGACCTTCTCTGACAAGGGTTGAGATAATTACATTACACACAGTAAACATCACCAAGCATCTACAAGACTCTAGGAATAATGAGTTGCTTATCACAAGGTAGGGAATAAAATACAGTACAAGGAGGCAAGATAATTACATTACCCATTTTAAATACTAGCAGGATCCTAGAAATCTTGTGTAACCCATGAGTGGCATATTACAAGTTTGCAAACAAAATACAATATTGTCTGGATAAATAAGAAATCATCATATTTTATCCATTAAAGGGGTCCATTTCGTCACAGGGCTTTATTCCCTCATTGTCATTTTAAAATATTGAATTGACTTAAGCAAATATTTTCCTGCTCAGCCATAAATCCCACAGTTGACAACTTTATATAAGAGCTGACACGGCCTGCATAGACCCCAAATAGTGTTGGAACTGATAGTGACCGATTAACTCCTTAAGCCTCTAACTGCTATCGCGATTGACAGAGATATCTAAGAGGTTAAAAGGGGGTTAAACTCATTTGGCAGGATCGGCCCACCGCGATCTTAACATGGGTGCTGATTATTGCCACGATACTCTCGGATCATCTGATAACCCCAGGGTACGGTGGCCTGGTAGATCATGCTATAAGCACAGTCTAAGAGGCACAGTTAGTGAAATACTGACAGGCACCATGTACTACACCACAAATTTACTGCAGTACATGAGATCAGTGAGTAAACTAAAAATGATTTATGTCACACAGTGGGACTATGTGAAGAAAAAAAAAATGTAAAAAATTTAAAAAACACAGAAAAAAGCCCACATAACTCACAAAAACCTGATTTGCCTCTAATAACACAGTCTTTGTGTTAGAATATAAATAAACAAAAAAAGGTATGCAGAATTGGTATCACCACATCCGGATGTACCCTAGCTATGAAATCGTCATGTTATTTTTTCCATACAGTCAACACTGTAAAAAAGAAAGAAAAGTAAAAAAACATATAAAAAATGTCACTTTTTGATCATACTGACTCAAAAAAAAATTGAATAAAAACTCATATGTAAAAAAATAATTGCTATACATTGAAAGAAATAATTATTTGATTCCTTGCTGATTTTGTATGTTTGCCCACTGACAAAGACATGAACAGTCTATAATTTTTAGGGTAAGTTAAATCACATTGTCTAAATTATATAAATGTATTTGTATTTTGATGAGAGAAATAAGTACTTGATCCACTACCAACCATTAGAAATTCTGGTTCCTACAGACTAGTTATACGCTCCTAATCAACTCGTTACCTGCATTAAAGATAGCTATCTTAAATTGTCATCTGTATAAATGATTACTGTCCACACACTCAATTAATTAGTCAGACTCTAACCTGTACAACATGGGCAAGACCAAAGAGCTTTCTAATGATGTCAGGGAAAAGATCCTAAACCTGCATAGCTGGAGTGGGCTACAAAACCATAAGTAAGACACTGGGTGAGAAGAAGACAACTGTTGGTGAAATAGTAAGGAAATGGAAGAAATGCAAAATGAGTGTCAATCAACATCGATCTGGGGCTCCATGCAAAATCTCACCTCGTGGGGTATCCAGGATCATGAGGAAGGTGAGAGATCAGCCTAAAACTAAACGGGGGTAACTTGTTAATAATTTCAATGCATCCGGGACCACTGTCACCAAGAAAACCATTGGAAACACATTACACAATAATAAATTAAAATCCTGCAGAGCCCACAAAGTCCCACTGCTCAAGAAGGCATGTGTGCAGGCCCATCTGAAGTTTGCCAATGAAGACATTGGTGATTCTAAGAGTGATTGAGAGAAAGTGCTGTGGTCAGATGAGATCAAAATTGAGCTCTTCAGCATTAACTCAACTCGTCATGTTTGGAGGAAGAGCAACGCTGCCTATGACCCAAAGAACACCATCCCTATTGACAAGCATGATGGTGAAAACATTATGTTTTGGGATGTTCTCTGTTAAGCGCACTGGACTACTTCACCACTTCAATGGGACAATGGATGGAGCCATGTACCGTAAAATGTTGAGTGACAAACTCCTCCCCTCAGCCGAGACATTAAAAATGGGTCATGGCTGGGTCTTTTAGCATGACAATGACCCAAAACATACAACCAAGGCAACAAAGGAGAGGCTCAAAAAGAAGCATATTAACCCCCTTCACGACCCATGTCCTGCACTTTGATATGAGCTCCGTCGGTAAGCTCACATTATTCCCCTGACATCTCGGCTGATCATCATCAGCTGAGAAGTGTGGCTAACGGCACCGATCGGATCCGCAATCCAATCAGTGCTCTTAACCCTTTGGATTGTGCTGGCATTCACTGACAGCATCATCCGAAGGCGCCACGGCAGTGACCGCGCAGTTCCCCGCTGTGATCAGAGATCCCGCGATAAGATACTATCAGTATCACTTCCTGTGAGTGGTTGGCAAGCGCTGCCAACCACAGTGTGATCATTTGTGCCATGTCGTCATGTTCTGCAGTTCATTGGGACATGTCAAAAGCGATTGGACACTGCAGCACTGTGGTGCCCTATAGGGCATTGTAAAATAAAGAATTAATAAAAAAATAAACTTTTTAAAAATATAAAAAAAACATAAAAGTTCAAATCACCCCCCTTTTTACTAATTTAAAATAAAAGTATTAAAAAAATAAAAAAATGCACATATTTGGTATCGCTGCATTTAAAAATGGCGTATCTATCAAGATATAAAATTAATTAACCAGAGCTGTAAGCTGTGTACCAGAAAAATAGGTCGAAACGCCAAAATTATAATTTTTTGGTTGCTGCAACATTGTAATAAAATGCAACGACGGGCGATCAAGACAGCGCATCCACCCAAAAATGGTATCATTAGAAACATCAGCCCAAGATGCAAAAAAATAAGCCATCACACAACCCCAGATCCCTAAAAATGAGAACACTATGGGTCGCGGAACATGGCGCAAAAAGGGCAATTCTTTTTTATTTTTCAAACTTCTGAATTTTTTTTCACCACTTAAATATCAGTAAAAGTATACATGTTTGGTATGTACGAATTTGTACCAACCCTAGGCATCATACTGTCATGTCAGTTTTACCATATAGTTAACATTGTGAATACAAAAAAATCAAAAAACAAACGTGTAATTGCATTTTTTTTTGCAATTTCATAGCACTTGGGATTTTTTTCCTGTACACAATATGATAACATAAATGATTTAGTCTGAACGTACAACTCGTCCCGCAAAAAACAAGCCCTCATATGTCTATATTGATGGAAAAATGTAGAATGTTACGGCTCTTGGAAGAAGGGGAGGAAAATATGAAAACCAAAAATGAAAAATTGCCGGGTGGTGAAGGGGTTAAGGTCATGGAGCTGCCTAGCTAGTTTCCAGATGTTAATCCCATAGAAAATTTATGAAGGGAAGCCAAGGGAAGCCAAGCAACAGCCTCAAAATCTTAATGCTTTAGAGATGATCTGCAAAGAGGAGTGGACCAAAATACTCCTGACACTTGCACAAAGTTCATCAACTATAAAAATGTCTGACTGCTGTGCTTCCAACAAGTGTTTTGCCTCCAAGAGTTAAGTCTTGTTTGACAGAGGGATCAAATACTTATTTCTCTCTGCAAAATCCAACTTCATATAATTTAGACAACGTGATATTCCGGATTTTATTGTTGACTAGCTGTAGTACCTGGCTACGCCCGGGTTAATAAATAACTGCTGTTAGCTATAACAAAATAGAATTTGAATATGTCATATTAATGACCTGTAAGAAAATAGAAGCTGAGCTGTGATTGATTGCTATAGGCAGCCTAATAAATCTCCAGCCAATAGTAAACCCTCCCCCTGGCCGGGCAGTATATGTTACCTAACACATACACATAATAGACAGCTCATGTGACTGACATCTGCCTTAATTCCCTATATGGCACATGTGTTGCACATTGGCGGTTTTTAATCAGATGTTTATGTTAGGAAATTAAAGATAGCACACGTATGAGGCGAGTTGTGTGAGGTGATTTGTGCACATCTGTGTCTGTGTGGTGTGTGTGTCCCTGGGGTGTGTGTATGTGTGTGTCCCTGTGGGGTGAGTGCATGTGTCTCTATAGGGTGTGTATGTGTGTGTGTCCCTGTGGGGGGGTGTCTGTGTGGGGTGTGTGTGCCTCTGTGTTGTGTGTGTCTCTTTGTGGTGTGTGTGTATGTGTGTGTCCCTGTGCGGTGAGTGCATGTGTCCCTATAGGGTGTGTATGTGTGTGTGTCCCTGTGGGGGGGTCTGTGTAGTGTGTGTCTCTTTGTGGTGTGTGAGTGTGTATGTGTCCCTGTGGGGTGAGTGCATGTGTCCCTATAGGGTGTGTATGTGTGTGTGTCCCTGTGGGGGGTGTCTGTGCGGGGTGTGTGTGTCTCTGTGTTGTGTGTGTCTCTTTGTGGTGTGTGTGTGTGTGTGTCCCTGTGCGGTGAGTGCATGTGTACCTATAGGGTGTGTATGTGTGTGTGTCCCTGTGGAGGGGGTCTGTGTGGTGTGTGTGTGTCTCTTTGTGGTGTGTGTGTGCACTCTGTGGGGTGAGTTCATGTGTCGCTATAGAGTGTGTGTCCCCTTGGGGGGGTGTGTGTCTCTGTGTTGTGTGTGTCTCTTTGTGGTGTGTGTGTTTGTTCGGGTGCGTGGTGAGTATCCAATGTTGGGGCTGCACCTTAACGACTATACACTTGCTGTTACTCTTTGTGTGCGTGTGTTGTGTATACATGTCCCCGTGCGTGGTGAATATCTCATGTTGGGGCCCCACCTTAGTGACTATATGCTGGTATGTGCTGTTAGTCTTTGGTGCTATAATTAAGCCCCTCGCATTCAAAACTGTCAACTGGTAACTGTCACTTTTTCCCCATTATGTAGATAGGGGCAAAATTGTTCGGTGAATTGGAATGCGCGTGGTTAAAATTTCACCTCACAACATAGCATATGACGCTCCCGGGATCCAGACGTGGCTGTGCAAAATGTTGTGGCTATAGCTGACAGCTGTCGATTTTCCTCCAACACTTTTCCATTCACTTTTTCCCCATTATGTAGATAAGGGCAAAATTGTTTGGTGAACTGGAACGCGCAGGGTTAAAATTTCGCCTCACAACATAGCCTATGACGCTCTCGGGGTCCAGATGTGCGACTGTGGAAAATTTTGTGGCTGTAGTTGTGACGGTGTAGATGCCAATCCCGGATATACATACACACACACACACACACACACACACACACACACACACACACACATACACACATTCAGCTTTATATATTAGATATTCTGTCTCTCACTGTTAAAAATAACCTACCCTTAAAATTATAGAATTATGTTTATGTCTTTGTCAGTGGGCAAACTTACAAAATCAGGAAGGGATCAAATTAATTATTTCCTTCCCTGTAGATGAAGCAAATTCTCTAGCAAGAAACAAGCCATAATATGGCTCACTCAGCAATAAAAAAGG
Organism: Allobates femoralis; assembly: GCA_033576535.1. Lineage (NCBI taxonomy): Eukaryota > Metazoa > Chordata > Amphibia > Anura > Aromobatidae > Allobates > Allobates femoralis. Next base: position 217,315,129 of record JARQOC010000003.1, read on the forward strand.
TTACAGTTCTCAGTATATAAAATACAAATAGATGCAAATACATAAAATGTTGTGAAATATTGTTTTAGTTTGTAAAAGTAGCAAAGCATAAAAAATATATACAAGTCTGGTATCATTGTGTCTGTATTGGCCTAAATAATGCATTGCTGGTTTTTAGTCATTCTGCATCTGAAAAATCAGAATAAAAAGCCATAAAAATATGTTGCATATTCCAAAATCATATGAGAAAAATCCTCAACTTGTTGACAAAACATACAACTCTCTTCGCTAACAAATTGCAGGTCCCAGAATATGGCAACAAAAAATTATATATTATAAAAAAAAGTTTTACAAAACATATATATATAAAAATATGGTATCGCTATAATTGCACCACCCTGAAGAATAAAGCCGTGTTATCTCTTACACTATATGGTGAATCGCATAAAAATAAGAACTATTCCTGTACTGCTTTCTAGTTGCTCATTCTACTTCCAAAAATCATAGTAGGCCTCAGTTTACATTTATTCTGCCCTTTCTGCAATCTACGTTGATGCTTCAGTGTAATCTTCAAAACAGCTATTCAGATAAAGCCCTCAATGGAACCACTAAGGCTGGCTTCACATTTGCGTTCCCCTCCGCAGTGTTCTGCGGAGGGGAACCACCATGTGAGCGCAGCCACCGCAAGTCCCTATGTTTATAATGGAGATGCACGGTGCTGCGCAAGACCGCGCGCTCCCATTCATTTGCCTGTGTGATTTGTACACATGCGCATGCTTGCGTACAAATCATACATTGTCGTCCGCACCAGGAACACAACATGTCGCGTTCCTGGTGCGGACGAGAGAGTGTGATTTGTATGCAAGCATGCGCATGCATACAAATCACACAAGCAAATGAATGCGAGCACACGGTCATGCGCAGTCAAGCGCAGCACCGTGCGTCCCCATTATAAACATAGGGGACTTGCGGTGGCTCCGCTCACATAGCGGTTCCCCTCCGCAGAACGCTGCAGAGGAGAACGCAAATGTGAAGCCAGCTTAACAACTAAAATGAGACAGACACTTTAAACTCTATTTGGTCTCTATTTCAGTGGTGTCCCATTATGGCTAGGGTCACATTTGGAAAGCTCATTGCGATTACCGCATCCAGATCCGGATGTGGTAATCACATGAGCCTTCAGACACATTTTGTGTTCACAATGTGTCTTTAAACCCTGATCCGGTAACCGGATTGGCCAGAATGTGCAATCCAGTTGCCGGATGCAAAGGGTTAATGTTAATAATAGATGTGGGCAACATGTCTGTAGGGAGTGTCCACCCTCCCTAGAGACATGCTGTCCACATAGTTAGGCATGTGAAGGGTTAATATGTGCAATTACAGTATTGCCGGCTATTGTCAGCATTTGCTAAATGCATACTTTATCTGCCGCTATCCAGGTTCCAGAAAGCATTAACATTAGGTCTATGGGCAGCTCACCGCAATAGACTTAATGTTAATACTTTCAGGACCCTGGATAGCGGCAGATATAGTACGCAGATTATGTACTGTATCTCCTCCACAGCAAGGAGCCCCCAGGTTTCACTCAGGCAGGGGTTGAGGGCATCCCTTGCAACATGGGCACAGCTGCTGTGGCATCTGCATTTAGCAAAGGGATGCCACCAAAACAAATGCATTATCTGCGTGTGTGACAGGGCACAATCAGAACATCAAGCTTGTTTAACATGGACAACATGTACCGTCAGGGCCACTTCCACCAGGCTCACTATCACCCTGTGGGGACCATTCCCCAACAGGGCTGCCAAGTGGGCTGAGTAAGTTGGGTGGAGAGGTATCAGGAGATGAGTGTGTGCAGCCAGCCGTGTGTGTTGGGCTCGCGGGTGGGAATGTTGACGCCCTTCCAGGTGGGCTGTGCACGGCAGAAGCTGGGCTACCAGGTGCATAGGGGGAGCTGTGAGGTGCGCCAGAGCCAGGACTCCCATCAGGTGAAGAGGCAGCCCTTCCAGGAGAAGGTGTCAGTGGGCTGGCAGATGGTGGTGGCTGGCTTTCAGAGCTGTCATCATCCTCTGTTAGATTAAACATTTCATTTAGGAACTAATGTACACCATCAACAACACATATAACATCAAAAATGTCTTTTGAATGGGTGCCAGAAATCACTGCAGTCAACATGTCTATGTTTTTAGGCTTGCCCATAGTGATGTTTTGTGGCTGACGGAGCACATATGTACAGGGCCGTGGGTAAACACACAGTTTTGTGGGCATGCAGTGCACACACGCATATAGGGGTGGCCATGATATAGACTTTGCCACACACAATTGGGTCATTAATGTTGTGTGTACACACCTCTGCTCTGTCTGCAGTGGCTAAATGATGCCAGATTGGCCATAACAACACAGTGTTACGTTTGATGACAACTATACTGACACATCCATATATATCAAGGATAATGTAGAGATGCACATGACCATATAGGGAACAGGTGCTGTAGTGCTCATGTGGCAGTGTACATTTATGTTCTGTCTCTTAGATATATTGGCATTCCCACCACCATTGTGTGGCAGGCTATATGTTACACAGCATGCAGATATTGAATGTATGTGTCATAGTGGCCATTACATGACGTACATGTTGCCTTCAGCTGTATTATCCAGCTATGTGTGTTGATAAAGTGATATTACGGCAATGTGCACAACAACAATGGCAACACATCGTAGTGTTGTTTGTACCTTCATGTGGCATTTTGCACACCCTGCAGATGCAGAGTGATGAAACCACAACATCAGGTACTCAGGCTACCTATGTGACAGGCTACACTTCCATGTGGTGTCACAGCCTTAATTGTTGTTGGGATGACGTATGTGTGTAGCACAAATACTAACCACGCAGCCTCCTAATCCGGGCCCGGATGTTTGCAATGCGCCCTGGACACTTGTATTTAAGGTTCGCCACCTTCTACTGTATCAGTTGTGTGGTGCGGTCCACAACCAGTCTCCTCAGCAGGGCCCTCTTCACTTTACGCAGGATGGCCTGATTGTATTGACGTGGGTGCTGGTGGCGATGCTGGCACCAATAATCCCAGCTGTTCAACATATTGATGAGAATCAACAGCTCTTGCTCGCCCCATGCTGCAGCTCTCTGTCGTGATGCCATCGCTACCTCTGCAGGGGACGGGAAAGCACCTGGAAGGCAGGGCCCAACGTCAAACAAGGACGTGACGTCAGTGCACACGCTGGTTACGCTGAGGAGACTTGAGGGCTTAGACAACTCAAGGCGCAACAAAGTGTTGAGCCTTTCTGGAACACTGTGGCATCTCCTCAATACATCAAGAACGAACCGCAGGGTGACGGACGTGCATAGCAACTGGAAGACATGCATGCATTACTATTTCATTTGGGGCCACATATCATATGGGATTTGGGTATGAATGACATGTAGTTTCTCACATTTCTCTCACCAGCAATAGCACTTGCGTAACAATATAGATATTTGCGTGTATGTTTCAATACACCAATCATCATTATCAGAGGATTATTCCTTTAGTCAGGACGTCCCAACATCATACATGCAGTATCACTCTTATGCGCTACTCCATGATGCTCGTAGCTTTAATGCCTTTCCTGACACTTCTGCTGAAGAAGTAGAAGAAGAAGATGAGTCTGGTGAAGAACGCACAGATCATCAAATATGGCGCCTTTGTCATGGCCAGCCAATGGGAGCGCAGGAGCGACCACTAATCGCTGCAGACGGGGCGCAGAAAACAGCACGCTCAGGCATGCCTACAGGATTGATTAAAGATTGTCTGAGCTAGCTTACTACATCGCTATCGCCCTGTCACACCCCACGAAGTGCTGAGATCACCTGGTGGTTATCACCTGATTTCACTGCAGAGCAAGGCAATCAGGCGACGCTCCACCGGCGATTTCTCCCTGTAGAATCGCCCAGTCACACGCCACTACCCACATGCGATGTGGTTTCCACATCGCCCAGTTCGGAAATTGCCAACGAAATGGTCGGCGATATGGCGGCGTATGACGGTACCTTTAGAATCCCTGCAAATGTAACATGGTGCCCAGAATTTACTTCAACTAAATTTGTGTTCCAAAACGCAAATAGCTCTCCTTCCCTTACGAGCCCTACTGTTTGTTCAGACAGAGGTTTCTGAACAAATGTGTGGTATTGCTCAGAAGAAACTAGTAACAAATTATATCTTTTTTTTCATTCCATTCCTTGTAAAAAAAAAGGGTAAAAAAACGGTGCTAAATTTTAGAGGAGAAATTATTTTATTGTATTCCATTTTGCATTCTTGTGTAACGCTTGAAGGGTTAAAAAACCCAACTGACAGCAGTTTCGAGGTACTTTAGAGGTGCATTTTTTTTAAATGAGCCTTCAAAAGCGATTTGGATCTGAAAATTTACCTAAGGAAACAGGTTTTGTAATTTTCTTGAATTTTCTTGAAAAAATTATAAATTGCTGTTATGTTTAAACCTTCCATCATCCTAACAAAATGTTTCAAAAATAATGTAGATGTAAAAGTCATATTGGAAATATAATTTATTAATTATGTTGTACATCATGACTAACTGTATTAAGAATATATAAATTGAAAGTTTGAAAATTTCAACTTTTTTGTCAAAATTCCAATAATTTAGTAAATAAACGCAAAAAATATTGACCTAAATTTACCACTAACATAAAATACAATGAGTCACAAAAAACTTTCTTCTAAGTGTTCGAGAATTATGATCACAGAAAGGGGCTTCCAAAATTTGGCCTGGTCATTAAGGTCAAAATTTGCTTAGCCATTAATCGTCAAAAGAGAACATTAAAAAAAATTAACCTGTGTAGTGTACTAGGTTGATGTGCTGAATTGTTTATGCAAAAGAACATAGGAAAACAGCAGATATTGAATCCAATCTTCTAGCTTGTGGACTACATGTGATGATGCCTCCGGAGTGACAATGAAAAAAATATAATCCATACAGTACATGCTCACTCAGGCTGGTTTCACACTTGCGGACTCCTCCGAAGCGTCCTGCGGAGGGGATCCGCAAGCTGAGCGCAGGTACCGCAAGTCCCTATGTTTAACATGGGGACGCAGGTGCCTCGCTCAGGTGCAGATGGCCATGCGAATCCATTGCTGGCAATATGTGATTTGTGCGCATGCTGATGCTTGCGCTCAAATCACACAGTCTCATCCACACCAGGAGAGCGACATGTCGCGTTCAGGATGCGGACGAGAGTGTGTGATTTGTACGCAGGCAGCTGCCTGCGTACAAATCATACATTGAAGTGAATGGGTGCGCACAGTGCAAGCACGTCAATCTGCATCAGAGCGCAGGCACCTGCTTCCCCATGTTAAATATAGGGACTTGCGGTACCTGTGCTCAGCTTACGGATCCCCTCCGCAGGACGCTGCGGAGGGGTCCGCAAGTGTGAAACCAGCCTTACATTATCACCTGCAGCTCTTTATTCACTATGTATTTAATAAGAGAAACAGATCATTTATATAGAAAGGAGGTACTTTTGATTTCCTTTCACAGAATATTCACATATTACACTAGTCATTATCACAAAAAAATCATCAGCAAGGGTAAAATGTCTGTTTTATGGAGTTTGATGTGCTGAATCCAAAAATATTTTTAGTTTTGTTCTATCACATAACGTTTCTGAGATAGAAGTATTTTTGTTATTATGTTATTTCTGCTTTTTCAATGTATGTGGTTTTTCCTATGTTATTCCCAATTTTCCGCTTGTCTTATGTAATTGTGAATTTTCTTACAGGGACAACATCAGTAAAGGTTTTAGTGAGTTTTATGGGATAGAGTATTGACAATGCAGTCAACCAATGACTGCTTCTCAGAAAGTTACATGTTATGGGGCGGACCTAACTTTTATAAGGTGATAAGATTTGATTCAGTCAGAAAAGGATGGTAATGGTAGCAAGGACTGGTATGTGAGACTCTGACAGGAGACAGGCCTCTACTGTTTTGTAAGGTGAAGCATTTTTTTCTGATATGTAGATTGCTGTTTTCTTAATGTTGCCAGTATATTTCCTATACCTTATAATAAAGATGCCGCTCCATGAAAACTATACATCAGGGGTAGGGAACTCCAGGCCTTGAGAGCCGCAATAGGTCATGTTTTCAGGATTACCTTAGTATTGCACAGGTGATAATATAATCACCTGCACTGGAGATGATGCCAACTCCTGTACAATAGTAAGGAAATCCTGAAAACATGACCTATTGGCGGCTCTCAAGGCCTGGAGTTCCCTACCCCTGATGTATAGTTTCCATGGAGCAAAAGGAAATCCTGAAAACATGACCTGTTGGGGGCTCTCGAGGCCTGCAGTTCCCTTCCCCTGCTATACGTGCAACAGAAACACTATATACATTTTTGAAATCAGGACAACAAGATGATTCAGAAAAGTAAAAAGACACCTGCGATGATTACAAAAAAGATTTTTTTTGTAGACCTGTGTTATTGAAAATTATTTATAGTGACAGATGCAATCTTTCTTATAGTGCAGAGCTGTAGTCACGATTCTGAAGTTTTTAAATCAGAACAGAATCTTCCAGCATTCCTTTATGCTTTAACCCCTTAGTGAAAGAGCAAATTTCCACCTTAATGACCAAACCATTTTTTGTAATTCTGACCAGTGTCACTTTATGAGGTTATAACTGAGGAATAGTGATGAGCAAATTTTGCTCGAACATGTTTGCCAATCTCAAATCTAGACCAAATTTGGCAATGTTCGCTTAGCATATCGAATTTAAACACTTTTCTGAAAAGCCGGGAAATTCAGCGAACATTTGGTAATGCTTCAGATGTGTGTATAGCTCAACGTAGGACAAAAGCATTTGTGCAAATGCACTAATGCTTCTGTTCAACGTTATCCTACACACAGATAGACACACACACAGATCAGAAGTGGTTTGTAAGGGACCCCCTGTGCTGCACGACTTTTTAAACTTATTTCAATAAAACTTGATGTTTTAATATTTTCCTGCTTCCTGAAAGTGTTGGATTTATTTTCCTGCTTGAAGTTTCTCTGCTGCCCAGGAAGATGGGCATACCTTCGAGCGCCGGAAATTGCATCCATTGAGACCAGAGGAAAATCATAAAGGGGTGAGCTGAATATTGCTCTTTTTATGACTATAAAATTGTATTGCAGATTTTGCACTTCCAGAAATCTGCGCCTACAGAAAAACCGCAGCAGAAAGATGGCTATGCCAATGGTGCATTTTTACCACGTTTTTTATGTGGATTTTGCTGCGTTTTTTAGTAATTGTTCACTGTTGTGACTGTGAATAAAGCTAGATTAGGCTAGGAAAAAATGGCATCAAGATGTTGTAATGTGATTTTGGGCACTGCTGTATTCTTGGTTACCAGTCCAGCTACAGCAGGTAGGTAAGGGATACCACCCACCCCCACCTGCCTAATTTTACCTGGCTGGTAATCAAAAATATATATTTTTTATTATATTTATAATATATATATATATATATTTTTTTTATTCCTTCATTAAAGTTTTAAAACAAAGAACATGGGGCTTTGCTGTATTTTTGGTTCCCAGCAAGGTACAACTGGGGGCTGGAATCCTCAGTGTGGGGATACCCAAGCTTTAGTAACATCTAAGCCTCAATCTGATACCCATCATTACTAACCAGATCAGTAAGTACACAAATAAACACAAAAAACACTCGCCAACAAAAACCCTTTTACACCAATTTATTTAAAATAATGTCTGACGTGGTCCAGTGGGAAGGTCTGACGTAGTCCAGTGGGAGGTTCACCAAAGAAATCTCAATCTTAACATATATGGGCATCCCTCATATGCTATAACCGCAGGCTCCCTGTCAGGGGAATGACAAGTCATGAACTCAGTGAGGACACAGAGTAGAGGCGTGCAAGCAGGTGGAAATTCACGGGATCAGAGGCAGAATCGGGGGACTGGAGGTGTGCAGCTCAGACTAGAGGGTGGAGGGGGGGGGCAGCTCAGTGGCCGTGGGGGCAGCTCGGAGGTGTGGGGTCAGATTGTAGGGTGGTGGAACAGATGAAGTGTAGGGGAAGGGTTTTTCTGGAGTGCACTGCCATATTGGAAATGGGGGTGAGTGCCCCCTTCACTTTTGTGGTACTGGAGGGTTCAGGGGACTAGGTAATTATATTTCTCTGCCATCAAGTTTAATCTTGTCAGATGGCAGAAAAATCATATTTTACTGGCGATGTCAGTTTCATTCACCTATTTTCTGGTATACGGTGAAAAAACCTCCCGATTCATAATCTCTCGGGTCTCAGCTACCCCCAGTATCTGAAACCTTGTCGATTCTATGACACTGCAGAGTGCTACAGGGCTTTTTCTGTTCTTACATCTAGGAACAGAATAAGAACCCTTTTTTTGGATGTTTTAGAGTCAGGTGGGTCGTCATTATCAGGTTAAATATATTTTTCTTGAAGGCATTTTATTGTCAGTCAAGGCTAAACCATCTTCCAAAGCTAGAAAGATGGATCACAAAGATATCAAATTCCCTAATATCCAAAAACTCAACCACCCGAGTGTACATATTGAGGAAGTGGTGAAGAGAAGAAAAAGAAGGAAATACTTCCATTAAGCAACAATTGAGATAAATTATCTAGTATTTTATATTTTGTTGAGCAATTTTGTTTCATATATTTATTACAATTTTCCTCAACAAATTAAAAAAAATGAAGTTACCAAAACTATTCTAGAATCCCAGCTTGTCCTAAAATTGGCAGCTTTCACGTATTATGAGTACATTTCTGTAGTGCAACACAGGAGTGTTGCTAGGTAGATAGATTCGGGGCCTAAGCCTCGGATCAAAAGCATTATGCCTCGAACCTCCTGAGCACTTGTAAAGCTGTGTGACAAAGCATTGCTACATCACACAAGAGGAGGCTGGCATTGCTGCACTCACCATTGATCAACTGCACTCACTGCTCTGCTGCACTCATCACTGATCGACCATACGCACTGCTGTGCTCCAGCTGCTCTTTTCTCTGGACAATGTAGACTCTGCCCACAGCCTCCTGCAGAGCAAACTCTGCCTCTAAGGATGAAGTCTCCTCTCCGCTACGCCACCACAGACTTCTACTTACTATTCCCAAAGCCTCTTAGTAGCAACTATTGCTTCTGACCAGCCATACAGCACACGTTATACCTTCCCTCCTTTTTCAGTACAGCTAGTATTTAGCAAACAGGAGGGAGAGGGGAAGCAGTGTGATGTGCACATATTTCACAAGGATCATTTAGTGAGGGTGCTGTGCTCAGAAAACTTGCAGTTTATACAGCCGAAAGTCTCAGGGCATGAACGGCTTAGGTGGTAGGCATAGTTTGACATAGGTGGGCATGGCACAGCATTACTCTGAGATAACAAACGTTACTTTTTAAGTCCACACAGTAGTGGAGCTGATTAAAATAGAAGCAGGGTTGTGGGGGTAAGACCCCTAGACAAGGGGACATAGTCCCCTCCCTTGAATGATCTATTATAGCGTGAGAACGGCCGCCCCGCCACACCCGCCAACTTAATTGGTGCTCCCCCCTTCACCCCCTTCTATTATAATTGGTTCCACAACTGCATAGACTTAACAATTAATACTTGTTCAGTTTGCAGAAGAAACCGCTGAGACACCCATCAGCACCAAACACGCCTACCAGACTACCCCCCAATTTCTGCAAGTATGCTCTGTTCTCCTCCTGTGGTTTACTGGTTTCATGGAATAAGACTGAAGATGCATTTGCATATACTGTACATGTGTAGAAAGTATGCATTGTACATATACTGTGTATGTCTAATAAATGTACCAAATGTACCATGTGTGTAATCCATGTTTGTGTCTGTATTTGTTCACTGTAATTTGTATATGTAATTAAGTGTTCTGTTTTTGTGGGTATGTGCACACAATAAAGAGAACCTGTCATGTTACTCTGCAGGTTAATAGGTTAATAGTGTTCTGAACCCTCCCAGTGTCTGTGCTGTGCCCCACTACCTGGAGGAAATCAAATTTAAGGTTATGTGCCGACTAGAAAATAGTGGTGCATATTTTGTGCTTCTCAAAATCTGCACCTGCAGAAAATTGGCTGTGCCAATGGTGTGTTTCTGCTGTGATTTTTCAAGTGGATTTTAACCCATTTTTTTTAAGCATTTGTTCACTGTTGTGACTGTGAATAAAGCTATGCTATAAGCTGGGGAAAAAGGGTTTCAAGATGTCATAATGTGATGTGGGGCTCCGCTGTATATTTTGCCACTAGTCCAAGTACAGCAGGCACCTACAGACTGCCACCCACTAACAGCTGCCTAGTTTTACCTGGCTGGTACTCAAAAATCCTTTTTTTCATTATTTCTTTACATTTTATTTTTAAAAAATGACATAGGGCTTTGCCATGTTTTTGAACGCCAGCCAAGTATAGCAGGCAGGTACAGGCTGCCCCTTACCCCTAGCTGCATAGTTTTACCTGGCTGGTAACCAAAAATATAGGGAAGCCTTTTTAAAAAAAAATTATTTAATGAAATAATTAAAAAACAATGATGTGTGCTTTTGCCGTACTTTTGGTTTCCAGCCAGGTACAACTAGGCAGAAGAGGGCTGAAATCCTCACCATGGGGAGGCCCAAGTTTTATGCTTTCCCCTGCTGCAAACTGCAGCCCACAGTTGTACCCAACTCTTCCAGTAACCCTGGTGCCGGTGGCAATCTGGGTAATAAAGAGGTTAATGCCAGCTGAATTTTGCCAGGTGGCACTACGCCTGAGATTCATAATGTCGGGCTTATGTTAGATCCGGCCTTTAAAAACCTCTAGTAAATAGTAAAGGATACACAATACAGAGAGAAATCCTTAGCGGCTTTAGAACTGCATTTGGGCTTTATTACCACAATTTGCAATATAGCCTTACACACAGAAATAATAATATCATAATTACAGTTGAGGTTTTTAATATAACTAAAATAGTGGATAATGCCCAAATAAATATAAACCATTAATAAAAGAAACATAGTGATAATAATAATGGAATTATTGATTCATGTACATGCTTCATGATTGATTTACTCTCTGTCCTTCCAAACATTTTATACCCCCATGACATCCCCATGTCCATGAGTTTCCAAGTGTGATGAATTCTTCAAATAATCACCGACACAGGTGTTTTAGGTGAGCAATTGTTCTATTTTGTATAATAAAAGCCGCTTTACACGTCATGATATCGCAACGCAACTACGATAAAAAGTCACGTGGTAGGGGGTTGCAGTTGATATCATTCGTGCGTTGTGTCATGTAAATGGGCAACGCAATTAAAAAACGATGCAACTATGATATCGTTTGTGAATTTTGCATGCTCTTCAACCGTGCAATATTGCCTTGACGATCTGGCAGGATCGTGCTGTGTGACAGCGCAACAACGATTTGGAGTGCAACTTCCCCAATTCACTCCAATGTTAATTGGTCGTTCCCTGAGTTGCTCAGATGAAGTGTGCAAGAGGGGCGTACGACATCGTAGTTGCGTTGCCTGCCAATATCTCCCTGTGTAACATCTCCTATGCGATCTCGGACAAGTACCAAAAACGTGCGCACTGCCGTGAAGTTGTATGCAATATCGGAACGATATTGCAACGTGTAAAGCGGCCTTAAATCAGTCAAATTTTCATCCAGAAAAGGTTGAATGAGTGAAATCCATTTGCTATTCTGTATGTGATGCTAGGGTACAATTTTTTTTCTCGCCAACCATCCATATGACATGCATTTTTTTTTCTCATCAATCATTTATTGGACTAATTCCAGTGTTCTTTGCTACAGAATAGGAATGCATCCATAAAAAACAGAGGAGTATATGGATGGTCCGTGTGTCATTTGTTTTTCCTCTTGCAACCATAGACTTGTATTGGCGAGATTTTTCTTCAGGCGAAAAACAGCTAAGGAAAAATCTCACAGGTGAGCTCTGCCCAGTTTAACATTGGTGCAAGTATAATCCGATTTTGTATCGGATTGCAGTCGTTTTTTTTTTATAGGCAGATGTGAGTGACTGCTTTAAAGAGAATATACCCTTTTTGAAAATTTTACAGAGTGAAGTCCCCATTACACATAGCAAGATCGCTAGCGAGATCTCTGCTACGTCACAGATTTGTGACGCAACAGCGACCTTGCCAGCGATCTCGCCATATTTGACACGCAGTCGCGACCAGGTCCCCGCTGTGAGATCGATGATCATGTCCGAATGTCCTGGACCATTTTTTGATCGTCGGGTTACCACTGGGCTGCATGCATCGGTGTGTTTGACACCTTAACAACGACCTCGTTGGTGACTCAGAACTCAGCCACGTAGGACTGAGTTGTCAGACTAGCTGCTGTGTGGGAGGGTCCCAACGACTGCCAAGGTCGTTATACGGGTCGCCTTATCGTTGCAGCGTCGTTGAGTAGGTCTGACTGATTCACATCGCACCAGCGACCACGTAGTGACGTTCTATGGATCCTTACCAGGTCGTATCGTTGTCGGATCGCTGGAACGCCAAGTGTAACAGCACCCTAAGGGCCGCTTTACACACACCTACTTCTGTGACCAACTTCTGAACAGATCTCTGGTTGCAGTGAAATCATGGACACATTGCTCCATTTTGTGGCTGTGTACAAATGGAACAATGTGTCCATGATTTCACTGCAACCAGAGATCTGTTCAGAAGTTGGTCACAGAAGTTGGTGTGTGTAAAGTGGCCCTAAGGGTTTGTTTTAAGAAAAAAACAAACAACCTTAATTACCAATGGGATCACCATCACTGGTACTGCAAGTGCTAACACCATTACCACCAGTCACCTGCATGCAATCAGTGGCCGGTAAGTAGAGGTGGAGAAACAGCACCTGAAGACCTCCAGAAGGCCAGTGTTGGAATGGCAGGAATTAAAGTTGTTTTTTTCTTTAAATTATAAGCTTTTCTACATGTAACATTTTCAGAAAAGGTGGAAAACCTCTTAAAGCGAACGTGTCACCCCCCCGGACATCAAAAGTTATAATAGCCACCTTCTGCAGCACTAAGGCTGCATTCAGGGAAGGTGGCTGTAGGCTTTTGATGCCCTATATACAATTAAATATTCACTTATATAACTGCTTACAGTTTAGAAGACCTAAGACCGGGAGGCGGGGTTTCGCGCTCCTCCGACCCGCCCCTTCTTGTCAATCAGCCTGGTCGCCTGCTGCTGCATCCCCTCACAGTCTAGCATGAACGCGCACCTCCGTTCTCCTCTATGGCGCCGCGCATGCGCTGTGCGCGCAGCCCGATGACTTCCTGGACGACCCGGCGCACAGAGCATGCGCGGCGCCATAGAGGAGAATGGAGGCGCGCGTTCATGCTAGACTGTGAGGGGAGGCAGCAGCAGGCGACCAGGCTGATTGACAAGAGGGGGCGGGTCGGAGGAGCGCGAAACTCCGCCTCCCGGTCTTAGGTCTTCTAAACTGTAAGCAGTTATATAAGTGAATATTTAACAGTATATAGGGCATCAAAAGCCTATAGCCACCTTCCCTGAATGCAGCCTTAGTGCTGCAGAAGGTGGCTATTATAGCTTTTGATGTCCGGGGGGGTGACAGGTTCGCTTTAAAGAGCAGTATTGACTGAATTTTCTATAAAAAAAAAATGGCATAACCTAATTATCTGTAATATCAAGAACATGGTCAAACAGGAGAGGCTTGAGTAGAAATGATAACATCCTATAGGAGCTTGGGACTGTTGGTGATATCCATACAATTGTTGTACTGATGTCCCCAGGCGCTAATGACAGCAAACTTTGTAGTGGTGTGGAAGTTTAAAACCTATAAAAATTTAGACTACAGACTGAATAATAAATCTTTAGAAAAGTCTTTATTATAGAATATATCAATAATAGACTAATTCTGAAGGCCACTTTACACACACAGATATCTGTGTCCAACTTCTGAACAGATCTCTGGTTGCAGTGAAATCATGGACACATTGCTCCATTTTGTGGCTGTGTACAAATGTAACAATGTGTCCATGATTTCACTGCAACCAGAGATCTGTTCAGAAGTTGGACACAGATATCTGTGTGTGTAAAGTGGCCTTGAATATTACATGCACAGAATATGGATAAAAAATATACTGTATATATAGATGTATAAATATCTTAGCACCGATCCAATCATATAAAAAATTGGTAAAAATGCTCCATAGTATATACAATGCTGTTTGAATTACGTAAGAAATAAACAAATAAGCTTTTTCCAGATAGAGTCAGACTAACCTGGTATACTTTTGTTGTTTTTATCCCGAGTGGCTCTGTGGTAGTCTGACAACCACACATACAGTTTTTGATTCGAGGTGTGGAAGTTATAAAATGCTGGAGGCGTCAACAATAACCAGGTAATGATGAAGGGTTGGTTTATGTGTAAGTTAAAGGGTTTGTCCAGTCTTAGCCTACAAGTCTGCATTACCTCTGTGTGCACTTTGCAGTACTGGCACTGGGAGTGGGCAGTCCTGTGCCGCAAGTATGTGCTTTGCATACTGCCCGCAACATTCTGACTAGACTGTGTCTGGCCTCGCTTAAATCACTTAAATGAAGCAAGGCTGTGCCCATATAGTGTGAATGTGAGTGCATGTATGCATATCACATACTTGCGGCCATGCACCTGTCACTCCAGATGCTGGAGAATCCACACAGCATGCAGTGCATGGGATGTGAGGATTCACAAGTCAGCTGTCACATAGAGTGATTGCTGCTGTGTCCAAAATGCTGCGTAGTACAGTACAAGCATAGTGGATGGGATTTGTAGAAATCCCATACTCACTATGCTTCATCCGACTGTAGCATTCTGACAGCTGCGGTGTGGGTTGCCGGCAGTCCGCTCCTTCTCAGCATGTTCATTTCATGCTGTGGAGTTGGAAGCGGCTCCCATCGGGGGACTGCAGGGAGAAGCCGCCCTGCACCCGCCGCACATGGTGAGTACAGGGCGGCTGCGGTCTCCCTGCCTCCACATGTGGCTTCACTTATGTCCGGAGGAGCCGCGTCCAACACACAGCTCCTCCCGACCGTGAGCAAATAGCCTTAGAATGGTCTTTATTACTTTTACAAGGGCCAACAAGATGAATGAGATGGGATTTGTTCATGTAGTAACAATCCCTTTAAGAACTATCACTCCCAGCATGTACTGTAGATCCTATAGCATGCTTGGAGTTCTAGTTAAGCACAATATTGGTAGTGTTAACTTTACTTTATTAGTGGTTATGTTACATATACATGTGCACTTACATTAATGTGTCCTGCTTTGCCATCACCCTGCTGAAATGAAGGAAGTGGCCAGTCTGTATATAAAGATCTGATGTGATGTACTGTATGAGGGAGGGCCAGGAGGGGGGGCTGTACACTGTGCTGAAATATGATGCTCCAGCCCTGTCTCCTAATTACAAGTTACCACAGAGCTTGACCTCTATGCAGGGCCAGGGGAGCTGTACACTCCATTATATGCAGGCTGCAGCCCTGCTCTCCATACACTGAAGCTCCTGATCTGCAGACCGAGCTTCCTGCATTTCTGCTTGGTGTCAGGGCTCAGCAGGACACATTACACTGAGCAGAGGGAGTGAGGCAGGACACTGACAAACAAGGTACCTGCTGTGATAAGGTAACGATCTCCCTGCTCTGCCCCTGACTACATGGCAGTGAATCAGCACAAAGCTCAGTGCTCCTTCACTTACAGCAGCTGCACCCGGCTCCTCCGTTCTCACTATCTGCAGCACACAGTCTCCCTAGCAGCTGCAGGAAGCTGGGGAGAGACCATGTGTGCTGGCTAAGCAGCTTCTCCTGCTCCCCGTGCTCTCATCTCTCATGTTGTCTTCAGTGCAGAGAGGTGGATGGAGACTGGGAGCAGTGAAGTGAATATTTAAGTAGTTAATGAGTCGGGGACACTCGGTGCTCCTGCCGCCTGGATTCTTCAGCAGGGACCATTCCCTGTCACTTCTGTCCCCACTTCACTGCTGTCCCCCCCTCCCATGCAACTGAGGATGCTAGAATGTTATGTTCCTTTTATAAGACGCACCCCCACTTTCCTCCAAAACTTGGAGGAAAAAAAGTGCGTCTTATAAAAGGAAAAATACGGTATACATGTTTGCTATCCATCAAATTGTACCGGCCTGAGGCATCAGTTTTACCGTATATTGAACATGATGAACAAAAAAACAAAACAAAACCATTGTGTAATTTCACTTTTTTTGCAATTTCACCACACTTGGATTTTTTTCCCTTTTTCCAATACACAATATGGTAAAATGAATGAGGTCATTCAAAAGTAAAACTCATCCTTCAAAAAACAAGCCCTCATATGTCTATATTGACGGAAAAATAAAAAAGTTATGGGTCTTGGAAGAAGAGGAGGAAAAATGGAAAATGGAAAATCACCGTAGGGTGAAGGGGGTTAAGTTATCGTAACATCCCTATCTTTAATTTATGTTTCATTACTTATTTCTATTCTGGGGATTGTATATTTACTCTTCGAAGACATATTTGGTTTTTGATATCCCAATGACAGTTATAGCTGCTAAGTTAGAAAATTACATTATTGCTTTTCTACATACATACATACTTGTATAATCAGGTAAGCTAAATATAATACAATGTACAGTTGTGGCCAAAAGTATTGACATTCCTGCAATTCTGTCAGGTAATACTCAGTTTCTTCCTGAAAATGATTGCAATCACAAATTCTTTGGTATGATTATCTTCATTTAATTTGTCTTCAATGAAAAAACACAAAAAGATTTGTCCTAAAGCCAAGTTGGATATAATTCCACACCAAACATAAACAAGGGGGTGGACAAAAGTATTGGCATTGTTAGAAAAATTATGTGATGCTTCTCAAATTTGTGTAATTAACAGCACCTGTAACTTACCTGTGGCACCTAACAGGTGTTGGCAATAACTAAATCACACTTGCAGCCAGTTGACATGGATTAAAGTTGACTCACCCTCTGTCCTGTGTCCTTGTGTGTACCACATTGAGCATGGAGAAAAGAAAGAAGACCAAAGAACTGTCTGAGGACTTGAGAAACCAAAATGTGAGGAAGCATGAGCAATCTCAAGGCTACAAGTCCATCTCCAAAGACCTGAATATTCCTGTGTCTACCGTGCACAGTGTCATCAAGAAGTTTAAAGCCCATGGCACTGTGGCTAACCTCCCTAGATGTGGGCGGAAAAGAAAAATTGACAAGAGATTTCAACGCAAGATTGTGCAGATGGTGGATAAAGAACCTCGACTAACATCCAAACAAGTTCAAGCTGTCCTGCAGTCCGAGGGTACAACAGTGTCAACCCATACTATCCGTCCGCATCTGAATGAAAAGTGACTGTATGGTAGGAGACCCAGGAAGACCCCACTTCTTACCCCGAGACATAAAAAAGCCAGGCTGGAGTTTGCCAAAACTTACCTGAGAAAGCCTAAAACGTTTTGGAAGAATGTTCTCTGGTCAGATGAGACAAAAGTAGAGCTTTTGGGCAAAGGCATCAACACAGAGTTTATAGGAGAAAAAAAGAGGCATTCAAAGAAAAGAACACAGTCCCTACAGTCAAATATGGCAGAGGTTCCCTGATGTTTTGGGGTTGCTTTGCTGCCTTTGACACTGGACTGCTTGACCGTGTGCATGGTATTATGAAGTCTGAAGACTACCAACAAATTTTGCAGCATAATGTAGGGCCCAGTGTGAGAAAGCTGGGTCTCCCTCAGAGGTGATGGGTCTTCCAGCAAAACAATGACCCAAAACACACTTCAAAAAGCGCTAGAAAATGGTTTGAGAGAAAGCACTGGAGACTTCTAAGGTGGCCAGCAATGACTCCAGACCTGAATCCCATGGAACACCTGTGGAGAGATCTAAAAATGGCAGTTTGGAGAAGGCACCCTTCAAATATCAGGGACCTGGAGCAGTTTGCCAAAGAAGAATGGTCTAAAATTCCAGCAGAGCATTGTAAGAAACTCAGTGATGGTTACCGGAAGCGGTTAATCGCAGTTATTTTGGCTAAAGGTTGTGCAACCAAGTATTAGGCTGAGGGTGCCAATACTTTTGTCTGGCCCATTTTTGGAGTTTTGAGTGAAATGATCAATGTTTTGCTTTTGCTTCATTCTCTTTTGTGTTTTTTTCATTGAAGACAAATTAAATGAAGACAATAATACCAAAGAATTTGTGATTGCAATCATTTTCAGGAAGAAACTGAGTATTATCTGACAGAATTGCAGGGGTGTCAATACTTTTGGCCAACACTGTAAGCTATGTTGTCTTTATCCTGTTTGCGATCAAATGAAATAAGATCTAGCACATGCAAGTCAGTAGCTTTAAATGAGAGCAATGTACATTTCTTTGGGGTGGTGCAGGCAGACACCCATTAAGACAGGTCCTATATGGTTGGTATATGGTTGGATGGTTCACGCTCTCATCATCTCCCGCCTCGACTACTGCAACCTCCTGCTCACCGGCCTCCCCAATACCTCCCTTGCACATCTCCAATCTATCCTGAACTCCGCTGGCCACCTAATCCATCTGTCCCCCTGCTACTCCCCCGTCTCCCCCCTCTGCCAAGCCCTTCACTAGCTCCCTACTTCCCAGAGATCCCGGTGTAAAACATTAACCATGACATACAAAGCCATTCACAACCTGTCCCCTCCATACATCTCTAACATGGTCTCCCGATACCTACCCTCACGCAACCTGCGATCCTCCCAAGAGCTCCTCCTCTACTCTCCCCTCATCTCCTCCTCGCACAACCGCATACAGGATTTCTCCTGTGCTTCACCCGTTCTCTGGAACTCACTGCCCCAACACATCAGACATTCTCCTACCCTGGGAACCTTCAAAAGAAGCCTGAAGACCCACCTGTTCCGCCCCACTGCCTCACGACTAGAACTTCCCCCTCCCACTGTATCCCCACCAGCCCCTTGTAGACTGTGAGCCCTCGCGGACAGGATTTCTCTCCTCTTGTATCTGTACGACCGAATTGTCCACATTTATTGTTACTTCTATTGTTACTATGTTACTTGTCCTAGTCTGCCCCTTTTAGCATGTAAAGCACCATGGAATATAATGGTGCTATATAATAATAATATGCTGAGCAGGTGCCGGTTTACCCTTTCTGGTCTACTTTAATAACAGTGGCTAAGCAATGGTTCATGCTTTGACCCCATGTCCTAGATCTACAATACTAAGCACTAGCTATGACATTTATGTAACATGTAGATATGAACATTTTTGTATAAGACGGTTAACATTTTTTATGACTCAAGAAGTAAAATTGAAAAAAACTCCATAAAAAGTACAAAATACTGCTCACACATAGCAGCCTGTCCATCGACTTACTCAGAATGGTAAATCACTTTGTAAAAGTCCTGACCACTGAACATAGCGGAATGGATGTTAGCAGCGGGCTGTCTGTATTTCTTGGCTTCTAAAAGATTATTTTTCTCCTGGACATTTCGCTGAAAGCTTAGGAATCCTTTGTTTAACTGTATCTCATTTCACATGTTCTTACTGCTGGAGTTCCTGCAGTGAATACATTTCTTCGTACCGCTGTAATAGTAAAAGTCAGAAAGATTGTTTGCTTTGTGATGTTGGATGGTTATTGCACATGACTTAGGTGCTATAAACTGTTTGTACGTCTGATCAAGTAACACATAATAAACTTGCACACATCAATTCCATATATATGGTCTGCCTTCACATTTACAGTGTCTGTATTTTTCGTATTAAACCCCAAGAATTGTAGAGTAAAATGTACTGTTGTTCAAGAAACAAGAAACCCCAATCATGCAGATTAGTGACACCTGCAAGTTAAAAAAAAAATATTAACCAATAGCAATCAGTCATAAAAAGAAAATGAGACACCAATACACCTGTCTCTATTAATAAAGAGGTGGGGACGGGTCATAGACCTTTATAGCTGCAGCATGAAATAATCTAATACCGACAGGACTTAGCACCACCTGGGAGATCAAAACAATATAATTCTAAAGTCAGCAATATATTATTTATAGAACTATTGCATAATTAAGCCAAAGCTGTTCTGCATTTAGTTTTAAAGGGTAAGGCTGAAGGCACACTGTGCGAGAGACTCGCGCGAGTGCAATGCGAGAGAAACTTGCATTGCACTCGGATCAGTGTTGCCCTATCAGGCAGGGCACACTGGTGCGAGTCCCCTGCACTAAACTTGCATTGTGAGTCAAGCGAGTGCAGTCGCAGCATGCTGTGACTGCATGTGATTCCCTCACGCAAGAGGGCAATAGAAGTCTGTGGGTGTGAGAAAATCTCGCCCTCATACAGCACACTGTGCGATATTCGCACGAGTGTGCTGCCCAAATCGCTTTAAACTCGCCGGCTGTTAAAGCCGGCGAGTTTGAAATTACCGCTTTCCCGGTACAGTAATGAATCATCTTGCACCGCTGTGTCAGTGGTGCAAGATGATTAATAAGCACCCAGCTGCTGGGCATCTATGTGTCTTTTTTGGGGTTAAACAGCATATGCAGCATCTGTGCCGGAGTTTCAATGTGCGCTGGCTGTGGAGGTGATGCTTAATTTTTAAGCACCATGGAGAGTGGTGCCTTCACTACGCAATTTGCGTAAGTGCCTGGGACAGCTCCTCATTGAGGATGCTGCCCAACAATGTGCTTACGCAAAATGCGTAGCAAACACGCGCTGACAGCCAGGAGCCGCCGATTTTCAGCAATAATTACAGAACGCCGGCAAATGCCGGCTAAACAAAAGTATAGCATATCAACCCCTGAATCACCAATGAATTTAGGCACCATGTCTCTAGGGAGGGTGGTCACTCCCTAGAGACATGGTGCTAACATAGTAAACACATATTAACCCTTTATTAAGCAGGTTAAATACTGCATATGCAGCATCTGTGCTCATATGCCGCACAGATGCTGTATATGCTGTTTAACCCCAAAAAAGACACATAGGTGCCCAACAGCTGGGTGCTTATTAATCATCTTGCATCGCTGACACAGCAGTTCAATATGATTCATTACTGAACCGGGAAACTGACACATTCATACTCTGCGGCTTTGACAGCCGCAGAGTTTGAATATGCCGGTAAATGCTGCCCGCGGTCCTTCAGGACAGTGGACAGCATCACAATCATGCACCACACAAGCACTCACACCTCACAATCGCAGCACACTCACATATATACAGCCAGCCACACTCACCACACACACCACAATGCACCACACACACCCAAAACACGCACAGCACTCTCATCACACGACAGTGTGCCTTCAGCCTAACTTTAAAAACGTATACATTTAATTGCTGGAGCAATCTAAAGGCTGTTTCTAAGGGTACCGTTACACGACGCAATATTGGATGCAATTTCACTGGCAACTTGCTGGTTGCAGCGAAATCATGGACACATTGTTCTAGTTTTTTGCCGTGTACAAAATAGAACAATGTGTCCATGATTTCACTGCAACCAGCAAATTGCCAGTGAAATTGCATGCAATATTGCGTCGTGTAACGGTATCCTTAAAGATTGCATTATTTTACTATAGTATGGTATCAATTTTTTGCACCCATTAATCTGTGATATTGCTCTTCCATGTAAATATGCCTTTCAATTAATAACAGTAAATTGATGTAATATATATTGTACAGATTAGATTACCTATTTTATTGCTTGATGAACATATTAATCCATTCCAATATGATGACCAACACCAATATTATATTGTATATTATCACTACAACACTAATGAAACCATCTTTGTTCAATGACGCTTAATCAAAATATACTTCTAATAAGCTCAAAGATGTAAATATACTTTCTGTATCCTGCATAACTGTCTTTTAACCATATTGGTAAAGAGAATCTGACAGCACAATTGTGTCAAATATATACATTGCTGTAATAGCCCTGTAATACTGATTACATTGTTATCATTGTTGAATAAATTGGCTTTGTGGTTCTTCTTTATTCACTATTTAAAGTCTTCTGCTGATTATATATATAGCACAGGGGCTGGACTATAGACTGACTACTTCCTCCCTATCTGTGATTCCCCAGCTCCTCTGCTTGTCGCTACTCTGTGAATAACCAGCATTCTATGCTTGAAATTTTAGCAGTGACCTGTCTTTACACACCAGAGACAGGTCAAGCAGCCCCAGGAATCACAGACTGAGAGGAGAAGACCCAGTGTATAGGCCGGCCCCTCTGCTCCATAAGCTAATCAGAAGAAAACTTCAAGTGTTGATTAAAGAAGAACCACAGAATAGATTTCTTTAAAGCGAACCTGTCACCCCCCCCAGACATGAAAAGCTGAGCTCCCCACCTTCTGCAGCACTAAGGCTGCACTCAGACAAGGTTTATATTGCATTTAGCATAACTATATTCACTGAAATATGCACTTATATAATATGAGGCAGTTACCAGGACCGAAGACCGGGAGGCGGGGTTTCCAGTGTCTGTGTGCCGCCCCCGTGCTGTCCATCATCCCTCTGTGTCGGGGATGGTGCGATTCCTCCACCCCCTCCTCGCTCTAACCGGCGCCTGCGCTTTGCTTTAGGTTGCCGGGCATGCGCAGTGCGCGCTGCCCGACAACTTCCTGGTCCCCTCGCACCTGCGCAGTCCGCCGACCCCGCAGTGGATTATTCATTATCCACACTGCGGGGCGGCAAAACGGCGCCTGCGCATTTGCTGTGCTGCAGGGGGCACCTCTGACTGCCTCTCTCCTCCCACTCAAAGCCGACTGTCAAACTAGAAAACCGGCACCGAGGAGAGAGGCAGGAAGAACAGGAGGAGCCACACACTATGCCTGCTGGAAATGGGGAGAAAGACAAACGTAACTTTACCCTTCCTCACACACAATCCCTCTATCTATATCTATCATTTCTATCTTTCATTCTATCTTTCATTCTATCTTTCATTCTATCTTTCATTCTATCTTTCATTCTATCTTTACATCTATCTCTCTATCTGTCTACCTATCTATCCCTCTATTTATCCCTCTTTCTATCTATCTATCCCTCTATTTATCCCTCTATTTATCCCTCTATCTATCTATTTCTCTTTCTTTATGTCCATTCTTCTATCCATCTATCTTTCTATCTATCTATCTATCTATCTATCTATCTATCTCTCTATTTATCTTTCTGTCTGTCTATCCCTCTATCTGTCTATCCCTCTGTCTAACCCTCTATCTGTCTGTCCATCCATCTATCCCTCTATCAATCTATCTATCCCTTCATCCATCCATCAATCCATCTATCCCTCTCTTTCTATCTATTTCTCTCTATCTATCTATCTATCTATCTATCTATCTATCTATCTATCTATCTATCTATCTATCTTTCCATCTATCTTTCCTTCTATCTATCCCTCTATTTATCCCTCTTTCTATCTATCTATCCCTCTATTTATCCCTCTTTCTATCTATCCCTCTATTTATCCCTCTTTCTATCTATCTATCCCTCTATTTATCCCTCTTTCTATCCCTCTATTTCTCTTTATGTCCATTCTTCTATACATCTATCTATCAATCCATCTTTCTATCTATCTATCTATCTATCTATCTATTTATCTTTCTGCCTGTCTATCCCTCTATCTGTCTATCCCTCTGTCTATCCCTCTATCTGTCTGTCCATCCATCTATCCCTCTATCAATCTATCTATCCCTTCATACATCCATCCATCTATCCCTCTATCTATCCCTTCATCCATCCATCCATCCCTCTATCTATCTCTATCTGTCCATCCATCTATCTATCTATCCCTCTATCCATCTATCCCTCTATCCATCTATCCCTCTATCCATCTATCCATCTATCCCTCTATCCATCTATCCCTCTATCCATCTATCCCTCTATCCATCTATCCCTCTATCAATCTATCCCTCTATCAATCTATCCCTCTATCAATCTATCCCTCTCTATCTATCCCTCTCTATCTATCCCTCTATCTATCCCTCTATCTATCCCTCTATCTATCCTCTCTATCCCTCTCTATCCCTCTCTATCTATCCCTCTATCTATCCCTCTATCTATCCTCTCTATCCCTCTCTATCCCTCTCTATCTATCCCTTTCTATCTATCCCTCTCTATCTATCCCTCTCTATCTCTCTGTCTATCTGTCTATCCCTCTATCTGTCTATCCCTCTATCTGTCTGTCCATCCATCTATCCCTCTATCAATCTATCTATCCCTTCATCCATCCATCTATCCCTCTCTTTCTATTTCTCTATCTATCCATCTATCTATCCCTTCATCCATCCATCCCTCTATCTCTATCTGTCCATCCATCTATCTCTTAATCTATCTATCTGTCTATCTATCTATTATCTATCCATCTATCCCTCTATCAATCTATCCATCTGTCCATCTATCTGTCCATCTCAATCTATCCCTCTCTATCTATCCCTCTCTATCTATCCCTCTCTATCTATCCCTCTCTATCTATCCCTCTCTATCTATCCCTCTAGCAGAGCGAGTCTGGCTGACAGCAGGGTTCAGCTCAGGTCATAATGACCTGAGCTGAACCCTGACTGTTTAGTCAGTTCTCAGCTCTGCTACATCCCTGTGTGTCTATGCACAGGGATGTAGCAGAGCTGAGAATGCGTTTTGGACTATGTCGGACGGAAGAGGATTTTTTAAATAAAGATGGAGTCCCTAATTGTCTTCTGTTTTATTTCTAATAAAATTATTTTTCTCTGTGTTGTGTTTGTTTTTTATATTGATTACTGGAAATTCATGGCGGTCATGTCTAATATTGGCGTGACCGCCATAAATTTCGGGCTTAGGGCCAGCTAATAATACAAAGCTGGCCCTAACCCCTTTATTACCCAGTGAGCCACCCGCCACCAGGGCCACTGGAAGAGCGGGGTTCAGCGCCAGAAGATGGCGCTTCAATGAACGCGCCATCTTCTGGGGCGGCTGCGGGCTGCAATTTGCAGCGGGGGATGCCCAGAAAGCTTGGGCCTCCCTGCGCTGCAGATTCCAGCCCCCAGCTGCTTAGCTGTACCTGGCTGGACATAGAAATTGCGCGGAGCCCCAGGCATTTTTTTTTTAATTATTTAATGAAATTCATGAAATAATAAAAAAAGGGGGCTCGCCTATATTCTTGTGTCCGGCCAGGTACAAATAGGCACTTGGGGGTTGGGGGCAGCCCGTTGCTGCCTGCTGGATCCGGCTGGTTACAGAAATACGGCGAAGCCCACGTCATTTTTTTTTCTGAAAAATCAATAAAACAATATAAATAAAAGGGACTGCATCTTTATTAACCCCTGGACCATGGTCGAGGGGTTAATAAAGATGCAGTCCCTTTTTAAGGTTTTATTGATTTTTCAGGAAAAAAAATGACGTGGGCTTCGCCGTATTTCTGTAACCAGCCGGATTCAGCAGGCAGCAATGGGCTGCCCCCAACCCCCAGGTGCCTATTTGTACCTGGCCGGACACAAGAATATAGGCGAGCCCCCTTTTTTTATTATTTCATGAATTTCATGAAATAATTAAAAAAAAAGTGCCTGGGGCTCCGCGCAATTTCTATGTCCAGCCAGGCACAGCTAAGCAGCTGGGGGCTGGAATCTGCAGCGCAGGGAGGCCCAAGCTTTCTGGGCACCCCCCGCTGCAAATTGCAGCCCGCAGCTGCCCCAGAAGATGGCGCGTTCATTGAAGCGCCATCTTCTGGCGCTGAACCCCGCTCTTCCAGTGGCCCTGGTGGCGGGTGGCTCACTGGGTAATAAAGGGGTTAGGGCCAGCTTTGTATTATTAGCTGGCCCTAAGCCCGAAATTTATGGCGGTCACGCCAATATTAGACATGACCGCCATGAATTTCCAGTAATCAATATAAAAAAAAAACAACACAGAGAAAAATAATTTTATTAGAAATAAAACAGAAGACAATTAGGGACTCCATCTTTATTTAAAAAATCCTCTTCCGTCCGACGTAGTCCAAAACGCATTCTCAGCTCTGCTACATCCCTGTGCATAGACACACAGGGATGTAGCAGAGCTGAGAACTGACTAAACAGTCAGGGTTCAGCTCAGGTCATTATGACCTGAGCTGAACCCTGCTGTCAGCCAGACTCGCTCTGCTAGAGGGATAGATAGAGAGGGATAGATAGAGAGGGATAGATAGAGAGGGATAGATAGAGAGAGATAGATAGAGAGGGATAGATAGAGAGGGACAGATAGATGGACAGATGGATAGATTGATAGAGGGATAGATGGATAGATAATAGATAGATAGACAGATAGATAGATTAAGAGATAGATGGATGGACAGATAGAGATGGAGGGATGGATGGATGAAGGGATAGATAGATGGATAGATAGAGAAATAGAAAGAGAGGGATAGATGGATGGATGAAGGGATAGATAGATTGATAGAGGGATAGATGGATGGACAGACAGATAGAGGAGGGATAGACAGATAGAGGGATAGACAGATAGAGGGATAGACAGATAGAGGGATAGACAGATAGACAGAGAGATAGAGGGATAGATAGACAGATGGATAGAGAGGGATAGATAGAGAGGGATAGATAGAGAGGATAGATAGAGAGGATAGATAGAGAGGATAGATAGAGGGATAGATAGAGGGATAGATAGAGGGATAGATTGAGATGGACAGATAGATGGGATAGATTGATAGAGGGATAGATTGATAGAGGGATAGATTGATAGAGGGATAGATTGATAGAGGGATAGATGGATAGAGGGATAGATGGATAGAGGGATAGATAGATTAAGAGATAGATGGATGGACAGATAGAGATAGATAGAGGGATGGATGGATGGATGAAGGGATAGATAGATAGATAGAGGGATAGATGGATGGATGAAGGGATAGATAGATTGATAGAGGGATAGATGGATGGACAGACAGATAGAGGGATAGACAGAGGGATAGACAGATAGAGGGATAGACAGAGGGATAGACAGATAGATTGATAGACAGACAGAAAGATAAATAGAGAGATAGATAGATAGATAGATAGATAGAAAGATGGATTGATAGATAGATGTATAGAAGAATGGACATAAAGAAAGAGAAATAGAGGGATAGAAAGAGGGATAGATAGATAGAAAGAGGGATAAATAGAGGGATAGATAGAGAGGGATAGATAGAGAGGGACAGATAAATGGACAGATGGATAGATTGATAGAGGGATAGATGGATAGATAATAGATAGATAGACAGATAGATTAAGAGATAGATGGATGGACAGATAGAGATGGAGGGATCGATGGATGAAGGGATAGATAGATAGATGGATAGATAGAGAAATAGAAAGAGAGGGATAGATGGATGGATGAAGGGATAGATAGATTGATAGAGGGATAGATGGATGAACAGACAGATAGAGGGATAGACAGATAGAGGGATAGACAGAGGGATAGACAGATAGAGGGATAGACAGATAGAGGGATAGACAGATAGAGGGATAGACAGATAGAGGGATAGACAGATAGAGGGATAGACAGATAGACAGAGAGATAGAGGGATAGATAGAGAGGGATAGAGAGGATAGATAGAGGGATAGATAGATAGATAGATAGATAGAAAGAGGGATAAATAGAGGGATAGATAGAAAGAGGGATAAATAGAGGGATAGATAGATAGATAGAAAGAGGGATAAATAGAGGGATAGATAGATGGAAAGATAGATAGATAGAGAGATAGATAGATAGATAGATAGATGGAAAGATAAATAGATAGAGAAATAGATAGAAAGAGAGGGATAGATGGATGGATGGATGAAGGGATAGATAGATTGATAGAGGGATAGATGGATGGACAGACAGATAGAGGGTTAGACAGAGGGATAGACAGATAGAGGGATAGACAGAGGGATAGACAGATAGAAGGATAGACAGACAGAAAGATAAATAGATAGATAGATAGATAGATAGATAGATAGAAAGATAGAAATAGATAGTTAGATAGAAAGATAGAAATAGATAGATAGAAAGATAGATGGATAGAAGAATGGACATAAAGAAAGAGAATCAGATAGATAGATAGAGGGATAAATAGAGGGATAGATAGAAAGAGGGATAAATAGAGGGATAGATAGATAGGTAGACAGATAGATAGATAGATGGAAAGATAGAATGAAAGATAGAAATGATAGATATAGATAGAGGGATTGTGTGTGAGGAAGGGTAAAGTTACGTTTGTCTTTCTCCCCATTTCCAGCAGGCATAGTGTGTGGCTCCTCCTGTTCTTCCTGCCTCTCTCCTCGGTGCCGGTTTTCTAGTTTGACAGTCGGCTTTGAGTGGGAGGAGAGAGGCAGTCAGAGGTGCCCCCTGCAGCACAGCAAATGCGCAGGCGCCGTTTTGCCGCCCCGCAGTGTGGATAATGAATAATCCACTGCGGGGTCGGCGGACTGCGCAGGTGCGAGGGGACCAGGAAGTTGTCGGGCAGCGCGCACTGCGCATGCCCGGCAACCTAAAGGAAAGCGCAGGCGCCGGTTAGAGCGAGGAGGGGGTGGAGGAATCGCACCATCCCCGACACAGAGGGATGATGGACAGCACGGGGGCGGCACACAGACACTGGAAACCCCGCCTCCGGTCTTCGGTCCTGGTAACTGCCTCATATTATATAAGTGCATATTTCAGTGAATATAGTTATGCTAAATGCAATATAAACCTTGTCTGAGTGCAGCCTTAGTGCTGCAGAAGGTGGGGAGCTCAGCTTTTCATGTCTGGGGGGGGTGACAGGTTCGCTTTAAAGTGAATGTGTCAGGTTCCCTATTCCCTCCAACTAATCAGCCTTCACATGTGTATGTGAAACAAAATTCCCTATTTAACCAGCCCTTTGTAATGTTATTTACTAAAATAAATACGTAAAAAATGATTTATAAACTGTTCTATTCATAATTAGATGCATCCTGGCTTCAATGATGCACTCTGAAGAACAGCTTCTGCACTTCAGATCATGCACAGTGCACCTCTCAGTAGGCCTGATGCATACACTTGGCAACAGAAGTGCAGGAATGCTGCCAAAATTAGCCAAACACATGTATAACGTTGGTTTCACACTACGTTATTTACCATTCTGTTCATTTTTGAAACAAACAGAACAGAATCATTTTTGCCCCCCCCCCCCATACATCCCTATGGTGCCAGATTGGCCCTATTTGCCATCCGGTTTTGAGAATCCGGTGCAGGATATGTCTGCACCGTTTTGGGCTGCGGTGACAAAACAGGACACAAACAAGTCCTGTCTGGTCCGGCACACACAACACAGGATCGTTTCCCAGATCCATTTCCAGGGCACAGAGCATGCGCAGAACAGGAGCACTGCTCTGTACCCATAGTAAATCTGTGTAATATCACTTTAGCAGTGTATCTATATACACTGCTAAAGTGATATTTTTTATTTTTATTCATCCCTTTATTAAATAATAAATTCTCACATTCTGATGACTCCCGTGGCCCACACTGAATACATCTCCCGGCAGGTTGAGGACCTTGCATGATGTCACTGGGAGGCGAGGGGCAACCCAATCACATGACCGCATCAGCCCGGTTTAAAGATTTAAACCCTGCGGGCTGATGCCGTCATGTGACTGAGTTGCCCCTCGCCTCCCAGTGACATCATGCAAGGTCCTCAAACTGCCGGGAGATATATTCAGGCCACTCTGGAGTCATCGGAAGGTGAGAATTTATTATTTTTAATTTTTAACCATCCCTTTATTTAATATCACTTTAGCAGTGTATATAGATATACTGCTAAAGTGATATTACACAGTGCTGACAGCACTTGTCACAGGCTCGGCTCCCCGCTGCTCCTTCTGTGTCCGGATACCAGACCGAACACAGAAATGGCATCTGGAGTTGCCAATCCGGTGCTGTCCATTCCTGTTCATTGGATCCTGTTTTTTGCAGGAACAAAAACGTAGTGTGAAGTCATCTAAGACTTCCAGAAGCTGGGGATCACTTCATATTATGACGGCCACAGGGGCATGATAACATGGAAATAGGGAAGACTAATCTGGGTAACAGCACGCCATCGATTAGTCAAAGGCCCAATTAGCATAAGAAAAGTGCAGTTTAAAAATCCATTTTAAACATTGAGTTTCGTAAATAACCTTATCCATGGCTGCTTAGGCAGGGAATTTGGCATACACATGCAAATGCTTCTAGGTTAGAGAGCTTATGTGACCTACCAGGCCACCCTTAACAAAGGTATCAATTTAATCAGAATTTCAGAACCATTCATGGTCATGCTCTCACGATCAGTGTGTGCAGTGTTTTGGACTTTCGTCGTTTCGTCGTACAGTGCAGCGTTTGTACGTCCAAAATGCTGCACTGTACAGTACAAGCACAGTAGATGAAATTTAGAGAAATCCTGTCTCCACTCTGCCTGTTTTCTCCCCAACGTAAACTGACTTACAAGGTGACTTCCTGGTCGCAATCATGTCAATTTATTGCTTCAGAGTTAGAGGCGATCTCGGCCGCTGCACTCAAAACTGACCGTGGGCATAGCTGGCTGCATTCACCCATGGAGATCACCTGCTTCCCCGCAGGAGAGGAGACACTGTATGTTCAATGCAGTGTGTCTGTATCATATGTACATAGCCTTACAGCCATGTGTTTAGTGTACATTACAAGATTCTACTTACACGTTGTCTAAAGGGAATTTTCCAAACTTGCATGACCCAATCTTAAATGCAAGTAAAATGAGAACAATTTACATTCCGCACCTCACCAATGCTCTCTTGGCACTGGCTGCAGCACTCACATAACATAACAATCAGTAAGTTCTGACTGCTGTTCTTTACTATTTCGCAAATGTCCACCCTGACTGAATATTGATGAAAAATAGATGATCAGCGACTGTTGATTGGCTGAAGTGCTTGCATAACATAAATTGGTTCTGACATCGCTGGAACTTTGCCGGTGCAAGTAGTGAATAAAGGATGTTCTCTACTACTTGAGGTTTCAAGTATTAAAGAAGAGGTTGTCCAAGTAGTGGCTTGCTTCATGTAAGTTCCGGCACTCATTAAATAGGAGGTTTTAAATGTTCTTTATTTGAAGGACTTAGGTAGGACAAGGAATACAAGCAAACAGCGCACTGCCTTCAGCCTTTTCACGTCTTCCATGACACTTGCTTGGGCTTCAAATGACATGAAATAGCCATTGGCCATGAACTGTTCATTTGTATTTCCTGTGATGCTGTCTTTGTGACAAATTGTCAGATTTGTGCATCATACATATAATTCAGAGAGAGAAAAACATGGAAAGCCTTAAAACACTAAAAAATCAGTGATAATGGATGTCACTTTCATGTAAATATCAAGTCATAATTATGGCAAATTACACATTTCTCCAAATCTTTTTTCTCTTTTTTTTGTGCTAGGGTACACTATATGATCTAATTGACTGGAAATTAAGGTTAATCTTACTGTCAGATATATTGCTCTTTTAATTTCTGCTTCATCACTGACTAATCAGATGATAGGAACACACTGAAAACATTGATTCACATTTTCTTGATGGAGAAATGAAATGTAATTCATTGTAATTATATTATATACCGTACATACGGATAAAAAAATGAACAATAATAATTTTATTTATATAGGGACAACATATTCCGCTGTACTGTACAACTGATATATATATATGTATATAAAAAAAGCTTTACATACTGTTTAAGTATATATATATATATACAGTGCATTGTGAAAGTATTTGCCCCCTTGAACTTTTCAACATTTTGCCACATTTCAGGCTTCAAACATAAGGATATAAATTCTAATTTTTTTGTGAAGAATCAACAACAAGTGGGACACAATCATGAAGTGGAACGAAATTTATTGGATATTTTAAACTTTTTTAACAATTAAAAAATTGAAAAGTGGGCATGCAATATTATTCGGCCCCCTTGAGTTAATACTTTGTAGCGCCACATTTTGCTGCGATTACAGCTGCAAGTCACTTGGGGTATGTCTCTATCAGTTTTGCACATTGAGAGACTGAAATTCTTGCCCATTCTTCCTTGCGAAACAGCTTAAGCTCAGTGAGGTTGGATATAGAGTGTTTGTGAACAGCAGTTTTCAGCTCTTTCCACAGATTCTGTTGGATTCAGGTCTGGACTTTGACTTGGCCATTCTAACACCTGGATACGTTTATTTTTGAACTATTCCATTGTAAATTTTGCTTCATGTTTGGGATCATTGTCTTGTTTGAAGATAAATCTCTTTATATCAGGTCTAAATATCAGGTCTTTTGCAGACTACAACAGGTTTTCTTCCAGAATGGTCCTGTATTTGGCTCCGTCCATCTTCCCATCATTTTTAACCATCTTCCCTGTCCCTGCTGAAGAAATGCAGCCCCAAACTGCCACCACCATGTTTGACAGTGGTGACGGTGTTATGAGGGTGATGAGCTGTGTTGCTTTTATGCCAAACATATCGTTTTGCATTGTGGCCAAAAAGTTTGATTTAGGTTTCATCTGACCAGAGCACCTTATAATATTGCACGCCCCACTTTTCAGTTTTTTATTAGTTAAAAAAGTTTAAAATATGCATTAAATTTTGTACCACTTCACAAATGCGTCCCACTTGTTGTTGATTCTGCACAAAAAAAATAAATTGAACTTATATCTTTATTTTTGAAGCCTGAAATGTGGCTAAAGGCTGAAAAGTTCAAGTGGGCTAAATACTTTGACAACACACTGCACATATATATATATATATACTAGATGGCGGCCCGATTCTAAAGAATCGGGTAGTCTAAAATCCATATATAGTTTATTTACTAATAATTAGGGGAGTGCGGTGAAATTAATTGTGTGTATACAGGTGGCTCAGTGGGTAGCAGAGTATGCGGTGGCTCAGTGGTTAGCAGTGAGTGCGGTGGCTCAGTGGTTAGCAGTGAGTGCGGTGGCTCAGTGGTTAGCAGTGAGTGCGGTGGCTCAGTGGTTAGCAGTGAGTGCAGTGGCTCAGTGGTTAGCAGTGAGTGCGGTGGCTCAGTGGTTAGCAGTGAGTGCGGTGGCTCAGTCGTTAGCAGTGAGTGCGGTGGCTCAGTGGTTAGCAGTGAGTGCGGTGGCTCATTGGTTAGCAGTGAGTGCGGTGGCTCAGTGGTTAGCAGTGAGTGCGGTGGCTCAGTGGTTAGAAGTGAGTGCGGTGAGATTGGTCAGCACATCGCCGTGGGCAGAGTGGTTAGCACACACATACATACATGCACACACACACACTCCGCTCTAGTTAGCACAGACCCTGCGTCTTCCCCGCCGGTTGGATCCTGAGTCGACATGTCGCCGCCCGCGGACGACTGGATCCAATATGGCGTCCGGGAATTTTGGCAAGACTTCTTGGACGCTATATTGGATCCAGTAGTTTGGGGGTGGCGACATGTCGACTGAGGATCCAGGCGGCTGATGCAGGGCCGGTGGTAAGTATAGCGGAGTGTGTGTGTGTGTGTGCGTATGTGTGCGGACAAAGTGAGGGAAGTGGGGACAAAGTGAGGGAAGTGGGGACAAAGTGAGGGAAGTGCGGACAAAGTGAGGGAAATTACTACATACACACATATATACACATACTGTACATTGCATATGGAGGGGTGAGGAGAGCGGAGGCTGGAGGGGTGAGGAGGGGTGAGGAGAGCGGAGGCTGGAGGGCAGAGCGGAGGCTGGAGGTCAGAGGCTGGAGGGCAGAGCAGAGGCTGGAGGGCAGAGCGGAGGCTGGAGGGGAGAGCAGAGGCTGGAGGGGCAGAGACTGGAGGGCCAGAGGGGAAGCTGGAGGGGCAGAGGCTGGAGGAGGAGAGGCTGGAGGGGCAGAGGCTGGAGAGGCAGAGGCTGGAGGGGCAGAAGCTGGAGGGGCAGAGGCTGGAGGGGGAGAGGCTGGAGGCAGCGGGGTAGATGGGCGGGGGGTGCACACTCACCGTGGGCGCTTCTACAGCGCGTCTGCTGTAGGAGGAGAGGAGGGGCGGGCAGAGCAGCAGGACAGGAAGTCACGTCCTCCCTCCTCTCCGGCCGCGCGGCGGCCGCTGCTGGTAGCACGGGTCCCCCAAGGGGGTGCGGGGCCCCCCCTGGTGGCAGGCAATGGGCCCCCCCTGCCTACGCTAGTGGCTGGAGGGCAGAGGCTGGAGGGGAGAGGCTGGAGGGCAGACGGAACGTCCGAGAGTGGAACGTTCCTCTGCCGCTCCCTGTAGCCGGGCACCAGCCAGCTACCCTGCACTGGTGACGTCACCAGCATAGGTCCGAAGGCCATCACGGAAGTACCCTTCGGGTATTCTGGAAGTGGCCTTTGGCTTTTATATATTATGAGCATAGCGCCTCACTGCCCATTGAGATACATGGAGGACTTTGAGTTTCAAATTTACTGCTGTGAGGCGCGAAGCTCATTGGTAGCTGTGTGCTGGCACCGACCAATGAGCATAGCGCCTCAGTTCCCATTGAGATACATGGAGGACTTTGAGTTTCAAATTTACCGCTGTAAGTGAGGCGCGAAGCTCATTGGTCGCTGTGTGCTGGCGCCGACCAATGAGCATAGCGCCTCACCTCCCATTCAGATACATGGAGGACTTTGAGTTTCAAATTTACCACTGTAAGTGAGGCGCGAAGCTCATTGGTCGCTGTGTGCTGGCGCCGACCAATGAGCATAGCGCCTCACTGCCCATTCAGATACATGGAGGACTTTGAGTTTCAAATTTACCGCTGTAAGTGAGGCGCGAAGCTCATTGGTCGCTGTGTGCTGGCGCCGACCAATGAGCATAGCGCCTCACTTCCCATTCAGATACATGGAGGGCTTTGAGTTTCAAATTAAGCGCTGTAAGTGACGCGCGAAGCTCATTGGTCGCTGTGTGCTGGTGCCGACCAATGAGCATAGCGCCTCACTGCCCATTGAGATACATAGCGGTCTTTAGATCTGTGCATGGCCAGGCACTTGGTTCTGTTTTCGGCCACGGCGCTCGGCTCTCGTCGTTCAGAGCGACGAAGTCTGTAGCTCCGGCCCGCTGTATTCTCATTGCTCGGCGCTTGTAGCCACCGCCGGAGCTGGCGTTCTAGCGGGGTCGGCGGGGTGTACGTGGGCAATGGCTCACTGCAACGGCTCGCAATGCCCCCTGCGCGGGCAATGCTTCGCACGCCCACAGCCACAACGACGGAAACAGCGTTAGGGGAATTATATATTAGATATATATATATATATATATATATATATATATATATATATATATATATATATATATACCCGGGTTAATAAATAACTGATGTTAGCTAAAACAAAACAGAATTTGAATATGTCATATTAATGACCTGTAAGAAAACAGAAGCTGAGCTGTGATTGATTGCTATAGGCAGCCTAATAAATCTCCAGCCAACAGTAAACCCTCCCCGTGGCCGGGCAGTATATGTTACCTCACACATGCACATAATAGACAGCTCATGTGACTGACATCTGCCTTAATTCCCTATATGGCAGATGTGTTGCACATTGGCTGCTTTTAATCAGATGTGTATGTTTGGAAATTAAAGATAGCACACGTATGAGGCGAGTTGTGTGAGGTGATTTGTGCACATCTGTGTCTGTCTGTGTGGTGTGTGTGTCCCTGGGGTGTGTGTATGTGTGTGTCCCTGTGGGGTGAGTGCATGTGTCCCTATAGGGTGTGTATGTGTGTGTGTCCCTGTGGGGGGGGGGGTCTGTGTGGTGTGTGTCTCTGTTGTGTGTGTCTCTTTGTGGTGTGTGTGTATGTCCCTGTGGGGTGAGTGCATGTGTCACTATAGGGTGTGTATGTGTGTGTGTCCCTGTGGGGGGGTCTGTGTGGTGTGTGTGTATCTGTGTTGTGTGTGTCTCTTTGTGGTGTGTGTGTGTGTCCCTGTGGGGTGAGTGCATGTGTCCCTATAGGGTGTGTATGTGTGTCCCTATGGGGGGGTCTGTGTGGTGTATGTGTGGCTCTTTGTGGTGTGTGTGTGTCCCTGTGGGGTGAGTGCATGTGTCCCTATAGGGTGGCTATGTGTGTGTGTCCCTGTGGGGGGGAGTCTGTGTGGTGTGTGTGTCTGTGTTGTGTGTGTCTCTTTGTGGTGTGTGTCCCTGTGGGGTGAGTGCATGTGTCGCTATAGGGTGTGTGTGTCTCTTTGTGGTGTGCGTGTTTGTTCGGGTGCGTGGTAAGTATCCAATGTTGGGGCTGCACTTAAGCGACTGTACACTTGCTGCTACTTTTTGTGTGCGTGTGGTGTGCATACATGTCCCCGTGCGTGGTGAATATCTCATGTTGGGGCCCCACCTTAGCGACTATATGCTGGTATGTACTGTTAGTCTTTGGCGCTATCATTAAGCCCCTCTCATTTACAACTGTCAACTGGTAACTGTCACTTTTTCCCCATTATATAGATAGAGGTAAAATTGTTTGGTGAATTGGAATGCGCGGGGTTAAAATTTCACCTCACAACATAGCTTATGACGCTTCCGGGGTCCAGACGTGTCACTGTGCAAAATTTTGTGGCTATAGCTGGCAGCTGTCGATTTTCCTCCAACACTTTTCCATTCACTTTTTCCCCATTATGTAGATAGGGGCAAAATTGTTTGGTGAACTGAAACGCGCAGGGTTAAAATTTCGCCTCACAACATAGCCTATGACGCTCTCGGGGTCCAGATGTGTGACTGTGCAAAATTTTGTGGCTGTAGTTGTGACGGTGTAGATGCCAATCCCGGATATACACACATACATACACACACACATTCAGCTTTATATATAAGATATATACTAGATTAATGCCCGATGCTATCTCATCAGGAGGATGGTGATGTGATGTTGAGGAAGTTTTGTGTGACAGTAAGTGCAGCACACCTTGAGATGGAGATGTGGTGAACAGCCATCCCGCCCATCTCTTTAGCTGTTCACAAAAACCCATCCCTGTTGTAACAGAAAATAATATTTCTCAGCAGCTATGCTGCCTGACCTTAATGTCCGGGTTCATATCACCAAATAAAAGTAGTTGGATGATACACATCTCCCCTCTTATACTAAATGTGTGTTAATCTTAGATTTAGAAATATGTGTAAATGTATTACAGTTATGTATTTATGTAGATAGGATATTTAGATAGTGACCCTCAAGAGGGACAGTATTACTGATGTATGTAAAGTGCTATTGAATTAATAGTACTATATAAAAGAATTAAATTAATATTATAATTATAACCTATGTTATATAGCTTTTTACTATGTATGTAGTTGAAATCTATATATCTGTGGCTCTAATATTTTTTTATATTTTTTTTGTATCTATATACCTATTGTGTGTTTGTTTCTATTTATGTATATGTGTATCTGGCATATCTATGAAACAGACTATTTATGTCTAATGTATCTATCAGCTTATCAAATCTCTATGTATTTCATGTATTACACTATGTATAATATTATCTATATCAATGTTAAATACCAGTATTATTGATATATGATACATCTATCTATAAGTCCATTAGCGAAGAAGTTAAATTATTTTGAAGTGAAACATTTTTGTAAACAATATTTCGAGTAAATACTTTCGGACTATTAGGTATTAATTTTCCTTGAAGTGGTGTATCCACCACTTTGACCGTAACATTGCAGCGTTGCTTTACTTTTGAGAATGCAACATATAATTGACCATGGGCAAATGCAGGCTCATATAGAAAAATGCCAACTCAATTGAGGGTCTGCCCTTGTGATTTGTTAATGGTCATTGCACATGCCGGCTTTACAGGAAACTGTCGACGTCTTAATTTAAAAGGTAACCCAGTCTCTGAAGGACACAAATCGATGCGTGGAATGAATACAATATTTCCTTCTGCTGAGCCAGTAATGAATTTAGCCTGTATGATGTTACCGAGTAAGGCAGTGATAATTAGCCGAGTACCATTGCAGAGACCTTTCTTGGTGTTTAGGTTGCGTAATAGCATGACAATGGTGCCAATTTTAAGTTGTAGCCGATGTGATGGCATTCTTGATGGTGTGAGTGAGTTTAAAAATTACACTGGGTAGTTTTCACATTCATCAGTTTCATCAGCATCGATAGAATCATCATTGGTATATACAGTATACTCGCCACTCAGTCGATCCATGACTTTAGAGTTCAAAAAATCAACGTCATCATTTTTTGGACATAGTATGGCATGTGATGCAGCAGTATTTATGCTTTCGTTGTTATTAACATCAATGCAAATAATGTCTCCAAAGATGTCGGTTACTATAGAGCCAGTGCAGAGCAAGTCTTGAGGAATTTCAGTGGCATCATCTCCAAGATTGCATTCATTAGACAGCTCACCATTTCCCAGTTTAAGCAACTAACTGCTGTATTCAGGATCAGTGGAGCGCATGTTGTTGAACAGCGGCAGTCGAGTAAAAAGTTGCCAGTGTTGCGAATATTTAATGCAGCTATCTACAATATCTGTTCTTGTTTCATGAGCGATGACGGGAAGGCATTGTCTAAAGTCTCCTCCAAGAACAATAACTTTAGCTCCAAACAGTGTTTTATGTTTCTGAGCAACATTTTTTGTCATGATGTCCCGTAGAAGTCTATCGATCACATTCAATGCATGTTTTTGTACCATTGTGCACTCATCAATAATAAAAAGTTTTGTACTCTGCAAATAGTTCCCTGCATCTGTATCATTTTTAATCCTGGAAACGGATGTTTCATTGATAGGTATTGGTATGCCATACAGAAAGTGGATAGTTCGGCCTCCTTGTAGCAAGTTAGCCGCTATTCCTGTAGTGGCAGCAGGTGACACAATGTCTCCTTGTCTCCTTAGATAATGTATAAGTAGATGGTATAGGTAGGTTTTTCCACTGCCACCAGGACCGTCAATAAAAAACCACTTTGGTGTTAAATTGCTGTCTTGTAAAGCGTGAGTAATGACATCGTAGGCAAAACGTTGCTCCTGATTTAGAGTTTCTTTCATCTCCGCAGCTGTTCTTAACTCATATTCCTTATTATACTGTGGTAGGAGTTGTTGTGTTTTCTTTGCTGGGCGTGGTAAATTGAAATCAGCAAATGTTTTTCCATGAACTATGAGGACATCTTGGACATCCTTCATAGTATATCCTTCACAATTGACACACTCCTCAGTGTTGGTGTGCTATGCATGACAGTAGTCTTGTAAAAAGTGTTCCTTAAATTCATTCCACAACTCAAGTGGATTTGTGGGAGGGCCAAAAATACAGATGTAAGCAAACATTTCGCGAAGTTCGGTAGGCATGTTCAGAATGCAGGCATCCATTAAAGTATTTCTCCACACACTATCATCAAATAATAATCCTAGTGCTAAAGCAGCTTCTTTGAATGTTTAATGTGTAACTCCATTGACGGTTTTAATGCTGTCAAAACTGGTTGCACCTTTTACATGCAAAAACAAAAAACGTAAATGGTATCGTTCTTGGTCTTTGACACTAACTGTATACATTCTTCCAATAATTGTGTGACCCCCTCGTTTTCTACGTTCCCATGTGCCTTCTTTCCAAACATAGTATTCAGGAATTTCGTGGTAGAAATAGTTATGTGCATGTAGGTCGATCTTATTAAGGTTAAAGTATGCCATAAGTGTTGAATTGGTATGGAGCTTTTGTTGGATGTTGGCGGTAGAGTCATCCACATGAAAATATAGTGGTTGAGAATGAGGCAGATGTACCGCTAGGAGAATGATGGTATGAGATTGTTTATGCATAGGATAAGCAAATATTCGCCACGCTGCTTCAGGAGCACTAACATATCTGGAATCGACAAATTGGTTTGTTTCATCATGTTGGATATTTATTAGTTTGGGTAATTTCAAGATTGGCTTTATCATGTCCTTTGTAAACGTATTTGAATAAATATTTTACACTTTGAATGGCAGCACATATTTCGACATTAATATGGCACTTGTATCTGGTGACTAAAAAATGGTTATACGGAACTACCCAGGAATTGTCAATCGTCTTAGACTGGTGTTCATATGTTGTGCCAATGGGTTTGCGGTAAGTAGGATGGTGTGATGGTAGATTGTTGAAATTGTTTAGGGAAACCTTTGGAACACTTTCCAAGATCCATACAGGGAGAATTCGGGTTGTGTTCTCCACAGGGACCATGAATCATGTGTTGAAGAACAATGCTATGGAGCTGAGGGTAGTAAGTAGTATCCGGGATTTCAGCCCACACGATATTGTCTATGTCCTCCTCAGTCCTTAATTTAGACAGGCTATCAAGAATAATTAAAATGTGAGCGTGTGGGAGACCACGCTTGAGAAATTCAATGACATGGACCATTGCGGTAACGTTTCCAAATAATCCACTGCTAATGTCTTTTAAGAGGGATTCCAGCATCCTGGTAGCGCTGTTGCATGTTTCTGGGACTGCCCTCAAAAGAAGACTTTAAAATAACGGTTTTTCAAATTGGGATGCCCTTTTGAATAGATTTTTTGAGTAAATGTTCTTGAAGTAGGCAGTAATCCTCCACTTTTAAATCTTTTTGGTGTTTTCAGATGTAATGTAAACGAATAGCCTCGATTTTCACATAAGCATCTACAAAGTATTGCTGTGTTAGCTTACCACCATTGAGGAGTGGATTAAAATAATTTCTGACAGATAACATATAGCAATAGTATTGGAATTGTGTAATCCTGCGTGAACTTTTTCATTGTTGCTTGAGTCCATCATGCCACCCTTGGCCCTTTTTCCTAAGGGAAAAATATGGGATATAGGAGGGCATCCAAATTACTATGGAGAATGCTGATTTGTTGTGTTTTTGGAGCTAAAGGGTTGTGTGGATCCGGTTTTAAATTAATTAATATGTCTCTATTGAATGGCGGATCACCATTGTCATTTTGAAAGATGACGGCGACTTCACTGACAGTGGGATTATTGTAGCGTCGAGGGTCTTGAGTACGATCTTGTTTAATAGCCATGGTGATGTTTGGCATGACAGTTCCGTTTTGTAGAGCTTTAATATGTTCTTGTTGTTCCACATCACATAACATGTGATAAGCTGCCACATTGTAAGCGTTGTTCGTTAGCGGTAGCGGTTTCGAGAATGTAAAGATGGGCAAATGCTGGGAGTTGGTCTTTAGAGGGATGTAGTGTTCCCGTTCGATGATAGATCTGGCCATGTATGCGGAAACAGTATGGGTCATATCCAGGTGGAGGTGAAATATTGGCACCCATGGAGGCAAAAGCAAAGGAACTATTAATGCTTCTAATATTGTACATGAAATTTTTGCTATATTCACTTTGTCCTTTGAGCAAACGTGTAAAGACATCTGGATATTGTGGTTTGGGAACATGGACTTTACCCTTATGACAGAAGAGGGCAAAATTGTTATCAGAAGGTGTCTCATGGAGAAAATGCAAAGCCTGGCAATGTTGACATACATGGTTCATTGCACCACAGCTATGTTCTATAATAGTACGTTCATCATTAGTGAATGCTTTAGCATGTAGTGGAAGATCAGGTCCTAACAGTGCAGTAGGGCTCTTGTGCAGACCGATGTATATAAGTCGTATGTGTAGTGGTGAGTGTGATAAAAATGTAGACGTCAAAGGTGTAGGTTGTTGGCGTTGACGGCAAGCAGAGGCTGTTTGTGCTAATCTAATGGATTTAGACTTAGGGGACTCGTGTGTGAGGCGTTGTTGTTCATAAGCCTTTATGGTGGCGAGGCGATATTCTTTTTCTTCAGGAGTCTCATTAGCACGGCGTTTTCTTTGATGTAGTGCCAGTATTTTTCTACTGTGTGTCAGTGGCATACTTTTTGGGAGGAGTCATGTTGAGACTGGTAAGGGAGTATGAGAGCAGATAGTAGAGAGTGAGACTGTTGGGAGTTATAAGGCGTCAGAGAAGGGGTCCTGCAGTTATGAAGACAGAAAGGATGTGTATGTACGTATGTACAGGTGGCGTAAATCAGTAGGGTAAGTTGTAAAGCAGTGCTACAGGATAGAGCTTATATACATGTGTTAGTTCACTGCGTCTTAATTATAGAAAGGTATACTCAACAGGAGTGAGGGCACTGAAGAGGTTAACTGAGGAGAATATAGAAGCAATACGGACGGAGTTAAATGTTCACAG
Source organism: Allobates femoralis (assembly GCA_033576535.1). Taxonomy (NCBI): domain Eukaryota; kingdom Metazoa; phylum Chordata; class Amphibia; order Anura; family Aromobatidae; genus Allobates; species Allobates femoralis. The sequence goes on from JARQOC010000003.1 coordinate 217,357,133, forward strand.
CGTCTTAGCTATAATCAGCAGAAGTGAGGGCACTGAAGAGGTTAACTGAGGAGAATATCGAAGCAATACGGTGCAAACGGAGTTAAATGTTCACAGCGTCTTAGATATACTCAGCAGGAGTGAGGGCACTGAAGAGGTTAACTGAGGAGAATATTGAAGCAATACGGTGCAGACGGAGTTAAATGTTCACAGCGTCTTAGATATACTCAGCAAGAGTGAGGGCACTGAAGAGGTTAACTGAGGAGATGGAGTAAGTGAAGAGAGCAGGAGGAGTTATGACGCAGCAGCATGAGATGTCTGCGAATGGCTGGCTGAAGTAAATTTTCAAAAAGCGTGGCATTTAAGATAGCGTCCAGGAAGTCTTGTGAGACATCCCGGACGCCATACTGGATCCAGTCCTCTGTGGCGGCGACATGCTTCATCCAAGATGGCGTCCGGGAAGTCTCGTGAGACCTTTCGGACGGCATCTGGGATCTTGCGAGAGTTCCCGGACGCCATTTTGGAGGATACATGTCGCCGGGACGGAGGAGTGGAGCCAACACGGTGGGGTCGGCGGCGGAGCGAAGATCATCGGCTGGAGGAGGCGGCGGCGGGGAAGACGATGGGCCGGTAGTAAGTATGGCAGGCAGAGTGCATAGGGGTATGAGTGGGGGTATGAGTGTGGAGGTGCTGAGCGAGGAGGGGGGCACAAGGAGAGTGGAAGGGGGGGACGTGTGTGTGTGGAAATGGCAACTGAGGGGGGATGTGTGATGAGAAGTATAGTGTCGGAGGGTGTGTGGAGGAGTGGGGAGTGTGACCGGAGTGTGTGTGGGGCCACAGCTTGTACCAATAGAGGGAGTGGGGCTTTGGAAGCCCCGCTCCCGGCAAAGAGCGGCCATATTGGAGCAACCAGGGTGGGTGTACAGGCAACTTCAGTCAGGATGTGACGTACCATATATATATATATATATATAATGCGGGAAGTAAGTATCTGATACACTGCCAGTTTTGAAAGTTTTACCCCCTACAAAAAATGGAGAGGCCTGTAATTTTAATTGTTGGTACACTTCATGTGTGAGAGACAAATTCTTAAAGAAATCACAGTGTATGGTTTTTACATAATAGATTTGCATTTTATTGATATGAAATAAGTATTTCATACAATAGACAAACAGAACATAATATTTGGTACAGACATCTTTGTAATCACAGAGGTCAGACGTTTCCTCTAGTTCTTGACCAAGTTTGAATGCAGCAGGGATTTTGGCCCACATCCTTCAGGTTTTGGGGCTGTCACTAGGCAATATTAAAGTTCAGCTACCTTCAAAGATTTTCTATTGGGTTCAGGTTTGAGACTGGCTAGGCCACTCCAGGACCTTGAAATGCTTCTTACGGAACCACTCCTTAGTTGCAATGGCTGTGTGTTTTGGGTCATTGTCATGCTGGAAGACCCAGCCATGTGTTGTATGCACGACCCTCAGTATGTGAAGGCTTACACTAAACATGAGTTCTTCTGGAATCCCAAGGAAATCTTACACAGGGTGACCATTATTCTTCTGTACAGTAAAGGGGAGACAGGAGCTTCAGGTACAGTTATCACACAGTTCAGAAGTGGGGTTGATTATTGTGGTTTTATTCAACTTCTTTCCATTACATGAAATCACTATTCTTCATACGATATCTCATCAACATCTATGACAGTCTCTTTATAAAGCATTTCTCCTCACAGATCAATCCCCTTCACACTGTGTCTAGAGCTATGCAGACTGTACTTGCCTCATACAATGGAGGTGGGTGGGAAGGAATGAGTTGGTGCTGTCCCTCTTACTGCTATCTTGAGATAATACAAAGTCTTGTCTGTTCTGAGCTTCCTTGATATCAGCAATCGTTTCTCAGCAAAAAAAAACTATGCAGCTTGCCTGATCTCCATGTCTCCCTCACAGACTTTCTCACCTGGTTGTCATGGACACCACACCCCTTTCCCAGCACTCCCTGGGGATCAGCAACTACTTCCTGTCTTATTTTCACAGTATTAACCCCTATAGTTGCTAGCTGATTCTAGATCACAGTACAGCTTCTATGGGACACACATGACCCATCTTCAATGCTCTTACTGAGTGAAGGAGGTTTTTGGCTAAAATCTCATGATACATGACCCTCCCTTGCTCCCTTCAATATGGTGTAGATAATCTGTCCCCTTTGAAGAAAACCACAACTAAAGTATGATGTTTCCACCCTAAGGCTTCATGGTTGGGAAGATGTTCTTGGGGTTGTACATATCCTTCTTTTTCCTCCAAACATGACGAGTGGAGTTGATTCCAAAAAGGTCTATTGCCATACATCTCTAGTGACATCTTATCACCAGGGAAAAAAGAAAAAGGAATAATGCAGAATGTAAACTCAAAATATATTTCTCTACCCTGTCATAATCTAGGGAAATTAGGAGAACCATATAGCCATAAAATGCCTGGCAGGATTACCAAAAAAGTGGTTGCAACAGGGCATGTTTCCATTAGCAGTTGATATGTATAAAGTTTAAGGTAACCTATAGCATGCAGCATTTCAGAATGCAAATGTTTTCTCTTTTCAGGATACGAGTCAAAAATACCCACTCCCCACCAACCAATGTAATTGATAGAAAGGATTACATAGTTATTTTGTCAGTGATACAGGGGAGACACCATCTGTTTCATAGCTTTATATCTACAGCTCAATATACTGTAACTAATGTGGTGACTGTCACTATTATATGGTATAATTTTTGAGGATGATTAAAGATTAGCACTTTTTAACAGCTGATACATATGCCAAAGACTAAATTAGTATAATTTTTATACTGTTTAGATTTATATACAATATTCACATGCACGCTCATTTATAAGTTAAATGATCTGAGAGGCACAGATACAAAAGTCATATTTCTGCATTCAGTGGTGTGACAAGTGATCGATGGGCCCTGATGCAAAATTTGGACCCCCACGTGTTGGTCAGATGTATGGGTCCTTGTAGTATTCTAAATCCTTTCAGAACATATACATTCCCCATGCTGTACTAATGTCTACCATTCTGAGCCCATACTAGTACACATGTGGTCAAAATTGTTGGTACCCCTCGTTTAATGAAAGAAAAACCCACAATGGTCACTTGAATATGACAAAAGTAATAATAAACAAACAATCTATGGAAATGAACAAATGAAAGTCAGACATTGGTTTTCAACCCGGCTTCCACAGAATTTAAAAAAAAAAATTAGACTCATAAGATAGGCCTGGACAGAAATGATGGTACCCCTGAAAATAATGTGACAGCATCACTGGTGTCTACAATCTTGCAATTAGTCAGTGGGCCTTGTACATAAGGTTACAGATACTTACTGTTCTGTTTGGTGACATGGTGTGTACCACACTCAACATGAACAAGAGGAACCAATGAAAGAGTTGTCTCAGGAGATTAGAAAGAAAATTATAGACAAGCATGTTAAAGGTAAAGGTTATAAGACCATATCTAAGCAGCTTGATGTTCCTGTGACTACAGTTGCACATATTATTCGAAGTTTAAGATCCATGGGACTGTAGCCAACCTCCCTGGCCACAGATGAAAAATTGATGACAAATCAAAGAAATGCATATTACAAATGATAACAAAAGAATCCAGAACTTCTAAACAGATTAAAGGTGAACTTCAAGCTAAAGGAACATTAGTGTGAGATCTAACCATCCGTCGTTGTTTGAGCCAAAGTGGACTTCATGGGAGATAACCAAGGAGTACACCGCTCTTGAAAAAAATCATAAAAAAGCCAGACTGTAATTTTTCAAACTACATGTTGACAAGCCACAAAGCTTCTGGGAGAATGTCCAATTGACAGATGAGTACAAATGGACAGATATGGTCCACACTGCTGGAAATAAAATCAAGGACGTCCAAGGTAGAAATGATAGGTGCCTTTATTCCATGCTCTGTGCGTTTCATAGCCATCCCAGCCTCTTCCTCAGGAGCAGCACCATCAATATTAATTGATTATTGATGGTGTTGCTCCTGAGGAAGAGGCTGGGACGGCCTTGAAGGGCATGGAATAAAGGCAACTATCATTTCTACCTTAGACGTCCTTCATTTTATTTCCAGCAGCACAGACCATATCTGTCCATTTGTACTGTGCTTTCACCGCCTCAAGCGGGGGTCCTGCAGCAGCTGATACCAGGCTCTGATACCAGTTATGGGTCTCACAACTGCATAAGGTGAGCAGTTCAACTATTTTGTCTTTCCAGTATTTTGGGAGATTCGACCCATTGCGCCCTTGTCTACCCCATTTCTATTGACAGATGAGACAAAAATTGACGTTTTTGGCAAGTCACATTAGCTCTTTGTTCACAGACAGAAAAATTAAGCATATCAAGAAAAGAACACTGTCCTTACAGTGAAACATGGAGGAGGCTCTGTTATGTTCTGGGGCTGCTGTGCTGCATCTGGCACAGGGTGTCTTGAATCTGTGCAGGGTACAATTAAATCTCAAGGCTATCAAGGGATTATAGAGATAAATGTGCTGCCCAGTGTCAGAAAGCTTGGTCTCAGTCGCAGGTTATGGGTCTTGCAACAGGATAAGGACCCAAAACGCACAGCTAAAAACACCCAAGAATAGCTAAGAGGAAAACATTGGTCTATTCTGAAGTGGTCTTCTATGAGCCCTGACCTAAATCCTATTGATCATCTTTGGAAAGAGCTGAAACATGCCGTCTGGAAAGGCAACCATCAAACAACTGGAGCAGTTTGGTATTGAGGATCGGGCCAAAACACCTGTCGAGTGGTGCAGAAATCTCATTGACAATTCCAGGAATTGATTGATTGCAGTGATTGCCTCAAAAGGTTGTGCAACAAAATATTAAGTTAAGGGTACCATCATTTCTGTCCAGGTCTATTTCATAAGTTTTTTTTTTTTTTTTTTTTAGTTCTGTGGAATCAGGATTGATAAGGAATGTCTGATTTATTATTACTTTTGTCAGTTTCAAGTTATTTCTGTGACCATTGTGGGTTTGTATTTCATTAAACGAGTGGTACCAACAATTTTGACCAAGTGTGTATATATTTCCCCTGTCCTGGTATACAGTATATGTCTCCCATCCTGGACCCATCCATCTATAGGGTGTTCATAAAGTAACTATGCAGTGGTTAACACTTGCCAGTAGGTGATGTGGAAATTAGAGATGCTGGAATTACTGCCCTTGGATGTGGAGACACAGGTTCACAGACACACTTTTTTCCACAATCCTCACAACTGTTTGCAATCTAACCGGAGCGGAGGACAAATATACTGTGTATTAGTACTTATAACGACACCACGCTGCACTGCATAGTTACTTTATGAATATCCTGTATATGTGTTCCCCATGCTGGTTAGTTTCTCATCCCAGATCCATCCTGACAAATATGTTGCCTAATCTAGTCACATCCTGCTATATATGTCACCCGTCCTGCTAATTATGTCTACCATCCTGGGCCCATGCAAGTATATTTGTTCTCCATCCTGGTTTGTTCCTCATCCTGGGCCCAGCCTGACATATATGTTCCCTAAGCTAGTCACCTCAATGCCAAGGGCCCCCCATGCATGCTGATGTAAGTTGACCACCTTTTTTCGGTTGGCAGCTTGTATTGCTGTGCAGGGACCTGGTGGCTGTCTGTGCAACATTACACTTCAGCTGAATATGAGGATGCCTCGAGCTGAAATATGTGCTGGGGTCAGAGGGCTCCTTCCACTACTGGACCCAGTCGGGACCTCTGCCAATGCGATCGTTACGCCCCTGTCTGCCCTGTAGTTGTTACTTGGCTTTTCTAGATGAATATAATAAAAGAAATACAATCTCTCTGTAATGTATGGTGTGAGTCTGTGAAACAATTTGGTTTTAATTAATTTTTCAGAACTAACTAAAGGGTCTGCAATGTTTCATTTGCAGGTAATCTTCTCTGACTGCTAAGAGTATTTTAACTGTAGAATAAGCTATCTAAGTCTTAACACCTACTGTTTTAGGAGCTTTCATTTATTTTTCTGTTCGCTAGTCAAACAAAATTACATTTACCGTACATTATTTCTGAAAAAAAATTATACTCATTGAAAAATCATTTATAGTAAACACTAGGGATATGCATTCACATGCCATAGGTATAGATATATAGATTGCGGTATATTCCAGATATATATGTTCTTGACTAAAAGACGTTCCAACTAAGATAACATTTTGCAATATCATTTTATGTAACCTAAAAAAACTCAGCACTGAAAGGCTGTGGTCACACATGCCAATCTGTTTTACATAGTGTTCCATTTATCAAATCTGTTTTTTTTGGGTGCTTTTTGAGCCTCCTGTGCTGCTCTGCGTTTTTTGGACTTAGCCACTTTTTGGCAAAAAAATGCTAGTAAAAACGGATCCGTTAACGGATGGTACCTATATGTGCCATCCGTTAACGGATCCGTTTCCCATAGGTCCCCATGTTACCAAAAAATGGTCTGTTTTTTTCCAGCACCCAAAAACATTGCTTGCAATGTTTTTTGGACCCTGTGAAGAGGTCTTCAAAAATGGAATGACCCATAAAGTGCCCCATTCATTAACGGACCGTTTTTTGGACTTAGAAATTAAAAGAGAAAAAATTTCCCAAAAATGGTTCAAGAGCAAAAACAGCTGGCATGTGTGACCACAGCCAAAATATATATTTAAAACTCAGAATTGGTAAAATAAGAAAGCTTACAAACCTTATCATATCTACCATTCTGATGGTGCACTAGCTAAAGCAAAATGAAATGATAAACAATTTCTTTATTATGAGGCTATAGGGCTAGAAATATGAATAGTAGTAAAGATACTGTAATAGAGATGTGTGAATATTTAGGAATTAAAATTTGCCAGCTTAATCAAAAGGATTTGGTTTACAGAAAATTGATTCACTGCATATTATGCTACTGCAAAGCCTCCAGTTACTCAACAAAAAAGTGTGTAATATTCTGAGGTTTCCTAGACTGTAATCAACTCCCTTCAAGCTGTTTAAAAGAGAACTCCAGGGAAATAAAAATGTTTGCACTGTCCCTCCCCTGCTACATTATGAAGCAGAGCTGGGCACTATAGTTCTAGGATCTAGAGCTTGCTTATACAGTGCCTACAAGTAGTATTCAACCCCCTGCAGATTTAGCTGGTTTGATAAGATGCCAATAAGTTAGAGCCTTCAAACTGCAAACGAGAGTAGGATTTATTAACAGAAGCATAAATCTTACAAACCAAAAAGTTATGTTGCTCAGTTGAATTTTTATAAATTTTAAACATAAAAGTGTGGGTCAATTATTATTCAACCCCTATGTTTAATATTTTGTGGAATAACCCTTGTTTGCAATTACAGCTAATAATCGTCTTTTATAAGACCTGATCAGGCTGGCACATGTCTCTGGAGTTATCTTGGCCCACTCCTCCATGCAGATCTTCTCCAAGTTATCTAGGTTCTTTGGGTGTCTCATGTGGACTTTAACTTGAGCTCCTTCCACAAGTTTTCAATTGGGTTAAGGTCAGGAGACTGACTAGGCCACTCCAACACCTTGATTTTTTCCCTCTTGAACCAGGCCTTGGTTTTCTTGGCTGTGTGCTTTGGGTCGTTGTCTTGTTGGAAGATGAAATTACGACCCATCTTAAGATCCTTGATGGAGGAGCGAAAGTTCTTGGCCAAAATCTCCAGGTAGGCCGTGCTATCCATCTTCCCATGGATGCGGACCAGATGGCCAGGCCCCTTGGCTGAGAAACAGCCCCACAGCATGATGCTGCCACCACCATGCTTGACTGTAGGGATGGTATTCTTGGGGTCGTATGCAGTGCCATCCAGTCTCCAAACGTGACGTGTGTGGTTGGCACCAAAGATCTCGATCTTGGTCTCATCAGACCATAGAACCTTGAACCAGTCTGTCTCAGAGTCCTCCAAGTGATCATGAGCAAACTGTAGACGAGCCTTGACATGATGCTTTGAAAGTAAAGGAACCTTACGGGCTCGTCTGGAACGGAGACCATTGCGGTGGAGTACGTTACTTATGGTATTGACTGAAACCAATGTCCCCACTGCCATGAGATCTTCCCGGAGCTCCTTCCTTGTTGTCCTTGGGTTAGCCTTGACTCTTCGGACAAGCCTGGCCTCGGCACGGGAGGAAACTTTCAAAGGCTGTCCAGGCCGTGGAAGGCTAACAGTAGTTTCATAAGCCTTCCACTTCCAGATGATGCTCCCAACAGTGGAGACAGGTAGGCCCAACTCCTTGGAAAGGGTTTTGTACCCCTTGCCAGCCTTGTGACCCTCCACGATCTTGTCTCTGATGGCCTTGGAATGCTCCTTTGTCTTTCCCATGTTGACCATGTATGAGTGCTGTTCACAAGTTTGGGGAGGGTCTTAAATAGTCAGAAAAGGCTGGCAAAAGAGATAATTAATCCACACATGTGAAGCTCATTGTTATTTGTGCGTGAACTACTTCTTAATACTTTAGTGGGACCAAACAGAATTCTGGTGGTTTGAGGGGTTGAATAATAAATGACCCTCTGAATTAACTTTTAACGCTTTAAAAGAAAAAAAATACAAAAAAAAAAAAAAAATTTTTTGTGGCACTGCATTTCCCACTTCCAGGCTGATCTACAGTCCAAATGTCACAATGCCAAGTTAATTCCGCATGTGTCAACCAGCTAAATCTGCAGGGGGTTGAATACTACTTGTAGGCACTGTAAATCAATAAAATCATACCTGCTCCTCAGCCCTCACCCCTTCCTTCAGGGACAGAGAAATTCAGCCGCATGCTGCTGGTGAGATCAGGTGGTGTGTCGGGGCCTGAATCCTGGGCGCTCCAGGATCATCTTACATTCCTGCCCCCTTACACTTCTGTTTGGACATAGGGCACTGCAGGGGATGTAGCTGCCCACTCCATGCTCACACTACAATCCTGCCCCTGATATACCATCCTATGTAATGTATGAACAGGGTGTGCTCTGCCTTCAAATAGCAATAATGTCACCAAGCAGATATAAATACACGCTATGATCTTTTGCTGCACAATGATATGATGGTGCATAATATGTACTGACATGTATCAGGCTAGGAGCGGAGGAAAAGCACTACATTGATTCATTAAGCACTGCCATGGTCTCCCTCCCTAATATCAACTTGGTAGTTTCCTGTCCCCTGAAACTTAAGCACTATGCATGACTACATTTTTCTGTCCCTGAAGAGACAGGTGAGAGCTGAGGAGCAGATATGATTTTATTGATTTATAAGTGATCTATAGGTTTTAGAACCTCAGTGGACAGATCAGCTTCATCATGTAGGAGGGTAAGGACGGTACAATTATTTGTATCACCCTTGGGTTCCCCTTTATCACAACCATAGCCTTAGTAATATTTAGCAAAGATAAATGAGAGTTTTTACAGTCATTAGCATTGCTTTATTAACAAAAAACATAACAATATTCAAAATATGAAATAAATCAACCAAGATGACTACAGAGTGTTAGGCTAGGGTCACACTTGCGTTTTTTACAAGCGTTTTTGGAGACCTGCGTTTTCAAAAACGCATGTAAAAACGCACCCATAGGCCCCCATGTTAAAAAAACGCATGCCCTAATAGCAAAAACGCATGTGTGATAGTACCATGCGTTTTTGGTGCATTTCCAAAAACGCATGCGTTTTTTTAACATGGGCCCCTATGGAAAACGCATGCGTTTTTGCATGCGTTTTCCATAGGAGCCCATGTTATAAAAACGCAGGCGTTTCTACAAAAGCGCATGTGTTTTTCAAAACGCACCAAAAAATAGTGCATGCACTATTTTTTGGTGCGGATTTAAAAACGCAGCCAAAAACGCAGGGAGCCATCACACACCTTAAAAAACTCATGATGACATGAAAAAACGCATGTAAAAACGCATGAGTTTTTGTTAATCACTACAAAAATGCATGTCAAGTGTGACCCCAGCCTTAGCAACAAAAACTGTACATATAGGCTGGCTTCACACTAGCGTTCCCCTCCGCAGCGTCCTGCGGTGGGGAACTGCAAGCTGAGCGGATACACCGCAAGTCCCTATGTTTAACATAGGGTGTATGCGCTCAGGTGCAGATTGCCATGCGCACCCATTCACTGTCATCTATGATTTGTATGCATGCGGATGCATGCGCCCAAATCACACACTCTCGTCCGCACCCTGAACGTGACATGTGTTTTGGTGCCTTCAAAAAACTGATCCATTTTTTTAACATGGGGCAGTATGGAAAAACGGATCCGTTTTTTTGGTGCCTTAAAAAACGGATCCGTTTATTCTAGCATTTTTTTGGCAAAAAATGACTTAGGCTGGGGTCACACTTGCGCTTTTTCCATGAGTTTTTGAAGACCTGCATTTAAAAAAAAACATGTAAAAACGCACCCATAGTCCCCCATGTTAAAAAATGCATGCCCGAATAGCAAAAACGCATGTGTTAATAGCAAAAACGCATGTGTGACAGTGCCATGTGTTTTTTGTGTGCATTTTTGCAATTATGTGATTAGCTGACATCAAAAACGCATGGTACATTAGTACCATTTAGTACCATCCAAAAACGCATGCGTTTTCCATAGGAGCCTATGTTAAAAAAACGCATGCGTTTTTTTAACATGGGCCCCTATGGAAAACGCATGCGTTTTTGGATGGTACTAAATGGTACTAATGTACCATGCGTTTTTGCATGCGTTTTCCATAGGGGCCCATGTTAAAAAAACGCATGCGTTTTTGGTGCGGATTTAAAAACGCATGCAAAAACGCAGGGTGCCATCACACACCTTAAAAAACTCATGATGACATGGAAAAATGCATGAGTTTTTTTTAAGTCACTAAAAAAACTCATGCCAAGTGTGACCCCAGCCTAAGTCCAAAAACGTTCAAGGGCACAGGAGGTTCAAAAAGCACCCAAAAAAAAAAATGGATTGGTCATGGAAAACACTCCCAAAAATGGATTGCTTTGGCCAGGGTCACATTTGCGGTTGGACCCTGGCCTGCCGGATTCCGGTTTCAACTTAGCAATTTTTCCATCACCGCATAGCGTTTCCGCTATGCGGTGCTGGAAACCGCAGTCCCTAGTTACCCGGTGTTTACCTGCACGACCTGTCACACAGGCAGCGGCTCGGAGGGCGTTTTACAGCGCCGCACAGGAAACCGTTGCAGACACGATTTCCTGTGCGGCGCTGTAAAACGCCCTCCGAGCCGCTGCCTGTGTGACAGGTCGTGCAGGTAAACACCGGGTAACTAGGGACTGCGGTTTCCAGCACCGCATAGCGGAAACGCTATGCGGTGATGGAAAAATTGCTAAGTTGAAACCGGAATCCGGCAGGCCAGGGTCCAACCGCAAATGTGACCCTGGCCTATGTGTGTCCCTAGCCATAGCCTAACAAATTCAAGTAGGATGAACAGATTCATTGATGTGACTGCACAAAGCAAAAAATCCTAAATAGTACACAATGCCTAGCGTCACACATAAGCTCTGGATCCAATATTTGCATCAATTTTTCAACTTTAGAATTCTATGTCCAAAAACTGATGCTGTTAATGGATCCAGGACTCAAGTGTGACTGCTCTGCTATTCTTTTTTTAAACAGGATCCAAAAAAATGCTGCAAGCAGCGTTTTTTGGGTGCAGTAAAAAAATGGATCCATTTTTTTAACATGGGGCCCTATGGGAAACGGATCCATTAACAAATGGCACATATAGGCACAATCCGTTTTTCCTAGCATTTTTTTGGCAAAAAATGGCAAAGTCCAAAAAAACAGCCTTAAAATAACGGATCTGTTATTGAAACCAGTGGAAAAAACTGATTGGCATGTGTGACCCTAGCCAATGCTGAAAATACTATCAGCACAAAACACAACTGCACCTGTACATTAATTCATCTATTCTTATGTATGTGGCCATAATGCTCTAGTGAATATGGACTGTTTGTAGGAATTCTACCAACACATGTTTCACAAGCACAGATGTCACTTACTCAGGGGTGGTTTGCCGTGCTAAAGTGTGCCACATACAGTTGTGGCCAAAAGTATTGACACCCCTGCAATTCTGTCAGATAATACTCAGTTTCTTCCTGAAAATGATTGCAATCACAAATTCTTTGGTATTATTATCTTCATTTAATTTGTCTTCAATGAAAAGAGAACCCAAAAGAGAATGAAGCAAAAAGCAAAACATTGATCATTTCACACAAAACTCCAAAAATGGGCCAGACAAAAGTATTGGCACCCTCAGCCTAATACTTGGTTGCACAACCTTTAGCCAAAAAAACTGTGATCAACCGCTTCCAGTAACCATCAATGAGTTTCTTACAATGCTGTGCTGTAATTTTAGACCATTCTTCTTTGTCAAACTGCTCCAGGTCCCTGATATTTGAAAGGTGCCTTCTTCAAACTGCCATTTTTAGATCTCTCCACAGGTGTTCTATGGGATTCAGGTCTGGACTCATTGCTGGCCACCTTAGAAATCTCCAGTGCTTTCTCTCAAACCATTTTCTAGTGCTTTTTGAAGTGTGTTTTCAGTCATTGTCCTGCTGGAAGACCCTTGACCTCTGAGGGAGACCCAGCTTTCTCACACTGGCCCTACATTATGCTGCAAAATTTGTTCATAGTCTTCAGACTTCATAATGCCATGCACACGGTCAAGCAGTCCAGTGCCGGAGGCAGCAAAGCAACCCCAAAACATCAGGGAACCTCCGCCATGTTTGACTGTAGGGACCGTGTTCTTTTCTTTGAATGCCTCTTTTTTTCTCCTGTAAACTCTATGTTGATGCCTTTGCCCAAAAGAGAGAACATTCTTCCAAAACGTTTTAGGCTTTCTCAGGTAAGTTTTGGCAAACTTCAGCCTGGCTTTTTTATGTCTCGGGGTAAGAAGTGGGGTCTTCCTCGGTCTCCTACCATACAGTCCCTTTTCATTCAGATGCCGACGGGTTGACACTGTTGTACCCTCGGACTGCAGGGCAGCTTGAACTTGTTTGGATTTTAGTCGAGGTTCTTTATCCACCATCTGCACAATCTTGCGTTGAAATCTCTTGTCAATTTTTCTTTTCCGTCCACATCTAGGGAGGTTAGCCACAGTGCCATGGGCTTTAAACTTCTTTATGACACTGCGCACGGTAGACACAGGAACATTCAGGTCTTTGGAGATGGACTTGTAGCCTTGAGATTGCTCATGCTTCCTCACAATTTGGTTTCTCAAGTCCTCAGACAGTTCTTTGGTCTTCATTCTTTTCTCCATGCTCAATGTGGTAAACACAAGGACACAGGACAGAGGTTGAGTCAACTTTAATCCATGTCAACTGGTTGCAAGTGTGATTTAGTTATTGCCAACACCTGTTAGGTGCTACAGGTAAGTTACAGGTGCTGTTAATTACACAAATTAGAGAAGCATTACATGATTTTTCTAACAGTGCCAATACTTTTGTCCTCCCCCTTTTTTATGTTTGGTGTGGAAGTAGATCCAATTTAGCTTTAGGACAATTCTTTTTGTGTTTTTTTTCATTGAAGACAAATTAAATGAAGATAAAAATACCAAAGAATTTGTGATTGCAATCATTTTCAGGAAGAAACTGAGTATTATCTGACAGAATCTCAGGGGTGTCAATACTTTTGGCCAACACTGTAGATTTAAACAGATTGAAATCTGGTCATGTCACAAGAGAACAGCTGATGGGATATGAATAATGCAATGCATGAGCACCCTGCCATGTGCACCACCCCATCTGACCCATGGGAGTCAAGGTGAATACGTCAACTAAATGTTGCCAATCAACACAGACTTTCCGTATATCGGGGCTAAATTTAAATCTCCCAATGATGTGATGCAGATGAAACCCCTAAAGGATCCATTCACTACAGTATGATGAGGCAAATAGATATACTTTGGATTCTGACATCTTTTCGATGATGCCCATCTTTTTAGAAGTACACTAGACTAGTTGACTGTTTAAAAGGAGGTGCTATCTGAATCATGTATTTCAAGATATATTGTACATATTATCTTGATGTAAGCGCTCAGCGTAGAGCTCAGGATAAATGTGAACTAAACCTTAGTGCTATCTTTAGGAGGCAGAAAAAACAAATCAACAACAGGTAAAGAATTTATTATATTTAGTTTTCGGGTGTTTTTCTTCGGGTCGGTGCTATTACCACAATACCAGGTTTATATAGTTTTGCTATCATCATACGCTAAAGCAACGCTTTAAAAAACGTTTTGCATCACCATACATTTAGTTATCATTTTTTTCCAGTTTAATGCTGTCACAGTGATATGAGGGTTTATCTTTTTGCGAGTTGACGTTTTCCTTTTGCTGCTTTAGATCACTTTTTATTCAAATTATAAAACAGCAATTCAGGAACTGTTGTTATTGTTTATTTTGTTATGCCACTGATTTTAGTAATGTTATAATTAGAAGGCGTGCACTCGGAGACTTATTTCACTAGTCGAGGTGCCGATTGAGGGGTCTGGTAAACCCACGTTAGAATTAATGTAAAGAGATAATCGCACACTCATATGTTAATTTTGCAAAAATTAAAGAGTCTTTTTATTTGAGGAGCAGCGAGAAACCAACGTTTCGGTCCTTCCCGGACCTTGATCACGGTAGTTGCCTCTTTCCTCTTTTTTCATAGACTCCTATCTTGTTTAAGTTTGTGGTTGTCCCACTGGGGTCTCCAGCTTTAAGGGCAGTAGGATTGAGGGGATCCTCAGACCCTATTCTGGGGTGCCTTATTACGTTTTCATTTATGCCCAGTGTGGGGTATTTCATCTCTGTATACAGGGGTATACAATCCTACTGCCCTTAAAGCTGGAGACCCCAGTGGGACAACAACAAACTTAAACAAGATAGGAGTCTATGAAAAAAGAGGAAAGAGGCAACTACCGTGATCAAGGTCCGGGAAGGACCGAAACGTTGGTTTCTCGCTGCTCCTCAAATAAAAAGACTCTTTAATTTTTGCAAAATTAACATATGAGTGTGCGATTATCTCTTTACACTGATTTTAGTAAGATGTCAGTGTGGGAGCCGCGTTAATGGTGGGAACGCCATAGGTAAGTATTGGCAGCGGTAACACAGTGCTAACATGGCGTTAGCACAATGTTATTGCTGACAAAGTCTTGATTTTAGCGCGACCGCACGGGGCACGTCTAAAAATGGTAATCTGACCCTAGCTTAAGGGTGTGTGCTCACGATCAGGAATTGCAGCATTTTGGATGCAGCGTATTGACGCTGTATCCAAAATGCCACGTAGTACAGTACCAGCACAGTGGATGGGATTTCTAGACATTCCATACCCACTATGTTTCTCCTGACTGCAGCATTCTTGCAGCTGTGGTGCAGATTGCCCTACTTCCGCATCTCATCAGCATGTTAATTTCATGCTGCAGAGTCGGAAGCAATCTCCAGCGGGTGAATGTAGGGAGAAGCCGCCCTGCGGCACCCACCGCAGATCGTGAGTACAGGACAGCTGTGATCTCTCTGTGTTCACCTGCGGGTTTCGTCAAGTCCAGAGGAACTGCATCCAACACGCAGTGCCTCCGGATCGTGACCACATACCCTAATACAACTTGGCCAAAAAACCAACAAATACAAACCTATAGGATTTCTCGAAGGAATATCACAAAAGTTTATTGATTAATGTCTGGTTATTTTATAGTTGATGGTAACAAAAATAAAAATGATCATCATTTTATGAACATCAAGTACTAAATTGGCTTAAATATGTCTACAAATAACAAAAAAAATACTTGTATTTGTATACTATAAATGTCTCTTGTAAACTTTATTACAATGGCCTTCTCTGCACTTCCAGTGTTACACTTCCTTTCTGAACTGTTTACTGACATTGTTTCATACAATGAACTCCAACAGTGGTATTGTTTCAGAAATAATTGATGCTATATTCTTAACTTCTATTTTTACTTTTTCAAAACTTTGCACAATTGGTATGACCATCATATGAACTTTGAGCATTTATATCACAATATTTTTTCACATTTCCCAAACAAATTTGTAGTATTTTACACGCTTTATCTGACTTATTCTATTATCTGTAAAAGAATGGGTAAGGGCCCTTTCACATCAGCGTTTTGTGCTGATCACGGCAGCTGCAGTGAAAAAAACGCAACTGCCGCGATTACCGCATAACGGCCGCACTTGCGGTTCACTTGCGGCAAGCCCCATGCAATGTCTATGGGGCTTGCGGCAGGTGCGGCAAGTGCGGTACAGTTGCAGTTTCGGCACTTGCGGCCGCGAAAAAAATGTGGTCAGCAGCGGTTTTCCCGCAGCCGCATTTGCCGCAAGTGCCGAAACCGCACTTGCTGCACCTGCCACACACTTACCGCAAGCCCCATAGACATTGCATGGGGCTTGCCGCAAGTGAATCGCAAGTGCGGCCGTCATGCGGTAATCGCGGCAGTTGCGGTTTTTTCACTGCAACTGCCGTGATCAGCGCAAAACGCTGATGTGAAAGGGGCCTAAGGGCCCTTTCACATCAGCGTTTTTTCAAATTTGCGGCAGATGCGGCTGACAGCGTTTTTTTTCGCGGCCGCACCTGCCGCAAGTGCAAAACCGCACTTGCCGCACCTGCCGCAAGTACGCCTATACTTTGCATGGTGTTTACCGCAACCGCGCCGCAAGTGCAGCCAGTATGCGGTAATTGCGGCAGATGCGGTTTTTTCACCGCATCTGCCGCAAATTTCAAAAGACGCTGATGTGAAAGGGCCCTAATATGGTCAAACCTGCAGATTTTCATGCTGAATCAACACTTTGAATTTAAAGTGTAACCGTCATTTAAATTTTTATTTAATAATAATGTGGAGCAGAAGACTTTAATAAACTTTCAAATATACTTTTTAAGTGAATCTGGTGGAAACCATTCATAAACCTTCCACAACGTGTCTCCACTAGACTGTGTCGGAAGCAGACATAGGGCAGGGTCACATTTCAGGTTTTTTTTTAGAATCCTGATCCGGTTTTGAGCTTTCAAAAAGCTCAAAACCGGACCAGGAAACGCTCCTCATAGGAGCCAATGCAAAACACCGGATGGCTTCACAAGCCATCCGGTGGCCGTATCCGGCACTGCTGCCTGCGTTAAAAATCATGCAGGCAGCAGTTTTCGCAGCGTTTCCCTGTACCGCACTGCGGTAACCGGATGGCTCAGGATGTGTAATCCTGAGCCATCCGGTAACTGCATAAGTTGCGGATCCCGGCTATTGCCGGGATCAGCAAACTTATTAAAGAGTTAAATTGATTACCTAAAGGACTGTTTGAGGTCTGTAGGGGGGCTTAGACCCCCCTACAGACCGGCCGGCCACTTCAATAGCCTTCTTCTACAATTTCCCACCTGGCACGGGCTCCTCGGAGCTCCGTGCATGTAAACCAAAGTCCTCCGTGCCCCCCCCGTATCACTATAGAGGGGTGCATACACCCCTCTATTCCAGTTATGCTTTAATTATGTGTACTACATAAAGGATTATTACAGTCGGCATGTAAGTTCATACTTACATGCTCTCGTAGGCGTAGTCCAGGGATTTCCATGGGCGGGGCTGTGTGCAGCAGCCTCCGCCCGCTCATTCTTGATGGCCGCCCCCTCTGGCCTTAATCCAGTGTTGTGAGGGCGGCTGCGTCATGAAAGGGGCGTGGCTAACCGCGGCACATAGTTAGCCACGCCCCTTTCATGACGCGGCCGCCCTCACAACACTGGATTAAGGCCAGAGGGGCGGCCATCAAGAATGAGCAGGCGGAGGCTGCTGCACACAGCCCCGCCCATGGAAATCCCTGGACTCCGCCTACGAGAGCATGTAAGTATGAACTTACATGCTGACTGTAATAATCCTTTATGTAGTACACATAATTAAAGCATAACTGGAATAGAGGGGTGTATGCACCCCTCTATAGTGATACGGGGGGGGCACGGAGGACTTTGGTTTACATGCACGGAGCTCCGAGGAGCCCGTGCCAGGTGGGAAATTGTAGAAGAAGGCTATTGAAGTGGCCGGCCGGTCTGTAGGGGGGTCTAAGCCCCCCTACAGACCTCAAACAGTCCTTTAGGTAATCAATTTAACTCTTTAATAAGTTTGCTGATCCCGGCAATAGCCGGGATCCGCAACCTATGCAGTTACCGGATGGCTCAGGATTACACATCCTGAGCCATCCGGTCACCGCAGTGCGGTATTCTGCACACATTTTTGAACAAAAATGTGTGTGCCCGGCATTGCGTTCACCGCATCCGGATCCGGATGCGGTGAATGCAATTCTTGTTTTTAATGTGACCCTACCCATATACTGTGTTTGAAACAGCTCATTCTCAGTCAGATCCATCTTAATATTACCACATAGCTATATCAGAGTAAAGGGGTCGTGACCTACATTGAGTGTGAACTCCAGACTCCAGATGATGAGGTGACAATGTATCAGATTACCTCAGGCTACAGCACAGTGCTGAGCAATGTTAGAATGTCAGGATCAGTGCATACTCCTCTGCCCTTTCATTGGCACAAGCTTCTCTGATCTGTCATCTGGCTCGTTCTCTGCTGGCTCCCCACACAGCTCAGGATCTACCTTGACCCTTCTCTGCTGTCACATTACACTGCTCCCTAACAGCTGCGGCCTTGCCCATACATCCCTAATTGCAGTTTTTTAAAAGTGCTCAAAATAAGTCATATGGCACAAAAAAGCATTATCTTAGCTACTATGTGACCCATCATTAAAAACCAATGCTGCATTGTTTTTTTTTTTCAATGAAATGACATTTGCACTTTAAGCATAAAGCAATAAATTTAAGGTAGCTGTTGGATCAATGCTTGTTCAGAAATAAGCTGTCTTTTATCCCTCCATATAAATACAGGCTGGGCCTGGCATACAGATGTTCTACAAAAGGAAGAGAGTATTAAGTTTTTGCCTGACACTTTTGGTGGTATTTTATCTTTGCTCAGTACTACAATATGAGATATAAGCCAGGGTCACACATACCATCCATTTTTGGCTTAAATCTGTTTTTGGGAACATTTTGGACATTTTTTTTTTGGAAAGTCCAAAAACGCATATGTGTATGTGCGTTTTTGAAAAAACACATGCGTTTTTATGTAGCATCCCAAGCAGCGTTTTTGGGGTGCTTTAAAAAAACGCATGCTTTTTTTAACATAGGGCCCTATGGGAGACGCATGCGTTAATGCATGGTACATATAGGCACCATGCGTTAACTTATATGCGTTTTTGGTGAAAAAAATTACTAAGTCCCAAATTTTACCAAAAATGTCCTGGTCCTCAGGGGACACTATTGGCAACCTTAGAAAACCAGATCTGGTTTTCTAAGGGCCCAAAAAAGTGCATGGGCATGTGTGACCCTGGCCATAGTGAAATCCAAGTGTCTTATCGCTCTATATCTTGATATCCATCTAAGGCCCACGTCACACACACAGATATCTGTGCAGTTATTGTTCGCAGATCTCTGGTTGCAGTGAAATCATGGACACATTAATCCATTTGTACACAGCCACAAAATGGAATAATGTGTCCATGATTTCACTGCAACCAGAGATCTGCGAACAATATCTGCACAATTATCTGCGTGTGAGATGTGGGCCAAACATTAATCTATTCTGCATGGCCAATTTAAAGAAGAGAGGAAAAGAACTTAGGCCCTGTTCACATCACTTTTTTGCACATCCATGGTGATCCTTGAATTTCAAGGATCACATGGACAGGCACGGATCTGTGCCAACAGACACCACTGATGCCCAAGGATCTGTGTTTTCCACGGAACCATCATCAGTTAGCAGAGATAGGGTTGTACATTGCTTCTGAGCATGTGCAGTACAACAAATCGGATCCGTTTTACGAATCCGATTTTTTGACGGATCCGTTTTGATCCATCACCATAGAGCTCCATATTGTTTGAAACGGACAGCAATGGATACTTTTCTGTCAGTTTCTGTCCGATTTTTTTCACGGCAGGCCAAAATCTGAGCAGGCTCCGATTTTGGGGACGGGAAAAAATCTGACACAAACGGATCCATCGCAAAACTGACACAATCGGATGCCAATAAGGACCAATCCGTGCACATCCGTATCCATAGGAGGCCAAATCGGATCTGTGGCTATCTGTTTTACAACGGATAGACACGGATCTACAAAAACCGTGATGTGAAGGGAGCCCTAAAACTTTAGTGCCACCTATTGGATGTAGCAATCCTAATGTCAATATTGACCCTTTAATGAGACTTGCAACATGACATAGGAAAAGAAGCCAAACCAGACACTATATAAAAACAACAGTGGTTTAACTTCTGGTAGAAAAGAGAATTGGGCATTTTTTTATTATAATTTCCCTCATCAATTAAAGTGTAACTCTAGTTTTTTAAAAGTTTTAATATATTATTCACCACGCACGGGGACAAGTATACACACCACATGCACACAAAGAGTAACAGCTAGGGTGGAGTCCCAACATTGGATACTCACCACGCACCCGAACACAAACACACACACCACAAAGAGACACACACAACACAGAGACACACCCTATAGGGACACATGCACTCACCCCACAGGCACACACACACCACAGAGACATACACACCCCACAGGGACACAGAGACACACACACACACCCCACAGAAACACACAGACCCCATAGGGATGGGCACACACCACAGAGACACCCCTCCCCCCACAAGGACACACAGCAGAGGGACACCCCTTCCCCCCAAAAGGACACACACCACAGAGACCTCCCACTGGGACACAAGCACACCACTGGGACACACACACACTCCAGGGACACACACATCACACAGACAAACACAGATGTGCACAAATCGCCTCACACAACTCACCTCATATGTGTGCTATCTTTAATTTTCAAACATAAACATCTGATTAAAAACAGCCAATGTGCAACACATGTGCCATATAGGAAATTAAGGCAGATGTCAGTCACATGAGCTGTCTATTATGTGTATGTGTGAGGTAACATATACTGCCCGGCCAGGGGGAGGGTTTACTGTTGGCTGGAGATTTATTAGGCTGCCTATAACAACCAATCACAGCTCAGCTTCTATTTTCCTACAGGTCAGTAATATGACATATTCAAATTATATTTTGTTATTATTATTATTATTATTATTATTAATTTATATAGCGCCATTATATTCCATGGCGCTTTACATGTTAAAAAGGGCAGACTAGGACAAGTAACAATACAAGTAACAATAAATGTTGACAATTCAGTTGTACAGAAACAAGAGGGTAGAAATCCTGTCCACAAAGGCTCACAGTCTACGAGGGCGGGTGCGGATACAGTGGGAGGGGGAAATTCCAGTCATGAGGCGGTGTGGTGGACTGGGTCTTATTGCAGGTGGTAGGCTTGGCGGAACAGGTGGGTCTTCAGGCTTCTTTTGAAGGTTCCCAGGGTAGGAGAATGTCTGATGTGTTGGGGCAGTGAGTTCCAGAGTCTGGGTGAAGCACGGGAGAAATCCTGTATGCGGTTGTGCGAAGAGGAGATGAGGGGGGAGTAGAGGAGAAGCTCTTGGGAGGATCGCAGATTGCGTGAGGGTAGGTAACGGGAGACCATGTCAGAGATGTATGGAGGGGACTGGTTGTGAATGGCTTTGTATGTCATGGTTAATGTTTTAAACCGGGATCTCTGGGAAGCAGGGAGCCAATGAAGGGCTTGGCAGAGGGGGGAGACAGGGGAGTAGCGAGGAGACAGATGGATTAGGCGGGCAGCAGAGTTCAAGATAGATTGGAGGGGTGCAAGGGAGGTATTAGGGAGGCCGGTGAGCAGGAGGTTGCAGTAATCGAGGCGGGAGATGATGAGAGCGTGAATAAGGGTTTTTGCAGTGTCGTGGTCAAGGAAAGTGCGAATCCTATAGATGTTTTTGAGCTGGAGTCGGCAGGAGGTGGCGAGGGCCTGGATGTGGGGCTTGAAGGAGAGGGAAGAGTCAAGGATAACCCCGAGGCACTTGGCTTGGGGGACTGGAGAGAGAGAGCAGTCGTTGACAATGATGGATAGGTCAGGTAGTGAGGGGAGCATCTTGGGGGAAGACTATGAACTCGGTTTTGTCCATGTTCAGCTTAAGGAAGCGAGCAGAGAAGAAGGATGAGATGGCGGACAGGCAATGTGGAATTTTGGATAGAAGGGAGGCGATGTCAGGACCAGACAGGTAGATTTGGGTGTCGTCGGCGTAGAGGTGATATTGGAGGCCATGGGACTCAATGAGTTGCCCTAGACCGAGAGTGTAGATTGAGAACAGTAATGGTCCAAGAACCGAGCCCTGGGGGACCCCGACAGATAGGGGGTAGGGCGAGGAGGAGGTGTGGGAGTGGGTGACGCTGAAGGTGCGGTCTGTTAAGTATGAGGAGATCCAAGAGAGGGCAAGGTCCGTGATGCCAAGAGATTCCAGGATCTGTAGTAGAAGGGAGTGGTCAACAGTGTCGAAGGCGGCTGACAGGTCGAGGAGGAGGAGAACAGAGTAGTGACGCTTGCTTTTGGCAGTCAGTAGGTCATTTGTGACTTTGGTCAGGGCTGTTTCAGTGGAGTGGAGGGGTCGGAAGCCAGATTGCAGGCGGTCAAAGAGGGGGCAGGAGGAGAGGTGAGAGGACAGCTCAGAGTGGACATGCTGTTCAAGTAGTTTAGAGGCGAAAGGGAGGAGAGATATAGGGCGGTAGTTGGAGACAGTTGTGGGATCGAGGGAGGGTTTTTTGAGGATGGGTGTGATCAAGGCGTGTTTGAAGGCTGAGGGGAAGGTGCCAGTGGTAAGTGATAGGTTGAAAAGATGAGTTAGGGCTGGGATGATAACGGAGGTGAGGTTGGGAATGAGGTGGGATGGGAGCGGGTCGTGGGCGCTGGTGGTGAGGTGTGATTTTGACAGGAGGGAGGAGAGCTGGTCTTCAGTTATGGGGGGAAGCAGTTGATGGAAGTAGAGGGCAGTATAGGTGAGAGGGGAGGCTGTGGGACAGTGGGTCAAAGCTGTCTCTGATTCTGTTAATCTTTTCTTTGAAGAAGGAGGCAAAGTCTTCTGCAGAGATAAGTGGAGAGGGAGGGGAGCAGGCGGGCGGAGTAAGGAATTGAAGGTCTTGAAAAGTTGCTTGGGATTGTGGGACAGGGAGGTTATTAGGGATAGGAAGAAGGTTTGTTTGGCGGTGGCAATGCAGTCTTGAAGGCGATGAGGGACTGTTTGAACAGTGCAAAATGCTCAGTGGAAGGTGATTTTTTCCATCGCCTCTCGGCGATCCTGGATGCCCGTCTCAGGTCTTTAGTGAGGGTGGTGTGCCAGGGTTGCCTATTAGTGCGTGGAGCGTGGTGTGTGAGGGGGGCTGCTAGGTCGAGTTATAACTAACAGCAGTTATTTATTAACCCGGGCGTAGCCGGGTACTAAAGCTAGTATGCTATATGGACGCAAGAATGGAGATAATATACTATGTGGGAGATAGAATTGGGGAATTATAATATCTAAGTTTCAGAATTGGGGCATAATGTTATACAGTTATGGCCAAAAGTATTGACACTCCTGCAATTCTGTCAGTTAATACTCAGTTTCTTCCTGAAAATGATTAAAACCTGGCCCTAAAATCTAAAAAGGTTCAAGTGCCTGCAGCCCGAGGTACAAAGTGTCAACCTGTACTTTCCTCGGCGTCAAATGAAAAGGACTGTATGGTGGATACCGGGAAAGCCCCATTCTTACCCGGACATAAAAAGCAGGTGGGTTTGCCAAAAACCCTACCTGAAAAAGCCTAAAAGTTTTGGAAAAATGTTCTTGGTCAGATGAGACAAAAGTAGAGTTTTTTTGGGAAAAAGGATCAACTAGGTTTAGGGAAAAAAAAAAAGAGGCTTAAAAGAAAGAACAGGTCCCTACAGTAAACATGGCGGAGGTTCCCTGTTTTTTTGGGGGTTGCTTTGCTGCCTTACATGGACTGCTTGACCGTGTGCTGGCATTATGAAGTCTGAAGATACCAAAAAAATTTTTGTAGCATAATGTAGGGCCCGTTGAGAAAGCGGGGTCTCCCTCAGGGGCATGGGCTTCCAGCAGGCAATGACCCAAAACACACTTAAAAAAGCACTAAAAAAGGGTTGGAGAAAGCACTGGAGCTTCTAAGGGGCCGGGAATGATCCGACCTGAACCCCAAAACACTGTGGGGGTTTTAAAAATGGCAGTTTGGAGAAGGCCCCCTTAAATATCAGGGCCCTGGGAGTTTGCCAGAGAAGAATGTCTAAAATTCCAGCAAGTTTGTAAGAAACTCATTGTGGTTACCGAAGCGGTTAATCGCAGTTATTTTGGTAAAGGTTGTGCAACCAAGTATTAGGCGGGTGCTTTTTTGGGGTTTTTTTGGAGTTTTGTGTGATTCAATTTTCTTTTGTTCATTTCTTTTTGGTTTTTTCATTAAGACAAATAAATAAAAAATAAAAAAATTTTGTGATTCAAAATTTTCAGGAAAAACTGGTTTATTGACAGAATTGCGGGGGTGTCAATACTTTTGGCCCAACTGTATGATGGCCCGAAAGGGAAATTTAAAAAAAAAATTATAATATGGGGGGCCGAATTTATCCTTTTAGAGGCCAGAATGGAAAATTTTTATTGGGGACAGAATGGAGGGGATTATAATTTTTTTATGGGGGGAAAAAAAAAAAAAAAAAAAAAAAAAAAAAAAAAAAAAAAAAAAAAAAAAAAAAAAAAAAAAAAAGGGGAAAAAAAAAAAAAAAAAAAAAAAAAAAAAAGAAAAAAAAAAAAAAAAAAAAAAAAAATGGAGAGACTGAGGCTGGAGGAGGCAGTGAGGATGGGGAGGCTGTGAGGCTGGAGGAGACATTTACTGTACTGAGCATGCTCAGTACAGTAAAAGGTCTCCAAACAGGAAGGCAGGGGTTAAAAAAAAAAAAAAAGTTAATGCTCACCTCTCCCCGAGCCCCCGCCGTCTCCTGCCGTCTTCCTCCAAGCTTCCGGTGGCTGCCGCAGGCTCCCAGTGTCTGCAGAGCTGTTGTAGTGCAGTTCAGGACCTGCGGTGATGTCACAGTCACGTGACACCAGGTTACCATGGAGTAACCTGGTGTCACGTGACTGTGACATCACCACAGGTCCTTGACTGCAGTAGAAGAGCTCTGCAGACACTCGGAGTCTGCGGCAGCCACCGGAAGCTTGGAGGAAGACGCCAGGAGACGGCGGGGGCTCGGGGAGAGGTGAGCATTAACTTTTATTATTTTTTTTTTACAGTAGTGCGGGTCTGCGGCTCGTGATGACGCTGCGCGTCATCACTCGCAGTCCCGCAAAGCATGTTGGGATTCGGCTACAGTGCCCGAATTCTCAACTGCGGATTATATAAGTAGATTAGGTCTAGAATGGGGACAAAATGCTATATGAGGCCAGAATGAGAACATCATACTGTATGGAACAGTCAGACTGGGAACAATTTACAATATGGGGACCTGAATTGCAATTTATATGGAGGCCATAATAAGGATATTATAAAATATGAGGGACTAAAGGGGTACACTCTACCATATTGAGGCCAGAGTGGGAACAATATGCTATATAGGGGCCTGAGTAGTAAATAGTGTATAGGTGTGTATAATGTATAGATTCCAGAATGGAGGCATTATACTATATCGAGGGGCAGATTGTCAATATATTATACTAGATGGGGACCCAATGCTATCGCATCGGGAGGACGGTGATATCACAGTGGGGTGAGCTCTGTGGCAATGGGTGCAGCAGCAATCTCTCTCTCCTGTTCACTCTCTCCCTCTGTGCTGTGCTCTCTCCTTTGACCTGTCTCCCCACTGTGTGCTCTCTCTCCTTCCATGTACTCTCCCCCCTATCTTCTCCCACTGTGCTGTCTTCTACACTTTGCTCTCTCCTTTGAGCTTTCTCCCCCTGTGTGCTCTCCCCCTGTTTGTAGTCTCCCTCCCCACTGTGCTGTTTTCTCCCCTCTGTGCTCTCTTCTTTGAGCTATCTTCCCCGTGTGCTCTCTCCCCCCTGTGCGCTCACACCCTATGTACTCGCCCCTCCCCCTGTGCACTTGTTCCTCACCTTGTGCGTTCTATCTGCCCCCCTGTGCACTCTCTCTGGCCCTCTGTGTGCTCTACTCTCCTCCTGTGTGCTCTCTCTGCCCTCCTGTGCTCTCTCTCTGCCCCCTGTGCTTTATCTCTTCCACCTTATGCTCTCTCCCTCCTTTGGTGTCCAAAGATGGCAGCTGCCTGAGTAAGTGCGCATGCATGCAGGGTATACACATGTTCACTTACTCAGGAGGTGATGTGTCAGCTCCAAGCGTCAGTTTCGGATGGAAGCTGTTTTGGATGGTGGCGGCCAGCCTCAGTTGCTGGTGGCTGCAGCACTGCTGGTGGTACTGCACAATGTGCAAGTACTGGCAGTGGGCACCATATCTGCACACCCATCACTCTCTGCCTCCCATTGTGCTTTTTCTGCCCTCCTGTGTGCACTCTCTTTACCCCTGTGCAGTCTCTCTGCCCCCTGCGTGTTTGCCCCTCCCATGTATGATCTCTCTGCCCCCTCTGTGTGCTCTTTGCCCCCTTGGTGCTGTCTGTGCCTCTCTCTTCACTCTCTCTGGCCCCGGTGCACTCTCTATATTCCCTGTACTTCCCTGTGTGCGCTCTGTACCCCCCTGTGCAGTCTATTTGCCCCCTGTGTGCTCTCTGTGCCCCCGTGTGGTCTCTGTTCACCTCTGTGCATTCTCTGTGCCCCTCAGAGTGCTTCTCTGCCCCACAGTGTGCTCTCTGTGCCCCCAGTGCATTCTTTCTGTCCTCCTGTGCACTTTCTCTGCCCCCTTTGTGCTCTCTCTGCCCCGTGTGCTCTCTGTCCCCTGTGCTTTCTCTATACCTCCCTGTGTGCTCACCCCTACACCTGTTGTTCTTTCTGCCCCTCTGTGCACTCTCTCTACCCCCTTGTGTGCTCTTCTACCTCTACTGTGAACTCTCTCTGACCCCCTGTGCACTTGCTGTGCCCATGTGCGCTCTGTGCCCTCCATATGCCTCCATTGTGGCCCCATTTGTGTGCTCCGTGTGCCAGCCTAAGCACTTTCTGTGCCCCCTATGTGCTCTCTCTGCCCCCTCTGTGTATCACACCACCACCATCTATGAACACCCATATGTGCAAAGATGTAACCGCCTCAGTAATGGGCATGCACGCCGTGTAAGCACATGAAATAGTTACTAAGGTGGTATTGTGCGGTCAGTGAGGTGCATCAATGGCAGTGGGCAGCGAGGAGTGTCAGGAGGAGGCGGCGACGATATGTCAGTCGGTTTTGGGTGGCAGCAGCAACGGTGCCATATTTGCTCACTCCATCACTTGGGTGGGAAAACATGACTGCTGCAAAGTGTGACAGGTGGATATTGAGATGAAATTTGATTATGGATGACACAAGAAGATTATGTAAGTAGATAGAGCCCAGAATGGACATTGTATTATATGGGGGCCATAATGGGGACAATATACTATATTAGGTCCAGAATGAGGTCAAATTAGTTTAAAAGGCCAAAGTAAGAACAACCTACTATATGGAGAGGTTAGAATGGGGACGATTTACAATATAAGGCCCTACATTGCTTGATTCTATATGAAGGCCAGAATGGTGACATTATAATATATGAGGGACAGAATGGTACATTATTCTATATGGGGGCCCGAGTGGGAACAATATGCTATACAAGGTGCAAAAAAGAATGATATGTATTAGGGGGGGCCATAATGGAGGCATTATACTAAATGAGGGATATAATGGGGACAATATTCTATACAGTGAACAATATTGGGACAACATACACTATATGGGCCAAAATGGATATATAACACAGCATGGAGTCCAAAATAGAGACAGTATACAGTGGGAGGAGGGCCAGAATGGGGCCAATACACTACATGGGACCCAGAGTTGGGACATTATATAGTATGGTGGCAAGAATAGGGTCAATATATTAAATAGGGGTGCCATAATGTGGAAAATGGGGGCCATATATTATGTGGAGGCCAGAATAGGAGACATCATACTGTATAGGAGCAGATAAGGGACACTATATTATTTAGAGGCCAGAATAAAGACAATATGCTATATGGGGGCATATTTTATAATGTCTTTATTGTCTGTACATGTCCTGATTTGTAAAGTTCTGCAGAATATGTTGGCACTATATAAATAAATTTATTATTATTATACATTATGGAGCAACAGAGCAAAGCATTATTACTATTGTGTGGGGTATTATACTATATGGATCCACAAGATGAGACTTTATTAATGTATAGGGCAACTATGGGAGATATTAACAATGCCCCCCATTGTGGTCCTATACATTAATAATGTCCTCCTGGTGGCCTTATTGTGTCACCACAGAGTCCGATTGCCGCAATGGCATTGCCTCCCTCCGGGGGTAATGTGAAGCTTGGAAGCATGAAGGGGTATTCACACTAGGTAAGCCCACAGTATGCAACACTTTCCTGACTCCGGACCAGAAGGGGGAGCTCTGAAATCCGAGTTCAGGGGAGCTCCTCTATAAATTCTGGCCTGAGGGTGGGGTTAGTGAGTTCAGTTCCTAGGAGGAATGTGAAGATGACCTGTGGACTGAAACAGTGCTAATCTCGTCTCAGGTATAGTCGAGAGTAAGGACAAGCAAGCATGAGGGACCCATAGGAGAGGGTCTGAGGAAGAAGAGAAGCAGGCCTTGGGAGTGGAGCCAGTTACCATTTCACCCCAGTGCAGAGCGCCAGAAGCGGACACTGGAGTTCAAGGTTGTGAGGGTTCTGCAGACCCAGCAGCCAAAGCCAGAGGACGGGAGATTCCACGTCTCCTGGCCACACCAAAGCACCTGGAGGCACAGCAACACGGGAGAGCTCAGGGACCATTACCAGAGAAGTGGTACCCGGGAAAGGCTCAAGATGCCTGCCATATTGGTGAGAGACTAAAACGCAGGAGGAGCGGGTCACTGCTTAGCTACAGGCAGCTAGAACCAGCAAGGAATAGCACAGCAGGGAGGCGTCAGAACTCACTGAGTGAGGAGATCCCTGACTTGCTTTCAGGCCACCCGGATTCGCAACATCTCTTGTGGACGGTACTCTGAACTAAACCTGCTACTACCAGTAAATGTAAATGACACAATGAACTGTGTGTCTGTCATTCATTCTGCGCTCTCAGTCCTGCACCCCAAAAGCCTACCACTGCCATAGACTTTCCCATTTGCCCTGTGGAACCGCTCCATCTGTGGGGAGTGTTACCACCTTAGCTGCAATCCCATCATCCCCAGAGGTCCCGCACTGCCGCATCAGCCCCAATAGCCAAATACCACGGGTGGCGTCATGACAACTATCCCTAAATCACTACCCCCAGAACTTTTAAGCTGATAATCAGGGCCACAGAGCTGGGTCTCAACCCCTGTGACTCCCCCAGAAGCACCAAAGCCCAGTTCCGAGTACCCCATGGCCCTAGGGCGCATCATTATACATTAATAATAATTTTATGTTGCCACAATTTTTGATGTTCCAAATGTATCAAGGCAAAAGGCATCAGTACTTTATGGGTGCCACTGAGGAGGCATAAAGACAGACATTACTATTGTATGGCTGCACAGACTGGATTTTTATTATTGCATGGGACTCACCTAAGAGGACATATGTCTTA
Organism: Allobates femoralis; assembly: GCA_033576535.1. Lineage (NCBI taxonomy): Eukaryota > Metazoa > Chordata > Amphibia > Anura > Aromobatidae > Allobates > Allobates femoralis. The sequence continues at coordinate 217,386,757 of JARQOC010000003.1, forward strand.
GTATTACATGAAGGCCACGTTGGGTTAGTTGACATTTTATATTGTCAGAGGGTTATAAAGGAGACATTAGGACTGTAATATAGTTTATCTTTGTCGATATAGTTACTGAGAGGAGAGTGAAAGGAAGGTACTGTTACTGTGAAAGGCAGCAGAGTGACAGTGTATCATTTTTTTCTTCATCTGCGGCAGTAGAGAAGTGTGCTTTAATATAGAAAGGGTGCTTTAGAAGCAATCATCTATTGATGTCTGTGTGTTTTATCCATGTCCTGTCTGGAAGACGTCATAGCAGTCTACACCGGACAAAGAAAAAAAAGCAAAGACTAATGGCTTCAGTTGAAAATGTTGCCAGTGTTTCACTCTTTTGCATGTACATGTACACTATGCACTATATACATATAAAGAGCTTCTGTGTATAATGTCACTGGTGATAATATTAGTGTTAGTATTGTAGCTTTGGTTAATGATCATTATGGTAGTATTATTCAGTCACTATATGGCAGTAATATATGGTCTGACAATTGTTTAGTAGTGTTTGTCCCTTGTACAGTATGTGGTACTATTCAGACACATTGTTATGGTAATATGTGGTCTGGTTATAGTTTGGCAGTATTTGTCCATTATATATGGTATTATTCAGTTATTCAGGGTCCACATACCTGCTTTACATTACCATTTCTAAAAAAAAACTTCTCGTTAGAAAGTTAGACGGGTTAAAGAGCAAAATTCCCCCTAAGGTGTCCCCATTTTGGAAAAATTTGGACTTCATGGGTGTTTTTCAGAAAGAAGCATCAATGGATGTTGTTGAGTTAAAGTTGCAAATCTGCCATTGTAGTGCACAGTACATTCTAGTGCCCATAGATTGTGCCGAGCTCATGCTTTTGAAGACATGCACCTGGTAAATTAAGTAGGCTCTTCTCACTACAGAAATGCCAGACATTGAATGTAGTTTAAGCACACTGTGGAGCTCAGAAGGGTGGGGTTCATTTGGTTTTGGGAGTGAGAATTGTGCTGAAACCTTTGAATTACCACCAGGGATGAGCAAGTAGCAAAATATTTGCACTCACTATACTCGTAACGAGTAGATTTTAATGCTCACATATCCATCCAAAAAGCAAGTCTCATGTTAGTCAATTAGTGATATGCTCCACCCACACAAATCCGGCTATAAAATGAGTCTTTCCAGGCAGGACGGGAGGGTGGACTTTTTTGTTATTCTACTGCAAAAAACACCTTACTGTGCCCCCTAGAGAGAGCCTAACATTTAAGAGGCTCTCACTGGGGTGCTGATTCCAATTGTTTACTGAAGGGAAGCTGTCAATACGTGTCAGATCGTTCACGATCGATAAATCACTCACAAGTACCAGTGATACTCGCCGAGTAACAAATATCGCAAATACTGTACTATCTGTGCGAGTAGTGAATAGTAATGATTACACTCACTCATCACTAATTACCACTAATGTGGAACCCCCTATATTTTTTTTGACAGATGAGTGGATGCTTTTTTTATTTTACTTTTTGCAAAATAAGTTGGAGCTTTTATTGGAAACATTTTACATGACATTTTGGATCTCATTTATCCTGTGCTCTACAATAAACACTAAGGTTTCCATATAAATTTCCGAACAATGTGATTTAGATGAAACCCCCAAGGGATCCATATGCTGTAATGGGGCAGAAGAGTTTTTCTTGATGCCGTCTGATGCCGTCTGACCTCTATTCGGGTGTTTCTTTCTTTTCTGAAGTGCACAAAACTGTGGCCAACCACGCTTTTCTGAACACTTAGAGAGATGTACACTATTGAGTTATAGGCCAGAGGCAGTCCAAGGTGTCTCCATCGGCCTCGCTATAGTGAATGTTCTATCGGAAGTTCCATACAAATTATGTATTTCAGAAATTTACATGGAAACCCCGATGTACAGTAAGTGTTCAGTGTAGAGCACTGGAAAACATGTGAGACAAGCATCTTTGGGATGTAGAATAAACAAATCAACAGCAGTTCAAGAATTTTTTTATTTACTTTGTATGCCATTCATCATAAGTGATAAGACAGTTTTCTTCTTGGGGTTGGTGTAATTACAGCGATACAAGGTTTATATCAGGTGTTTACGTATGGCTACTATTTCACACTAAAACAACTCTTTAAAATGTTTTTGCATCACCAATCTATATTTTTTCATTATTTCACCATCACAGTCATATAAGGGTGTTTCTGCAGGATGAGTTGACATTTGCATTTGTATCAATTTAAGGCACATAATATTTTTTGATAATTTTTTATTCAGATTTTTTGTTAGGCAGAATAAACAAAAAACAGCTATTTAGAAATAGTTTTTTGGGGTTTTACTGTCATTCACTGTTTGTTATAAGTGATAGATCAGATATATTCCTCTGGTCAGTACAATTACAGCAATAACAAACATATATATATATGTTTTTATTTGCCTCCTTTACACAATAAAAACAATTTTATAAAATAAAAATTCATATCGCCTCACCATATTCTGACAGCTTTAGCTTTTTTTTTTTCCACTGATGGAGCTGTTGGGTGGCATTTATTTTTGTGGGACAAGATGACCTTTTCAGGAATATCATATTTATTTGAATTTAATTTTTTATGTTTTGTTTCCCATTTTTCCAGTGGTTTGATGAAAAAGTCTAACTTTTGCCAGGTTTTTATTTTTTAGTTTTGCTGTGTTCACTGAAGGGGTTACTAGTCTCACAAATTTATAGATTGGGTCATTCTGGATGTAAGGATACAAAATAGGGTACTTTTTGGTTTATTTTTGTTGCTATATAAATATTTGTCTTTATTGAGTAATATTTGTCCTTTATTTTATTTTTTTTTATATATTTACCATTTAATTTTTTTTTACTTTTTTTCTTAGTCTCTAACTTTTATTCATTTTGCAATACACTACAATTTTCAGTGTGACACTGGCAGAACGTCTGTTAGACAATGTTATTGGCATGGTCTAACAGGATAGCTGACAGATCATGAGGTCATAATTAGTGATGAGCGAGTATGCTCTGTGCGACTCGGTACTCGCACGAGTATCTCGGTACTCGGGGTGCTCGGCAAGCACCGAGTACTGCCGAGATGCTCGGACCGCTCGGTAATAAATAGCGATCTGAGACACATACACTGCTCCCTTCAGTGCACACAGTGAGCTGGCACCATACAGGGAGCAGATTAATCGATAGGATCCCTCTGGGGCCACAGCGAGGTGTTCTATGCTGCGGCGATGTGAAAAAGCCCACCCTCCCGCCCTTTTCCGGATTTACTCGTTTTATAACCGGAAGTTTGTGGGCGGAGCCTGTCGCTCATTGACTTACATTGGGCTCGGTGCTCGGCCGAGTACACGAGTATCTTGAGATGCTCGGCCAGAGCACCGAGCACCCGAGCATTTTAGTGCTCGCTCATCACTAGTCATAATTTGTTCTCTTAGGGTAGAGACACACAGTCAGTATTTGGTCAGTATTTCACATCAGTATTTGTAAGCCAAAACCAGGAGTGGGTGAAAAATGCAGAAGTGGAGCACATGTTTCTATTATATGTTTCCTCTGACTGTTCCACTCCTGATTTTGGCTTACAAATTCTGATGTAAAATACGGACCAAATACTGACTGTGTGTCTCTACCCTTATGGTACCTTTACACGCAGCTACAGGTAACAGGTTTTCCACAGGTAACTTACTGGCTGCAGTGAAATCATGGAGACATGGTTCTATCTTGTTGCTGTTTACAAATGGAACTATGTCTCCATGATTTCACTGCAACCAGTAAGTTACCTGTGGAAAACCTGTTACCTTTAGCTGCGTGTAAAGTGGCCATTACTGTCATGGCATCCATCGGGTCCCTGTTATTGCATTGTGGGGGGGCCCGATTGGGTGAGAGAGCGATCCTTCTCCCTCTCTCAAGTTCCTAAAGCTGTGACCACCATTGATCAAGGCATTTAGAGGTTTAAACATTCATGGGTTGTGCAGTCACCAGCCCTGGCTGTGACAGCCGGAGCCTGACTATCAATTAGACCGAGCTCCTGGTGGTGATTGCATGTGCACAGCTACATGATCGCCAGGACTTTCCGGTTCGTAGTGCAACATAGGACGTACCAGTAAGTCCAGAATTGGGAATGGGTTAAATTTTCAGAAATAGCTCTTGAGCTTATGCTCTTATTTTACATCTCTATGATTCTAACAGCTCCAAAAACTCGAGCATCTCATGAAATATCTTTATGATACAAGATACCAATAAAATATATGTACCTGCTTGCTCAATAGCTGCAGTAAAAATAAAATTCAGTTCCGACCTGCATGTAGCGTAGTTATAAGGAGAATATTGCATTATTTATTAGTCCTGGGTTATACTGTTACTGGGATGCTTCTCTCATTAATCTGCAGCCTGTGAAAAGACTTAAAAGGGAAAAAATAAAACAAATTGATTTGCACCCAGCACCTATGCTCATCTATTATATCAAGATTGCATTTTTTTTACTCTGCTTTGTGTTTAACTCAGATAACTTGCAGGAGGAAATAGTGAGTTCAACATGAAAATAGGATTTTCACATCAAAATCTTGGAAAATGTGTTTCAAAGGATGTTATAGGCCTGATTCAATGACTTTCAATGGGATCTATTGTTGAAGTGGGATTTTTAAGTTGAATAATTTAAAGGAATTTTGCAGACTAAAGGCTTGACTCCTCACTGTAATATTCCCAGAATTCTGATGTAAAACATCTTGAAATGTCACAATGTTTTGTAGCAACTTGAAGTTATTAAAAAATGTTGTGACTTTTGGCTGCTAGTTAGTGTATTAATTGGGGGTGCTTGATCCTGCCCTGTCTTGCCCCATCCCCAATTTGTAAAATAGTGGGTAAAGCTATTATGAGATGGGGCATGATAAAGCAGACCCAACTAAGGCTGGTTTCACACTAAAGGAAACCTCATCCCCCGATCCACCCCTGTTATTGTCAAGCCTGATGCAACTGGATGTTACCGCAACAGTATTATTACTGATCCAGCTGACGGATCTGAAGTAATACTGGAGCAGTAGCATCCAGTTGCATCAGGTTGTTGTTGTTTTTTTGACGGATTCAGAGAAAAATGACATGGCCCTTAGTGGGTGAGTCATATGGAACTGGTTTCTGGGCATGCTTAGTAAAGAAAAAACGATCCGGTATCTGGATCCGTGTTCAATAGAGCTCCATTTTAATGCCAACCTGATAGTGATGGATCCGAGTGCTTCCAGGTTTTAACTGATCACCAAATTCTCAACTTTCTGCATTGATGGTATCATTCAAAAACCAGTGGCACCTGGATCTGGCTGGAAAGTCAGTGGGGGAGAAAGCTAAATTCACTAGGATTACAAAAACCGGTAGTGTGAAACTAGCCTTATACGTGATCATTTATACTACTAAAATTGAATAATGTATGCCAGAAATATACTGCAGTCACTCACTGAAAAAGATTTCTGGCGGTGGTCAATGGAAGTTGAAGGATGCATCAAATTCATTAAGAGGTACATTCCTCTTAATTCATTTTGTGAATCTTACTGCAGCTCCTAGTGTATCAAGAATGACATAGGCTGGGGTCACACTTGAGCCCTGGATCCTTTAAAACCATCAGTTTTTCAAGTTAGAATTTTAGAAAAACTGATGGTTTTAACGGATCCATAGGCTCCTATGCAAAAAACACAGTGCCAAAATGCACTGTTAAAAAACGCTATGTGTTTTTTTAACATGGGACCCTATGGAAAAACGCATCCATTAACGCATGGTACATATAGGTACCATGCGTTGACACATATGGCCACTTTACACGCGGCAACAGGTAGATAGAAAACGGCAGGCGTCAGAGACAATTGTACCTTTTACCTTCAAAACACCTTGCAGATACCTGAATTACACGCAGCCACTTCATGGTGTTTTGAAGGTAAAAGGTACAATTGTCTCCGACACCTGCCGTTTTCTATCTACCTGTTGCCCATGTAAAGTGACCAATAGCGTTTTTGACATGAAAAAGTGGCAAATTCCAAAACAAAATCAGGTTTTGAAAATGCAGAAAAACTGCATGCCAAGTGTGACCCTAGCCATACACAATTCCAGCCTTGAGGAATTGGGCAACAAATCTATAAATTATGTTTCACATAGAACCCAAAAGTTTTGAGAATTACATAAGAATGCAAATAACATTAAAGAGACTTTATCATGTTCCCATTGTTCAGGTTCTACATTGGTACATAACACAGTTTATCAATGCCGACCATTGGCGGTCACAAACATGAAAGGGCCCCTGTGCAAGAAATGGGGCCCTTTTCTGTATAACAACTCATCAAAATGCATAATTCCACCTGCTTTGGAGGTAGAAATGGGCCCCCTTACCTCTTACGCAATGATATGCCCACCCCTGAAGCAGACTATTGTGTTTCAGAGGTCTCATAGAAAATATTTGTGCTATTTTCCATTTTATATAACTTTCAGTGTCCAAAGTAAATTATATCCCTGGCAATAGAAAATACAGTAACATTGTGAAATAGCTAGCGCTTCTTTATGCAGATTCAGATGTAATTTTTCCCTTTACGCTGAAGCACAGGAATTGCAATACTGCTGATCAGGTCTAGTTTCACATTTATACTGCGCTTTAAATGGAGATTTTATGGGGGTTTAAATCCAAATCTCCGAAAAATGGGTTTCAGATGCCTGATGGAGAACCAACAATACCATTTGGTATAATGGTATAATGGGGCAGACTCACTTTGGCTTCTGTTCAGGCAGAACCCAAGAGAAAAGCACAAAATTAACATTTAACCTAAAAATAAAGTAATGTGCAGTACCTTGAAACAACAGAGGGCACTTGATTAACACTGATCAAAAAACATAAAAGCCATCCCACCATGACAAAGTGTACTCATTTTGATGATCCTACTCTAGTATTAAAACTTTACATTACGCCAGCGATATCAATGCAGGGAAGGACAAGGCCTGACCTGCAGCCACCTGTCTTTGGAGGTCATATAGATGCAATGCTTTTACAAATGGGTATTTAGGTCCATTCCTCTGAGCTAGAAATTGCATCTGGCTGCAAGTCGAATGTTCTTCTCTGCCCTTATACCCATTTAGGCTACCTTCACATTTGCGTTCCCTCCGCAGCGTTCTGCGGAGGGGAGCCGCAATGTGACCGCAGCACCGTAAGCCCCTATCTTTATAATGGGAGCGCACGGTGCTGCGTATGACCATGTCGCACCCATTCACTACCATATGTGATCTGTGCGCAGGTGGATGCCTGCGCACAAATCACCCAGTCTCGTCCGCACCACGAACGCGACATGTTGCATTTCTGGTGCGGACGAGACTGGGTGATTTGTGCGCAGGCATACCACCTGCGCACAGATCACATATGGCAATGAATGGGTGTGCACGGTCATACGCAGCACCGTGCGCTCCCATTATAAAGATAGGGCTTGCGGTGGTGCGGTCACATTGTGGATCCCCTCTGCAGAACGCTGCGGAGGGGAACGCAAATGTGAAGGTAGTCTTAGTTTGCTGACATAAGGGAAGGTTTTAATACTACAGTAGGACTGTCCCAATGGATACACCTTGTCATGGTGGGATGGCTTTTACACTTCTTGATCAAACAATGGCTAGGGTCACATTTGATAGCACAATTGCGTTCACCGCATCCAGATCCGGATGCGGTAAACGCAATTGCGTTCACACACATTTTTTATGAAAAATGTGTGGAGGGAACCGCAATGTGATAACCGGATTTCTCTGAATGTGTAATCCGGAGCAATCCGGTTACCGTACAGCTTGCTCATCCCTGCTGCTCTACATTACATATAGTAAGCGCGCAGCTCACAGGGGAGCCACGGTTTCATTCAGAAAATTGTACAGAGCCGACAGGAGCCAGCTTACTGTATAGGAGTTTTTAACACATTACATGCCCACCTGAGTGGGTAGCATGTCTCTAGGGGGGGTGGGCACCCCCTAGAGACATGATGGGCACAATTATTATTAATATTTAAGCTTTTATTACAGTTTAAACACTTTGATAAGCAAAGTATATGGTAACCGCATTGCTCAGGATAACACATCCTGAGCAATCCGTTTACCGCATTGTGGGGCTTAGAACCGCTCCGAAAACTGCAGCCTGCATGATTTTTCATACAGGCTGCAGAGCCGGATGCAGTAACTGGATTGCATGTAATGTAATCCGGTTTTTATAATGGGCTCCTATGAGGAGCGTTTCCTGTTGTGGTTTTGAGCTTTTTGAAAGCTCAAAACCGGATCAGGATTTTAAAAAAAACGTAAGTGTGACCCTAGCCAATGTTAACCAAGTGCCTATGTTATTTAAATGTACTAACCAGTATTTCCTAAATTAGGGTGCCTTCACACTAGCGCTCCCCGCCGCAGCGTATTGCGGCAGGGAAGCGCAAGCTAAGTGCCGGCACCTCAAACATAGGGACTTGTGGTGCCTGCGCTCAGCTTGCGGATCCCCGCAAGTGTGAAACCAGCCTTATAAGGTATATGCTAATTTTGGGTTTTCTTTCTTGGGTTTTGTCTATGAAATGGCCATGGTTTGAACATACTCCTATGGCACATATACAGCTACATTCAGGACACAACTGACCTATTGAATAAACTGTCAGCAATAGGTCCTCTACCAGAAGGAACCATCCTCGCCACCATGGATGTGGAGTCTCTGTATAGCAACATCCCACACCAGGATGGATTAAATGCCTGAAAAACCTTCCTGGAGAACACAGGGATTGATGCTGACTCTGTGGTAGAACTCACAAAATTCATCCTCACGCACAATTACTTTAGATTTGACGACAACATATATTTACAGGAGACTGGCACAGCAATGGGAAGCAGAAGGGCACCACAATATGCAAACCTTTTCATGGCCAAGTTTGAAGGTGACTTTTTATCCTCTTGCCCTATCAGGCCTCTGGCCTACTACCGTTATATTGATGACATCTTGATCATCTGGACGGAGTCTGAGCAACAGCTGAAGACGTTCCACGAACACTTTAATCAATTTCACCCCACCATTAACTTAACACTCAACTACTCCTGCACTGAAGTCAGCTTTCTGGACACCATCATTAAGCTACAGAACAATGAAATAGAGACATCGTTGTACCGGAAACCAATTGACCGTCCAACATATCTCCGATGGGACAGCTTTCATCCAAAGCACATAAAAAACTCTATTGTGTACAGCCAGGCCATCAGATACAATCGGATATGTTCCAACCCTACAGATAGAGACAATCACCTTGAAGGCCTCAGAAAGACCTTTTTGAACCAGGGTTACCATCCAAGAACAATCGAGAACCAGATTACAAGAGCCACCAGAATATCAAGGAATCATCTCCTACATTACAAAACTAGAGAAGAAAACAACAGAGTTCCTCTTGTAGTCACCTACAATACAAGTCTGGAGGTGCTAAGAGGAGCCGCACGGAAACTGCAACCACTCCTACAAAAAGATGCCCGACTAAAATTAATATTTCCGGATCCCCCACTCTTGTGTTTTAGACAACCTCCAAATCTAAAAAACATCATTATGAGAAGCACCCTGTCCTCTCCAGCAGTAACAGGAACCTTTCTCTGCAGCCAGAGAAAGTGCAAAACCTGTCCATCTATAATGACAATGGACAAGATAAGGATTCCTGGGACAGATCAGGACTTCAAGATCCCAGGTAACTTCAGGTGCACCACAAGCAATGTGGTGTATTAAATTATATGTACCAAATGCCCAACAGGTGGCATGTACATAGGTGAGACCGGATTACAATTCAGAACAAGAATGAATTCTCATCGCCACTCAATAAAAGAAAAGCATATGGATCTACCTGTAGCAAAGCATTTTTGCAGCTCTGAGCACAACACTGAATCAGATATGAGGCTGCTCATCTTAAAGAGTAACTTCAAATCTCAGAGAGAGAAGAATTTGGGAATACAAATTGATAACAACTTTCAACACACTCAAAACCGGATTAAATATTTCACATGGATTTATGGGATTTTATGTAAAATGAACGGACATTTGGGGATAGCAGATTCATGCATTTTTTATATAAAATGAAAGTGCATTTGGAGACAGCTTGCTACACACTAAAATCATAGGACTATGAACTCCTGACACTTCTGTAAACTCTGTCACTAAGGCTGCGTTCACACATTGCGTATTTTGCCGCGTTTTTTTACGCACGCTTTTCAAAATACGCAATGTGCCTTTTGTCTGCCTGCAAAGTGAATGGGAAATTCACTTTGCAGTGCAGACATTGCGTAAAAATACGCAGTGCGTTTTCCGGGAGAAAACGCAGCTCCGTAAACAATTGATATGTCAATTGTTTACGCAGCTATTACTGCGTATTCTCCCAGAGGGGAGGAAGAATCCAGCTTCCTCCTCCCCTCTGTGACAGCTGTGACCGCCCATTAGACTTCACAGTGTTAATACACACTGTGAAGTCTAAATTAAAACAAAAGCAAGTGTGTGAAAAATAAAAAAGAATGAATACATCACCTTCCGACGCCTTCTCCCGGTGTCTGGTGCCTTCTGCCGCTCTCCGGTGTCCGATTCTAAGTCAGATCTATTCTGACAAGACCTGTGGTGACGTCAGAGGGGGGGCGTTCCCGGGCACTCGCGGTCATGTGATACCACATGACCGCGAGCAGCCAATCAGCGATGGGAACGCCCCCCTCTGACATCACCACAGGCCCTGTGAGAAGACATCTCACTTAGAATCGGACACCGGAGAGCGGCAGACGGCACCAGACACCGGGAGAAGGCGTCGGAGAGGTGAAGTATTGATTCTTTTTTATTTTTCACACACTTGCTTTTGTTTAATTTAGATTTCACAGTGTGTATTAACACTGTGAAGTCTAATGGGGCGGTCACACATGTCACAGAGGGGAGGAGGAACCTGGATTCTTCCTCCCCTCTGTGACATCACTGCGCTTTCTGGGGGAAAGAAAGCGCAGTGTGTGAAAGCCCCTGCGTATTTTGCTGCGCTTTTTTGCGCGGCCGAAAAACGCGGCAAAAAGCGCGCGCAAAAAAGCGCAGCAAAATACGCAAATGTGTGAACGTAGCCTTAGTCTGCTCTCCACAACTTAACTAAGTATTTTCAGGTCTCCATGGGTTACTAACCATCTACCTAATACAATTGGTTCCGCTTATCTTAGAAATGTGCTTTCTCTGTCCCTGCTCCTCCACCCCTCCCTACCCGACTCTGCTTTACGTCACCTGTCATATCCACCAGAGCATATAACACTGTTTTGCCTTTTTTTTTTTTTTTCTCTTCTTTCCCTTTTTTTCTTTTTTTCTATTGCTTATGTATAAATGTATGTGTCTTCAGAATTTGTGTCATTACTAGCCTGAAGAAGGGAACTCAGCGCCCCGAAAGCTTGCTATGTTTACCATCTTTTCAGTTAGCCATTTAAAGATATCAACCACTGAGGACTCTCAGATTGCAATATATTTTCCTATTGCACATATACAAATTTTAAATCTGGCACATCTTTTTTTCTATTAAGCCAAACACAAAAGTGTGATAAAAGCCAGAAGCCAGATGGAACACAAATTATCTCACTTCACCCCATTATATTGAATTTCTGTGATGGGGCGTCCATCCGAATCACATTTTTCAGGGGTTTTGTCAGACACTCTTGCAGTGCACAGGATAAATGAGAACCAGTCTTAACCCGTCATAATTGTATAATCTATTAATCTGTAAAACAAATATCATATTGGCTGTTAGAAGTAATGAACTTGAAAATGATTTCTTCAAATCTTCTACATATACATGTACACACAATTACCTTACACCTTTTAGATACAAAAATATTTTTATAGGGAAAAAGAGAAGAGGAGGCTATTTGCATATGTAAATTCCCAGAGGAGCGTTGTATGGCCTATAATTCTCCTTACACTAGCTTGGCGCTAAACACAAGGAGAAATGATCCCCCTTAGACCTGCTGTAACAGTAACATTCATTTAGGCAGACAGGTTCTCATTGCTTATTTAAGAAGTGCTGAGCAAACTAATCAGTAAAAAGAGCTGCCATTGATTTGCTTATCTAAGTTGTAAAACAAACTGATTCATGTAATAAAGAATCCTATTAAGGCACCTTATATGAACAAATGAATGTGAATCTTCACGTTTGGTGAAATTTTAGTAACATTTTTGCATAACTAGATATCAGAATGTCTCAAAGGACAACAATCAATCCTTGACTTGACCAGGGTAAGTAGAGATAAGATTAATGCTGCAAACTTAATTTTTTTCCCTATGTAAAGGAAAATCTGGTTATAGTGCTGGGAGGCACAGGTTGCGAAAAGATGGAGATATTCTATTACTATCAAGCTAGATTTTATTTTTTTTGCAATTTTCTTAATGATTCCTACGACTTGTTATGTCACTTAGGGTACCTTTACACGTCGCAACATTGCATGCAATTTCACTGGCAATTTGCTGGTTGCAGTGAAATCATGGACACATTGTTCCATTTGTACACAGCAACAAGATAGAACAATGTGTCCATGGTTTCACTGCAACCAGCAAATTGCCAGTGAAATTGCATGCAATGTTGCGACATGTAAAGGTACCCTAATGGCACCTTTGCAAGCCGCTACCGAAAGTTAGAAACCACCGGGTGTCGGAGACAATTGTACCTTTTACCTTCAAAACACCGCGAGGTTGCGGCGTGTAATTCAGGTAGCACCTTCGTGTCTCTTTGGACACCTGTCTTTCAGCCTTGCTCAAAAACAAGCAGGTATAAATCCTATGGTGGCGGCGTGTAATCGGGGCACGGGTTTGGTATTTGAATTACCTGAGGCGTGCTTGAGCGTCATGTATACCACGCCCCATCAGCTATCATTGGTGGGGAGTACTGTGTACCCATTGGCTGTCCGTGCACAGGGCGGCATATTTAACGATCTGACCAGTCCCACTACACATTTGCTATAGCGTCATGTATTAGCTAGCCTCCCTGCGCTGGCTGGCCAATCATAATGTTATTGCTTTGTCCACTCACCATACGAGTAGCGCGTAATACACAACTCTGTCACGCCTATGTAGTTACGGCACACAATATGTACGCCCAGATTCCCTTGTGGTAGCGGCGTGTAAATCAGGGAAGGTGCTCCACAGAAGGTAACCTGCGGCACCCGTCGGTACTTTCAGGGATCGAAAATACCTACTGTGGAGCACCTTGTAGCGGCGTGTAATTGCGGTATCAGGTACCGTTAGGAACCGTTGAAATGCGTGCGTGCATGTGCGATACCCGGTGGTTTCTAACTTTCGGTAGCGGCGTGTAAAGGTACCATAACATTTAAAGTGTGACTTCACAATTTTACAAAAACATAAGGGTTGCCTCAATACTGACTCATCAGCAAATTACAGTCAGTTTCATAGCTAAAGTCTATTTTTCACCTTGTCTATAATCTATATACCAATCATTGAATTTAGATCAAGATTATAAACATTAATAGATTAAGATTTTAGATTATAATTAGCAGTAATAAATCTATAGACAAATGTGCCTGAAATGTTAAGTTCATGTTTAGAGGTTGTTCACAAAGCTAAAAGGAGTCACACTGACTGACAGTAGTTCTATTATATGATAATTGAAAGCTTAATCAATAAGTACACAGGCAGCTTACAATTTGTAGTCACTTCAAAAAATTAAAATAACAAATATGCATACTTCTGGCCAGAATCTGAGTAGATGGATGCAGGCTCGTTCCATACACATGAATTGAGCAAGGCAGCACACATCTAATCGTATTCCATCCGGGAGTATGCATATCGCATACCGGCTCTGATATCGATGAATCCTCACGGCATTTTATCCATTTCTTTTTATCCATTTTGCAGTGAACGTATCACTTAAATGGAATCCCAGCAAAGTCAATGGGTTTCAAGTTTTTCTGTTCTATCTAGGCTTTTATGACCTGGTGCATTTTTCCCCTTGAAAAGTGACCACAAAAAGAAAGAGCATGTCAATTATGAGTGCGCTTTTCACATCCACTTTTCTCATTGAAACCATTCTGTATGGCAGGGGTGGGGAACCTTTTTCCAGTCGAGGGCCATTTGGAAATTTCTACCATCCTTTGGGAGCCACACAAAGTTATCCCCTTAAAATTTACCCAGCTATGCCAAACAATTTGTTAACTCACCCCTACTGTGGTGTATGAAGTTGCTGGTCTTCTGTGCGGTTGTGGTGTTGGGCGGTGCTGATTTTGTTGCTGCTCACAACTGCCTTTCCAGGTTTATGTCAGCCTGGAGTGCAGTCAATTGTTTGTAATAATAATTTGTGTAAATCATATACATCACATAGGAGACACTGGGACTGCTGTATATACATCATTGGAGACATGGGGGCATATACATAACAGGAGGCGCTGGGAAATATACATCACAGGAGATTCTGGTGGCATATACAGTAATATGGGGCACAGGCAGTACTGGGGAGCAAAGGCAGCACTGGAGGGTAAATACATCATTGGTAGGCACATACAATATTGTAGGAAATATACAACACACATACAGTACTGGGGGCACAGGCATCACTGGGGGGGGCACATACAATACTTCGGACGCTGTAGCAGCTACTCTTCCTTTGTGGAACCGGGGCACATATTTGCTCTGACCCCAACTACAAAGTGCGCCTTCATCTCATGCTGGTAAGCACACAGCATTCTGCAGCGAATACATAGCCTGTGGTATACAGCACATGGGTGATACATAGTCTGAAGTAAGCAGCACATGGGTGGTACACAGTCTAAGGTAAACAGCGCATGGGTGGTACATGGTGTGAGGTATACAGCACATGGGAGATACATGGAGCCTGAGCTATACAGCACATGAGTACATGGAGTACAGCGCATGGGTATACTGAGCCAGAGAAATACAGCGCATTGGTACAATGAGCCAGAGGAAGACAGCGCATGGGTACACGGAGCCTGAGGAATACAGCATAGAGCACACAGAACCTGAGGCATACAACACATGAGTACACAGAGCCAGAGGCATACAGCACAGGAGTGGTACATGGAGCCTGAGGATTACAGTGCATGAGTGGTACACGGAGCCTGAGGCATACAACGCACGAGTACACTGAGCCAGAGGAATACAGTGCATGGGTACACTGAGCCAGAGGAAGACAGCGCATGGGTACACAGAGCCAGAGACATACAGCGCATGAGTGGTACACAGAGCCTGAGGCATACAGCGCATGAGTGCACTAAGCCAGAGGAATACAGCGCATGGGTACACTGAGCCAGAGGAATATAGTGGATGGGTACACTGAGCCAGAGGAATATAGAGCATGGGTACACTGAGCCAGAGGAAGACAGCGCATGGGTACACAGAGCCAGAGGCATACAGCGCATGAGTGGTACAAAGAGCCTGAGGCATACAGCGCATGAGTGCACTGAGCCAGAGGAATACAGCGCATGGGTACACTGAGCCAGAGGAATATAGCGGATGGGTACTCTGAGCCAGAGGAAGATAGAGCATGGGTACACTGAGCCAGAGGAAGACAGCGCATGGGTACACTGAGCCAGAGGAAGACAGCGCATGGGTACACGAAGCCTGAGGAATACAGCATAGAGCACACAGAACCTGAGGCATACAACGTATGAGTACACAGAGCCAGAGGCATACAGCGCATGAGTGGTACACGAAGCCTGAGGATTATAGCGCGTGAGTACATGGAGCCGGAGGTATACACCGCATTAGTACATGGAGCCTGAGGCATACAGCGCATGAGTACACGGAGCCTGAGGAATACAGCGCATGAGTACACGGAGCCTGAAGCATACAGTGCATGAGTAGACGAAGCCTGAGGAATACAGCGCATAAGTACATGGAGCCAGAGACATACAGCGCATGACTACACTGAGCCACAGGCATACATCGCATGAGTACACGGCGCCAGAGGTATACAGCGCATGAGTGGTACAGGGATCCTAAGGAATACAGTGCATGAGTGGTACGTGGATTCTTAGGCATACAGCACAGGTGTTCACAGAGGCCTAGGAAGACAGCTTATGAGTGGTACACGGAGCCTTAGGCATACAGAGCAAGAGTACACGAAGCCTGAAGAATACAGCGCAGGAGTACATGGAGCATAAACAATACAGTGCATGTGTGGTACACGAAGCCAGAGGCATACAGCACATGAGTACAAGGAGCCAGAGGCATACAGCACATGAGTACACGGAGCGAGAGGCATACAGCATATGAGTACATGAAGCGTAAGGAATACCGAGCATGAGTGGTAGATGGAGCCTGTGGAATACAGCGCATGAGTACATATAAAATCCACTGTCCAATAATACTCTGTTTCACTCAACACGAATAAAACCAAAATCTCCCGTCCTTCCCACGGAAGACAAATGAAACTGCTGTCTCTTTAACACAATTGATTAATTTTATTAATATTAGCAATTTAATACATCTATCAAGGTACCCAAATTATTACAGGTTAAAATCCATAATATTAAAATTCCTATATAAATACCTCACAAAGCAAACAACAGTATAACTAAGGGTGCACCTATGTAGTGTATGTCATCAGATAGCTTAAATTCTGGTGCTAATAAACGTATAAGTTCACCATCACATACAGCCCGAAACCAGCCTAATACTTTCCAAGGGGCACATTTTATACCCTACTACACACTTTAAACAGGGTCCCCCAGCAGCACATTGATTCAGACTCCTGCTGGTAATTACCTTAAGTTCCAGGCTGTGCTATCGCTGTTCTGCCAGGCTCCTCACACCTCCAGCCAATGTACGTTTCAAGTTTTTTCTTCTTCACAGTTATACTGTTGTTTGCTTTGTGAGGTATTTATATGGGAATTTTAATATTATGGATTTTAACCTGTAATAATTTGGGTACCTTGATAGATGTATTAAATTGCTAATATTAATAAAATTAATCAACTGTGTTAAAGAGACATCAGTTTCATTTGTCTTCCGTGAGAAGGACGGGAGATTTTGGTTTTACATGAGTACATATAGCCTGAGGAATACAGTGCGTGAGTACACGGAGCCAGAGGCAAACAGCGCATGACTACATGGAGCATAAGGAATGCAGTGCGTAAGTGTTACATGGAGCCTGAGGAATACAGCACAGAAGTACACAGAGCCTGAGGCATACAACGCAGGAGTACACTAAGTGTAAGGAATACAGCGCAGGAGTACCCGGAGTGTAAGGAATACAGCGCAGTAGTGGTACACAGGGCCAGAGCAAAAAGCAGATGCATTAAGCCAAGGGAAGGTACATAAAAATCAATATGGTCATATATGATTATAACATGATTTGTATCTCCCTCCCTTGGCTGTGCTGCTTTTGTATGCATCTCCCTTTTGCTACCTACACTCCTTGTCCCTGCACTGTCGGGAGATCATCATTCAGCACAGAACACTAAGCTTTTATTTATTTTGTCACCTAAATGTTTACTGTCCTAGAAGGAGGTGGAAGGACTTGTGACCTTAAGGTGGGGTCACACGCGGCGATGTCGCCCGCGACATCGCCGCAAAGTGACGTCACAGCGATGTCGCGGGCGATATTGCAAGTGCGTCGCGCTGTGTGACAGCGCGACGCAACTGCAAATTATCGCTGGTCGCAGGTTGACAGGTTTATGAACATGTTCATAAACCTGTCAACCTGTGACCAGCGATTAGGCTGGATCGCGCCGTCTGACACTGTTGGCGGCGCGATCCAGCCTATATCGCAGCGCTACTGAGCCATCGCTCCCTGGGCTTAGCCCAGCCCAGCGAGCGATGGCTCCGCCCACATCGCCGCCGCGTCACCGGCACCGTCGTGCCGTGTGACAGCTGGCCTGCGATGTCGGAAGCGACCGCGCACCTGCACGTCGCTTCCGACATCGCAGACCAGATCGCCGCGTGTGACCCCACCTTTAGGATGCTGGCAGGAGCTGATTGCACAGACACTTCAGTGACTTTAGCAGGGAGCTGGAGAGCACAGCAGCTCCTCCCACACAGAACTCTGACACAGTGCTCATGTTGCATGTCGGACATAATTCCGACGCACACCTCCGAGGAATTAAAGAGCCCGCGGTCACAAAATGAGCAGAGTGAACGTGGGCCGGTTCATATCACATCGCGGGCCTGGGGGCCCGACGTTCCCCATCCCTGCTGTATGGGTGTTTTTTAAAAGCACCCCAAAAATGCTGCTAGCTGCGGTTTTGGGCTGCTGCATAAAAACACATGCATTTTTTATAAAAAAACGCACACACATGCATTAACACATATGCTTTTTTGGACTTTGAAAAAAAAAGTCCAAAATGTTCCCAAAAACGGATTTAAGGCAAAAACGGATTTGTATGTGTGATCCTGGCCATAGTTTAACAACAGGTAATCAGATCGTGCAGCCGGTCAGTACATGTAAATATTTTTGTCTACTTTTTGTAACATGCATTTTATAGTTTGTGGCAAATAGAGTGGATTGAATCACTTTCCTCTGTAAAGATGGTCCAAATTTATTGGAAGGATTGTAAATTTGGGTCCCTAGATTCCTAAGGCTAGGGTCACAACAGCGTTATGGTGTGCGTTCAGGGAGGTTCAGTTTAAAACTTAGAATTCGGCAGCATTAGCGCAGTGTTACCAGAAAGGTAAGACTGCGTTAACGCTGCCAATTCAGCCCTATGGATGACGTAACCCTGCACGCATTGCAAACTCCGGCATCTAAGTGCCGGTGTTTGAATTCTCGCACTATTTCTAAGCGCATAACATGACACACATGACGCGGAAGCGCTCGTCTCTTGGAAATAGCTTGAGATTTCAAACATTGGCACTTAGATGCCGGAATTTGCAGTGCGTGCAGGGTTCCGTCATCCATAGGGATGAATTGGCAGCGTTAACGCAGTCTTACCTTCTTGGTAACTCTGCGCTAATGCTGCCAAATTCTAAGTGTTACACAGAACCCCTCTGAATGTACACAATAATGCTGGTGTGATCTTAGCCTAAGGGATAGGGAGTGGGCCCCACTGAGCTGAGCATTTATATTGCTTCCCATTGCTGTGTATCTCCATTTTGCGACCCAGGTTACTTATCTCCCTGTCCACATTGAGGTCAGTATTGACACATGAATAGGTTTTAAACTAGAAAGTGTAAGGCTGGTTTCACATAACGATTTTGTGCCTGTCCGTGGGATCCGACTTTGAAGGGGGATCCCACGGACAGGCACGGATCCATACGGATCCCTGCAATCGGATGGCAAATAGCCATCCGATCTGCAGGATCCGTGTGGATCCTGCGGTCCCCTGCCTCTCCCTACTCCTGCCTCCTCCATCTTCTTCCCTCTCCTACTCTATATGATGTGCCCCTGCTATTCTATCTGTGTCCCCCGCTTCTCTATCCTCATCTATCCCTATCCTGTCCCCTGTCCCCTCCCTGGGTGTAAAAAAATAAAAAAAACTCCTCCGGGAGTATACATTACCTGTCACCGCTCCCACACTGCCGCACGATCAGGGCTAAAGGACCTGTGATGATGTCAGAGTCATATGACCCGGTCAGCTGACCGGGTCATGTGACCGGGCTCTTACATCATCACAGGTCCTTTAGCCCTGATCGTGCGGCAGCGTGGGAGCGGTGACAGGTAATGTATACTCCCGGAGGAGTTTTTTTTTATTTTTTTACACACAGGGAGAGGACAGGGGACAGGATAGGGATAGATGAGGATAGAGAAGCGGGGGACACAGATAGAATAGCAGGGGCACATCATATAGAATAGGAGAGGGAAGAAGATGGAGGAGGCAGGAGTAGGGAAAGACAGGGAGATACGGAGCCGACATCGGATCTGAGGTGAACTCAGATCCGATGTCCATAGGCTCCTATGCTGTGGGCACATCGGACAGCCTCGGATCAGCAGTGATCCGAGGCTGTCCGATGTGAGTCACGGACACAAAATCGTAGCAGGCTACGATTTTGTGCCCGTGATTACATCGGATGGGATCGGATGGTGCCAAAATCGGATGCCAATAGTGGCACATCCGTTCCCATCCGATTCCCATAGGGGAACATGGGTCCGATTTCGGATCCGATTGTATCCGTTTTGAAACGGATACAATCGGATGACCGAAAATCGTTATGTGAAAGCAGCCTTAGGTACCATCATAAAATGAGTACACCTTGTGGCGGTGGGATGGCTTCTTACCTTTTTGCAAAAACATACAGTTGTGGCCAAAAGTATTGACACCCCTGCAATTCTGTCAGCTAATACTCAGTTTCTTCCTGAAAATGATTGCAATAACAAATTCTTTGGTATTATTATCTTCATTTAATTTGTTTTCAATGAAAAAACACAAAAAGAATTGTCCTAAAGCCATATTGGATATAATTCCACACCAAACATATAAAAGGGGGTGGACAAAAGTATTGGCACTGTTAGAAAAATCATGTGATGCTTCTCTAATTTGTGTAATTAACAGCACCTGTAACTTACCTGTGGCACCTAAGATGTGTTGGCAATAACTAAATCACACTTGCAGCCAGTTGACATGGAGTAAAGTTGGCTCAACCTCTGTCCTGTGTCCTTGTGTGTACCACATGGAGCATGGAGAAAAGAAAGAAGACCAAAGAACTGTCTGAGGACTCGAGAAACCAAATTGTGAGGAAGCATGAGCAATCTCAAGGCTTCAAGTCCATCTCCAAAGACCTGAATGTTCCTGTGTCTACCGTGCGCAGTGTCATCAAGAAGTTTAAAGCCCATGGCACTGTGGCTAACCTCCCTAAATGTGGACAGAAAAGAAAAATTGACGAGAGATTTCAATGCAAGATTGTGCGGATGGTGGATAAAGAACCTCAACTAACATCCAAACAAGTTCAAGCTACAACAGTGTCAACCCGTACTATCTATCGACATCTGAATGAAAAGGGTCTGCATGGTAGGATACCCAGGAAGACACCACTTCTTACCCAGAGACATAAAAAATCCAGGCTGGAGTTTTGCCAAAACTTACCTGAGAAAGCCTAAAATGTTTTGGAAGAATGTTCTCTGGTCAGATGAGACAAAAGTAGAGATTTTTGGGAAAAGGCATCAACATAGAGTTTACAGGAGAAAAAAAGAGGCATTCAAAGAAAAGAACATGGTCCCTACAGTCAAACATGGTTCCCTGATGTTTTGGGGTTGCTTTGCTGCCTCTGGCACTGGACTGCTTGACCGTGTGCATGGCATTATGAAGTCTGAAGACTACCAACAAATTTTGCAGCATAATGTAGGGCCCAGTGTGAGAAAGCTGGGTCTCCCTCAGAGGTCATGGGTCGTCCAGCAGGACAATGACCCAAAACACACTTCAAAAAGCACTAAAAAATGGTTTGAGAGAAAGCACTGGAGACTTCTAAGGTGGCCAGGAATGAGTCCAGACCTGAATCCCATAGAACACCTGTGGAGAGATCTAAAAATGGCAGTTTGGAGAAGGCACCCTTCAAATATCAGGGACCTGGAGCAGTTTGCCAAAGAAGAATGGTCTAAAATTCCAGCAGAGCATTGTAAGAAACTCATTGATGGTTACTGGAAGCGGTTGATCGCAGTTATTTTGGCTAAGGTTGTGCAACCAAGTATTAGGCTGAGGGTGCCAATACTTTTGTCTGGCCCATTTTTGGAGTTTTGTGTGAAATGATCAATGTTTTGCTTTTTGCTTCATTCTCTTTTGTGTTTTTTCATTGAAGACAAATTAAATGAAGATAATAATACCAAAGAATTTGTGATTGCAATCATTTTCAGGAGGAAACTGAGTATTATCTGACAGAATTGCAGGGGTGTCAATACTTTTGGCCCCAAATGTATGTACTGAGTACCCTGCTATTTATTAGCACTTTCTGTTTACTTATTTAATTATAGCAGGATATTTTTGAAGTTTTGTATACAGTTTTTTCTTAGGTTTTGTATGATCGTCAGTGTGAACATGTTTTTACCTGCATGTACACTAATGTTGGCTTTGGCTCAGTTGTTTGTGTCTTTTTTTCACTAGATTTCTTGTTTCTTGACCCATAGGCCAATTTAAGGCATCGGCAGTTTAGGGAACTATGGTAATCTCAATTTGGCTCAGTTGACACAAGGAGGTCCTCTGATATTGTGGTTGCAATGCAGGTTTTTAAAAAACCCACATTACAGGCATCTAAACCAACCATAATCCTTCAAAACATAAAATTACCTTTAGCTCTTTCTGTTTTTGTATTCTCAAATTCTTATGCCTATAATGTCCAGGAGCAGACGCCTTTTAAGGGAGTCCAATAATAATATGGATATCAGTTATCCTTGAATGGAAAATCCGTTCATGCATACATGTGTGTCCATGTGAGTGTTTGGTGTTCTAATTAATCTGCACTTCTGACAGTTTTAATAGTTAATTGTGCATTATAAAAGCTGTGTGTGTGGTCCTTAAGCTTCTGCTCCTATTTATAACAGTGTCAGAGCCCGTTACCACCATATGTGTTTAAGCTATATGATAAATTAATCAGCAATGTAAATATTATGGTAACTCTTCTGGGTTCCCCTGCTCAACTTTCGAGTGTAAATCATATTTTTGAATTGACAACTAGACTGGCATAGCACCTCCGCCACCAGTAAATATCCCCAAGGATTGTCTGGTTAATGGAAATGGGCAGATCGCGGCCGAGCAGTAAATGTAGTGCTTCTGACCAGCTGTTAAGAAAATCAAATGTTTTTCAGAAACAAATATATACCAAGTGAATAACACTCCAGGGCAATGTTATGGGTGGCAATTTTTGTGTAAAGTGCATTTTGGTGTAACCTAATCCCATCTGCAGCTGGGATTTTAGGATGGTGTCTCCAATACAAACACTCAGTAAATGGCACAAAGATATATTAGGACATTCAGGAAATGGAATTACAGGTGTAAAGAATCAATGAGAAAATAATCTGCATTGACTGAAAGCGAAATTGGAACAAATAAAAACATTTCTATGCTGTTCTTGTAGATGGTATTATTACTATTATTAGGTTACAATCAACTTTTACAATCTGCCAAAATGAATCAATGCTTTATTTAGTTAATAGAAGTTATCTATAAACAGAAGGTGAAATGGCCGAACACATACAACGTCTACATAGAACTGTAGTTGCTCTGATACAAATATTGGGTATTTCTCTAATAGCTGCTGAAAAGGGACTACAGGAATTTCAAGGACATGGCAGTTGGAGGAGTTTTTGAGGCCCCTTTTTACACAATTTTAGAGTTTTTGAGAGGTTATCCAGCTACACTCACTTCTGCATTGAGAGGTGAGCTGAACTAATAACGTAACCTCAGGAGAGAGGAGGACGTGTAGGTACAACCTATGCATCCGCCCTCGAGCACAAGAGGTAAGGGGGCCCACTTCAGCCTCCAAAGCAGCAAGCAGCTACTGTCATACACAGGGCCATTGGATTAGAAAGGTCCCATATATGCTTCTTGCACAGGAAACATTTTTTGTTTGTGTCCAATACTACCTCATGGCATACCTGCCGGAAAGCTTGTATGATCAGTAACATCACCCAAGCCACTCAGCTTCCTAATGCTTATACTACCCCATATTACTTCATGTTGCATAATATTTATACTCCCAGACAATGCTCTTAGAAGCCTTGAAGAGGATAAGAAAAGTAGAGCTGCTGTCTTCCAAAATAAGCACCACATATCTCAACAGGTCATGTTGAGCTTCAAACCAAGATTCAACTCATGGACACAAGTGGCAACATTTATAAAAATAAACCACAATGTTTTCTTAAACCAATACAATTTATTAAGTCATGGAAAAATAAAATACAGTAGGTATTATTCATTTAAAAGAACATTAGGCCTAGAAATATTTAATGAAACACATCACAGTTGGTACTGAAACAGCCAGTCCTGTAGTAAGTGGTGATGATGATCAGTTTAATTTTCAGCTGGTAGCCAACTGAAGTCATGCCTCTTTGGAAGAAGAAGCAGTGCTTTGCAATACTTTGCCCTAATACAATCAGAGCCATGCACAGGACAGTGACGAGGATGACAAATTCATGAGGCCATGATAAGAAGACTTAAAGGAAACCTGTCAGCTCGTTTTTACCCCCCATCCCATCACTATCTGTGGCTGCAACTTGTAAGCCCCTACCTAACCATCCCTCTCTGAGCTAAAACTGCAATACAATACTTGAGAAAAACGTTATTATCTTACACTTTCCTATGGTAATGAGGGATCCAGGCTATGTTCGTAGACTCACATAGGTGGTTTCCAGGTCTCCATTCTCCCCCCTTGCTGCTCTTAACATGCCCCGCTGGGCGTCATCATTCCTTCTCCTGCGCATCCCCTATTTTGAAATTCTCGCCTCCTCCTCATAGTACGACATTCAGCCAGACGTTATTTCCAGTCCAGTGCATTGTGGGGGCTTATCAGTTGTACGGCCCGGCTTCATTATGAGCACTGTGCATACGCCGGAGCTGGCCTGTACAGGCCATACACCCACACCCTGCGCAGGAGTGGAAATGATGTTCTGCGTTTCTTACTATGAGGAGAAGGCAGGATTTTCAAAAGAGGGGCCTCAGGAGAAGGAATGATGATGCCCAATGGGGCGTGATAAGAGCAATGAGGGGAGCAAAATGGAGACCCAGAGACCCCCCATGTCAGTCTATGGACCTAGCCTGGAGCCCTCATTACCATTGGAAAATGTAACATAATTGTTTTTCTCAAGCATTATATTGCAATTTTAGCTCAGAGAGGGAAGGTTAGGGATGTGCTAGCAAGGTGCAGGCACACGTAGTGATAGGATAAGAGGTAAAAACGACCTGACAGGTTCCCTTTAAGGAGTAATTGTTAGAGTATTTTTTTTGCTTAGAGCTAATAATACATTTTATTTCTATTGTGCAACATATTTTGCATCACTTTACAATCCAGGTGGCACTTATGGAGACAATAAAAACATAACAAAGTAACACTTAATTCAACAGATACCAAGAGAAGTGAGTGACTTGCTCGCAAGCTTACAATCTATGAGGCACATGGAAAGCACAAAAGGTAAATGCTAAAAAGTGCTTTTATTGCATGATTCAGCTATCAATATAATAAATAGGGCATTCAATTAACGCTGTGTGAACTGGTCACCAGCCAGGATCTGTACAAGTACACATGTAGAGTGCTATTAAGTGCATGGAGGATGTGTAAATAGATGATATAAGGGATCAGATTTGGAAGCAGATTTTGTAAGGCAAATCAGGAAAAGTAGATAAGTGAGGTAAAGCGATAGGCTAGTCTAAAGAAAAGCATTTTTATGTCACGCTTAAAACTGTGGGTATTGGGAATTAATTGAATTGTCCTGGGTAGTGCATTCCAGAGAATTGGCACAGTTCACGAGAAGTCTTGGAGACAGAAGTGGCATGTTTGGATTATTGAGGATGTTAGTCCTAAATCATTAGTGGAACAGAGGCCACGGATAGTATGATAATCAGAGATAAGGGAGGGGATGCAGGGTGGTGCTGAACTGTGGAGTGCTTTGTGGGTGAGAGTCGTAAGTATATTGGACTTTGTTGCAAATGAGTATATTGGCTGCTGTAGCAGCAATGACTGACACACGGTTAAAGGCATCGGTAAAGCAGTTTGAGAGGAATATGATCCTGCCTGCATGCATTCAGGATGGATTGAAGAGACGAGAGCTTAGTAAGAGTAAGACTGATAGTAGAGCACTTAAATAGTCCAGGAAAGATGAATAAAAACAATAGTAAGAGTTTTTGAATAATCAAAGGTAAAAAAATGATTGAATTTTATATATGTTTTTGAAGTGTAGGTGACATGAATGAGCAATAGATTTAATGTCGAGAGTGAGGGAGAGATCTGAATAAAATATAATGGCAAGAGAGTGAGCCTGATGCTGTAGAGTAATGGTAAAAACACAAATGGAAATGGCAATATTGAGTTTAGGAAGCTTAGTAAAGGGAGGAAACACAAAACGTTCGGTCTTTGGCATTCTGTTTTACATAGAAGGAGGACATGAGCTTAGAGACAGCAGAAGGGCAATCACAGGTATTTTGTAGTAATGCAGGGCTCATGTCAGGAGACAAAGTGTATGATTGGGTGTCTTTCAGCATTGATATGGCTCTAAAAACTAAATCTACGGACAGTTTGTCCGTTGGGGCGGTACATAGGGAGACAAGGAGAGGGCCTATGACTGAACCCTGAGGAACCCCAACAGTAAGGGAAAAAGGAGAGGAAGAGGAGTCGTTAAAAGATATAGTGAAGGAGCGGCCGGAGTGGTAGGGGGATAACCAAGAGAGAATGGTGTCCTTAAGCCTGATAGAGTGGAGCATAGTGAGGAGGAGTTGGAGGTCTACAGTGTCAAATGCTGCACAGAGATCCAAGATAATCATTAGGTTAGATTTAGCTGTTAGTAGATCATTAGAGACTTTAGTTTGGGCAGTTTCAGTAGAGAGTAAGGAGTGGAAACCAGATTGTTAAGGGTCAAAAAGAGAGTTATCTGATATATAGCGGATTTGACGAGAGTAGACACACTGTACCAGAAGTTTGGAGATGAATGGAGTCTAATATCTTGACCAGTGCAGTTATGGTCTACATAAATTTTTTTTAAGTTATGAGTGTAGGCTGGCATGTTTGAAGAAGGAAGGACAGACACCAAATGATTGATTGTGATTGTGGTTAAATATTTCAGTTTGCCGAGTAGTAAATACCAGGGTAGGAGACTGAGGGAGATGTAATGAAATAGGGTCACTAGTGCAGAAAGTAGGGTGAGAAAATGAAAGGAGCGTGGCAACTTCTTCCTCCGTAACCAGTTCATAAACAGAAAATTAGCTAGATGAAGTGTAGGAGGGAAGAGATTGCTGTTAGAGGACTGAGAGAAAGTGTACTGTTGGATATGGTAAATTTTGTCTTTAAAATAATTGTCAGGATTTTTGAAGCTAGTGTTTGGGACCTGCACTCTTGAACTGAGGTGGGAATGAAAAGTGTCAAAGAGTCAGTTAAGCCCCCGTCACACATAGTGAGATGGCTAGCGAGATCACTGTTGCGTCACAGGTTTTGTGAAGCAACAGCGACCTTGCCAGCGATATCGCTATGTTTGACACATAGCAGAGACCGGGCCCCTGCTGTGACATCGACGATCGTGTCGGAATGGCCTGGAACATTTTCTGATTGTCGGTTCCCGCTGGGCAGCATGCATCGGTGTGTTTGACGCCTTTTTCAATGACCTTGTTGGCGACTCAGAACTCAGCCACATAGGTGTGAGTCATCAGACTAGCTGAAGTGGGACAGGGTCCCAATGACCGCCGAGGTCATTATACGGGTCACCGTATCATTGCTGCGTCATTGAGTAGATCTGACTGTTTCACATCTCACCAGTGACCATGTAGCAATGTTCCAGCGATCATTACCAGGTCTTATTGTTGTAACATGCTGGAACATC
Source organism: Allobates femoralis (assembly GCA_033576535.1). Taxonomy (NCBI): domain Eukaryota; kingdom Metazoa; phylum Chordata; class Amphibia; order Anura; family Aromobatidae; genus Allobates; species Allobates femoralis. Next base: position 217,414,188 of record JARQOC010000003.1, read on the forward strand.
GCCAAGTGTGACGGGACCCTTAGAACTATTGGACAGTGAGGTGATAGTAAGCTTATTTGGAGAGGTGAAGGTCAGAATGGTGTGTTTTAAGCAGAAATGTATAATGCATGAATACCTTCAGCCAGATTGGATTTCTTTAATAAACCTTTGGTGCACCCGGGCTACTGCTGGAGAATACGTGTTTGCAGCATATGCTAGAGTTGTCTGTGTCACACTGTTCTGTGTAGGAGGTGCAGGTTCATCCACGGCACTCTGCCGTGTTTCATTATAATATTCCAGAATAGAGTCAGGACATAAGAGGGAGGCAATTAGGGCCAATTGTGACTGCAAATTTTTCTAACATTTCTGGATATTAATGTCATGTATATTCTTATACGTGTGGTTAGTGGGGTTGTTCTGAGAGAGGTGACATTTCTTGACAGAGAATGAAAGAAGGTGGTTGTCAGAGAGTGGCAGAGAGGAGTTATTAAAAACATGCAGTGAGCAGAGCAGGGAGAAGACAAAATCCAGCATATTCCCTTTTTCAGGTGTAGGAGAGTTAGTAAATTGTGAAAGACAGACAGAGGAGGTTAGAGATAAAAGAAAAGTGGCAGAAAGTGATTGAGGAACTGACGGGAAGGGCCGGAGAGGGGCTACACAACTTCCACTCACAGGGAGAAGGACCTAAAAGTCTGACAATGTGGACCTCAAAAGAAGGGAAAATAAGTGACCATACTGGGGTGAAAATCTGAATAGCAAGGGACAGACGAACATCTCCATCTTGTCTGTTCTGAGGTCTGGCAGTAAGTGAAAATTGTAGAGCATCATATGGAAGAGCAACAGTGTCAGAGGTGTCTGATTGCTGGATCCAGGTTTCAGTAAGAGCCAGAAGGTTAAGGGAGTCTGAAGGGAAAAGGTCATTTATGTAAGCGAGTTTGTTACACGCTGGCCATTGTTTGCAGAGAGAACAGTTAAAGGAGACAGAAGGCATGCAAAGAAATTTATTGAGATTCATAATGTAGCAGGGAAGAAGTTAAACATAGTATCAGAAGAAGGGCCTGGGTTAGAGAAGATATCTCTTGCAACTCTGAGACGGAGAATGGAGAGAATGAGCAGATGATTGTTTTGTGAGTGCATATTTTGTGTTGTATGAGAGGAAATGGGTCTGTGTGGATTAAAACTGTGAAAAGAGCATGGTAGTTGTAGATAGGAAAGGGGAGTGGAGAGGTAGTGATATAGATGGAGTGTACAGTGTGTGTGGTGTGTGTGTGTGTGTGTGTGTGTGTGTGTGTGAAAGAGCAGTTGATATGAGTAATTGAAGCATCTAGAACATAAGTGATACGAATAAATATGATGAATACTTTTTGAACACAAATGAACTAAGAATAAGTTTGATTTATTGTCTTACATGACTTACCAGTCTCCTGCCCAACTACAATGTATAACTGCCTGACACTTATAAAAATGTGGCACTCAGATAAAATCTGCAAAAGTGCTTTCCTGCACAAATGCCTTTCCCTTTATCTCTGTCTAAATATATAGGAAGGTTTATGCTAAGGCCGGCTTCACATTGCGGGTCACATCCGATCCGAGGCTGTCAGAGTGAACCTGACAGCCCCGGATCGGATCAGCACACAGAACCGGAGGGCTCATATGCCCTTCGGTCCGGTGTGCACCCGTACGCAGTAGCCGCTGCTGATTAGTCAGGACCGCAGCTCGCAGGGAGCTAGCCGCGGTCCTGAAAAATCAGCGGCGTGCAGCCACTGGTGTTTCGTTCTCGGATCGTCCCGGACCAGGGCAATCCAACCCCTAAGCCTCCCATGTTAGGGAGCGCCGGATTGCCCCGGATCCGGGAGGATCTGGCCAAATCCGGGGCAATCCGGGAGTAGGTAATTAGAGGAGATATTCTCCTCTCGGACACAAAAACATTGCAAGCAACGTTTTTGTGTCCGTGAGAGAATACTGAATTCTCCCGGATTGTCCCGGACAGATAGAAACCGGATTGCAGAGAGCTGCCACCCAGCTTCTATCCGGCCCCATAGTATACTATGGGGCCAAAATCCGGTCCGGGGCTGTCCGGTTTACACGGACAGCCTTGGATCGGATGAGACTCCCGCTATGACAAGGCGGCCTAAGATCCAGATCTAATTTAACTCGTTAACAATCAATCAACTGATTTAGGGCAACAGGAGTCCATAATATGCAAAAACAAATCAAATACCTGTGTGTATTTTGGTCATTACTTTACTAGTAGAATTTAATTGCACCAAATAAACAATTAGTTGCCTTTAACTTTGACAATATTTTCAGAATGGTCAAACCAGACAAAAATAATATGCACATTTTAAAATGAATGGAAAATGCAATCAATAGTTCAATTTAAAAAAAAAACTTATTTTTTACTTTAATAAATGATGAATTTGTGGAAATGACTTGGATTATAATGTAAGAAAAGTCTACAGTGTGTGCTGCCATTAAAGATTATGGAACTTGGATAGTCAATGAAGCATGTTGAATATGGATGAAGTATTGCTGCATTCGCAGAACATGACTATTAAGCTAACAGTAGTTGACCTCATTTAAGAAATTAAGTACCTTGATGCATTATGTCTGACTCCCTTGGTACACCCACTTATGCTATGTTTTGTAGCTATTCATGCTATAATGTTTTACATGGGCACAAACATAGTGCCAGGTCATTATGAATTTACTACAGACTTGGCAGACTCATCTGATCCTAATAAAACATTTGCACCTAATAAAGTTAATAGGATGTTGCTTGCATTTTTTCCTCTAATTAAATGGGAAAATCTATAGCAATGACTCACTATCAACTCATCATAATCATTTAAACTTGCCTATTTTGCCTCTAACAAACACCTGTCACTTGTTCCTAGCACCTTCCACTCTGTTGACTCACTGCTGCTCGTTGCCGGTCTTTGTTTTCGGGACTGTATCTTCATCAGCATTTATGCCAGGGCAGTGGTGATGTCTGTCAAATTTATAAAAAAATTGATTCTTATGAATTAATATTTTATTTTTTTTATATTTTTGAATATCAGGAATGGATCCTTTATTAATATATGGTGATGTATATATAGTATGATGTTTTATCTGGCATTAAGATCTAGGTTTCTTAATAAATCCTTTAAAAAGCCTTAAAGTATTACTTGACAAAATGCCACAGAAAAGTTATTAAAAAAAAAACCTAGGGGCATAGTCTTTAGAATAAAAAAGCATGGAAGTATTCATGGGAAAGTATAGGTAAAAATAGGTTGACATTTAGTTAAAAAGAAATCTAATAATTTTCCATACAGATTATATGACAATTTAAGATGTTTCTTGGAAGGTTTGACATACTCAAGAGTAAGCAAACCCTTTTGAAAGGGTGTCTGTAATTATCAGTTCTGTAAATTAAATAGTTAAGCACACTAATAAAATTACCTTTAAGGGTGCCTTCACACTGCGGTCAGGTTCGATCCGGGGCTGTCAGGGGTGAACCACACAGATCCGGGAGAATCCAGGAGATGCCAATTTGGGGAGATTTTTCTCCCCGGACACAAAAACATTGCAAGCAACGTTTTTGTGTCCGGGAGAAAAACCGAATTCTCCCGGATTCTTCCGGAGAGATGGAAACTGGATGGCAGATAGCTACCATCCGGCTCCATCCAGCATCCAGCTCCATAGGATACTATGGGGCCAAAATCCGGCCCAGGGCTGTCTGGTTTACACCGGACAGCCCCAGATCGGATCTTGCCGCGGTGTGAAGCCAGCCTGAGGCTGCTTTCACACAGCGATTTTTGAGGATCTGTGGCTCGTTGGTCGCCAGTGCTCATTGGTCACCGCCAGCCATGGCAACCAATGAGCGCAGAGTATGCAAAACAGCACATGTGTGACTGCCCCCATTTGATTTTTGCAGTGTATTAAAGGGATCCTGTCAAATCCAGAACACCTCCTAAGCTACCGTGTCCCTGCAGCATCCTATCACTAATCTCACACTCCTTTTGTCTCCTAAAAGCATCCTGTGATAGTGCACTTGCAGTAAGACCCATGCATTGTCTAAGGGGCTTGCAGTAAGTGTGCGACAGGTGCAACAATTGCGGTTCCGGTAGTTGCGGTGCAAAAAAAACGCCGCTTACCACGTTTTTTTTCGCGGCTGCAACCACCACAACTACCAAAACGCAATTGCTGCACCTGCCGCACACTTACCACAAGCCTAATAGACAATGCATGGGGCTTGCCGCAAGTGAGCCGTAAGAGCGGCCATTAGGCAGAAAATGCAACAGATGCGGTTTTTTGACCGCAACTGCCACATTTACAAAAAGAAAACAATGTGAAAGCAGCCTATTTACAGGACCTCTGATGATGTCACAATCATGGCCGGAGCAAAGTCACATAACTGTGACATCACCAGAGGTCCTTAAGCTAAATGCACACAGCACCAGGAGCCAGGTACTGCAAACCACTTACATCAACACACCTTACACTCACCCTGCACTCAGGTCACACTCACCCTGCACTCAGATCACACTCATCCCTGCACTTAGGTCACACTCAGCCCTGCACTCAGGTCACACTCACCTTGCACTCACGTCACACTCTGCCCTGCACTCACGTCAAACTGTCCTGCACTCATGTCACACTTAGCCCTGCACTCACGTCATACTCACCTTGCAGTCACCTCATACTTAGCCCTACACTTACCTTGCACTCACGTCACACTGTCTCTCTAATACAAAACCCGCTTCTCTGATTGTTTGTGGCTGGCTGGGTGCAACCAATCAGCGACGCGGGATTTCTGTTATAGCAAAACAGGCACAGTCCGCCCATTCTCCTGGCCACCCTCCGCTCAGTCTCCTGCCCGCTGCTCACCCGCTCCACGCTCCCTCCCGGCTGGCGCTCCATGCTCCATCTGCCCGCCGCTCACCCCGCCATTCTTCTTTTCGTGGCATAGACTCCAGAAATTCAAAGGCTGCTGGGGACCCTAACATTAGCCCTAATGAAAACAAAAAAGAGAAATGACCATATGCCCGCAAATACTTCCGCCATTACAAGGGCAGTCCACAGCTGCCCCTCAAAGAGTTTATGCCCCCAACCTGTCCCTCCTGTAGGTCCTGACATGTTTCATCATCTTTGAGTCATCAGGGGACTGGTCTCCAGCTATAGCATGAGCGGCTTTAACCTCACTCCAGCTTCAGATAAAGGCAAAGAGCAAATGAAATGAAGTTTGAATAGCACTGATGCAGTGACCACTGTCACTGTCAGAGACAGATTTAAGGCCATCTCTGTGTCTAGTATTTAAATTGTGTATACACAATTGGTGGTTGGTTGCACACCTTTGACCACCATACAAGATACGTATACATGTTCTGATGTTTAGTTAGGGGGCTTTCACATTGCGTTTTTTGCCCATCTTTGGCTGTCCGTTATCAAACGGACAGCCACGGATCTGATTTTGCCCCCATGTATCCCTATGGGCATTGGATCGGATTGGATTTGGCCTTATTGCCATCCGATTTGTGTCAGATCTGATTCTGTCTGATTTTTTGCTGTGCCCAAAATCGGAGATTAGCTCCAATTTTGGGTAAAGCGGACCAAATCAGACCTAATCAGATCTGACATGATCTGCGGCCTTTAATATGGGGGCTTATGGAGCACGGGTCCGAGTAAACTGCTGACCGTTTCTCGGACCTGATTTTAGTGTACTGAGCATGCTCAGTACACTAAAAATGCTCTGTTCCCCTTTAATTTCACTTCCGCAATGTATACATATACATAGCGGAAGTGAAATTAACTATACAAAGGGTTAAAAATAAAAAAAAACATGCTCTCCGGCGGTGTCCCGCTTCTGGGGCTTATTAATCCGACGTTGCCTGGCAACCCGATCAGCTGAGTGGTCATGACCGCGTGGTTTAAATCTCCTGCCCGCCAATAATTTTGGCAGGCGTAGGATTTAAACCGCTCAGCTAATGCCAGTCACATGACCGATTAGCTGAGTGGCTTAAATCCCGCCCCCGTCAAAATTGATCGGGGGCGGGAGATTTAAACCGCGTGGTCATGTGACAACCCGATCAGTTGATTGGTCACATGACCGCTCAGCTGATCGGATTGCCAGGCAACGCCAGGTCCTCAAGCCCCAGGAGCGAGACAGCGCGGGACACACGCCGGAGAGGTGAGGATGTGTTTTTTTTGTTGTTTTATATATATACATATATATATATATATATATAATATATATATATATATATACACATATATATATATATATACACACATCGTGGGAGTGAAAGTACCTGGCTTGCCTGCACTTTGCAGGCTCGGGCTTTCTGTGCCCGAACCCGTGAAAATCATGGATCTGGACATAGAAATGGCATCTGGAGGTCAACTCCGATGCTGTCCTTTCCTGTCCGTGGGGTCCTGCAAAAAGTAGGATCCCACGGACGGGAAAAAAAAACACTATGTGAAAGCACCCTTAGTCCAACATTGTCTCCTATACAAATAAATGTTATAACAGCTGATTAATGAAGTCTTCAAACTCTTTTTAAGAATATTTAATTAAAAGGTAATTTTATTAGTGTCCTTAATTATTTAAGGTTTGACACACCACTGTAAAAGGTGGTGACTAAAAGTGGAGATTGAAAGATCAAGAACACTCTTCTTGAATCATAAATGTACACAATGAGACTGATTAATCAAACCTTTTACTAAAAATTCTCGCAAAAAAAGGTCTGAAAAATCGTAAAGGTTTGGTTCACCTTGAGACCGTACTAAAATTTTTGAACGTTTGGCATCCTCTTGTCATTTTTGCCTAGTTCTGACAAAGCGGGTGTAGCTAGGGCAGGATGGGTTGTGGTACCCTTACTCGTCAAATTTATGACTAGCAGCAGGTTTTGCTATGCTACAAATCTTATTCCAGTCCTTGACTAGAGTAAACTTTGTGGTGAGGTACACATGGAGGAGCCTGGAACTTTTTAGATGCTCATTCAGATTCATTAAGAGGCATGTGACGCACCCCAGGGCCAGGGTACTCGGATCCCGGGCATAGCTTTAAGGGAGTGTCACTGGTGGGCGGTGCCCTGATCCATGGCCCTGGTGGTCACAAAAAGGGGTTTAGTAACAATAGAATAATGAAAGTTTTTTAACGTGACGCCACCTGCAGTATCTGATGATGGCACCAGCGCTGCCAGCAGACCTCCGGGATGATGGGTAGGCAGCTGGATGATGTCGCTCCCTGCAGGCGGAGCAAAGTTCCCCAGGACAGTGTGGTAAAGAAATGGTTTCACACAGAAATAGCTCTTTAACAGGTTAAGACATTGTCTATATTTGGTGCAGGTTCAGGGCAGAAAGAACTGGCAGGCACACACTGGGAGTAGTTTTCATACCTTTTACTGATATTAAGCAGGTATAGTCCAATGAACGTTCCAGGTAGTCGGGTAGCACTTCGGGATTTCCACACCAAGTGGTTTGTAAGGCCTCCTGGTCCCTGTTTCCTTCTTGTTGAAGTCCTGACCTGTATGAAACTTAGTCTGGCCTCCGCTGTGTCTCTCACACATATTAACTGCACTGAGAACCCTTTACTGGATGCCGCCTTTCTCCTCTCTGCAGTTCCTAGCTCTCAAGTTGAATGTGCTGTGAGTGTCCGGGAGACTGGAGTACAGTTCGAACTTTATTCCCATTTCAACTACTCCTTTTTAAAAGTAGACCACCAGGGCCACGGGTCTGGGCCAGCCACCAGTGACATCCCCAACCCCAACAGAGGGCCCAGACACCCGAGTTTCCATACCCTGGGGCGCGTCACATGCAACTCTTACTAGATAAGGAGCTTCTCGCTTCAGCTCACCCCTCATCAAACCTGGTGTGAAAACCGCCGATCTAGATGAATTCGGGCCAATCTGTTTAGGGATAAAATCTTTAGTGAAACATTAATGAATTCTATTTTTGCAATGGCAGTATGCCATACTGAAATAACAAGCTTTTTATCCTAAAAAGATACAGTTTTAATTGCATTGTTGAGTTTTCCAACCATTTTCTTTTTATTACTATTTCAGCATTTATGTCTTAATGTACATATACTTTCTAATTACATTATTGATAGACATGCCCTTTAATATATCATACTGACAGAGAGCTGTGTTGCAATATTTAGCTTTGGACAGAAGTTCAGTAAGTACAGAAAAAAAATAAATGAAAACACTGTGATGATCTATGTATACTTAGAAAATTTATTTTTATCATCCCAAGACAAGAGAATAGTGTTTGATTTGGCTCACATTATATGAAAGACAGAACATAAACATTTGTTAGCCATTCATATCACTCACAATGAGCATCCGCCCTATATATGGAATGTAAGCCTCCTTATTTAAGCTGCTAAACCAAATATAGGGCTACTACTCAAATCAAATAAGCCATTTTCAAGGAACATAATCTAATAACTTTACCCACAGCTACATGATCCCAACTCTTAGCCCTGGCAGTCAGAAGATTAGTTTAACGTAAAACACAAACAACATTAGCCAACTTCAATTGGGTTAATGTGATTTATTTTAACAGAGAAAAACAGTAACTCTTAGACATCATGGGATCAGACTTTATATACAAATACTTGTAAATGGCCTTCTAATCACAGTAGTTAAATTTAAGATCTGTAGTTCAGCTTTGAAGTCCTGAAGCTACTGGCAAACAGAAGAAGTGTGGAAGATGATAGCAGGGCTGTCCGGCTGACCGCTAGGTTGGCCCAAAAGAATTGAGAGTTCAGAAACAGCATGGGAATTGGCAAAGCCAAGGTTTCACAAGATGTAGAAGATGATTTTTTAATTTCTTTTAAATTGATAATAAATCACAAACATATTCAGCAGACCTGTGTCAAAATTGTCCCTATTCACATCAGTTTTTGCCATTAATGGAGCCTGCCATTCAGTTTTCCAACTTTAGGCAAATGGTAATGTCAATTTCGTAGGAAGCCAGTTAACTTCCAAGAGGAAACTGGGAGGCATATACAAACCTTAATACAGATGTTGCCCTCGATTAGATTCAAACCAAGAAATTCTGAGCTTCAACAAGGCAAGTATAGAGTCTCTGTGCTGCTACAATATTTAAAAAAAATTGAACCTCAAAATTTGAATCTCTTGTAAATGTGGAGCTCAGAAGTTTATGAGAGTAATTATTTCTCACCAAATCTGTACTTAAGCACTGGTGGCATACATTATAGCTTCTGAATGTTGCACTATCAACACTCAATTTTTGTTTGCATCAATGTAAAGGATTTCAAACATAGACAGGGAGGGTACTGCAATAGTGCCAGAAGATGGATAGCAGAAAACCGAGAAAATCCTGAAATTCATGTTCACCAACTTCAAATTTGGCGTAAAACTTTCATTTGCAGTAAATAAATTTGTAACTGAATATAATTTCACCCAACTGCCCTGAAAAAACACATGTATCACACTCTGAGGTCTAACAGCACGGTATCTAATTGCTTTTAAGTTCTGTTATGCAAACAAAACCTTAGCAATGTTATTATTATTATTATTTATTTATTTATATGACACTAATAATTCCATGGTGCTGTACATGAGAAGGGGTTACATACAAAATTATGGATATAGTTTACCGTAAACAAATTAACAATGACAGACTGGTACAGAGGGGAGAGGACCCTGCCCTTGTGGACTTACATTCTACAAAGTTAAAGGGACTTTAAAATATATGGCTGTGGGTAAACAAATGGTAACCTGAGGGAACCAACAAACTGTTTAATAATACATTGCAATATCAGACTTTTATGCTTTGCAACCCTTTCATGACCTACTTCCTGCTGGTACATCCTAGGTCGTGTTCCTGCCTTGGATGCGAGCTCACACGCTGAGCCCGAATACTTCCCTGCACATGTCAGCTGATCTGATCCTTATCATCGTTATTATCTAGCTGATTGATGAAGGTTTGGTAGATTTCCATGTGCAAAGCTGTTGTCACTGTTGCTCTAAATATATGGGGCAATTATGCACCGCCTAGAAATGGCACACAAGACACCAACTTTGTTTTGATAAAGTGGAGATTCTTGAAGCGTGTGCGGGTTGTCAGCTGTCTATATACAGGTGTTTGCTAAATTGACACAGCCACATAGGTGAAAACAAGCTCAGTCAGTGTACCACGTATAGTCCAATAAGTTTTGTTTTTCAACAATGAAGCTCTTGAACCACTGATAATAACAAATTGTTTTCTTTTGATGAACCCTTTGAATGTCTGAAATACAGTGACTCTGTATGGGCGAACACAAGCTTTCTTGGTCACTCATTGACATGTGGAATACATTATATTAATTATTATAATTCTCCTGCTCTTAAAACCCATTTTGCTTCCTTTTACAATTCCATAGCCAACATTTTATAGCACTAAAGTTCTGGTCCCTATAGACTTATATGGGGTTTGAGGTTCGAGCTCAAGTTCAGGTCAAGCCTGGTACTGAACACAGACCTTTTTTAAATCTGCCTGGAGCTGCCGAACCCCAACATCTGCACGTTTGCCCATCCCTAGTCGTGAGATGTGATGTGAAGCCAGCTTGTGGTGTCTAGTGGTACCATGGAATTGACATATCAGAAACTTTGATATGGGAAGTACAGTAATAATGTTCCACAGGGACGTGTCTGGTTAAAGGGAACAAACCAGCAGGATTTAGGGCTAAAAAGTGAAGCCAGTGCCTTAAAGGCACTGGGATACTCAGTGCAATCATATCTTTACTTCAATGATTACATGTATGACTGCAGAGAAAAGAGTTAGCAAACATTGGTAAATCAGTGCAGCACATTTGCATAAGAGCCGCGTAGCATCACTATCAGGGGTTGGGTTTCTTTTATTACTTCCCTGTTGGCTTTAAGCCAAACCCTCTTCCCTCCCTCTCCCTTTCTCTACCCCTCCCTCCCTGTCACTATATACCCAAGGACAGGACGTTTGACATTGTGCATGGTGATAGATCGTGCAATGGCAGGCTCCTATGTGCCCCAGATCACCACTCCCTCCCTTCCTGCTTTGTTTGCATGTCTGCCGGCTTCCTCTCACTAGAGTTCTTAGATCAAACAAATAGCCCTAAATCCTTCTGATTGGTTCCCTTTAAAGGAATATTGTGGATATGGAAATGAAAGGATGGCTGGCAGGACATCATTTTGTAAATAATAATGTAATAATTTTGGGTTTAAACAAATATAAACATAAAAAACATGAAAATAAGAAAATAGTCTGACAATATTCTCAAATCTTTATGTAGACAGTATATTGCTTTAGAATATACAGTACAGACCAAAGGTTTGGACACACCATATCATTCAAAGAGTTTTCTGTATTTTTATGACTATGAAAATTGTAGATTCACACTGAAGACATCAAAACTATGAATTAACACATGTGGAGTCATATAGTTAACAAAAAAGTGTGAAACATCTGAAAATATGTCTTATATTCTACGTTTCTTCAAAGTAGCCACCTTTTTCTTTGATTACTGCTTTGCACACTCTTGGCATTCTCTTGATGAGCTTCAAGAGGTAGTCACCGGATTTAAAGATACCTTTCAAGACTACTATTTTCATAATCATCATGATAGGATTAGGGCTACAGAAGTGTTTAGGCACAGGCAGATCTGTCCTTCTTTCTTTTATTGTGTGGTGATGAGAATTCATCCTAAACATGGACATCTTCTAATGAGCATGGTTGTAGAAAATCAACATGCAAGTTCTGTGCAGTAAGTTAAAGAGGTAGAATGAGTTTCCCTGACACAGAATGATGTACACTGCAGAATGGCATGGGTGGTTACCATTCACAAATGAAGTCTCTACGAAAAACCCCATCTACAATTTGCCAGAGCCTTTGCTGTAAAGAAAGACTATTGGCTCCCTATACTCTGAGGTGATAAGACCATGATAAAGGTTTTTGGAACTGATGGCTTTAAAACTGTATGGCATTCTATGGTGCCTATAATAAAGCATGATGTTGGTGGTGTGCTTTTGTGGGGCTGCATGAGTGCTGCTGGTGTTGGGGAGCTACATTTCCTTATAGGTATCAAAATGTCACCTCAATGAAGAAGTGGATGAACTCTAGCGCCACCTTTAGGTAGCAATCCTCAAAGTAATAGTCGACTCTTTAACAAGCTTTTAATATGACCAAGGATTTGTGCCAGAATCCCAAGCTACAGACACTGCGTTTCAGGGTAACTGCCCCTCATCAGTGTAGTGTGTGTCTGATCTGGCTGTATGAAAGGTTAAGACGAGGTCTGGGGAACTAGCTATCTACCTTATAGAGAGGAGTTTCCCTGCAGCCATAAGGAGACAGATAAGTTGATAAGGAAAGTTAAAGCCGCAATGCTCCTCTGGGAAATATGCAAATTGTCACTTCAATGAAGAAGTGGATGAACTCTAGAGCCACCTTTAATATATAAATTAACAGATGTATTGCTCTTTATTGAAAGAGGTGCAAACATAACTCCATACCCTTGGTAGACGTACACTGTTTTAATATGGCAATGACCAAAACACATATTTAAATCCACTGTTGCATTTTGGAATAAGTACAGGGTGAAAGTGATTCTGTTCTAAGTATCCCCCCATCTAAATCTAATTACCGTATATACTCGCGTATAAGCCGAGCTTTTCAGCCCAAAAATTGGGCTGAAAAGTCTCCCCTCGGCTTATACGCGAGTATATAAGGGACCCCCTCACTTTTTGGCGCCCCCACCTCAGGATGCCCCCCCCCCCCGCACGCAGCGCTGCGCTCATACATTACCAGCCTGTCAGCTGTCATCCTCCGGTGGCGGATCGCGGCTCCCGGCTCCGGCTTCCATCTTCATCTGTGTCTTCCTGCATGTCACATGACCGGCCGGCGTCGCGATGACGTCATCGCGATGAGCCCCGGTCACAATGCAGGAAGACACAGATGAAGATGGAAGCCGGAGCCGGGAGCCGCGATCCGCCACCGGAGGATGACAGCTGACAGGCTGGTAATGTATGAGCGCAGCGCTGCGTGCGGGGGGGGGGGGCATCCTGAGGTGGGGGCGCCACACAGTGAGGGGGGCCTGGGGCTGCTGTGTACTACCCCTGGGGCTACTGTGTATTACCCCTGGGGCTGCTGTGTATTACCCCTGGGGCTGCTGTGTACTACCCCTGGGGCTGCTGTGTATTACCCCTGGGGCTGCTGTGTATTACCCCTGGGGCTGCTGTGTACTACCCCTGGGGCTGCTGTGTATTACCCCTGGGGCTGCTGTGTATTACCCCTGGGGCTGCTGTGTACTACCCCTGGGGCTGCTGTGTGCTACCCCTGGGGCTGCTGTGTACTACCCCTGGGGCTGCTGTGTATTACCCCTGGGGCTGCTGTGTATTACCCCTGGGGCTGCTGTGTACTACCCCTGGGGCTGCTGTGTATTACCCCTGGGGCTGCTGTGTATTACCCCTGGGGCTGCTGTGTACTACCCCTGGGGCTGCTGTGTATTACCCCTGGGGCTGCTGTGTACTACCCCTGGGGCTGCTGTGTATTACCCCTGGGGCTGCTGTGTACTACCCCTGGGGCTGCTGTGTACTACCCCTGGGGCTGCTGTGTACTACCCCTGGGGCTGCTGTGTATTACCCCTGGGGCTGCTGTGTATTACCCCTGGGGCTGCTGTGTACTACCCCTGGGGCTGCTGTGTATTACCCCTGGCGCTGCTGTGTACTACCCCTGGGGCTGCTGTGTATTACCCCTGGGGCTGCTGTGTACTACCCCTGGGGCTGCTGTGTACTACCCCTGGGGCTGCTGTGTACTACCCCTGGGGCTGCTGTGTATTACCCCTGGGGCTGCTGTGTATTACCCCTGGGGCTGCTGTGTACTACCCCTGGGCTGCTGTGTATTACCCCTGGGGCTGCTGTGTATTACCCCTGGGGCTGCTGTGTACTACCCCTGGGGCTGCTGTGTATTACCCCTGGGGCTGCTGTGTACTACCCCTGGGGCTGCTTTGTATTACCCCTGGGGCTGCTGTGTACTACCCCTGGGGCTGCTGTGTACTACCCCTGGGGCTGCTGTGTACTACCCCTGGGGCTGCTGTGTATTACCCCTGGGGCTGCTGTGTATTACCCCTGGGGCTGCTGTGTACTACCCCTGGGGCTGCTGTGTATTACCCTTGGGGCTGCTGTGTACTACCCCTGGGGCTGCTGTGTATTACCCCTGGGGCTGCTGTGTACTACCCCTGGGGCTGCTGTGTATTACCCCTGGGGCTGCTGTGTACTACCCCTGGGGCTGCTGTGTACTACCCCTGGGGCTGCTGTGTACTACCCCTGGGGCTGCTGTGTATTACCCCTGGGGCTGCTGTGTATTACCCCTGGGGCTGCTGTGTACTACCCCTGGGGCTGCTGTGTATTACCCCTGGGGCTGCTGTGTATTACCCCTGGGGCTGCTGTGTACTACCCCTGGGGCTGCTGTGTATTACCCCTGGGGCTGCTGTCTACTACCCCTGGGGCTGCTGTGTATTACCCCTGGGGCTGCTGTGTACTACCCCTGGGGCTGCTGTGTACTACCCCTGGGGCTGCTGTGTACTACCCCTGGGGCTGCTGTGTACTACCCCTGGGGCTGCTGTGTACACCCCTGGGGCTGCTGTGTACACCCCTGGGGCTGCTGTGTACACCCCTGGGGCTGCTGTGTACACCCCTGGGGCTGCTGTATATACCTCTGGGGCTGCTGTGTACTACCTAAGGGCTGCTGTATACCACTGGGGCTGCTGTATATACTGCTGGGGCCTGCATACCACTGGGGAGGCTGCTGTATACTACCACTGGGGGGCCTGTATACCACACTGCTGGGGACTGTATACCTGTGCTGGGGTCCACCCTCGGCTTATACACGAGTCAATAGGTTTTCCCAGGTTTTGGGGGCAAAAGTAGGGGGGTCGGCTTATACACAGGTCGGCTTATACACGAGTATATACGGTAAGCACCTTTGGGGAATTCTAAAGAGACAAGTTTGGTATCACTCTCCATCCAGCATCAAAGCTCTAAAGAGCTTGTTTTTGGTGGATGGAAAAAGACAGATATTGTAATATGTCACCAATTCTTTTATTCCAGGACAAGAACATTTTGGCATGTCCTTAAATATTATAGAGGTTATACAAAATGCTTGCTGTAGTAGTTTTTAATTTGGGGTGTATTTATTTTTGCATCAACTACTTTAAGTACAACTAAAAATGCGTCAAGTAAGTTACTTTCATGTTATGAGTTAAAAAATGATAGAACAGGCAAGAGTATAGTTATCCTATGCTTTTTGAGCTCTCAGTCCTTAGTGATGGCTTAAAAAAACTGTAGGATAAGTATGTATGGAAACTTTACCTTTGGCTATAGAAATAAAGCTTCAATTGACTTGAAAAGATTTCACTTGGACCTCACTTGATTTGGATAATATGAGTTAAGTTCATGAGCTTTGATCTTTTCTGATTTTCAAAAATGGTTCCATTGAATTACATTGTTCCATAGAATGTAAGCTATGCTCAGAGTTTCCCTTACTACAAGTCTATGAATCAGCGGTCTGAACCATGGGTCTTGCAAATGACTCACATTTTGCTTAGAAAGTTGTGTCAGGGGTTTCCATTAATGGAAATCCCTGACTAATTCCAAAAGCATTTTGCTGCTCTACTTAGCACTGCAGCCCATTTGACCTGGAAATCATTAGCTGTCTTTGCTTTCAGCCTCTACGATCTACTTGTGATTTTGCATGAAGGCGGACCACCAGGAAATCCTAAAGAAGGTTATCTATCACTAAGCTGAATTTGTACTTTATATCAAGATGTAAAGTTGTAAATTAAATGTTATAATAACTGATAACTATAGATCCCTTTTTGGATCTGTATTGTTTTTTTTGTTACATGATAGCTTTAAATAAAAAACAATCATATTCCTAGTGATCCCAGACAATTTATGATTACACTGTGAGACATTTCCCAGGTAGCTTAATTTGAAGACGTAAACTCATGAAAAAGTTCACTCTAAATATTGCATTTTTTTATCAACGTAACTCTGATAATGTTCTTTCAAGTAATAACAGAAGTTCTGAAATATTATAAGCAGACACCCTGTATATATTAGACTAAAACAGAAAAATAAAGCCAGGATGTGGGTGTTTACATGGGGAATCATTGGCTCTTATCCTACCGATTTGTGGGTTTGCGTCAGTGCCTTTTCTGTTATATATGATGACAGTGATTTTGCCTGCTAGACACAGAAACACTGGATATATAATATATTATAAACATTACAAATAATATGAATAAATACTAATTTAACTCTCTTGAAAACTTTGTAAATTATCACACAGTACTAATAGTCATTTTGTGTTATTCTGCAACGTTTCAGACCTGTAAGATACTATTACGACAGAGTGAAATACTGTACCGCTAAGGGAAATTTTAAAGAGGTTATCTAGCTCTATGAATTTCTTTTTTTCAAGCTGGAAACAATTCCCAATAGCCTAGTGGTTGGTGTTACATCAAGCAATTTACAATCACAGTCACTGCATATGTCTACAGTTGAAACCAGAAGTTTACATATACTATAGAAAAAGACACATATGCATGTTTTTTCTTACTGTCTAACATGAAATCAGAATAAACCTTTCCCATTTGAGGTCAATTAGGATTACCATAATTATTTATGTTTGCCAAACCCCAGAAACAATGAGAGAGAATCTTTTAATTCATTTTTATTACTTTCTGCAAAGTCACAAGTGATACATTTCATTAGTACTTGGTACGATTGCCCTTAAACTCTATGACTTGGGTCAAACATTTTGGATATCCTTCCACAAGCTTCTCACAATAGTTGGTAGAAATTTGGGCCCATTCCTCCTGACAGAACTGGTGTGACTAAGCCAAGTTTGTAGGTCGCCTTACTCACACCTGCCTTTTCAATTTTGCCCTTAAATTTTCAACAGGATTGAGATGAGGGCTTTGTGATGGCCCCTCCAAAACCATTGACCTTGTTATCCCTAAGTCCCTTTGTAACCAGTTTGGGAGTATAGTTTGGGTCAATATCAATTTGGAAGACCAATTTCCACCAAAGCTTTAACTTCCTGGCTGATGTCTCGAGATGTTACTTCAGTATTGCCATATACCGTATATACTCGCATATAAGCCGAGTTTTTCAGCCCAAAAATTGGGCTGAAAAGTCCCCCCCTCGGCTTATATGCGAGTCAATACGGCTCCCTAAAAATTTTGGCGCCCCCACCTCACTTTCTGGGCCCCCCCGCATGCAGCGCTGCGCATATACATTACCTGTCTAGCAGCTGTCACCCTCCGATGGCGGATCGCGGCTCCCGGCTCCCGGCTCCATCTTCCTCGCTGTCTTCCTGCTTGTCAGGTGACCGGCCGGCGTCGCAATGACGTCATCGCGCTGCGCCCCGGTCACAAAGCAGGAAGACAGCGAGGAAGATGGAGCCGGGAGTCGGGAGCCGCGATCCGCCATCGGAGGGTGACAGCTGCTAGACAGGTAATGTATATGCGTAGCGCTGCATGCGGGGGGGCCCAGAAAGTGAGGTGGGGGCGCCAAATTATGAGGGGGGCCCTGCTGGGGCCCTGTATACTACCACTGGGGCTATATACTACCACTGGGGCTGTATACTACCACTGGGGCTGTATACTACCACTGGGGCTGTATGTATACTACCACTGGGGCTGTATACTACCACTGGGGCTGTATACTACCACTGGGGCTGAATATACCACTGGGGCTGCTGTATACTACCACTGGGGCTGTATACTACCACTGGGGCTGTATACTACCACTGGGGCTGTATACTACCACTGGGGCTGTATGTATACTACCACTGGGGCTATATACTACCACTGGGGCTGTATACTACCACTGGGGCTGAATATACCACTGGGGCTGCTGTATACTACCACTGGGGCTGTATACTACCACTGGGGCTGTATACTACTACTAGGGCTGCTGTATACTACCACTGGGGCTGTATACTACTACTGGGGCTGTATGTATACTACCACTGGGGCTGTATACTACCACTGGGACTGTATACTACTACTGGGGCTGTATGTATACTACCACTGGGGCTATATACTACCACTGGGGCTGTATACTACCACTGGGGCTGTATACTACTACTGGGGCTGTATGTATACTACCACTGGGGCTGTATACTACCACTGGGGCTGTATACTACCACTGGGGCTGAATATACCACTGGGGCTGCTGTATACTACCACTGGGGCTGTATACTACCACTGGGGCTGTATACTACTACTGGGGCTGCTGTATACTACCACTGGGGCTGTATATACCACTGGGGCTGCTGTATACTACCACTGGGGCTGAATATACCACTGGGGCTGCTGTATACTACCACTGGGGCTGTATACTACCACTGGGGCTGTATACTACTACTGGGGCTGCTGTATACTACCACTGGGGCTGTATACTACCACTGGGGCTGTATATACCACTGGGGCTGCTGTATACTACCACTGGGGCTGAATATACCACTGGGGCTGCTGTATACTACCACTGGGGCTGTATACTACCACTGGGGCTGTATATACTTCTGGGGCTGCGTGTATACTACCACTGGGGCTGTATATACCACTGGGGCTGCTGTATACTACCACTGGGGCTGAATATACCACTGGGGCTGTATATACTACTGGGGCTGCGTGTATACTACCACTGGGGCTGTATATACCACTGGGGCTGCTGTATACTACCATTGGGGCTGAATATACCACTGGGGCTGCTGTATACTACCACTGGGGCTGTATACTACCACTGGGGCTGTATATACTACTGGGGCTGCGTGTATACTACCACTGGGGCTGTATATACTACTGGGGCTGCGTGTATATACCACTGGGGCTGCTGTATACTACCACTGGGGCTGAATATACCACTGGGGCTGCTGTATACTACCACTGGGGCTGTATACTACCACTGGGGCTGTATATACTTCTGGGGCTGCGTGTATATTACCACTGGGGCTGAATATACCACTGGGGCTGCTGTATACTACCACTGGGGCTGTATACTACCACTGGGGCTGTATATACTTCTGGGGCTGCGTGTATACTACCACTGGGGCTGTATATACCACTGGGGCTGCTGTATACTACCACTGGGGCTGAATATACCACTGGGGCTGTATATACTACTGGGGCTGCGTGTATACTACCACTGGGGCTGTATATACCACTGGGGCTGCTGTATACTACCACTGGGGCTGAATATACCACTGGGGCTGCTGTATACTACCACTGGGGCTGTATACTACCACTGGGGCTGTATATACTACTGTGGCTGCGTGTATACTACCACTGGGGCTGTATATACTACTGGGGCTGCGTGTATATACCACTGGGGCTGCTGCTGTAACACTGCTTGGGCCTGTATATACCACTGGGGAGGCTGCTGTATACCACACTGCTGGGGGCTGTATACCTGTGCTGGGGTCCACCCTCGGCTTATACACGAGTCAATAAATTTTCCCAGGTTTTGGGGGCAAAAGTAGGGGGTCGGCTTATACACGGGTCGGCTTATACACGAGTATATACGGTAATATTCTTTCCTTATGATACCATCTACTTTGTGAAGTTCACCAGTCCCTCCTGCAGCAAAACAGCCCCCAAACATGATGCTGCCACCCCCGTGTTTCAGAGTTAGGATGGTGTTTTAAGCTTCCAAGCATCTCCCTTTTCTTCCAAACGTAATGATGGTCATTATGGCCAAACAGTGCAATTTTAGTTTTGTCAGATCACAGGTCATTTTGAAAAATGTAGATATTTGTTCTTGTGTGCATTTGCAAAAATGAATATGGCTTTTTTATGTTTGAGTAATGGCTTCTTCCTGGCAGAGTGACCTTTCAGCCCATATTGATACAGTACTAATTTCACTGTGGATAATAACACAATCTTACCAGCTTCCTCCATCATTTTCACAAGATGTTTTGCCTTTGTACTTGGTTTGATATGCACATGTCAGACCAAAGCACGTTCATCTCTGGGACTCATAACTCATCTCCTTCCTGAGTAGTATGATGGCTGGACATTCCCATCTTGTTTGAACTTGCGTATAATTTTTGTACAGATGAATAAGGCATCTTCAAATGTCTAGAAATTGCACTCAAGGATAAACCAGACTTGTGCAAATCCACAATTCTCTTCCTGATATTTTGGCTAAGTTCTTTAGGCTTTCCCATGACGCTGCAAAAAGAAGCAGTGTGTTTAAGGTATACATTAAAATATATCCACAGATGTGTCTCTAACTCAAATGTTGCCAATAAACCTACTAGAAGCTTCCAAACACATGACACCATCACATGGGCTGTACCAAATTGTGACTTGTGACTTTGCAGAAAGTAATAAAAATGCCTTAACACGTTCTCTCTTTCTCTCTTATTATTCTGGAATTTTGCAAATATTAATAACTAGCTGTAGAGCTCGGTGTTGCCCAGGCATAGTATCTAACTGTTCTCATATCTGTAAGCCTTGCTTGTCTTTGCTTTCAGTGGCCCTTGAGAAAGCAGCTCTTGTTCTCATTTCTGTAAGTCTTGATTCTCTCTTCTAAGGCCGGGTTAACATCAGGTTTAGATCTGATCCGGGGCTGTCCGTTGTAAATCGGACAGCCCCGGATCAGATTTCGGCCCCATAGTATCTTATGGGGCCGGATGGAAGCTGGATGGTAGCTATCTGCCATCCGATTTACATCTGTCGGGGAGAATTTGCATTTTTCTCCCGGACACAAAAATGCTGCATGCAACATTTTTGTGTCCGGGGAAAAAAAGCTGATCTTCCCAGATTCTCCCGGATCCTCCCAGTCCGGTGTGATCCGGTGCCCCATAACATGGGGATCTATGGTGCCGGATTGCACCGGAGCGGCATCCATAAGCCGGACGCCGGGTGTTGAAGCTCCCCCTTTTGGGGGAGCAGGTTTAGGGAAGGCAATTTTTGGTGGGTATTTTTGGGGAGGGGGTGCAGTGGGGAAGGTTTGGGGAGGGTGGGGTGTAGAGGGGATTTCTGGGGGTGAAGGTCTGGGGGTGTTTTCTGGGGGTCAGGGGTGTTGGTTTGTGGGGGCAGCTTTTTTTGGGGGAGTGGCGAGGGTGCAGGGGGCATTTTTTTGTGGTGGGAATGCAGGTTGGTGGGGCGGGGGTGTTTTTACAGGGGTGCATATTTGAGAGCATGCCTTTTTTGGGGGGTGGGTTTGCAGGGGGCATTTTTGGGGGTGCAGGTGCAGGTTTAGGGGGTCAGGTTTGTGGGGTGGCTTTTTCAAGGGAACATTTTGAGTGGGTAGGGGTGCAGGTTTGGGGTGCATATTATTTGGATGGCAAGTTTGGGGGATTTTTTTGGGGGTGAATGTTTTGGTTGGGGTGCAGGGGTGCAGGTTTAAGGGGGTTGGGGGTGGGTTTGTGGGGGTGCAGATTTTAGGGGCAGTGTTTTTTGGGGAGGGGGTGCAGGGGGTGCAGGTTTAGGTTGGGGAATATTTTTTGAGGGCATGTGGGTTTGGGGCATCTTTTTAGAGGTTAGTGGAGGTATGGCGGACATTTTTTTAAGGGGTAGGAGTGAAAGTTGGGGGGTGTTATTTTTGGGTGGTGCGGGTTTGGTGAGGCATCTTTTTGGGGTTGGCATTGGAAGTGCAAGTTTGGCTTGGGTGCCTTTTTTGGGGGGTGGTCTTCTTTGAGGCATTATTTTGGGGGCTGGGTTGCAGGTTTGGGGGACTATGTGAAGGGGCAGGGCTATGTGTGGACATACACATATAGGGGTGGAGCTAACTGGAGGGGTGAGGCTATGTGGAGTGGGCAGAGCTATGACACATACACACACATACATACATACACTTGGCTTTATATATTTGATTATGGTAATCCTAATTGACCTGATTTCATGTCAGATAGTGAGAAAAATATGCATATGTGTCTTTTTATATAGTGTATGTAAACTTCTGGTTTCAACTGTACATTTTACTGCAAAAGCCATCATTTTATGCTTGTTTCGTGGTCTTTGTCTACAACCCATGCAAGTGTCATGGCTCAGTGGTTAGAATTTCAGTCTTGCAGTGCTGGAGTCCAAGTTTCAAATATCACCAAGAACAACATCTGTAAGGAGTTTGAATGTTCTCCTTGTGTTTATGTGGGTTTCTTCTGGGTTCTCCGAATTCCTCCCACATTCTAAAGACATACTTATAGGAAATTTAGATGGTGAACCCCAATGGAAGATGTCTGTAAAGTGCTATGCAATTAATGGTGCTAGGTGAGTAAAATAAATAAAAATAAGTTTTAAAATACTGTATTATCTATAAAATCAAATTAATGACTTGTGGTAAAAAAATATTACTTGATAACTTTGACATTAAGTAAAGAGTGATTAGTACTTTCACAGTTACCGAGAATATATTTTTTAATACATTTTGGGATGAAATTAGCTGCTTGCCTTATTACTAAAGCAAGCTAATTGGGGAACAAGCTAAAGGGTCAATTTGTATTGTAGGTCATGTATTTATTATTTATTTTTCTTTATTTAATTTTATTTTTATATTTGCAATTTATGTTTTTTGTGCATTAATGCTCCAACCCTTTTGGACTTCTTGTTTAAAAAATGCCCCAAGATATTTTAGCTTTAAAGTCATTGTTAGGGAATAGAGGAATAGAGAAAAGACCTGCATTTTATTATTTTGCTTTCGGAAACATTGCCACTCTTGTACTTTGGCTGTGGTATGTTCTGTAAACTATGTGAATGTGGCTTATGTGTAACACCCGACTAACCCATGGACAAGTAGTGTCTTTATAGGGGGTTTTCATGACTGAACTATTGATGACTTAGGGTATATGCTGATGATCTGGAGGCACTGCATCTTGGACAAAGTGCCTCCGGACCTGAGTAAACCTGTCGATGAGCGCAGGGAGACCGTAGCCGTCCTATACTCACCATCTGTGGTGAGTGCAGGGCGGCATCTCCCTGCGTGCAGCAATTCCACAGCATGAAATGAACATGCTGCGGAGATGTGGAAGAGTGAAGACCCGCACTGCAGCTGCAAGAATGCTACAATTGGGAGCAGCATGGTAAGGATGAGATTTCTACTAATCCCATTCATTATGCTTGTACTGTACAAAGCAACATTTTGTATGCAGCAGCAAGACGCTGCGTCTAAAAAGATGTGTTCACTGATTGTGAGTATGCACCCTTATACATAGGATAGGTAATTTATGAGATTGATAAGGGTGGCACAGCGATCAGATAAAAATTGATACAGCAGCTGATAAAATTGTGCAATGTACTGGTGGGAACACAACAGCCCTGTATACTGCTTAGTCGCCACAACCAAACACTGCACTCCCATTTTCACTGAAATGGAAGATAATCAGCTGCACTTGAAATATAGCAGTATTTGTCAATGACCAGCAATACATTGCTGCATTCTGCCCCACACATTGCTTTAAACCTGTCACCTCCTAAAAGCCACCTAACCTATCAATACATGTCCCTGCACCGTCCTATTACCATTATAACTATCCCTCTCTCTGCTAAATGCTTGTTTTCAATGTTATAAAAAAGTTTTTATACTTATTAGGATGATAATGGAGCGGGGGCTATGTGCAATAGTACTCCTGGGCTTGTTGTTTTGCAGCCTCCATGATTCTTTATCACGTCCCAATGGCCGTGATATTGTAATAAGATTCATCTCTGGCCCAGCCTCTCTGTGCTGCTTCTGCTGTGATGGCTCTGCCTTCCTCCTCTCTGTCACTCACAGCATGCAAATCATTTGTCCTGACATCAGAGCCAGAGTCTTGCCCTCACAAAGCATAAACATCACAGTAAGAGGCAGCACACAGAGGCAGTGGGGGATGGAATGGCCACAGTCAATCAAGCTCCCTCCAGCCACAGTGACTTCCTCCATTTCTTCTAACTGTAGGTTTTACAAAGGCTATATCTCGGGGTACACAGCCCACAGACACATGGAGGACCTCTTCCCTGAATGCAGCAGACATGCTGCATTCAGTGCTGCATTTAGATTGCCATGCAGCAGGGGGGTGACAGGTCCCCTTAAAGCAGCTCTCAGCTGATCAGTGCGGATTCAGGATTCTGGACTCTCTCCAGTTATTTTAATGAGCTATTTAATTGATAGGCCATCATTAGTTCTGTCCAGAACAACCCATTACATTTGCCCTTATAAACTAGGCAAATAGAACTCCTTTAGACTGTACTACTTAGAATGTGGACCATGAGAAATACGTATATTAAACAGCAGGTAAAATTTTGTCCTTAGTGAATATTTGTACAAGACTGTTTTAATAATGGGAAAATACAGCTTTGGGGACAAGTACCCTTTAACAACTTATTATTTTGGAGATTGTAAAAAATGTCTGTTTGGCAAATATAACTTTACTGCATACTGAAATATAGCTAATATTATTCACTTTGGAAACCACTATAATTTCATGGAAATTTATGGAAATCTTGCTAAAATTTCTTTGTTATTAAAAATATTTTGCTGTCAACGAGGCTCCACCAGGTCTATAATTTCACGGTAGGACGAAATTATTTCTCTGCTCTCTGGATTGAACAAGCATAGTTTACAGTACTTTGCATTGGAGCATGTTATCTTAAAGCAAATCTGCTTGACTGACAGATCATATTTATATTATTTTAGTATAATAGCAAATTAATTGGAAACTGTATCTTAATTAAAGTAATGAAAACATTTATTTATAACTTCCCTCATTACTGATTACTCATGAATTAGCAATGCTGTCTGAAAGTATATTGGCTGTATATTTTACTAAGTTAAAGCACATACAGTCATTTTTTTAGTTTTCTTGGTAGTTTTGATTTTCTAATTGTATTGTTTAAATTCTATGTTCTGTATGTGATTATGAAGTCAATCGTCTTGACTGAGCCATGAACAGCAGTTAAGAACAACATGGACAAAGAAAAGTACAGTTAAAACATAAGAGTTTTATGTGCATGCTCTGTAACCTGTGCAGAGGTCACTATGCAGAGATAGTGTCCATAGATTACTCTTAATGGTGGATCATTTGCTTTCTGTATATACAGAACAGTCTATTGTGAGATTTAACAGGAAGTATGAAATCTGCTAGAAGATTTCAGGATTTATTATATAGATAAAATTAAATAAAATAGTGAAATTTAAACCACCCAAGTCAAAAAAACAAGATATATTACAAATTCCAATTGGTCCTCTAACAACCATCAGATGAAATTCGTATTGAGCACAATATGAAATAAATCCGGCACTCAAAGGCAAATAAGATGAAAATAACCAAAAGTTATTTTAGTGGTCCATATCAACATGGGTATATAGTATGTGCTGTTTCATGCATAACAAACCATTTTCGTTCATACACTTTGGAGACAATGTAACAAACAATAAGAGACTATTGGTTGAAAGAAATAAAGATAATGTTGGCAACACAAAATTAAAATAGGCATGGTATACTGAAAACATGGGAAGCTAGTTTCGGCCATATTGGCTATCCCCCTTTGAGAGTTAAAGTATACGGAACTGTGGGGGGAAAATATGACTTTCATGGACTGTACTCTGGTGCTAGGCTAGGCAGTGGTGGAACGAGCAGGACTACTGGAGGTTGGAGAAGGTGAAGTAAAGAAAGTGTGCATAAAAAAACTCTGTGCTGAGAAAACATAAGCTGTAGAGTGATACCACAATTTAGATGAGATAAAAGTAAAGACAACCGTTATTGTACGAATATTAAAATCTTCACGGGACAAAAAGAATAGACAAAACGAAAGGAGGTACACCTACATGCAACCTACAGATAAATTAGTTTACATGAATATTCCTAAGATGACCACTACCTAGCATTGGAATTTACACCATAGGTTGTGGTGCCCCCATACCACATTGGCTAGCCCTATGAATTAGCCCTGTGGGGAATTAGTTCATGTGATGGCTGTGCCGCTTCCAGCCTAGTTCACTTAACTTAGTTGTAAGACCCAGAAAGTTGCTGGAAGTTGGTTGTTCGGTGAACTCCAAGTGATGGATTAAAATTTCTCCATGCGCTTCTTCCCTACTGGTGGTGAGGAGTTCATCAGAAGGAGGGAGAATTCCTGTTTGCCATAACAAGAAATAGTGGGGCGCCGATCCTAGTCAATCCTAGGTGTATCTCCTTTCGGTTTGTCCCATGAAGATTTTAATATTTGTACAATAAAGGTTGTTTTTACTTTTATCTCATCTAACTTGTGGTATCATTCTATAGCTCATCATGATATGATACCCAGACACAATCAGTTACTCTCTAAAATGCTGAGGAAAGATACAAGAAAATATATGCTTGATATCTAATTTAGGCTGCTTTCACATCAGCGTTTTAAGCTGATCGTGGCAGCTGCGGTGAAAAAACCGCAACTGCCGTGATTACCGCATAACGGCCGCACTTGCGGTTCACCTGCGGCAAGCCCCATGCAATGTCTGTTGGGCTTGCGGCAGGTGCGGCAAGTACGGTGTAGTTGCGGTTTCGGCACTTGCCGCAAGTGCGGCCGCGAAAAAAACACGGTATGCTGCATTTTTTTGGCGGCCGCACCTGCCGCAAGTGCCGAAACCGCACTTGCCGCACCTGCCGCACACTTACCGCAAGCCCCATAGACATTGTATAGGGCTTGCCGAAAGTGTGCCGGGATCACGGCCGTTACGCGGTAATCGCAGCAGTTGCGTTTTTTTCACCGCAACTGCCGCAATCAGCGTTTACCGCTGATGTGAAAGGGGCCTTACACAGGTTACTGTTGAGTAAAACTACATTTTTAAAGAACTTGTGATCTGCCCCGAAAAACTGGTTTGCATATGGTCCTGGCCAGCCAAAACCATTGACATCATGCGACCTACAATGGTGTATAGCAGGGGTCTCAAACTCGGTTGGGTTGGTGGGCCGCACATAGAAAGAAATTGCTATTGGGGGGCCGCATTATTAAGTGATATTTTTAGTAATTCCAGAATTTTTCGCTTAATGTAGTAATGTTCAAATCCTGATCTCCTTTTAGTAATGTCCCCTCCGTGTAGTAATGTCACTATCTTGGTCCTCATCTTGTAGTAATGTCCCCATCCTGGACCTCATCATGTAGTAATGTCCCCATTCTGACCGTCATCTTGTAGTAATGTCCTCATCCTGATGCCACTTTGTAGTGATGTCCCAACCTGGTCTCGCTTCTTTTTGCATACACACACACACACACAGTCTCTCATACACACTCACACACACGCTCATACACACACTCTCATACACACACATACACACCTACACAAACACACTCATACACACTCTCTCATACACACACACTCATACACACACACACATTCACTCATACACACACACTTTCTCATACACATTCACATACACAAACTTTTACACAGACATATACACACACACACTCATGCATATATTCATACATACACTCATATACACACACACTTTCTCATACAGACTCACATACACACACTCATACACACACACGCATACACACACACACACACACACACTTTCTCATACACACACTCACATACACTCTCATACATACACTTTCTCATACACACTCCCATTCACACACTTTCTCATACACACTCACATATACAACACACACACACTCTCTCATACACACAGTCACACTCTCCCTCACACACACACACCTTAACGATGCCGGGATCCACTCTGCAGGAGGTCGCCACAGTGCGCTGTGTAAGGGGCCGCCACGGTGCATAGTGCTGGGGACTGCGGCTTTATTATCACTTCCTGCGGCTGCTACGACAAGCTCAGAGCCTCCTTCCTTCAGCTACATCAATGGAAGCTGGCGGGCCAATCAGATCACAGACCCGCAAGTGACGTCAGCGTATGACGTCATTTGAGGCTTCTGATTGGCCGAAGTCACTTGCGAGTCTGTAATCCGATTGGCTTGCCAGCTTCCATTGATGTAGCTGAGGGAAGGAGACTCTGAGCTTGTTGTAGCGGCCGCAGGAAATGATAATAAAGCCGCAGTTCCCAGCACTATGCACCATGGCAGCCCCCTGCACAGTGGATCCTGGCATCCTTACGTTGTCAATGGTGCCGCGGGCCGCACTTTGAAGCCCTGGGGGCCGCATGTGGCCCCCGGGCCGCGTGTTTGAGACCCCTGGTGTATAGCCTCCTTTAAGCAATACCACACACTCAGCCAGGACCCTTATCTTCAAGTAGCATGCCAGGATGCAGAAGACACAGACCTTGCTCCCGTGACACACTACACTTGGCATAGTCGACAGGATCAAACCTTGCAGCCAGAAGTAATGGTCTCTAGTATTTTCCATTTATACACAATCTTTCTGACTGTCTATTGGTGGAGTCGAAAATCTTTAGAGATGGATTTGTTTAATTTCCCAGCTTTATAATAATGAACAACTTTTCTTCTGAGGTCTTTAGGAATCTCCTTTATAAGTAAGAAAGCTTAAACGCACCCTAGAGTGCTTTATGCAAATTCACCTCCTGGTTTTGACTCAATCTATAGAGTCAATTTAACCCACACAAGGTTGGGGATGCTGGAAGATAGCAAACAGCACCTTTCTCTGAAAGTCAGTGCACTATGGAATATATAAGAAGAAAAAAACAATATGCTACTGCGCAAATTGTTTGAACACAATACCAAGGAATACCAAACTGAGTTTACATTCCTATACCATAGGGTTATCAACCCTTATTTTACAGAGGACATAAATCCCAAAAGGTTTTCATGTTTCCTAACTCAGTCAGATCCTTATTCTCAAGGTTTCCACTACATACATTATGTGGATTTCACTTTTTTCACCATATGGATTTTTTATCTATTAAAGCAGTAATGGAAATATCTTATTTTTACTTGTGTAATCTAAGGCAATAGACATACATGTGCATTTAAACTTTAGAGTGAGTATTTGGGGAAATGACAACATAATATCTCAAATCCATCTATATATAGATAGTTCTTTTACTGCTTTAATAGATAAATAATAAATATCGTGGAAAAAGTGAAATCCACATACAAGTGCATGTGTATGTAGTGGAAACCTTGAGAATAAGGATCTGACTGAGTTAGGAAATCTGAAAACCTTTTAGGATTTAGTATAGGTGTATAAATTCCTTGGTATTGAGTTCAAACAATTTGCTCAATAGCATATTGTATTTTTTTCCTCCTTTATAAATACAATTTTACACTTCCATAAATGTGTTTCTCAGACTTTGGTAGATCCCAGTTGTTTAACCCCTTAAGGACCGAGTCACTTTGCAGCTTAATGACCAGACCATTTTTTGTAATTCTGACCACTCTCCCTTTATGAGGTAATATCTCTGGAACGCTTCAACGGATCCTAGCGATTATGAGATTGTTTTTTCGTGACATATTGGGCTTCATGGTAGTATTAAATTTAGGTCGATAATTTTTGCGTTTATTTGTGAAAAAATAAAAAATTTGGCAAAACTTTTGAAAATTTAGCAATTTTCAAATTTTTAATTTTTATTCTGCTAAACCAGAGAGTTATGTGCCACAAAATAGTTAATAAATAACATTTCCCACATGTCTACTTCATATCAGCACAATTTTGGAAGAAAAAAAAAAATTTGGTAGGACGTTATAAGGGTTCAAAGTTCATCAGCAATTATTCATTTTTCCAGCAAAATTTACAAAACCATTTTTTTAGTGACCACATCACATTTGAAGTCCCTTTGAGGGACAGAAAACACCCAAAAGTGACACCATTCCAAAAACTGCACCCCTCAAGCTACTCAAAACTATATTCAAGAAGATTATTAACCCTTGAGGTGCTTCACAGGAACTAAAATAAAGTTGTAGGAAAAAATGGACATTTTAATTTTTGTAACAAAAATGTTCTTTTAGCCTCAATTCTTTCATTTTCACATGGGCAACAGGATAAAATGCATCCTAAAATTTGTTGGGCAATTTCTCCTGAGTACACCGATACCTCATATGTGGTCATAAACCACTGTTTGGGCGCACGGCAGGACTGAGAAGGGAAGGAGCGCAATTTGAATTTTAGAGCCAATTTTCCGTTCAAAAAGTGAAATGGCGCTCCTTGACTTCTGAGCCCTGCCGTGCGCCCAAACAGTGGTTTATGACCACATATAAGGTATCGGTGTACTCAGGACAAATTGCCCAACAAATTTTGGGATGTATTTTATCCCTTTGCCCATGTGAAACTAAAAAAATGTAGGCAAAAAGAAATTTTTTGTTAAAAAAAAGTGTTTTTTTAATTTTTATGGATGAATTTGTGAAGCATCTGGGGGTTCAAAGTGCTCACTATGCATCTAGATACCTTCCTTAGGGGGTCTAGTTTCCAAAATGGGGTAATTTGTGGGGGAGCTCTAATGTGGAGACACACGGGGACCCTCCATACGAGACATGGTGTCCGCTAACAATTTGAATGGAAAATGAGCTCAAATTGTTAGCGGACACCATGTCGCGTTTGGAGGGTCCCTGTGTATATCCACATTGGAGCTCCCCCACAAGTGACCCCATTTTGGAAACTAGACCCCCGAAGGAACGTATCTAGATGCATAGTGAGCACTTTGAACCCCCATATGCTTCAGAAATTCATCCGTAAAAATGAAAAAGCACTTTTTTTTTCCACTAAAAAATTATTTTTTCATTATTACGGATCAATTTGTGAAGCATCTGGGGGTTCAAAGTGCTCACTATGTACCTAGATATGTTCCTTTGGGGGTCTAGTTTCCAAAATGGGGTCACTTGTGGGGGAGCTCCAATGTGGAGACACACAGGGACCCTCCAAACGCGACATGGTGCCCGCTAACAATTTGAATGGAAAATGAGCTCAATTTGTTAGCGGACACCATGTCGCGTTTGGAGGGTCCCCGTGTGTCTCCACATTGGAGCTCCCCCACAAGTGACCCCATTTTGGAAACTAGACCCCCAAAGGAACGTATCTTGATGCATAGTGAGCACTTTGAACCCCCAGATGCTTCAGAAATTCATCCGTAAAAATGAAAAAGCACTTTTTTTCCACAAATAATTTCTTTTTCATTATTACGGATCAATTTGTGAAGCATCTGGGGGTTCAAAGTGCTCACTATGCATCTAGATATAATCCTTTGGGGGTCTAGTTTCCAAAATGGGGTCACTTGTGTTGGAGCTCCAATGTTCAGGCACACAGGGAGGGGCTCTCCATACCCGACATGGTTTCCGCTAACAATTGGAGCTAATTTTCTATTGAAATTGTTAGCGGACACCATGTCGCATATGGAGAACCCGTGTGCCACCAGCACAAGGGCAACTGGTAGAGTTCGGGTACAGCACCAGAAAATGCCGCCTCTAATGAATGCGCTATTTTCTTGGGTGGCTGTGGGTTGAAATTTGCAGCGTGGGGGACCCACAACATTTGAGTCTCTCCACGCTGAGGATTCCAGTCAGCCAGCTACCAAGTTGTACATGGCTGGCTACAAATACAGCGAAGGCCTTTTTTTATTTCTAGAACTAATTCTAGAAAAAAAAAGTGATGTGGGGCTCCGCCATATTTTTGGTCCAGCCAGGTACAACTTGGCAGCTACAGACTGCCAGCAACCCCCAGCTGCCTCGTTGTACCTGGCTGCAACCAAAAATACAGCGAAGCCCATTTTTTTTTATTTCTAGAACTAATTCTAGAAAAAAAAAATGACGTAGGGCTCCGCCATATTTTTGGTCCAGCCAGGTACAACTTGGCAGCTACAGACTGCCTGCAACCCCCAGCTGCCTCGTTGTACCTGGCTGCAACCAAAAATACAGCGAAGCCCATTTTTTTTTTATTTCTAGAACTAATTCTAGAAAAAAAAAATGACGTAGGGCTCCGCCATATTTTTGGCCCAGCCAGGTACAACTAGGCAGCTGGGGGCTGGAATCCTCAGCATGGAAAGGCCCAAGCGTTCTGGGCCCCCCATGCTGCGAATTGCAGCCCGCAGCCGCCCCAGAAAATGGCGCATTCATTGAAGCGCCATTTTCTGGCGCTGTACCCATGCTCTTCCAGTTGCCCTGGTGCCGGTGGCAAACTGGGTAATAAAGGGGTTAATGCCAGCTTTTTATTGGCAGCTGGCACTAAGCCCGAGATTCATAATATTGGGCCAATGTTAGACCCGCCATTAGGAATCTCTGGTAAGTAGTCAATAAATGCACACAGAGAAAAAATTTTTTATTTTGAAAAAAAACACAAACAAAATTCAGACTCCATCTTTATTATAAAAAGATCCGACGTAGTCCACAACGAAGGTCCCACGACGCTCGATCGCCTCCGACGTAGTCCACAACGAAGGTCCCACGATCGCCATGCAGGAGGATCGGACTGCAAAGTAGCGATCTGACAGCCCGGGTGCAGTGATCCACTATGTGGATCACTGCACCGGGGCTGTGAGATCGCTTTCTGCAGCTCAATCTGCATGCAGACAGATCGGACTGCATAGCAGCGATCTGGCAGTTCAGGTGCAGCGCTGGGGCTGCGAGATTACTTTCTGCAGCTTGATCCCTATGCAGGAGGATCGGACTGCAGAGTAGCAATCTGGCAGCCCGGGTGCCGTGCCGGGGCTGCAAGATTGCTTTCTGCAGCTCGATCCCGATGCAAGGGGAATCCCCTGCATGGAGAGCAAGCTGCAGAAAGTGATCTGACAGCTTGGGCGTAGTAGTCTGAAAGCATCAGTGGATCACTGCACAGTTTGGACCACTGCACCCAAACTATCAAATTGCTTTCTACAGCTCAATCCTCATGCAAGGGGAATCCCCTGCATGGAGAGCAAGCTGCAGAAAACAATCTGACAGCTTGGTTTCAGTGATCCACTGGATCACTGCACCTGAGCTGACAGATTGCTTTCTGCAGCTCAATCCCCATGCAGGGGAATTCCCCTGCATGGGGATCAAGATGTAGGAAGCGATCTGACAACTTGGGCACAGTGATCTACTGGATCACTGCACCTGAGCTGTCAGATCTCTTTCTGCAGTTTGAACCCCATGCGGGGCGATGGGGATCAGGGATCCCCCTGCAGGGGGATGGGGGATCAGGGATACCCCTGCAGGGGGATGGGGGATCAGGGATCACCCTACAGGGATATGGGGATCTGGGATTCCCCTGCAGGGGATCATGCAGGGGGTCTTACCGGCGGTGGTGAGAGCGGCGGGGAGAGGAGGCGACAGGAGGAGCAGGAGCCAAGCGGGAGGCAGCAGGAGGAGGCGGCAGCGGCAGGAGGAGTCGGAGGCGGCGGCGGCAGGAGGAGATCGGCGGCGGCAGCAGGAGGAGGTCGGCAGCGGCAGGAGGAGGTCGGCAGCAGGAGGAGGTGTGTAGAGGAAGCGGCGGGAAGAGGTGTTCACCAGGTTGGTGATCACCTCCTCCCGCCGGTCATCAGCGGGGGGCCCAGACACAGCAGGGGGCAGGGGGGACCCGGGGCAAAGGCGGGGGCAAGAGGCATGACTGGGGAGGGAGGGGAACGGGGCGGACACAGGGGGACAAGCGGGGGGAGGGAGGCCGGACACAGCGGGGGTCAGGTGAATTGAGCGGGGGGGAGTTGCTGCGGACACAGCGGGGAGAGGATGGAGGAGAGCCGGCACAGGAGCAGGCACAGGCAGGGGGTTGTGTGCAGGAGCCGGGCACAGCTGACAGCCCGGCTCCTGCAGATATCATGCAGGGAAGTGCTGACATTCAGCACTTTCCTGCACGATCTTGATGTGATCGGTCGGTCAGATTGACTGACCGATCACATCGCTCTGAGTGTGGGGACCACTAAAAAGGGTCCCCACACCTCTGCCCCTGACCCTTGGCTGTCACTGACAGCTGTTAGATTTGAGCTGTCACTGTTTGTTTAGAAGCAGTGACAGTTCAAAGCCATGACGAGTATACTCGTCATGATGCGGGAACTGACATCTTTTCATGACGAGTATACTCGTCATTAGTCGTAAAGGGGTTAAATAAAACAGGTTGCCCTCTCACACCTGATTTTCATGCTATTGATCAAAAACACCAGACTCTAATTTTACTGTAGAAATATATTAGAATCTGAGAGTCCTCCGTGGTTGATATCTTTTAATGGCTAACTGAAAAGATGGTAATAAATAGCAAGCTTTCAAGACAACTCAGGTCTCTTCTTCAGGCTAGTATAAGACAAAATTTGATGTGCCACATATTTATACACAACATGACAATGAATAGTGCAGTTCTTAAGACAAGTAAGGTGAAGTAGTAGAGGATCAGTATGAGGTGGTGTGAAACAGTTATGGCAGTAAATATCAGAACAGTTCACTGATAAGAAGTGTGAAAGTTTTATTGTCCTCTTATTGGGGTTTGTTGAAAAATATGTTGCCTCCAAATGCCCTTTCAATTGATGTAAAAAAATATGAAGGGGCCATAGCATACCGAAAGCTTGCTATGCTTATCATCTTTTCAGTTAGCCATTAAAATGTATCAACCACTGAGGACTCTCAGATTACAATATTTTTCTATACTGTATACCGTGGATAACATGGTACAAACATTCTTTACCTTATCAAAATGGAGGATACCAAAATGTACCGAATCTTTATGGATTTAAAGACACTTATGAAGAAACGTGCACAACTGGACAGTGACATATTTTTCCTTTCCAAACGCAAGAAGGAGAATCTGATTCCCGAAGGACTCTGAATTACAAATCCACTTCTTCATACCTATAATACTCATTATGCACAAAACCTTTGGCACAGGACCTCTAAAAGACTAAGGAACCACCTTTTGCATGTCTTCTACAGCATCAAAAGTAACATCCAGGGGAAATTAGAAACACGGAGGAACACACTTACAAAAGCCATGGAAGAGAATTTACAACATTACCATAAATTACAAACTCGTCTGATTCATAACAAGGAAAAGAAATTACATAGATTGCGCATCAATTCAGGACTCAATACAAACAAAACAAAGACAAATCCTGACAACTTGGACAACTACTCCTGTCAAAAAGCATCTAATTGTGTCATCAACCTTTCAGATTACAAACCCAACAAAGTAGAACTTGCTGTGCTTTCTAGGTGACTCTCATTTTTTCCTACCAAAGCTCTGGATAAAATTGAACTGTGCAGCGACATGTCGGATGACTTCAGGAGACTAAACCTAAGGGAATTTTACAGTGACAAAGAGGACTCCAAACCCAACCGGGCCAAAGGAAGAGGGATCCTGACAACCAAGAAAAGGTCAGATTGAATATCTAAATGTGATCGTAACTCCCATTTGGATAAATATATAGACATTTTCAGATATTTGATAAAATCCACTATTTTAGATACACAAAAGAGTCAACCATCCAATGTCAATGCCCAGGAGAAAACGGGCATACAGTCTTTGAAAACCAACAAAGAAATCATCATTAAACCTGCAGACAAGGGTGGTGCAATAGTCCTGATGAACAAATCTGACTACCTGAAGGAAGCAAGCAAGCAGACAACTGATGAACACATGCTACTACAATAAATTGGAGTCTGACCCCACACAGGACTATCGCAAGGAATTAAACAGACTGGTTTCTTGTCTACCTGACATATCCTTAAGAGCTGATGACCTGATTCCAGAAAGTCCAAGAACAAGCACATTCTACATGCTTCCCAAAATTCACAAACCAGGAAATCCAATCATTCATGTGTGGGCACCCTCACCGAACACATTTCTAGGTTGGTAGAGGGTGTTCTCAAACCCCTGGTAAAAGAGACCCCCCAGCTACATTCAAGACACAACTGACATATTGAATAAACTGTCAGCAATAGGTCCTCTACCAGAAGGAACCATCTTTGCCACCATGGATGTAGAATCTCTGTACATTAACATCCTACACCAGGATGGATTAAATGCCTGCAAAACCTTCCTGGAAAACACAGGGATTGATGCTGACTCTGCGGTGGATCATACAAAATTCATCCTCACGCACAACTACCTTACATTTGACGACAACATATATTTACA
The DNA here is from genome assembly GCA_033576535.1 of Allobates femoralis. Classification (NCBI taxonomy): domain Eukaryota; kingdom Metazoa; phylum Chordata; class Amphibia; order Anura; family Aromobatidae; genus Allobates; species Allobates femoralis. The sequence goes on from JARQOC010000003.1 coordinate 217,450,109, forward strand.
GGAGACTGGCACAGCAATGGGAAGCAAAATGGCACCACAATATGCAAATCTTTTCATGGCCAAGCTTGAAGGTGACTTTTTATCCTCTTGTCCTATCAGGCCTACTGTTATATTGATGACATTTTATTCATCTGGACAGAGTCTGAGCAACAGCTGAAGATGATCCATGAACACATCAGTTTCATCCCACCATCAACTTAACACTCAACTACTCCTGCACTGAAATCAGCTTTCTGGACACCATCATTAAGCCACAGAACAAAGAGACATGCCGGTACCGGAAGTCAATTGACCATCCAGCATATCTCCAATGGGACAGTTTTCATTCAAAGCACATAAGAAACTCTATTGTATACAGCCAGGCCATCAGATACAATCAGATATGTTCCAACCCTACAGATAGAGACAATCACCTTGAGGACCTCAGAAAGACCTTTTTTAACCAGGGCTACCATCCGAGAGCAATCGAGAACCAGATTACAAGAGTCACCAGAATATCAAGGAATCATCTCCTACATTACAAAACTAGAGAAGAGAACAACAGAGTTCCTCTCATAGTCACCTACAATCCAAGTCTGGAGTTGCGAAAAGGAGCTGCACGGAAACTGCAACCACTCCTACAAACAGATGCCAGACTAAAATCAATATTTCTGGATCCCCCACTCTTGTGTTTTAAACAACCTCCGAATTTAAAAAATATCATTATCAGAAGTGCCCTGTCCTTTCCAACAGCAACAGGAACCTTTCCCTGCAACCAGAACAGGTGCAAAACCTGTCTATCTATAATGACAACGGACAAGATTAAAATTCCTGGGAAAGATCAGGATTACAAGATCCCAGATAACTTCAGTTGCACCACAAGCAATGTGGTGCATTTAATTACCGTATTTTTCGCTTTATAAGACGCACCTGATTATAAGACGCACCCCCAAATTTGGTGAAGGAAAAGAGAAAAAAATCATTTTTAATGTTAAATGGGGTCCATCTTACAATGCCAGTGTCCATCTTACAAATCATATCGGGTATATGTCCCTCATAGCCCCCCTCATCCTGGTACATGGTCCCTCATCCTGGGATATAGCCCCCTTATCCTATAATTAGCCCCCTTAATTTGGATATGGCCCCCTTATATTGGATATAGCCCCCTTGTGCTGGCATATGTCCCCCAGTGCTGGCACACGTCCCCTATTGATGGCACACTTCCCCTATTGATGGCACACTTCCACTATTGATGGCACACGTCCAGTACAGCTGGCACACATCGCCTACAGCTGGCACGTCTATTTTATGGCTCACGTCTCCTACAGCTGGCACGTGTCCCATATTGATGGCACACATCCCCTACAGCTGGTACACATCCCCTACAGCTGGCACACGTCCCATATTGATGGCACACGTCCCCTACACCTGGCACACGTCTCCTACGGCTGGCACACGTCCCCTATTGATGGCACACGTCCCCTATTGATGGCACACGTCCCCTATTGACGGCATACATCCCCTATTGATGGCACATGTCCCCTACGGCTGGCACACGTCCCCTATTGAAGGCACACATCCCCTGCAGCTGGCACACGTCCCCTATTGATGGCACACGTCCCCTGCTGCTGGCACACGTCCCCCCATTGAAGGCACACGTCCCCTGCAGCTGGCACATGTCCCCCATTGAAGGCACACGTCCCCTGCAGCTGGCACACATCCCCTATTAAAGGCACACGTCCCCTGCAGCTGGCACACGTCCCTTATTGAAGGCACACGTCCCCTGCAGCTGGCACACGTCCCCCATTGAAGGCACACGTCCCCTGCAGCTGTCACACGTCCCCTATTGAAGGCACATGTCCCCTGCAGCTGGTACACGTCCCCTGCAGCTGGCACAGGTCCCCTGGAGCAGGCACAAATCCCCTGCAACTGGCACACATCCCCTGGAGCAGGCACATATCCCCTGCAACTGGCACACATCCCCTGGAGCAGGGCACACGTCCCCTGGAGCAGGGCACACAACCCCTGGAGCAGGACACACATCCCCTGGAGCAGGGCACACATCGCCTGGAGCAGGGCACACATCCCCTGGAGCAGGGCACACATCCCCTGCACAACTGGCACATGTCTTCCTGGTGTCTCCCACCTTGTTGCTGCAGGACCGGAGCAAGCAGTGGGAGCCGCCATGTTTTTTGTGGCCGGCTGCATTCAGTAACAGTAAGAGGCTTCAACAAAATGGCCGCCGCCATAGAGGAGACAGGCGGCCAACTGAGGTTTCTACCTCTACCGGCCAGCTGCTGCACAGTGCACAAAAAACATGGCGGCGCCCACCAAACGCTGCAGCCGGTAGATCTCCGTTGCTCCGGTCCTGCAGCTGTGCCCCCGACCCACCGGAAGCTGCCGCTAAGCCGCCGCACCCATCACCACCCCTCCACCGGTAATATTTAATTTTTTTTTTTTTTTTTTTTTTTTTTTTTTTTAAGATTCGCTTTTTAAGACGCACCCCCATTCTCCCCCGCAGTTTGGGGGAACAAAAGTGCGTCTTAAAAAGCGAAAAATACGGTATATGTACCAAATGTCCAAATTCAAAAATTCAAAACAAGAATGAATTCTCATCGCCACTCAATAAAAGAAAAGCGTATGGATCTACCTTTAGCAAAGCATTTTTGCAGCCCTGACCACAGCAGTGAAACGATATGAGGCTGTTCATTTTAATAAGCAACTTCAAATCTCAGAGAGAGAGAGACAAATTTGGGAATACAAATTGATAACGACCTTTGACACATTCAAAATAAGATTAAATGTTTCACATGGATTCATGTGTTTTTATATAAAATAAAAGGGCATTTGGGGAAATCAGATTAATGCGTTTTTATATAAAATGAAAGGGCATTTGAGGATATGATAACATTTATATAGCGCTATTAATTCCATAGCACTATACATACATCAGTAATGCTGTCCCTCTTGGAGCTCACAATCTAAATATCTTATCAGTGTGTCTTTGCAATGTGGGAGGAAACCATAGTGCCTGGAGGAAACCCACGCAAACACGTGGAGAACATACAAACTCCTAGATAATGTCCTTGGTGGGAATTGAAGCCTGGACCTCAGGTCCTCAGTGCTGCAAAGGCTGCAGTGCTAACCATTTGAGCCACCGTGCAGACTCGAGTTAGAGAACAATGAACTTTTGACACTTCTTATATGAACTGTCTTGCTTCGATTTATTGCTTTCCTTTCTACAATTCACTGAGAAATACAGTTTGTTTCTCTTATCTTAGAATTTTGACTTTATTTTCCCAGCTCTTCTCCCCCTCCCTAGTATGACTCTGCTTTATGTCACCTGTCGTATTTACTACATCATCTAACCCTGCTTATGTGTATGTGTATGTGTATGTGTCTTCAGAATTTGTGTCATTATCAGCCTGACAAAGGGGCCATAGTGTCCCGAAAGCTTGCTATGCTTACCATCTTTTCAGTTAGCTATTAAAAGGTATCAACCACTGAAGACTCTCAGAGTCCAATATTTTTGTAAGAAGACTGGAATCCATTTGAAATATTCATTCCTGCTCTGAATGTGTTAAAGGTCACATTGACACACAAAGGTTTACGGTCAAATTATTTGCTAATCCTAAAGATTCACATACTTTTGATATATACAAACACGTGATATTAGATAATTTTCCTAAAATAATGAGAAGGTCTAATACTGTGGACTCAATTGGTTGATTTGTTTCTCGTTATCAACTTTAAAATTCTGAAGGGTTCTCAAACATTTTAGAAAAAAAAAACTCACCAAATGGCCTCTTACAAATATCATTGCATTTAGCAGGATACTATCAGCCACCTCAGAGGCAACCCATATCTCTCAACACCGATGCTCCATCCCCTACAACCCTGACAACGGGGGCGATTGTGGCATCTGCGACCAGCCGTGCCACAAGGAGGAGACAGGTGGTATCACTGGACATGAGATCACCACACTGCGGCAGCCACTCAAAAAGTGAAACATAGTGTCAGAAAGCAGCCTATTAATGATGCCCAGCTGTTAGACAAGGCGGACCGCTCTGCAACAAAACATGCAACACAAGTGACTGTCGCCCCCTAGAGGACACAGCTGTAGACTGCAGATAGATAAAAAAAATGCAATATAACACTATAGATGACAGTGAGGAGTTAGTTTGATATTTTGGACCAAAATAGCGTAAGCTCGTAGCCCCCGTCACGGGCCCTCACACCTACGAGTACCTAGCCACATGTATAGCACATGTATAATTTAGTTTTACACAAAAATCCCCGAATTGGTACATAATATAGAAAAAAGAAAAAAAAACTCACCAAATGGCCTCTTACAAATATCATTGCATTTAGCAGGATACTATCAGCCACCTCAGAGGCAGGAAGAAGACCGGAGGACGTGCGGTGAAAGAGCGAGGGGATAAGTATGAATGAGCTATTCTTTTACAGGTGTGCAGCAGCAAGGGGGGGCCTGTATACCACTAACGGGGGGAGCGCTGACAGTGCAATGTAATATGCACCGCTCCCCCTGCCGCTGATGGACAGGGGGATGCAGTGCATATTGCATTGCACTAATGAGTGGCCCCACGTGACCGGCTGCTCCTATTACAGCCTCCCCCACCTCCTCCAGCCCCCGGACACCGCCCTTCCCCCACACTGAGCCGTCACTGACTCGAGTATAAGCCAAGGGGGGCACTTTTCAGCACAATTTATGTGCTGAAATATTCGGCTTTTACTCAAGTATATACGGTAATTTGTGCCTATCAAAGAGCAGGATACAGTAAGCAGTAAATTAATAAACAATTCTTTAAAAATAAAATCAGAAAAATTGAATATTCTTGGTGTTTGATACCTTTTAATGGCTAACTGACAACTTGGTAACATATAGGCCCTGTGCCCAGGGTGAGTTGTTTGATGATGCTTTTTTTGACGCAGATTTTGCGAATCTGCCTAAAAATGTACATGTGTATCCTAAAGGCAGCAAAGTCTATGAGATTTCAGAAGTGTTGTGCCCGTGTTGCTTTTTTTTTCCTTGCATATTTGGTGCAGATTTCTTTTTTCTGTACCAATTCTGCAAGGAAATAAAAGCAATGTGAGCACTGCACTTCTAAACTCTCAGACTCTGCTGCCTTTAGGATACACATGTACATTTTTAGGCAGATTCTCAAAATCTGCGTCACAAAAAGCATCAAATAACACAGTGTGGGCACAGAGCCCTAGAAAGCTTTCAAGGCTACTCAGGTCTCTTCATCAGGCATAGTATAATACAGAATCAGAACAGTTATTTGCTACTATTTTTCTAATTAGCTGTATCAATCATTGAGGACACACAATTTTTAATATTTTTGTATTCATTGGCTAACACGGTACAAAGATATATTTTTCAAGTATCAAAAATTTCTTGAACTTGATGTGTTAAAGGTAGACAAAACATGAAACAGCAAGGATCCGAGTCACTTTCATAAGGCCAAATAGTGAAGCATCTCTAAACTGCTTGTCTTGTATAGTGTTTTCGATGTACAGTGGTTACTACATAAAGTATGTGTCCATCCTTACTCTCTTGACTTGACAAGAGAAATGCCAAAAGATGACCAGCTTTGAACAAACATATGATTTTGTAGTACTCCATTGGGTACACCTCGGTAACTTTCTATCTATGAGCTCCAGCTAGCAATTTGCCTATCCCTTTCTGGCTCAGGAACATGAACAACAAATGCATACTTCCCATTCGTTTCACATCCTAATATGTGTGAGGGCATCATATTGCATGAGAGGGACTATGGTGGTATGATACTGTGCAGAAGGACAGTGGAAGCATCATACTGTGTGTTGGGGAATATAATGTGTACAGAGCTGTGGGGACATCATGTGTGTTTAGGAAGTGTACTGCTGGAGGCATTATACAGGGTGGGTCATTTATATGGATACACCTAAATAAAATGGGAATGGTTGGTGATATCAACTTCCTGTTTGTGGCACATTAGTATATGGGAGGGGGAAAACATTTCCAGATGGGTGGTGACCCCGGCTGCCATTTAAAAGTCGGACATTTTGGATCCAACTTTATTTTTTTAATGGGAAGAGGGTCATGGGACACATCAAGCATATTGAGAATTTCATAAAAAATACAATGGTGTGCTTGGTTTAAACATAACTTTATTCTTTCATGAGTTATTTACAAGTTTATGACCACTTATAAAATATGTTCAAAGTGCTGCCCATTGTGTTGGATTGTCGATGCAACCCTCTTTTCCCACACTGATAGCAACACCGCAGAAGAAATGCTAACACAGGCTTCCAGTATCCGTTGTTTCAGATGCTGCACATCTCGTATATTCACAGCATAGACAATTGCCTTCAGATGACCCCAAAGATAAAAGTCTAAGGGGTCAGATTGGGAGACCTTGGTAGTCATTCAATTGGCCCATGACAACCAATCCACTTTCCAGGAAACTGTTCATGTAGGAATGCTCAGACCTGACACCCATAATGTGGTGGTGCACCATCTTATTGGAAAAATGTAGGGAACATGCCCTCTTCAGTGCATAAAGAGGTGAACACATCATCATGTAGCAATTTCAGATATCCAGTGGCATTGAGGTTTCCATTGATGAAGAATGGCCCCACTATCTTTGTACCTCATACCATCAATGTTTGTGTTCCAACAGTCTTGGAGGGAACTATCCACTGTGGGTTAGGGTCAGACCAATAGCGGTGGTTTTGTTTGTTAACATAATGACATAATGTTCTGTGTAAATTAAATGAAGATAATAATACCAAAGAATTTGTGATTGCAATCATTTTCAGGAAGAAACTGAGTATTATCTGACAGAATTGCAAGGGTGTCAATACTTTTGGCCAACACTGTATCCCTGACTGTATTGATATTATCTGTGCACCTTATCTTATTTCACATTCACAGTCCAAAAGTAGTTGTAATCCTTGTTTTCACCAATTACAGCACACAGTTGTATGTTCGTTCACCCACCTTGAAGCACTTTTTCACACTTATATCCTGGAGAAGTGTACAGGGCATTTCATAGGGTTTACCTGCACTCATTTGATTCATTTTTTCCCAAATCCTGCACTTCTGGACCTTTTGTCTCATTTTTATAATAAAACAGATAAGTGAGACCTATAATGTGTACGATGACATTAATTGTATTGTGAACCATCTCCTTGATAGTACACTTATCTGAGAGAGTATTTCATTGTGCCACTTTTTGTTCTTTTTAATCTCTGTAGGTTTGGTTGCAAGTGGATGCAAATACATGGTGTCTCATTGTTATATTTAATATGTAATCATGGTTTTATAGACTATTTTTTGAATCAATAAAGTAAATTTTGTACCAAGATATTGGGCTACAAGCTCCTTCTTTATAGGTATTCTTTGATATTTGAGTTTGCCTTATGTGTAGTTTGGCCGAAGAATAGGTTTGCATCATACTGTGTGTAGGGGAGCTGTGAGAGCAACTTAAAGTGTATTGGCGGCTTACTGTAGAGGCGTCATACTCATCCTGGGGAAGTGTACTGTTGTGGGCATGATAGTGTGTGTAGGGCCATCATACTGTGTGTGGAAATGTAATGTGTAGAGGATTTTAAGGCCTCATAGTGCATATAGGGGTTCAAGGAATATGATACTGTGTGTAGGGGAGCTGTGAGGTGTGAGGCGTCATACTCATCCTGGGGAAGTGTACTGTTGTGGGCATGATAGTGTGTGTAGGGCCATCATACTGTGTGTGGAAATGTAGTGTGTGTGGGATTTAAAGGCCTCATACTGTTTATAGGTTGTTATAGGAACATGATACTGTGTGCTGCAGGATGGAGCATTATAGTCCGGGGAATATTTGGGGGCATTATACTTGGTGTGCAAGAATGTACTATGGGAATTAACTTACATTGTATGGGGACTGTAGCATCATACTGTGTGTGTGGGTGAATATAGTGTTTGTGGACTGTGGAGACATCATACTGTGTGGTGTAATTTTTTTATTAGGATAATATATTCTGCTACACTGTAAATAGTAATCATAAATGGTTTGAGGAACTATACAAAGAGTTCAAAATATTGAAATGTCTTCCAAACAACCCAAATCTCAACTCATGAGTTAGGCTATGTGAGCACACTGCATTATTAATGTGTACTTTGAGAAAAATGCATTCATATTTTCATTTTTTCATGTTTATCCTGACACCAGCAAAGTCTATGAGAAATCAGAAGTGCTGTACCCACATTGCATTTTTTTTACATTGCATAGTTGGTGCAGATTTTGGATGCAGAAAAATCTGCAGCATGTTAAATGTTGATCAGTATTTTAGTGCATTTTCAACCCCTCCAATCATTGACATCATTAAAAAAAATGTGCAATAAAAAATGCAGCAAATACGCGCCAAAAATGCAGCAAAGACAAGGAATGCTTTACGTTGTGTATTTCTGTCAGAAGATGCCGCATTTGATGTAGAAAATTTCAGCACCAAATATGTAGTGTGGGCACACAGCCTAAGAGGGCATAAAGGTGTTAACTTCTTGGCGCCACAAACTTTAAGGCCACGTGCACACGTTGAGTATTTGATGAGTTTTTTACCTCAGGATTTGTAGCCAAAACCAGGAGTGGAGCAATCAGAGGAAAAGTCTAATAGAAACACGTGCACCACTTCTGTTTTTAATTATCCACTCCTGGTTTTGGCTACAAATCCTGAGGTAAAAAACTCATGAAATACTCAGCGTGCGCACGTGGCCTAAGACACCTTAGGAGGTCTCGTAGAATTTATGGGAGCAATTCATTGACCAATTTTTCACATAATTCTTACATATACCCAGGGCCGGCCTCAGGCTAAATTGCGCCCTGTGCAAAATTCCCCTTTGGTGCCCCCAGACCATGTCACATGAGACATGCAGCCAATCAGTGGCAGCTTCACTCTTTCCTCACATAAAAGTGACATCCCGAGGAAATCAGGGAACAACAGCAGCTCTCATTTATTCTGAAGCCGCCATCGGCGATCTGAGGCGGGCACGAGAAACGTGACCGTGCATGTCAGATCGCCACATATCGCCAGGCGAGATTGCGGTGTGTGCCGGTACCATAAGAGATTATTGGGTCTCTCCATGCTGAGGATTCCAGCCCCCTAGCTGCCAAGTTGTACCTGGTTGGCAACCAAAAATACAGTGAAGCCTATTTTTTTTTTATTTCTAGAATTATTTCTAGAAAAAAAATGACATAGAGCTCCGCCATATTTTTGGTCCAGCCAGGTACAACTTGGCAGCTACGGACTGCCACCAGCCCCCAGCTGCCTCGTCATACCTGGCTGGAACAAAAAATACAGCGAAGCCTATTTTTTTATTTCTAGAATTATTTCTAGAAAAAAATGACATAGGGCTCCGCCATATTTTTGGTCCAGCCAGGTACAACTTGGCAGCTACGGACTGCCACCAGCCCCCAGCTGCCTCGTCATACCTGGCTGGAACCAAAAATACAGCGAAGCCTATTTTTTTTTTTATTTCTAGAATTATTTCTAGAAAAAAAATGACATAGGGCTCCGCCATATTTTTGGTCCAGCCAGGTACAACTTGGCAGCTACGGACTGCCACCCACCCCCAGCTGCCTCGTCATACCTGGCTGGAACCAAAAATACAGCGAAGCCCATTTTTTTTTTTAATTTCTAGAACTAATTCTAGAAAAAAAATTACGTGGGGCTCCGCCATATTTTTGGTCCAGCCAGGTACAACTAGGCAGCTGGGGGCTGGAATCCTCAGCATAGAGAGGCCCAAGCGTTCTGGGCCCCCCATGCTGCGAATTGCAGCCCACAGCCGCCCCAGAAAATGGCGCATTCATTGAAGCGCCATTTTCTGGCGTTGTACCCACGCTCTTCCAGTTGCCCTGGTGCCGGTGGCTAACTGGGTAATAAAGGGGTTAATGCCAGCTTTTTATTGGCAGCTGGCACTAAGCCCGAGATTCATAATATAGGGCCAATGTTAGACCCGCCATTAGGAATCTCTAGTACGGTAAATAGTCAATAAATACACACAGAGAAAAATCTTTTTATTTGAAAAAAAAACACAGACACAATTCGGACTCCATCTTTATTATAAAAAGATCCGACGTAATCCACAACGAAGGTCCCACGACGCTCGATCGCCTCCGACGTAGTCCACAATGAAGATCCCACGACGCTCGATCGCCACTGCTCAATCCAGAGACTGCAGCAAGGGCTCAAGTGTCCTCTTCCTACAGCCTCTGGGGTCACCGTTATGGTGCACTGTATGGCAATGATCTGTCATACAATTCACCAAGACTATGATCCCAGAGACCACAACAAGAGGACACTTGATCCCTTATTGTAGTCTCTGGGATCAGCGTCATGGTGCACGGTATGGCAATGGTCTGTCATACCGTGCACAATGACGCTGATCCCAGAGACTACAAGAGAACACTTGATCCCTTGTTGTAGTCTCTGGGATCAGCGTCATGGTGCACGGTATGGCAATGATCTGTTATACCATGCACCTGACGCTGATCCCAGAGACTACAACAAGGGATCAAGTGTCCTCTTGTTGTAGTCTCTGGGATCAGCGTCATGGTGCACGGTATGGCAATGATCTGTCATACAATTCACCAAGACTATGATCCCAGAGACCACAACAAGAGGACACTTGATCCCTTGTTGTAGTCTCTGGGATCAGCGTCATGGTGCATGGTATGGCAATGATCTGTCATACCGTGCACAATGACGCTGATCCCAGAGACTACAAGAGGACATTTGATCCCTTGTTGTAGTCTCTGGGATCAGCATCCGGTGCACGGTATGACAGATCATTGCCATACCATGCACCATGACGCTGATCCCAGAGACTACAACAAGAGGACACTTGATCCCTTGTTGTAGTCTCTGGGATCAGCGTCCGGTGCACGGTATGACAGATCATTGCCATACCATGCACCATGACGCTGATCCCAGAGACTACAACAAGAGGACACTTGATCCCTTGTTGTAGTCTCTGGAGATCGTTTCCATGACGATTGGATCCTCTAAGTGCTGTGATCCCTGACATCACAGCACTTAGAGGGTTAACACAGCCAGGGCACAGCAATCACACAGATGCTGTGCCCTGGCTGTGACACCGCTCCTCTGCACACTCATCTCTATGCTGGGAAATGACTGTGCAGAGGAGCCGACAGAAGAAGGAGGACGCCGCAGGAAGAGGACAGCGCAGAGAAGACCCGGAGCAGACCGGAGGACAGAGGGAGAAGACCGAAGGAAAGAGGGAGAACAGCGGAGGACAGAGGAGAAGAAAGAAGACAGGTGAGGAAGAAGAGGGAGCGGGAAGAAGAGGGAGCGGGAAGAGGAGAACGGGCGGAGGTGATCACCGCAGGCAGCGGCGATCACAGGAGGCATGGGGAGGGATCGCAGGGCAGGGAGCCCACAGGGGGTAGATCACCCACAGGGGGGAGCCCACAGGGGGGAGATCGGAGGGCAGTGGGCACATCGGCGGCCCGGGGCAGAGCGGAGGGCCAGGGAACGACGGCGCCCCCTTTGAAGCATGGCAGGCGGCGCCCTGTGCGACCGCACAACTCGCACAGCGGAAGGGCCGGCCCTGCATATACCTTCTTTCAATGTTGGAATGTTGTATATTTGGTGTTATTATTCCAGTCTTGTCCAGTGGCTATATTACGACCGCTGACAGGTGTACGTTAATGACAGTGGCGCACGGTAGTTGAAAAAAATACACCAATTTCATTAAAGAGGCAGCAGCCTTGTAATGACCTTGGCATATCTTACTGCATCATTCCTTTCATTAAGAATTTTTGTAGGTAGGTTTAATTAATTAAGATATATGAGATGATTATAGTTGAGCTAAATTGTTCCAATATACAGGTGCCTCTCAATGAATTAGAATAGCATCAAAAAGTTTATTTTTCAGTAATTCAATACAGAAAGTGAAACACATATATCATAAAGAGTGATCTATTTCATGTGTTTATTTCTGTTAGTGTTGATGATTATCACTTACAGCCAATGAAAGCCCAAAGGTCATTATCAGAGAAAATTAAAGTAGGGAGGATGAAGGGTCTGGGAGATAAAGGATTACCTAAATAGGTATCAGAGGCTTCACCTTGTGTAGTTTTGGGAGTCACAACCACTATAAAACCACTGCTGCAGTCCCCATCATTGTGCATATAGAAAAGGGAGGGTCAAGGGTTAAAAACTGTGCTGCCGAGAGCCCTAAAACATGTTGACTAATAAATCAATATTATATTCACCCTTTGATGTCTCGTGAAATACGGCAGGCAGTGTGGTTTTTACCCCTTCATCCTCCCTACTCTATATGCACCACACTGGGGGCTGCAGCAGTCGTGATATGCTTTTAAAGTGGTTGTGACTCTCACAATCACACAGGGTGAAGCCTCTGATACCTATTTAGGTAATATTTTATCTCTCAGACCCTTCACCTTCCCTACTTTAATTTTCTGAGATAATGACCTTTGGGCTTTCATTGGCTGTAACCCATAATCATCAACATTAGCATAAATAAACACTTGAAATAGATCACTCTGTTTGTAATGACTCTATACAATGGATGAGTTTCACTTTTTGTATTGAATTACTGAAATAAATGAACTTTTTCGTGATATTCTAATTCATTGAGATGCACCTGTAGGTGAAAATATTTTGATATTTTTAAGTAAAAGATTATATAAAAAATATGCAAAATTAAAGTTATGAATTTTCAGACAGTCCTTAATATTAAGAAAAAAAATTAAAGCAAAAATAAGGATGCTGTAAAATAATGTTTTATAGCACAATTTACTCTCTACCTCTCCAGTCATTTGAGTATAAGTATAGAAATAATGACCATACAATTCTGAAAGTTTTGATTTGAGTTTTATTTAATCTCTCAGACCTTACATCCTTCCTACTTTAATTTTCTGAGATGATGACCTTTGGGTTTTCATTGGCTGTAAGCCATAATCATCAACATTAACAGAAATAATCACTTGAAATAGAGTCATTACAAACAAAGTAATCTATCTAATATATGTGTTTCTCTTTATGTATAGAATTACTGAAATAAATTAACTTTTTGTTGATATTCTAATTCATTGAGATGCACCTGGATATGAGATGATTAATATATATGAGCTACATTGTTACAATAAATGTGGTTGGTATATGTGTGCTGCATAGTAATTAATAAGTCTGAGCTTGGGTGAGAATATTTGTCACACTTATTAACATTGATCCAACAGTTGGAGCGTTTTCATATTGTAATTTGCCACCTGCATCACAGAGCGAATGTTCCAAGAAGCTCGTTGGAACGTGCAAAGATAATCAGGAATAGCAAGGGTCAATGCAGTGCATTTTGCCATAAACAATAATATGCCATAAACAATTAGGTCACTAAATGATCACTTTTATTTCGGTAGCTGCAGTTTACACCTCTGACTATGCAGAAATATGTATTTTGACATGCCTATATACATGTGTGCCTTTCTGCCAGAAAGTATTTAGAACTCTTCTGAAACTGGTAACCCGTCTACTATCCTAGTATAAGAAGTGCACTAGCGCAGGGCTTTCTGAGTCCACCTTTCAGCTGTTCTTCATAAACCGGAAGAAATTCTTATTGACACAACCGTCTAAATGGTTTGGCATTCTTAAATCAAAGATGACAACCCTAGACCGGATGCCAAAAGCATGTTTCATTTTGAATAGAAACTGTTGTGAAAGATCACTAGACCATCAATTTTTAATGCTGCATAGTGTAAAGCTAAAGAAAGTTCAGCTCACGTCCACTTCCTGCTAAATAGGTCAGATTATGTGGAAAGCAATTACTGTAAACGCTATAGGTGAAACATAGGCATGTGAAAAAAAACACGCAGAAACAGCCAAGCTTTATTTGCTTATATTATGCTATTTCTTCATTGGCGTCTGATGCTGTTCACCCAAACTTAATTATTGTACATGTTTTATAAGCAATCATATACAAGTGCAGAAAATTATTATTGGAGACCACTGGCGGAATAAGTCCCAGGCAGAAGCATAACTGTGTAAATAGCTACTCAAATGTTTAAACACTATTAATGTAACCGCATGTTTTGCTAAAAGCGCCACTGAAGCATTAATTGTATTTTATCCAATTTATTTTACAGATTCTCAAGTGGAGGGAAAATTAACAGAGTGGAAAGTAAGGCAAACAAGGACTGGCTCCATGTCGTGTTTCAAAATAATGTATCTAGATGATTAATTTCACTGTTTAGACCAGGTTCAGATGTATTCTCTGCACGTGTTCTGTCCATGGAGAAAATGAATAGCACAAAGACAGTTATCAGACGAGTGTCACTGAATGCGGACAGTTCAGTTGAGATCTTTTTAACACGAACCGAGTGTCTGTGTGAATGGAATCGTAGCGGGTGCCAATCTCCTGTCTATGAATTCACAAAATTCAATGGATCCCATACACGTGCACTCATAATGGATTCATAATTTATGGGCACAATGGAGTTATTAATGTAGGAAACTGTATTTGGTCCAGCAAATGCCATATGGATGTCATATGGATGTAAAATAAAAACAGGCGACGGGTAACAATATTGACAAAAACTGTATGTTTTTCTGGATGTGAAACATCCTGGTTTTTTTACACTCTAGACAAAGACAAAAATAGCAGGTACTTCTTACAAAGTAAAGAATATATAACAAGATATAAGGGTCTAACTATAATAGGTGCATGGCTTGCAATTGCACCCAGGCCACGGATCCCATGGGTACCAAAAGGTTCTTTTGGCCCATGTTAAAAGACTATAACTAATTAAGACCTGTGATAGTTGGGTAACCTATTGGTGTTTTCAACTAGTAGGACAACCTCAGTTAAAATAATAAACCTGAACTCACCTCCCATTGCTGCCACCATTATAGTAATGTCGGTGACCGTGGCTCATGTGATGTCACAGAAGCCACATTGTAATGTCACAGAAGCCCTGCATCCAATCACCGCTGGCTTACTTCTCCTCACCTTCAGACCAAACAAGCTATCCACACAAAGTGACCACTCCAGTGCTGTTTTCTTCCTGTTGATTGCTCCTATGCCTGAAAGCCTGGGAAACAGAAGCCGGTTGTGGAGCCCACTGGGACGGGGTACTCGGTGCCGGACCGGGGTACTGCTGGGGATGTCACGGCGGTCCTAGTCCGGACCAAGTTCCGGGTTCGCATAATAAAATGGGGTGTATTTACAGAGGATTTGGTTTGTCGTGACGCCACCCACGGGTTGTGGTCAGTAATGGGACCACCGCTGCTGCAGAACCTCCGGGGATGATGTTTGGCAGCTTTAGATGGAACGGCTCTCCGCAGGTAGAGCCTGGTTCCCCGGGACAGTGGTAATTAAAGTCTGTGATGTTTGTTATTGATGTTGCAGGAAAGGGGATGATAGTGGAGACGGTGTTGCTTGTGGGGGTGAACAGGGCTGGAGTACAAAGATCACACAAGCTCATGGTTTTTGTAGTTTTTCCAAGTCTTTGCTTTGCAGATGGTAAAAGCAGAGTATTGTCCATGGAGTCTGTACCGGGGCCGGGTTTCTCCCACCCTGACTGGGTCCTTGGCTTCCCACTCCTGCGCTTTGTGTGTGGCCCTGCTGCCTCCTTTAGCTGAACTGCTGGCCCTGTCTCCCCTCATGGGTACCAATCTACTAGGCAACTTGAGTTTTCCGTGTCACTGACCCCTCCGTGTTGCTTTATTATGGTACAGTGAACATGGTGGACCTTCACTATTCCGTTTGTTCACTGTGTTGTCTGTTTCAGGCACAGCATTGGATCCGGTATCCGTCCTATGCGCTTCTCTGAGGTGAGTTCAGGGTAACTCCTTGTCCCGGGTGTGTTCCTTTACTTTTCCTACTCCTTTCCTCAGACCCTGGCCGACCTGGAAGTGGACTGTGGACCGTGGGTTGAGCTTAAGGCAGGTCCTCTGCTCCCAGGTCCTATCTTCAGTCCTCTCAGGAACTGAACTCCCCCCAACTATGTGTCCTTTCAGGCTGATTCTCTGTCTTTCTCTCAGGTGGATTGCGGAGCGGCAGCTTGGTCCCCAATTGTAGCTTCCCCCTAAGTCTATGGGCGGTAAGCCGGCTCCTCTTCGTTGCTGCTGTGCCCCCAACTCTGTATTGGGAACGCAGACCTGGAATCTGTATTCCCCATCAGTTTGTCTGGTGAGCTGGTTTAAATCTTCAGTCCCCCTCAGAGCTGACACTCTGGCTTTAGCCTAACCTTAGGTATCAATAAGCGCTGCGGAATATGTTGGCGCTATACAAATAAAGTTTTATTATTATTATTATTATTATCCCTGTTTCACAAGAGATCACCAGGTTCTTCTCTACCCGTGTAACTTCCCAGATATATCAGGAGAGGGTCTTCTGTCAGTTATCTGCTGGCCCTAATGTCTTCCCCGGACCTGATGGTACTGGTCCGGTCTTGGCTGCTTGGCACCCGCCTACTGGCTAAATGCTTCCTGTTTCTCCCTTTTATACTCGTCTGTTGCCATGACTACGCTTCACCCACTCATATCTAGCCCTACTACCCCTTGCCTGCCTAGAGTCCCAAGCTCCGGGTTAGGTCCCTATGTCAGTGGATGTGTGATTTGAGGTGTTTGCTTTACAAACTGTCTACCCTAGTGCCTGGCTGAAGATTCTACCCCTATTGGGCACAGGGCTTGCATGGTGTCACGTGAGCGCCGAGCTGTGATTACCGACAGCTCTGGAATGGCAGCAGAATAGGATCCATTATTTAAACTGGGGGAATCAAGTCAATTCAGTAGGGGTTGTCCTAATAGTAAACAACCCTTTAAAGATGGACCTCTGATGCGATATTACACTTGTTTCATCTATACTTTTTTGACAAATTGAAGTTAAAGTGGTTGTCCACTATTCGGACAGCCTCTTCTCAATCCCTCTGTTTCCTCTTAACAACTAATAACACTTATACATCCTTTTCAGCAAGGTGTAGGCATTTCTTCCCCAGGGCTTGCATTACACTGACACATGATGCCTGCAGCCAATTTGGGGCCACTTCCCTGTCGCCCCTTTGGACTTATCACCTGCATCTGGAGGAAGTGATAGAGCATCAGTGTTCACTTAATCTGGATGTGATTTGTCCTAAGATTGAAGCAGCTGCTGATGGTCTGCAGAGAGCATATAACAATCTCACACGAGCCCAGAGAGAGACAGTACTGAAAAGTGCCGACCCTGGTGCGGAGAGTGTTATTATTTATATTATTGTAATTTATTTTAACATATATGTTTTAAATGAGATTTAAGAAATAAATATTGTATTTTATTTCTTAATTAAAATGTGTCAAATTTTGTGTGGGCTTTATTTTTGATTTACACTACTGTTGTTGTTTTTCTGAAATGGTAACTGTTCCATATATTTTCAAACGTTGTCAGGGTCAGTCATGAATTGAGCCATTTCTTAATGATTTAAACCTCCTAAATTCAAAGCAGACAATGACAATTTTTGGTTGGCTCTTGTTTCTTTGATATGAAATAATTTTCCTTTTACTGTTACTTATAATTAATGCATCCAAGTTTGAGTACTTTGAAACAGTGTTATTTTTGCAAATATAAAGATGCAGAATATTTTGTTTGCCAATTTTCTGATATTTATTTGATGCAATATTAGCAACAATTCAAATAAATTAAACATGTCTCAACACTATTGCAAATTATAAACAGTTACAGAAAATGCACTGCAAAATTTGTTCCTTCTTTAGGGACATCTTTTTTTTTGCATGTCTCTTATACTCCAGCATTGGATCATTTCTTACAATTGTCCAACAGTAATCTACAAGCAATGATGGATTCCCTTATCCTTGATATCTTTTCTCCATAGCAGCAATATCTTGGTGAATTCTTTTACCGTGCTGACTGCTCATTGCTCTGCAATTTGGTCAAAAAAAAGTCTAAATGCGAATAAAAAATGAATCTTTAAAGCTACCTTCACATTTGCGTTATCCTCCGCAGCGTTCTGCGGAGGGGAGCCGCAATGTGACCGCAGCACCGCAAGCCCCTATCTTTATAATGGGAGCGCACGGTGCTGCGCTTGACTGCGCATGACCATGCGCACCCATTCACTGCCATATGTGATCTGTGCGCAGGTATCCGCCTGCGCACAGATCACATATGGCAGTGAATGGGTGCGCATGGTCATGTGCAGCACCGTGCGCTCCCATTATAAAGATAGGGGCTTGCGGTGCTGCGGTCACATTGCGGCTCCCCTCCGCAGAACGCTGCGGAGGGGAACGCAAATGTGAAGGCACCTTAAGGACATGTTACAGCTAAGATCCTTATATGTTTTGAGGAAATTTTCCACCAACTCTATATAGCTATCTGTTCTTGAGTTTCCCCCAAAATTAGCTATCACTAATGTGAATAGTACCCTTTCGCAGAACAGTTTAATCTATTTTACAAGGAGGAAACTTATAGATGGAGTAGGTAATGTCCGAGTAGTGGACTAACCACTTTAAAAATATAATAATATTCTAAATATGGGGGAACTAGGGAGGAGAAGGGAAATAATATATGAAGCAACCAAACATAGTACAGTTTTTATTTTAAAATGTTGAACTGTTAAATGTTAAACTGTTAAAAATAAAAGACAATTTTTCACTTATATGGTTTTATTAAATAACTATTTAATAAATGTGTTTCAATCAGATTCTTTTTACAAATGGTAAAATCCTAAAAGGCTTGCAGAACTGCAAGAAGTACTGTATTTCCCCAGCTACAGTAAATATTCCAACTGATAAAAGCTTTTGTCTATATGTACGGCAGAATATAATATAATTTAGTATCTCCTGTAGAGTTGCGGAATAGATTAAATGTTCAAAAAACTTCATGGTTCTCATGAACTGTATCTAAGGAAGATGGGGAGCATCATGTCAACATCATTCATGCAGCTGGCAGTAAGAAACAAACTAAAAATGGCCAATACCAGTCTACACAGAACACGCAGCAAGTATCTTAGTAGAGTCCATGTAACACATTAGTAAATTCAGCTGTTCTGCTTGCCAAACATTAAAAGTACGATTGAATTTGTGCCAGTCTTTGTGTTTTGCTCCCTTTTTTCATTTGCACAATAGCCATTTTTCAATTTGTGCCTTTTTAAGTCACTCTTCTATACAATCATATTTTTTTTTCATTTGCCACTTTGGGTGGAGTTTAGGGTTTCCATATGTATTTTAGTTAGAAGGAAAAAAGGTCTCATTGTCACACAATAACAGACAAAAAAAAAATCCATTTACCAGTAGCCAAACATTTGTGTGGTCAAAGACATAACATTGAAAATATGAAAGTTGCCATATTAAGAGTCAATTTCAAATCAAAGAAACATCGAAGGGTCTGTGAATCCAAGCTCATTAGAACTTTTGACTGTATCCAAAAAGGGCTAAACCTATCTGATGAATTTATGGTCCATTATCACATCTGAAGAATGTTTTTCAGAGACACTGATGACACCAGGTTTACATATAAATTAGGGTCATAAAAAATATTGACATCACTAAGCCTGGCTTATTTAGGATCCTCTCCAGGCTCTGTTTTGCTTATTTATTTAAATGTCCATTTATTTTCACCGGCGTCTGCTCTGGTTGTACATGTATATATTTGTGTTTCTTTAACTATTTTATAATAAATGAAGGAGACACAGAGAGGCGCAGATTGTGCCTTATCACAAGTGACACAAAATTGACAGTGGTTGTAATGAGGTTCACTCACCTTATTAGGTTGTGAAACCCACAACCAGCTTGAGCACTTTGATCACAGCTGCTGCAGAACCTCCACCGCCTCGCAAAACGCGGGAAAACAGATACTTCAAACAGGAATGGTGTCAACGGTCCACGCTGCTGCTTCAGAAAATACACTTGAAAGACGTTGCTTTCTTCATCTCATCCTTTATTCCTCCACACAAACCAACGCGTTTCAGTGCAACCCTCGACCCTGAGGAAGGTGAGAGGGTTGCACCGAAATGTGTTGGTTTGTGTGGAGGAATAAAGGAGGAGATGAAGAAAGCAATGTCTTTCAAGTGTATTTTCTGGAGCAGCAGCGCAGATCGTTGACACCATTCCTGTTTGAACTATCTTTAAATATTTTGTCATACCATGCCTGATGAAGAGACCTAAGAAGTCTCGAAAGCTTGCCTTGTAACATCACTTATTTTATTTTTGTTAGCCATTTTGTTAGCCAAATCACAAATACAAGATTATTATCTTTTTTCTCCCACTGAGAACAATCAACATATGTGTTTTAAAAATAACACATGATAATCAAGCCCTACAACTGAATTCACACACTACACCATTACAAGTTTTAGCAATGCTATGCCCCTCTTGCAAGGGCAAATGAGTGCAGAAGATTTTAGGTAACACTTCAATGTTATTGCAAATTCCTGCACTCATCGGTGGCTGCAGGGGAGTGGATGACAGCTGCAAGTTTTAATGATGTATGTCAGCTTCATATTAGGGCTCTGTCCATACTCTGTGATTTTATTTCTGTATGAAATAATAAAGATGAGCAGAAAGATTTGGAGCACCCTGGTGGGTACTTTGTGGCAGAAAGAACTGTCCTGTGAACTTTTTCAATCTGCAATCCTGGGTGCCTTCAACATTGACATGGCTCCTGCAATGTCATGATATCAAATAAGGGATACATCCTACATTACGGGGATATTGTAAATGCCAGAGACACCTGACTTAAGTTCACGAGACAATGATCTAGCTGTTATTGAGTACCCAAATGGACGCCAGACCAGTGATTTGCTAATCTTTGCTACATAAACTAAATATACTAAATGAGAAATATTTCATTGCTAATGTTCTAAACTGAGAATCTGATTTTTAAAAAGTAGTATATATAATCTGAGGGTAGTTCAGCATTGAGAGATTTTCATAGGTAAGCCTATTAAGCAAAAGTTTATTTTCTTATGAGTCTTCCACTCTGCACTTCAGTTTGATGACAGATTTCTCCTCTGCTTTAGTCATTTTGTCTAGACAGAAATCAGCTGGTAGAAAAATAATTAGCCCGGCATACATATCATAGTGAGCACCTCTGAACTTAAGTGTCCAGGGTCAGATGAACTGATACATTATTAAACGTAAATGCTCATATTGCACAATACAAACAAACGGAGAAAACGTGCTCCCGAGAGCCTGTCAAGTGCAACTATCAGAAAATTATTGATAGTCTCATTAAAAGAAGCAAGAACAGAAGAGACATATAGTGGAGATGGATGAACCTGTAAATAATGAATCGTAATTAATAAAATAAATGTGAGAAAAGTCGCCTGACACAGATCCATCCTTCTATGATATACTGTAGGTGGTGCGGGATTCCACAATATTTTTTCAATAATATATAGGTTAATTCAGGGGTCAGGAACCGTTTTGGCTGAGAGAGCCATAATCGCAACATATTTTAAAATTTAATTCTGTGAGAGCCGTACAATATTTTTAGAACTAAATACAAGTAAATGTGTGTATTTTATGTAAGACCAATGCTTTTAAAGTACAATAAGTCTCTGAATTCTTTTTAATAACATTATGCTGTTGATACCAATGATGAATCCATTTGCAGCCCTTTGCAGCCCTTAATATGGCACCCCCATCATCCCCTTGCAGCTCCAAATACGGTACCCCCATTATCCCCTTGCAGCCCTTTGCAGACCCCAATATGATCTCCCCATGATCCCCTTGTAGCCCTCAATATGGTCTCCCCAGCAGCCGCTTGCAGCCCCCAATATGGTACCCCATCATCCCCTTGCAGTACCCCATCATCCGCATGCAGTATCCCCATCATCCCCTTGCAGTACCCCCATCATCTGCATGCAGTATCCCCCTCAACTCCTTGCAGTATCCTCATCATCCCCATGCAGTACCCCCATCATCCCATGCAGTACCACCATCATCCCCTTTGCAGCCCATTACAGCCCCTACCATTGTGCCGATACCAGTAAACACACACACACAAATGCACACACAAACACACACACACAGACATACACACACAAACACACACACACACACACACACACACACTGACACAGACACACACAGACACACACACAGACATACTCACCAATTCTCTGCGGTCCATCGCTGTGCGGTCTTTCGGGTGCCGCTCTCCCTGCTGCAATACCCACACGGGTTAATCCAATCAGAAGCCAGCAGCTGCGGCCGAATCAGTGGCGCATGGCATCACATGCTGGAATCTGATTGGGCCACACCTGTTGGCCTCTGATTGGCTTAACCCGTGTGGGTACGGCAGCAGGGAGAGCAGCACCCAGAAGACCGAACAGCAGCGATGGGCACAGCGGCACCCGGAAGACCGCACAGCGGCACCCGGAAGACCGCTCAACAGCGGGCACAGAGGCACCTGGAACATGGCGTGGGGCACCCGATTTGGCTGCAAGACAGATGTGGCCATCAAAAGAGCCATAGGTTCCCGACTCCTGGGTTTCTTCAGCTGGACTCAGAGGTGTGCAGACGTGCCTGTCTGCTCTCTGCCAGACTGTGGAGACAATAGGGCGCCTTGCTAGTGGCAGCCCATTGCAGCAGCTATTATTTTGTTTGTTACAGTTTTGCTACAGTCTTTGTACCTTTTCTGATGTCTTTTTGGACCTCTAATTTCAACCTTGGATCTATGCAATGTTTTCATCTCGTGGATTGCGACGTTCCTGCACGCTGGTCTGCTGTGGGATGGAAAATGCAGCACACCCCACACTTTCTACTGCCACTGGGCACACAGCATATGTTTTTCACCTGGATCCTCCACTACCACTCACAAGTCCCCTTCTGGCATGGCCACTTTGGGGTACGCAATATGGTCCATCTCAGCTAATACTACCGATGGATGTATGCTGTTGCCCACAGCCTGTGTCAGTGATACAGCCATATGTGCTCGGCGGAGAGCACCGTATACAATATGCCACGGAGAGGCCTCGTGGGATGGATGGAATCACTGATCGGATGGTTGTCCTAGTCTGTCGCTAAACGAGTAGTGTATTCAAGGAGTCGTCTTATGGAACTGCGCAGGACAAAGTCTTCTCCAGCAGTTGCAATACCACATGTTCCACGGGAAATGAGGAGACCTTTCAGAGGTTGCAGAGCAGGCAAGAAGATCAAGTCCTGGAGGAGAAGGTTTAAACCTGCGGTCCCATCCATCATCATGGGTAATGTACGATCACTTGGAGCAAGTCGGATGAACTGCTGGCTCTGAGTGAGACCCAGAAGGAGTTCAGGGAATGCAGTCTCATGTGCTTTACAGAAACCTGGTTGCATGAGGATGTCCCAGATTCAAGTGTATCAGTACCAGGGTTTCAAATGGTTCGGGCTGACAGGGACAGAGTGAAGTGCGGTAAGAAGAAGGGTGGAGGAGTGATACTGTACATTAACAACAGATGGTGTAATCGGGGCATGTAACAGTAAAGGAGAGACATTGTTGCCCAAACGTTGAACTATTAGCAGTGGGCCTCAGGCCTTACTATCTGCCTAGAGAATTCTCTCTTGTTATTGCAGTGGTGTCGTATATACCACCATCTGCAAATCCTGCGGCAGCTGGGGAAGTACTGTCTGGGGTGATTGCCCGTCTTCAGACGAAACACCCTAACTCTCTAACTGTCATTTCTGGGATTTTAATCGAGCCAAGATCTCATTACCAAAGTTCTATCAATAAGTCAAATGTTCTACACGGACAATTATATATTGGATCTCCTCTATGCCAGTGTTAAGGATGCTTACTCATCATCTGCATTGCCCCCCCTGGGGAAATCTGACCACAACCTCATAGTATTGTCTCCAGCCTATCAACCAGTTGTCTGCAAACAACTAGCAACAATTAAACAGATAAGGAAGTGGTCTCCGGCAGTAGAGAAGGGGTTACAAGACTACTTTGATTGCACAGACTGGGAGGTGTTATGTGCCAGGGAACCTAATGATGATGTTAATGAGGTTACCGGGAGAGTTACTGACTGCATCAACTTTTGTACTGACAATATTGTACATATTCATGAGATTCAAGGTACTTGGGAAAAGGTGTATAGCGGTCCGCGCTGCCAGAATGACTCGCATCAAAGAAGACACTTGCAGATGAAGTTTTGATCAGATCCTTCTTTTATTCACCGACGCGTTTCGGTGCCCACTTGGCAACTTCATCAGATCAGATCCCTGATGAAGGTGCCAAGTGGGCACCGAAACGCGTCGGTGAATAAAAGAAGGATCTGATCAAAACTTCATCTTTTAGCTTATATCAAACTATCCCTAACACCTGTATTGATCCTCTTGCACCACTGTGAAGTCCCCATAAACACATATAAGAACTCCCTCCTCAAGTTCCTCATTATTACAGCTAGATCTTGCATACCAGTGTTATGGGGGAAAACTACACCGCCATCTATCCCACAATTTATCAGAGAGGTTAACAAACTGATGTATATGGAGGATCTTATATCCTCCATACAAGACTCTCAAACTGATTTCAGGTCCACATGGCTGGCCTGGATGGATTTTCTACAATCTGAGCATTATCGTGTCCTACTTGATGGTGACTCACCATCGGACTTCGTTTCACTTTGAGCTGGTCGTGGATAGTAGATAGCCTGAGGAAGCATGTTCTCTCCCTAGACTCCCCTTTCTCCATTCCTTGCTCTCCCCTTTCCCCCAAATTTACAACTGGCTTTTGACCTCTCTCGTCACCCGTCCTTACACCCCCCATCTCTTCCTAATGTTCTTCCTTTTTACCTTTTCCCTGATCTCTAAATCTCTCTGATGGTTTCTGTTTCTTCTGCCCCTGTTTTCTAAATTTATTTCTTATCTTTCAAAAAAACTCTTCTCTTTGGATTATTAAAATATTCCTGGTTTGACAATTGTTCTATGTAGGGTCATTCTCCTACTTCTTACATGGTCCTAGCAGATACTCTTATGAGTATTGTACAAACTGCCTTACAGCATGGAGCATGTGTTAAATGTACACTTGCTTTGATTTTCTGTTGTAAAATTTTCAAAAAATTCTAAATTAAGAATTATAAAAAAAACAATAATATATACTGTAATGGTATTATAATATTAATTTCTTGTTCTGCATCAAAAACAGACAGCTAGATTAAGGAGATTCACACTACTCCTCAATTGATGTATAAAATAAAAATGCACACCGGTAATTACCTCTGAGGGTATGTGCACACGATCTCGAGGCGCTGCGTCTTGGATACACTGCCTCCAGAACTGTAGGAACCCTCGGGTGAATGCAGGGAGATGACAGCTTCCCTCCCTATACTCATGATCTACAGTCGGTGCAGGGCAGCTTTTCCCTGCATTCACTCGATGGTGACAACTTCTGACTGCAGCAATGAAATTAACATGCGACCATACGACATTCCCCATTGATCCCTGCTCTGCTACCTCCAGAAGCTGCAGTGATGGAAAACACGGCCACTCACTACAACCTCTGGAACTCACTGACAGCCGCAGGGGGTCTGGGGGCCCCACTGGCTGCAAAGTGAATGAGAATTCTGAAATTTTGTGCACATGCTGCTTTTGTTTTCCTTTGCAGATGTGATGCATCAATAAATCTGCACTATGTCAATTCTGAAACAAATCTGCTTCTCCTAGTAGAAAAATGCAGCAAAAAAACAGCACATTTTTTTTGTGTTTTTAGTGCAGTTTTCCCACAAAACTGAATGACATCACCACTTCTCACAGGGCTCTGCAGTGGCTGTCAGTGTGTCCCAGAAGCTGCAATGTGCATTTTCCATTACTGCAGCCTCGGGCTGTGGAAGAGCCGAAATCGTTGAGGGACATCATATGGTAGATTACTTTGGAACTTCAGGGGTATTTTGGGGGTTAATAAAGGGGTGAAAGAGGGTTTGTGTGTTTTTTATTTCAGATAAAGGACTTTTTGGTGTTTGTATCTATTTCTTTTGACTTACAGATTAATAGGGGAGTCTCATAGACCCTTACCCATCACTAACCAAGCGCTTAATGGCAGCTGTGATTTTTGACAAAGTACAGCTGTCATTAACCCCTTATAAACCATGTTCCAAATTATTATGCAAATGTTCTTTTTCTATGATTTTCCTAAATGGTCGGTGCAAATGACAGTCAGTGTAATAAACGTCATCACCCGTTAAAGTATACATTGAATTTTATTGAAGAAACCTTCCAATGATAACAGTATAATCTTCAAAATAAAAAAAAACTCTAAATGCACTGTTCCAAATTATTAGGCACAGTAGAGTCTCTAAACATTTGTTATGTTTGAAAGAACCAAAAATGCTCATTTGTTGAATTTGCAGCATTAGGAGGTCACATTCACTGAAATAAAAAGCTATTTAACTCCAAAATATCCTAACAGGCCAAGTTACATGATAATGAGGCGGTCTACAGGGTAGGGGTTACTCAGGTACTGGGGCTGATGGCGACTTGGATGGGGGATTACGGCTGGTCGGTCCCCGGTCCCAGGCCCTGGACCCTCAATGGCGGGGATGGTGGGGTGATAAGGGGATTGGTTACGTGACACCACCTGTGGTACCTGGTAACGGGTATACCAGCGCTGCGTCCAGCCACTGAGGTGATGGAGGTGCAGCTCAGTGTAGTACAGCTCCCCACAGGTGGAGCTTTACCTGAGGGCAGCAGGATGGATGAGGGGGAGTTGTAGTAGCATCTCTGCAGTCAATGCTCTGGATAGCGGCGGTTAAACAGGCACACACACACAGTGGTCTTTGTTTCGGTACATTTTACTGGTGACAATGTAACAGGTACAGTCCAGAGAAGTAACCAGGTCCCCGATACAATTTGGGACTTTCACCTTGGAGAGTTGTGAGGCCTCCTCTGTCTCTGTGTACGGTGGTTTGGGGTAAGTCCTGCCTGTAACTGAACTCACCGCTCCTTCTCAGGGCTTTACTCTGTCACTGACAATGAGGTCCTTCTGCGGGGTCCCTATTCCTCCTTTGGCCCCTGGTTCTGTACTTGGTCAGTTTGAGTGTCTCTTTTCATTTACCTTAGGGGATTTTGGTCCTCCCGGGCTTTTATTGCTACAATAAATGCTGGAAGCGTCGGACTCCGGAGTACAGGTGTACTACAGGGAAACTGGGTTGGTTCCCTTCCTTTAATTCTCCTACTCTCCACTGGCCTCCGACCCTCTCCCAAGGGTGCAGCACAGCTGGGTCAGGGCTCCCTGGTCCTGGGCCTGGATCCTTCCCAGCGACCAGCTCCTCACTCCTGCTCTCTCCACTGTCTGACTGGAACTAACTGCTTCCCACTGGACCAACTGACTCCTCCCCTCAGGCCTGATTCTTTTAAAGGGGATCTGGCTTAAGGCAGCCAGTAGAACTCCTCCTTCAGGACTGGAGTGGAAGGTGTTATGTGCTGTGTGTACCAAGGTGTAAATCCCTCCTTGCACTGGTGGATCCTGTGGCAATCCCCTGCAGGGGTGCCACATTAACATAGGAACCCTTTTTTGATATCACCTTCACAATTCTTGCACGCATTGAACTTGTGAGTTTCTGGAGAGTTTCTGTTTGTATTTCTTTGCATGATGTCAGAATAGCCTCCCAGAGCTGCTGTTTTGATGTGAACTGCCTTTACCCCCTCATAGATCTTTTGCTTGATTATACTCCAAAAGTTATCTATAGGGTTGAGGTCAGGGGAAGATGGTGGTCACACCATGAGTTTATCTCTTTTTATGCCCATCGCAGCCAATGACACAAAGGTATTCTTTGCAGTATGAGATGGTGCATTGTCATGCATGAAGATGATTTTGCTCCTGAAGGCACGTTTTTGCTTTTTGTACCATGGAAGAAAGTTCTCAGCCAGAAACTCTATATACTTTGCAGAGGTCATTTTCACACCTTCGGGAAGCTTAAAGGGGCCTACTAGCTATTTCCCAATGATTCCGGCCCAAAACATGACTCCTCCACCTCCTTGCTGACCTCGCTGACTTGTTGGGACATAGTGGCCATCCACCAACCATCCGCTACTCCATCCATCTGAACCATCCAGGGATGCTCGGCACTTATCATTAAACAAGACTGTTTGAAAATTAGTCTTCATGTATGTTTGGGCCCACTGCAACCATTTCTGCTCATGAACACTGTTTAGGGGTGGCCGAATAGTAGGTTTATGCACCACAGCAAACCTTTGAAGTATCCTACACCTTGAGTTTTGAGGATTCCAAAGGCACTAGCAGCTTCAAATATCTGTTTGCTGATTTGTAAGGCCTTTTTAGCATCTGCTCTCTTAATCCGATCAACTTGCCTGGCAGAAATCTTCCTCATTCTGACTTTATCTGCACAAACACATCTGTGCTCAGAATAAGCCACAAATCTCTTCACAGTACGATGATCACGCTTAAGTTTTCGTGCAATGTCTAATGTTTTCATCCCTTGCCCAAGGCTCTGCACTATTTGTTGCTTTTCGACAGCAGAGAGATCCTTTTTCTTTCCCATGTTACTTGAAAACTGTGGCCTGCTTAATATTGTGGAACACCCAGTTTTCCTTTTATCGGGCTTACCTGCCAAACTAATCATCACAGGTATCTGAGATTGATTTCAGTGATCCAAAGAATCCTGAGACACAATACCATCAATGGGTTTCATTGACAAAAAAAAAACCCTATGACACTTAAAACCAATTTGCATAATAATTTGGAACATGGTGTATTACCCCAAATGCCACTGCACCAGGGCAACCGGGATGAGCCAGGTAAAGATCCAGGATTTGGCGCATCTAATGGATGTGCCAATTCAGGGGTGACTGCGGCTGACTATATTTAGCCTTCGGAGGGCCCATTAACCATGGGCCTCTGCAGACTAAGAATACCAGGATCACATTTGACTCCTGTGTGAGGAGGTCATTACACGCTATTCTCCTGGCAGAGTAGAAACTGCTCTGCACTGGCGCTGGTGCTATAATCCCGGAAGACGACATAGGAAAGAGATGCCAGAGAACCAATAGGAGGGCTGCATGGGGAATCAGAGGGATGGAAGTACCGGGGCACATCATTAAAGGACAAGTCAGATGGGAGAGAAATCTACAGGACGTTGTTTTTTTTGGCAAGTGCCATGGTTGGCGCTATTTTGGAAAAGGGGGGACTTTGGCAGTGCCAGAGGACTCAGGGTGGACCATGGAAGACCATTTATCTGTCATCTGACATGTTTGAGCTTGCCATATTGCAGAAAAATTATTTTTTACTGCCAATGTCAGTTTCTTTCACATGATTACTGGTGTAAACCAGTAATCACGTGATCGGCAAAGAGGAAAAAAATGGCCCAATTCATAATCTACGGAGTCTCTGCTACCAGTGTAGTGGAGACCCTGGAGATTTTCTTATGCTGGTGGGAGCTACAGGTTTGTTCCTTTCTAAGACCTCTTGACGCCAGAAAGGAAGAAGTATCCTGAAATGCCAACGTCTAAAATCAGTCGGACGTAGTTAAGGGGTTAATGCACCATTAGCCAATCATGGCCACATTTTGTGGAAGTGACTGACCTGATTTTGCTGCCAGCTGAAGTTGATCATAATGTAATTTGGGGGTCTTCAGTCAGTATCACCCTGCATCCCAAACTCAGAGAGCTAGTATCAGAACGCATCATCTGCAATCACTTTTCTGGGATAATAAAAGCTCAAGATTCAAGTTTCAATATTTAACCCTTTCACTGCCTACCTAAACAAACTGATCAATCAGCTGCAGGGAGGTAATGAAAGCATTAACCCCCCTCTCTTGTACAAACATTTTTTTTTACACCCAGGAGGGTGATAAGATGATATGTAGTGAGATGGGAGCAGCAGATCATCATAGGCAGGAGGTGCAGGTAAGAGAAAGTGTAACCTCACACATCCTCCCATAACTGGGGAAAAGTCCTTCTCACCAGCCAGACTGGGAGAGGGCCCTGTAGTAAAGGCAGGAGATGACTCCTACTCTTCAGTGTGTGGGAGCCGCGTGTCGCAGCCTGCTTCTGCTCCTGCTAGGCTGGCTATGTGCCGAGAATTATCACGCTGACTGGCTGCGGACTTATCTCTCTCAGCCTTCATGGCCTAATATGAATGGGAGGTAAAGGAGGTTTCTGGGAGAAGATAGTGGGAGATACCAAGCGTCAGAGGCCCAGAGTAGGTACCAGCCCATCAGGGAATTTTCGGAGTGCCTTAATTTTGTGAGGAAACTTTTGTCTCCTATCATCTATGACAGTGATTACATTACCTAACCCTTTGCTTTTGAAATGCAGATTGCAGCACTTCAAAGGTGTCAGCCCCTGCTATTACAGCTGAATGAAACAGTCAGCTCAGCCTGCATGAGGCAGACTAGTTGTGTCTGCAGGAGGCATGCTCAGGCAAGATGTCATTCACTCCAAAACATCCACACCCACCACCAGGAGCCCTGTGACAACTTCCTTTCATGTGGTTTGATTTCTGTGCCAGAAGTGGAAAGTATCAGCCATAGCAGAGGAGGAAGAAGAATCTGCATAACAACTCACAACCATGCGATCCCTGCTGAGATGTGCTCATAGAAACTATACATCGAACACAAGTATATTACAAAAGGTATTGTTTTGAAGAGATATGATATATGGCAGGGAGTGAAAAAGTTGTGGCAAACCCCTTTATCATGCATGCATATTTTTCTGATATGTTTAAGCTATATTATCTTCTCTCTATCGTAACAATTTGTGCTTTTATTCTTCATACATATACAACTCTTAAAATGATGTTTAAAAAAAGGCCCCTTTAAATGGCATTTTGAGTCGAAGGGATTTAGGCATTCAATGGAGCCATTTTGCTCTGGAAATAAAATATGGTCCTTGATTGCAGATTTTTGTAGACTTTACAGACTTTTAACATTTACTAGTGTGTAAAATAGTTTTCCTATTTACCGTATATATAACTTTATATTCAAAAAGCTTTTACCAGAATGTGGTTTTAAAGCTGTGAAATTTGTATGCAGTTTTTAGCTGTGCAGAAATGTTGTGCTTTTATACCAGTCCTGGCCAGCATCATCCATTTTTAAATAAAAAGCTTAGATGGGAGGATCCATGGCTCAATATGGCCACAAAAAAGGTATAAATAATAACAGATTCCTGCAGTGGTGCACGACAGATGTGCCAAATTTAGTGAGACTCACACATCTCTAAGGCTCTTTTCACACTGGGGTATTTTGAAAAATACGGCAGTCGCGGTAAAAAAAAACGCATCTGCTGCATTTTCCGCCTGACGGCCGCGCCTGCGGCACACTTGCGGCAAGCCCCAAGCATTGTCTATGGGGCTTGCGGTAAAACCCGCAGTCAGCAGTGTTTTTTTTTCGCGGCCGCAACTACCGGAACTGCACTTGCCGCGACTGCCACATTTTTCAAAAATCCCCAGTGTGAAAGGGCTCTTAATGAATGTGGACATTTTGCTCTAGTGCATCTTTTATCAAGAGTGGCCTGCACAATGCATCTCAATGAATTACAATATCATCAAAAAGTTATTTTTTAGTAATTCAATACATAAAGTGAAAAACATATATTATATAGAGTCATTACAAACCCAGGGATCTATTTCAAGTATTTATTTCTGTAAATTTTGATGATTATGGCTTACAGCCAATGAAAACCCAAAGGTCATTATCTCAGAAAATTAAATTAGGGAGGATGAAGGGTTAAAAACCGTGCTGCTCTATTCCATTTGAGACATCAAAGGGAGAATATAATATTGATTTATTAGTCAATGCGTTTCAGGTCTCCCAGAAACGCCCTTAAACATGGCAATATAATATTGATTTGTCCTGAGGAAGGGGCCAGATAGCCCTGAAATGTGTTGACTAATAAATCAATATTCTATTCACTCTTTGATGTCTCGTGGAATAGGGCAGCACAGTTTTTAACCCTTCATCCTCCCTACTCTATATGCACCACACAGGGGGCTGCAGCAGTTGTGATATGCTTTTATAGTGGTTGTGACTCCCACGACCACACAAGGTGAAGCCTCTGATACCTATTTAGGTAATATTTTATCTCTCAGACCCTTCACCCTCCCTACTTTAATTTTCTAAGATAATGACCTTTGGGCTTTCATTGGCTGTAAGCCATAATCATCAACATTAACATAAATAAACACTTGAAATAGATCACTCTGTTTGTAATCACGCTATACAATGGATGAGTTTCACTTTTTGTATTGAATTACTGAAATACATGAACTTTTTCGTGATATTCTAATTCATTGAGTTGCCCCTGGATATGAAAATATTTTGATATTTTTAAGTAAAAAATTAGATAAAAAATATGCAACATTAAAGTTATGAATTTTCAGACAATCCTTAATATTAAGAAAAAAAATTAAAGCAAAAATAAGGATGCTGTAAAATAATGTTTTGTAGCACAATTTACTCTCTACCTCTCCAGTCATTTCAGTATAAATATAGACATAGAAATAATGACCATACAATTCTCAAAGTTTTGTGAATAGGATGTGATTTAATATGGAATAGATTTATTATGTAATATATAAAACTGTACGGCTTACTATTTTATAATTTTTTTTGTGATAATTTATGTCAGATCTGTATTTGTATAACATTCCACCCATTGGCATTCATCCTATGAACATACTGTTTTGGAAATTATGTATAGAAACTATAAAAC